>CM073324.1:6637396-7302396 GCA_037043015.1 Bryum argenteum
CTGGTGCCAACTCCTCCGCCACGTAGGTTCGGTGAATGCAAATGTGCGTTGGTGTGAACACCCTCCCTTTTAAGCACGTAAGAACAGTGCAATAACCTCGGGCTACAGCCAGGTGCGAACGCACCTTAAGGGTGCAAGTACCTCACCTCCAGTGGTAGAACAAACCACAAAGCAACTGGATAAAGCACCACCCTTTACACTCCTTTCTATAACAACCATGCGAAAGGAGCAAAGAGGTGCACAATGTGTGTCTGTGGGAGGGAAGATGTGGCCACCATCTGGTCGTCAAGACAATGCCCAACATGCAAGCCCCCCTTCGATCTCTTTTCAACACATGTGACCCATCCTACTAAAGAGCAAGAAAAAAGCCTCAACTTCCAAACAGCCTTGATGAATCTCAGCAAATGCTCCGAAACTATGGGTGCAGCACAGATAGAAGAGGGGGGGGGGGGGGGCATGATGACATGAATTATGTGCCACCCACTCTGGCTATGAGTGGTGCCCTTCATTGTTCTCTACTAACAAACGTGTGCTTTACAATACATATCAGTATTGATAAAGTTCCTCTACTCAAGGCCTTGGTCACTGGACCTTCTGCCGATTCCTGCGTGGATTTCATCATGGCAGGAGCAACAGTAACTGTAACGCCCAAGCAAGCTGGAGGGTTTTTTTTTTTTTTTTTTTTTTTTTCCCACAGATTGTGGTCACCTTGTCACTTGTATTTTGATGTCAAACTGGTCACCTTCTTGTGATGCATTCAGAAAGTGGTATTTTGCGATTTAAATCACAGTTTGTATGAGTGATTCTGTGCTTTGGAAGGATAGTGGTGGTAGATTGGGGTTGTACATGACCTTATAGGAGGTTGCAAGCTCATCATTGATTGTTCATTGATTGATCGTTCATGGTGCCCAAGTTCAAGAAGTGCACTATTCATGATGCCCAAGTTTAAAAAGGGCACTATTCATGATGCCCAAGTTCAAGAAGTGCTCTATTCATGATGCCCAAGTCCAAAAGATGTTGTGATCCAATTTTGGGCTGCCCGTTTCAGACCCCATGGGCGTTTCAGGGTTAAAACCCGTTCCGGGCTTTGAAGGTCCTCGCACGAACAAAATTAAGCCGACTTCTTCCGTTATGATCTTAAAATTGTAGAAGAATCAATGGTTCAGATTCGGCATGCAACTATTCAATTGAGTTAAATTTGAGATCGTACATTTGGGTCTTCTTCATATATATATATATATATATATATATATATATATATATATATATATATATATATATATATATATAAGAACTCAATCTCCAATAAGAGATTGGCGTGAATACAAATATTCTGTTCGTAATGTCTTTACCTCAATGGCCACATGACAAAGTGGTAAAAGAACAAAACTACTCACCCCTTACGGGAATAGACACTAAACTACACATACGAAACCCGACTACACAAAGTAAATCCGAGACCAAACTAAAATAAAGTAACCAAGATAGAACTATTTAGGGTGCGAGTGTTTGGCAAATGGATGTTTTAATTGGAATTTGGATGGGTTCAAGGTCACCAAGTCGTGCTGTCCTAGGGTGGTTGAGGTGTAGGACGTTTGTAATCGTCTTTGGTCCGAGTTCGAACCTTGTCGGGCTCGTTTGAGCGATTCGCATGGCTTGGGGCTGTCACGAGTATATGGCGGAAAAATAAATCAACCACCCGGCCCCTACCCGAGAAGCTGAGACTGAAACAATGCGCTGGTAACAACAGTGGTTTGTACCACTACCCCCCTTTTTTGTTTGTCATGGTGGTTCGAAATTGGTGGGGAGGGTTTGGTGGTTTTCTAGTTTGCGTTTATATAGGAGGATTAATGTTGCGTGTTGTATGGCTATCATGTTAATTGTTTTGAATGCGTTTTTGATTTGTTTTACGGTTAGTTTGAATGAAGTTTCCAGTGAGGTCATTGATGGTGTGTGAGTAGTGCCTCTAGCTCCTGAAGTAATGACTATGAGGGGGTTGACTTTCCAACCACGGGCAGCTATTGAGTCGAGTAATGGTTGGTATTTATTGGTTTTATTTGTGATGGTTTCGTGTGGAAATCTGTCGTTACAGTATGTGAATTCAATATATTGAATGGCAATGTTGTTGTGGGTCTTCTTCATAGTCCTATGGTTCTCTTCCATTGTTTCTGGTGGGACATGAGAAACATGAGAGAAGTAGCAACTACTCTCTTGCCTATGGTCCATGGTTGATGGTATTGAATTCCTAGATTCATAATATGCAATGAGCCTAGGACTATCTTGTGATCAACACGATAACCCTTCTTGAGCGCTAGGAAGAAGATACGTGGGAGAGAAGGAAAGAGGCTTGGAGTCATGGGCGCAATGCGTTACATGCTTATCTCATTTGGAAAACTAGAAGCTTGAAGGGAATTGTATCGTAGCATGCTTGCTTCTCAAACTTGGTTCTCAATCTCATCCCCTCACTCTCTCAAGTGACCAATGCCATAAGCACTAGAGGTGCAGACGGATGCCTTGAGAAGAGAAAATCACATCTAATGCTCTATTATTGCGGTGCTCATGGTTATGAAAATTATAAGGAATATTCCATATTAATGTTGAGAATCTTTGACATACATACAATTATTTTATTTTGTACTAAGGCATTTCAAATGCTTAAGCCTTAAACGTCTAGCTATACGGATTGGGGCAGCCCAAAATTGGATCACAACATCTTTTGGACTTGGGCATCATGAATAGTGCACTTTTTGAACTTATGCATCATGAATGATCCAATCAATGATGAGCTTGCAACCTCCTACAATGTTATGTACAACCCCAACCTACCTACCATAATCCTTTCAAAGCACAAAATCACTCATACAAATTGTGATTTGAATTCTAAAATTTCACTTTTTGAATGCATCACAAGAAGGTGACCAATTTGACATCAAAATATAAGTGAAAAGTTGAGTACATTGAGAGCTACTGAGGAGATTCTGTTGGAAAAGGCCCCCTCGGGGCTCCTTGGACGTTTAAGGGTTAAATTATGGGGATTTGTATGTGTAGGAAAAAAAAAACATCTTCAAAAATATAGAGAGAGTATTAGATAAGATTTGAAAAGTCCAATTTAGGGCACAACTTGAATAATATGCTCCAATATTTGATTTTTTGGGCCCAAAGCACGACGTGGCTACGTCAGCAGTGAACAGGACGACCTCTTTAAAACATTCCTTTTAAGCTCGCCCGCCACACCACGTCAGCCATTCCACGCGTTCGCCATCCTTTTCCCTTTTTTACCACGTGGCCACCTGGCTTCCAAACAGCTTGCCCCTCCCGGTAACCGGCGACAGCCCGTCACCCCGCCCTTTTCTTTTGCTCCCGCCCTCCTGAGGTCACATCACGCAAGAAGCGGGCTACTCCCGGTGCATCTGACCGAACCGCCCGGTCGTCGTCCTCGGTCGGTTGCGTTCTTTATGAAGCAAAGGCTCACAGCATTCAAGACTTTCTTGCGTGTTGGAGTAGCTGCTCTTCGTTGACTCGTCCCTGGAGTTCCGTCCGCTGACGTTTTAGGAGAAGAATCAGTCGTTTCTTGCGCTTATTGAGTCAGTATCTCGCCGGATCGAAACATTCTTTCGTTAGCAATTTTTTGTGAGGCGGAATCTGGTGAGAGATCGGTTCATGGCGGCTCTTAGGGTGCAGAGTTTGGCTACCGTAGGTGGTTTGACGCACGGGCCGAGCCTGGTCAGTAAGAAGGGAGTTTCAGTGAAGAGTGCAACATTTGTGACGAGGAAGAACAGATCGTTCAAGAGTGTACGTTGTGGAAGCAGTGAATCCGATGAAAATGTTGACATCTCGGAAATTGTGCTCAAGTCCGCCAACGACGACCTGTTTGCAATGTCGAAGGCTGAAAAGCGGACTTCGAGTGAGTCCTCTCCTGCTCGCGTTCCGAAATTCACTACGCTTCGGCCATTTGGTGATGCTGGAGCCGGCGTTATGACTGGTCTTGAAGGCTCTTTGTTTGAGCTTCTTGCGGCCAATATTGAGGCAACAGCTGACCTTAAGAGGTAACGCTTCATTACTTTTCCTCCTGATGAATTTTTTCGTTCTTTTCCCTCGTCATTTTCGTTTGTTCTTTCAGGCGATGTGTGATAAGAAGATATCAATTGCTGAAGATTTTTCTGTGGAGTAGGATCTTATACATTATGTCATGGATTGTGGTATTAGACTGAACATATGTTGATTATGCAGGTTCGAGACTCTCTCAGGGCGCTTGGCTATGATGGCTTTCTTCGTCGCCATAGGAGTTGAGATCACAACCGGGAACAGCGTGTTCAAGGGCATCGACGTGAAAGAATTAGGACAATTTGCGGCATTTGCCGGAGTTGCGACGGTCACAGCGGCCGGCTTTGCGTTCGCTTGGCGATCAAGAAGTGACGTAGCATCTTCATTGTCGAAGGGTGCGCTCAAGCTTCTGGATACTGCAGTTGACAACGTGATTGACGGACTTTTCTACGACGATGAAGAGAAATTCAACGAGTAGAAAAACTCCGCCAGGTACCGTATCAAAATTAGTCATACATCTCAGAGATATTCGCGGTGGATGCAATGTTGTATATAGTCAGAGGGACGAGTTACAGAAAAACAAAACCAGCTCAAACCTGGCCCTTGTATAGAAAGGATTTTTACTCTCATCTCTTACACACTTTATTAGTGCCAGTGTGATTTATTCTTTGCCTTTGGGCTGCATTATAAGATATTTGTCCCTTTGCTCAAAAAACAGGTGCTTTATCAAATAGCTCAAGCACTTACGTTCTTGTAAATTACATTTTTTTAATATGAAAAATGTCATTCAGATTCTTTGTTGTGCTTCTTGGATTGAACTATTTTACACTTGTGACGTGCCAGTAGCTACCATAGTGTTAATGTACTAGAGTCTCCAGTATATACTGTAGGTTCTACTGACTTTTGCATGACGAACTTCTTTATGAACACGGAAGCAGGCATGGCAACAAGCATGGCCCTCCACACTTGGAGGGACCACCTACCCTGCTCCACTGCATTCTTGCTGTAGTTTGAATAGAAGTTCGCATTTTTGTACTGAATCTTCCAAACAGGGGCGTGTTCTTTTGTTTGAGTCAACTGCATGTGAAGATTTTCAGCATTTATGGTAGAGGAACCTAAAGTTGACCACTTAAGCGATTTTTCAGACATAATTGAGGCGGAATATTATGGGGTTATTTTTCTTGCATAGGGAAATAAGGTTCTCAACGTTTGGTCATTTAAAAATAAATTTTTGGGCAATACTCAAATTACCTTGAATTTTAGAAGGAAAAAGTGTTCTGAAACTAGTACACAACCAATAGGCTCATGAGAAGCTACCGGTACGCACACGGTGTGCTGTGAATGAAATGAGATGAAATCGTCAATTACAGTTTCCGACAGTCGTTCATACATGTGACAAGTGCCCGCCAAAACTACATACCCATCATTGATAATCTCAGAATTAGAAGTCAACAACTTGGTCATCTCGAACCATGGTTCTACTCAAAGTTGGCACACATTGCAGCCACTTGCACTTCTCCTGGACCGGAAACCTGTGCTCTTTGAACTCAAATGTCCGCTAAAAAGCTCACCCAGAGCTCACTGAGTGCGGACGCCGGATTGCGAAGCTCCTCGGTCAAATTGGACGCTGTCATAGCTTCGATCGGCTTTAGAACCCAAGTTTTTTACTCGGGGGTCCCAAGTGTTTACTTGGGGGTCCCAAGTTAGTACTTGGGGGACCCAAGAATTTACTTGGGGGTCTCAAGTATTTACTTGGGGGTCTCAAGTATTTACTTGGGGGTCTCAAGTATTTACTTGGGGGTCTCAAGTATTTACTTGGGGGTCCCAAGTATTTACCTGGGGGTCTCAAGTATTTACTTGGGGGTCCCAAGTGTTTACTTGAGGGTCCCAAGTTAGTACTTGGGGACCCAAGAATTTACTTGAGGGTCTCAAGTATTTACTTGAGGGTCTCAAGTATTTACTTGGGGGTCTCAAGTATTTACCTGGGGGTCTCAAGTATTTACTTGGAGGTCCCAAGTGTTTACTTGGGGGTCCCAAGTTAGTACTTGGAGGTCCCAAGTGTTTACTTGGGGGTCCCAAGTTGGTACTTGGCGGTCCCAAGTTAGTAATTGGAGGTCCCAAGTTGTTACTTAGGGGTCCCAAGTTCGTACTTGGGGGTACCAAGTTTTTACTTGGAGGTCCCAAGTTAGTACTTGGAGGTCCCAAGTTTGTACTTGGGGGTCCCAAGATTGAAGTCTGACCTTGTTTCATACTGCAATTCGCAATAAAAACTAGGCGTCTGGTTGCTCTAGAAGAACCTAGAAGCCGCACATTTCGATAAGCATCATGCCTACAAATCAAATGTGCATTCACCTTAACTGAACTCCCTAAACTTGAAATACCACTTGGATGGCTTTTTAAATTCGGCCAAGATTAGCACCCTTCTACAAACTGCTCGGCCTCATTCACCAATGACGTCGACATATTTTTCTGAGAGGCCACCACATGGCATGCCGTTAATTTTGTGACCCTAAACCCAATGACCAAAAATAAGCTGACGACTACCATTCTGAGATTAGATCGTGTATGTGGCTGGGCACAGGTCGTGCGGGTGGCGGCTACCTTCTAAGTCTAATGTATGGGTATGGGGACCCGGTCGACTTTAGGTTCCTCTACCATAGTTGGGTATGTGAATTCTCTCATGAAATATCCGGAAACACATAAAAAAAAGTGAATTTCTATTTATCCATACTGAGAATATGAGAAACACACACAATAAGAAACTTCTGCACATTTACACCAAATAAAGAAATAAAGAAACCGTTCACTTGGTAGGTCGAAGTCTTGAGGATGCTTGTGTGACTGCCTTTCTCCAGTGAAACTCTTGACGAGATGTTTAGTTCATTTGGCATCTTCAATTTAAATTTCAAATAATTTTAACCCTTAAACATCAGACCCAGCCCGAGGGGTTGGGTTTTTTTGGAGAGAATCTTGCTCATAACTTACACTCCATTATACCAAATGGAATTTTTAGAATTCCAAACTGAGCACCTTAAAGAGATCTATACTTTCTTAGAATAGAACTCAAGCAAATTAAAAATAGAATAATGCTAAAAATGGAGTTTAAAAGAGATTTTGGGTGTGGTATCAGGAAGCATATGACGTTGAAGGGTTAAGAAATGCTATGACATGCTGATTGCATAGTGCCCTCTGAAACAAGAGAATATCCCTTGATTTTCAAACAATTGCTATGTTCACAGAAATCATCCAAATTACTAACAAATTGTATTAGAAAAAAATATAGTATTTTATACCATTATTTGAAGAAATTCCAATAAAGCTTGAGATTTTATTTTTGTATACAACTTTTCTAACATATTATTTACTATTTATCCTTAGCTCATATTACAAGCTACTTTTGCTGAGGCATGACGGAGTGGGAAACTTCAACCATCTCTAGCTAGAGCTATTTCGATACACTTTCTATATATGCAATTGCTTTTAGGAAAAAAATGAATTGTACCTACCATATATGAAGCTGAGCTTTGGACTTTTGTAGTCTAAATAATGTGTCATGATATTCAAAAGCAACTTCAAATGATCATACCTATCACCTTAAATATCCAAATTCCATGAAACTACCACCAAACTGTCCGAAATGTAGTATCAAAACTATCACTTTCATGCTAATCCAAGCCTCATGTGTAAGAAATGTCCATGAGCAATTATTGCACTCTTAAATGTGTATATGACACTTCCAATAGGAGACAACGTCAAGGCTTCTACGCCAACTCAATTCAATATTTGTGAATGTGAGCCACATATATGTAAAGGGCATGAAAAGAGTTTTTAAACCGGATTATTTTTGAGTGCGCACGCAATGTTCAAAGTTGATAGGAAAATTGTCCCTCGTAAAACATCCAACTCTACGATTTAGTGAAGTTCTAAATTATAGTTACTCATAGCACCAAACATCTTACTCACTCTCAAAAGATCCTCTTGAACAATATACAATCTAACTCCCTCATTGTCACACATTCCATAATATAACTCCCTCATTGTCACACATTCCATAATATCACACTTTTGGAGTGATTTCACAATGACCGATAAAAATTGCACACCCTACCCTTAATTCTTGAAACATACCCTCAGAAGCAAAAGTATGGAATGTGAAATAATGGGTAAGTGTAATTGATTGAATGTGTATCAATTTGTAATGAAAAAACAACCAGAAAACGTTACACTTCAGCCCTACAACGTTTCACATTGAATCAACTCCGATATCACTACACTAAAGTATCTTGCCAAACCGTTCTTTTCTACATCCATCATCCACAATAACAAGAAAGAAGAGCTCATAAAAATCGAATATCAGGAAAGCAAAGTAATAACTACTTCCAGTCCAAGCACCTTCGAACTGGGACTTCGCACAAATCTACAAAAGAGTCGGTTTCTGAATCTGTTAGGCGCTGTATCCTCTGCAAAAACAAAAAAAGAGGAGACCATAGTTAGCAAAATGCACTCAGAATGATTTGAGTGATTCGTTTGCCAAACCCCATAGCCCTGTTTTTATTGTAACCACTTCAAAAACGGTTACTGCGATGGGAAAAAGCACCCATTGCAAGTTTAAGCCAATTGATGATACCCTGACTTGATCAGTCTCGAAGAGATGGCACCATGCTTGGAGTTTGTTCATGGCCTGAGAAAAGGCCGATAAATAGTATCGAAGCTCCATCTGTTTCTTGCTACTGACTCGACTAGTTTCCCACCACAAGCGAGCCTTTTTTGTCAGTCCCCCAAACAAAGAAAAGAAAACAGTGAGAAGAAGAAAGAAAACCAGCCAACACTTACAGTTCCTCAATCTCTTTCTGTACCGCCAGTAATGTCTCTTCTGCGTCAGACTCTCTTGATGATAGCCCCAATCGTCTACTTCCTTCCAATTTATTACTGCCCTTGTAACCCAGCTCATCGTTGAATAATAGTTTGTCCTGCATTGTCTGCACGGTCAAAAGGTCAAAAGGGCGAAGAGAGTATCAATGAAGGTAAGGTGCTGTGAAATGGTGCAGGAGCTCTATGTTTCTTTTTCCACCACAGGTACATAATAGCTATGCAATCCAACAGTAGCATGTACTTACAGCTCGAGGTGCCTTTTTAGGGCATCATTTTAGAAATACGCTTCAAAAATTCGTAACAAATTTTAGAAGAATCCGAAAATGATGAGTCCTCATTACCCTTCCATTTACTTTCCCCATGCACCAAAATTGCTTGCACTGTTAACTTCACTGAGGTCCCGTGCTAAATTTTAGGTCCTGTGCTGAATTTTGAGCCATTATACAGCACCTTACCTTAAGCAGTTTCAATCTTTTCGTGTCTGTGGGGAGATTTTTAATTACTTGATGAGGGCCATGGAGGAAATGGGTGTGTTGTCTTTTGACTTGCTTGTCGAGTTCACAGGCTCGTCGTTCAAGATTCTCCAGACGATCGTTAGCAGCAATCCCACGGGTGGTGTCTGGGCCACGACTTTGCAAGTGCTTTTCTATGTCACTCGTTCGCTTTTCTAGGCTTTCCAGTCGATGATAAATAGGCTCCATATCCGACTTCTGGTGGCTGTGAAATGCCATCACAGTTTTCCAAAGCTCTTCCCGTTCTTCCTGCATTTGTTATTGAGGAGGTTATAAACAGACTCCAACAAAAGATAAGCTAATGAAGGAAAACAAAGATAAAGCAGAGGAGTTAAAAGAGCATTATACCTGCCAACATCGAGCATCTTCTCTCATGCCCTCTGGTCATACATAGAAGATGCAGTAAGCTTCTTAGTTGAAACACATCTCTGCAGTAAAATGTTCCTACTCGAATTTAACCTTCAGAGCACGTAAACATTCTCATTGATGTAGTGAACTATAGCTTTCAACTGTAGTCTGTCAAACGAATTGCTAACATCGACGCCAGTCAAGATTTACAGAGGTCATAAAAGAAGCTGGGTTCCAAAGTAGACTCAACCTATCTCAGCGATGACGGCATCCGCAAGGCTCAAAAATCCCTTCTCCAATCTCTTGACCTGCCAACCACAACAAAGAAAATTCTCACAGGAGCAGATAGATCAACCTTGAATTGGCAATGCATCAAAAGCTACGGATATGAAGTTGAGCATTAGGAGGCTCACAGTTTTCAAGAGCTCATTAACTGTGGGTTGTGTGTTGCTCAAGTCCCTTTGCTTGATTACAGTTTCCCTCTCCATCCGAGGACTGCCGGGCCTCTTCTAGCAGAAAAACAGTTTTCACACATAAGGTATCGATCGATTCCTAACGGGTTGAAAGATCTCATGAGTGGCGAGTCTGATACAATACAGGGCACATCAGTAAATCACTATGACAGTGAACTATCGGTGATGAATCCTGAACATATCAAATTAACCCACAACTAATTGACCAAGCAAATAAATACCTAAAAAAACAGCGCGAACACATACATATCTGTTGCTCTACATACCATCACAAAGTTCAAAACATGCATGTGTGCTGTACGGTGAAATCAAATGTTCTGGATCGAAAGAGATGCATAAAAATGGTATGAAAACTGCATGATAAGGTTCGAATGGTGTAGTACGGATCCAGTGCTGCGTAGAGCTGGAGAGTTGGTTTCCCCCTTCATCCTCACGGTACCCCTGCTGCTGCACCTTTCCTGGAACACAATCTTTGATCCCTTTTCTACCCTTGCAGTTTCTCGTCCTGTCGTCATGCCAGCGATGGTTGGTCTCCTTAGAGAACCTCCAACTTTTTCTTGAACTCAGCGAGTTTCTTGAATTTCATTGGCAGCAGAACAACGGCAGCTACATTGCGCAAGATGTCATTCATTTTATACCATATCAGTTAAAGCCTGTCTCCTTAAAACCGTCCAGAAGCCATCCTCACGCAGGAGCCCTAACGAAAGCGATCACTATTCTCAATTCATTTCTGAGCTGATCCGAAACATCCTCAAAAGTCTCCAAGATCAAGAAGGCTCCAGATATTGCTCAAAAGTTTGCACAGCAACAGAAGTTTGAGGTCCACTGGTGGAAGATGTTAATGCTGATATATAATATGACAGCACAGATTGAATGCGGAAATCAGATGTTGCAAAGATCGGCCAACGGAAGGGGGGGAACAGGGAAGCGAAGGAGAAGGGGTCCGAATACAGTTGGAGCAGCTTTCGTCGTCGAAGATCATGTTCTCGCCGCCCTCGATAACGAACGAGAAACCCAAACAGACGTACTCTGTCAACCCAAACAGACGTACTCTGTCAACGTCCTCAAGAAACCGTCCATACGTCCTTACCGTGTTATGAAACAATCGCTTTAACGTAAATGTGGACTCATCATTTCTGAACCTGTAAAAGTAACCTGAGGCAAATCGATGGAGCATGGCCTACAAAAGATACACAACAAAGTTTCCAATGCTGCTCGTTGACACTGAGAGAATATTGTGAGTAAGAATACATGGAAAAAGAATATAACGTACAAACCCCTAAAATTGCAGGGTCAGAATGAAATCGTTCACACCGGACGGTCATAGTTGATGATCCGTCTCTGGAATAAAAAGCTACAATACAGCTACTATACACCCATTTTTTAAAAGATTGATAGGCTAAAAAACAATGACTCTACAAGAATGGGTCACCTCGTTTCGTCTTTGTTAAGTTCTTCTTCTTCACGAAGTATTATCTTTAGAGCCCGGGCACTGAAGCGGGTGAGTAAGCCACGACCGATCTCATTCGCCATTTCGGTGAGGTTCGGTGACTCTAAGAGCCGTTGAAGCTCTGGTACAGTGCGATCAAAATGCCCTCGAGTACGTTCGATTTGTTGGCGTACACCATCTACACTTCCTTGGACCGAGCTGATAATTTCAGCAGGAATGTCCCACGGTGCTCTTCCCCTTTGCTCATCTTCCTTCTTGGTTGGTGGAGCGGATGGCGATGCGGCTGTGCCCCCTATCCCTTGTAACAAACTAGCTCGCTGCAATGCTTGACGCTCTGATAGCCTCAGTGGGATCGCTCTGTCGACTAATGCGTCTGCTTCCTCACGAGAGATTCGCATTATGCCGGCTATAGAAGCTGCAGCTGAACGGGTTGCACTTAGGCCCAGAGCTTCTATAATGGGGATCAGGTCGTGAACCAGCGCCCCGCGAACCCCGAATGCCTGAAAACAACTCGTATGTCAGAGTGAATTTTTTAGAGGATTGTGTTGCTACGAAGGAGAATGTTCACTATATAACAGCTTCATGCGGGTAGCTGAGGGCAGGAGAGACTAGATAAGAATGCTTTGTCAGAATGAAAGCAACAAGCATGGGTCACCTTCTGCTCTGAAACAAGCCAATGTAGGAAAGACCAAAGTTGCTCTTCTCGGATACCCCCAACCTTGCGTCCCTCGGTAATCAGATCTTCAAGCCTAGCCCACCTGCATATCCGAGAAACTCTCACAGGTAAGCGAAAAAGGGAAGAACCTGGTGCGCTCATGGCATTATTTTGGCTGCCTCGAACCTCATACACAAGAGACGGATTTAAGTCCAAGATGGTTTTAAGTCCAAGATACATATTTAGACAAGGTAAGGATTATTCTGAACCTGAAAGAGCCATTTTGAATCAGAAACTCTTCCAATGCTCCGCGTAGCTCTTCAGCTTCATCTGTTAACAGCCGCTTCGCAATATACGGATATGCCCTCGCTATTAGCTGCACACCCACTAAAGTCATAAGTGTGAATTCAGCTGAAGTGCAAAAGCTGTAACTATCTAAGCATTCGTAATCACAGGTTCTCAACGTTTGCAGAGAAAGAATATTTGAGGCTCAGAGTTAGCTAATATGTGTAGATTCACAAAAGGTAGCATTAAGCTGCAATTCTGAGAGTCATCCCGGCGAGTTCCAGAAAGAAAGCTAATTTACATACAGACCGATAAAGAAAGAGAGATACGAACCCTGTATGAAGGATCTGAGCGCATGGCGATTCCCTCCAAAACTGTCAGAGAGCGTGCTATCAATGCATAATATGCAGGCACTTGGAATGGGAACCGATAAAGTACGTCGGCAAGGCCATCTATGATTGACTGCACAGGTTCATTGCACTGTTAATACAGAAGAGAGCGGTACCAACCTGATAACAAACCGAAAAATCACACAGGTTATTGCCGAACTACTGGGGCTTCTTTCAAAACGAATCAGTAGGTAACAGCTTCAGGACCATCCCACAGGATGAAGGTAAATGACACTTTTTCTCAAGAATCATGTTGCTTCTATTTTGAAAAACTTCAACCCCAGAAGATCAAAATGACGTGCGCACCTTTAGATTGAGTTCTGAAACCGATTTGTTCAGAACGTCGTCGAAGAAATTGGCAAGTTCCGGCACAAGGGGCGCTACATCTACACTCTGAATGCACAACAACAATAGCATTTGAACTTCAGAGAGTGGGAAATTGCTATCTAAAAAGAGATGGACAGCTGAACACAAAAAGGGTAGCTTTGATGTCGCCGCATGACTGAGAACTGCAGACTAGTTGATTGTGACGAGTTCCAATGCATTTGCTTACTCTGTCTAAGAAGCCCAGGGTGTAGTAATCCCGAGCCATTGCACCGTATTCCCGGTTCACTAAGTGCACCACATGTGCCATAATTCCGTATCTGCATTTCAAGAGCTTCATGTAAGTCTCGGGTATGTTTGCACAAGAAAAGAATGAGAGGCTTACAGAGGTGAACACAAAGAGGGTAGCTTCTGAAAAATCTACGGTCCAAGCTTTACACAAGCGTGTACCATGATAACCTCTACAGTACACAATACAAGAAGCTCAGAGTTGTGGATTACCTCGCAGAAAGCGGGGCTTCACTCATCATCCCGAAATCTAAATAAACAAGCTCGCCAGCCCGAGTAGCGAGAATGTTACCCGGATGAGGATCAGCATGAAAATATCCTGGAATAAGAGTAAGAGTATCAAATCAGACTACATGAAGAATGACAAGAATGACAAACTCGACGATGAGAAACACACCCATCACACGCATAGATTGCTAAAAGTCACTACATATGTGACAATGCTCGTAAGCATACCGAAGGCTTGGAGCAGTTCTTACTAGGTCAATGGTTCTACCTCTAGGACCAGCCCATACTTAGTATACTCAGAAAATAAAAAAGAGTCTGACTCACCATGCTCTAGAAGCTGCCGCATAGTACAATCTACACCTAAATCAACGAAGTCCACTGCCCTCATCCCATAACCACGAAGCCCACGCTCATCTGTGAGCTTCACTCCTTCTATCCATTCCATTGTCAATACCCTTCGTGATCTGTTACCAGAAGAACAGTACATAAGAGCAGCTAAACGCAAAGCGAACCGTTTAATGACATTAATAATCGACAGCCAAATGTACAGTACTATCTGATCGATGCAGGATTATGCTTACGTGTAATCCCACTTTATTTTTGGGACCCGAATGCGAGGAAGACTACCGTACAGCTTGTCAAATCGTTCCGCATTACGGCCTTCCTGAGATTGCCAAAGACGTATTTCATCAAAAAAAAGAATAAATCTTTTCAGCAATATTCCCAGCATTCACTTCAGTCGTGAACTTCCAGAATGTAATTACAGAGTTCTCTGTACAGGACATCGTCAGTAGGATCTTCACCATCATATGGAACCTGAAGATGACATGAAACCTGAATAATCGCGGTAATTTTCCTAAGTCCTACGCACTCCCGAAGTCCTTAGGGTACCCTACATTCACATACTGATTCATGTACTCTAGAGAATGTAGAAAAGCCAGAAATATGCACCTTAATATAGTCCAGTTCCGCGAAGAGACGGCTTGCAAACTCGTCCACTATGTTAACTAGAGGCGTCGACCTTGAAATCTCTGTATTAACATCAGCCCAGGCTGCTGCTTTTCGCACTGCAGACAATAGAATGATATGTGAACATCTAAAAAGATGACTAGTAAAAATAGCAAAGATCGAAAGTGCTTTAGAAAAAAAAGAATTCAAGATAGAAGCTTCATAGATATTATATCTCCATGATATACAGCTTCTCAAAAAACTCTCTGTCGAATCACGAAGGGCATTATAAGCTTTACATGATAGATGATGAGCTAAAACATACATCCATGAATTTCTTGAAATTTCTGTCTGGAAATGTATATTTACCTAAGAACATGTCCAGAGCAATACTGTCACCAATTCCAGGTCTTTGAACCTGGAAAACCCATCAACTTCATTACATTCTGCAACACATTGATGTGATAATGTATCGACAACCGACGGTGAACCAAGCTTGTCCACAAATTTCTCAAAGGTGGATGAGAGAACAAGCAACCAATGAACGGAGGTCACAGCATTCGAGGCTTCCATTCTACTATTGACTTCAGTCGAACTTCAAGTGGCAAGTGTATGCACTTCGTTGGAAATTGCAAAGAAAAATATCTACCTTGACAGCCACAAGTTCTCCGGTGCTTCTTAGCCGAGCCTTATACACCTACAACCCAAAAGACCCTCATTAACTTGTCTGCATCTGGAGTAATCATATAAGCTTCCAAACTTGCAAAACCTTCCAAAGTAACAAATGAAGTCCAATGACCAACATAGTTCCAAGTATTGACCAGTTGAGCTTGCTGAAGGGTAGAACCACTTGCTTATGATTGGGATCCTCAACTCTTGATTCCTTATTCTCAACCCTTTTGAAAACTTCACACTGGAAAAACGCGATGGTGGTGACATGAGAGCCCATTGACATACCTGACCCAAGCTCGCTGCTGCTATAGGCTCAAGGGAAATTTCAGAAAAGACATCCTCCAACTGGTTCAATGGAACAATAGCGTACTCAATTTTAGAACTGGAATGTAGTCAAGAAGACATCCAGATCAATGCTCTCAGCTTATGCTTCTGAAGTATTCTAAGAGGATCTAGCTGCAAGAGCTTGTAACAAGAAAAAAACAAGAACTCAAGTCAAGTGTCGTAATAAACTAACGAGCGAGTCATGACTAGTACCGGAATACCAAGCTCCTCCCTTATCAAGGCAAAAGCAATCGACGTCGGGAAGGATGGAATATCATCCTGCACAACAAGAAACATTCCTCACCGGTTATCGAGGGAGGTCCGACATCATTTCAACGGTTACAACATCGAGAATCACACGTCAACAGATCCAATACAAATTCCAAAAAGAGGAAACTGTTCAGGATGGGTGAGATTCATAACCAGATTAGGTGAGATTACCCAGAAGGCGTATTCCTTATCACAGTCTAATCGATCAAGACGAAAGTGAAAGCTACCGAAAAGAATACCAGAATCTTCTGCAAATTTTATGCTCGAACTGTTACAAGCCTCTTACCTGCAAACTCGAAAACTCGTCGAGATATTCTTGCGGGCAGATATCAGGCCGCACCGAAAGTGATTGACCAACCTGCTCGAAACAACACTTCATATATCACTTTCCAAAACAAGTCACTTTTAAAAACAAGTTACACGTACATCAAGAAGCATAAAGAACACTGAAGCAAACGTCACGCAATGCAGGAGTAGCAACTAAGAGGACTCGACACCTAGTAACCTGTGCGCTGTAGGAATTTTCTATCCTGGACGGATTACTCAAGACAACTAATTATTGTGAAATTATTATGGTGTATACCCTATCATAACTCCGCAAATTGCTGAGAAATCCACTGTCAGACTGGAATAACTAGACGCATGTTATGATCTCCACTTCTTAAGATGTACAGAAGGATTTATGCTTTAAAAGTCATAGTAAAACGCTTTTGACCTTAATGAAAGACGGACCCAGTTGACAGAGAACTTGACGCAATTCACGAGCACGTTTCCGCCTCCACTGCTCGTTCTGTCTTCCCAACTACATATACATATCGAACAAACACAATAAGCAGAAATACAAAATTTTGTACATCATAGAAAAAGAGAGAGCAATCAACCGGATGATTTGCCAGGTTAAACACTGCAAATAGAAGCAACAAGACAGAAAGTTGACAACCCAGTAAGATAGTGAAGGCATTGAGGTAATAGAGGGATCAAGATAGCACCTGCTTATCCAGTAGGACATTTGCGGCAAAGAGTCCAAGATTTTTAATGATGCTAAATGCACGCGCACGCACTTGACCAGGCTGTTCTGCCATCAAATTCGCTAATTTATCTGGATCATAGCTGCAGTTCATGACGCAAACGAGCTCAAAACGATGTTATCTAGCGCCTGCATGCAAATAATTTCAGATATTGCGTACTCCAGCCAATCGATGTCAGCAATGAAAAAGAAAACACACTGCCATTTGCTAAGATTGAACGACGCCGCATAAAAATTGGAACAACAGAGTATACTACGCTGAAAAGTGAAACCACCGAGATGGATTG
The DNA here is from genome assembly GCA_037043015.1 of Bryum argenteum. Lineage (NCBI taxonomy): Eukaryota > Viridiplantae > Streptophyta > Bryopsida > Bryales > Bryaceae > Bryum > Bryum argenteum. Next base: position 6,654,793 of record CM073324.1, read on the forward strand.
GTCACACCGCTGACAAAAAAGTAAAAAATTGGAGACTGAGAAGTAGGTACCTCTGTGCAAATTCACGAGCAACACTGGGTTTCAACTCCAACATCTCAACCTGCCAACAGAAACCAATAGAGTCGATTCATATTAGTTCAGATCCAAGACACAAATGGTGATATTCAGACAGAGGAACCTGCAAATCTATAACGAGAAAGACGATTATGTTTTTACCTGCTTCCAAAAAACCAAGCCTCATGTTTAATGAAAATAGAAGTATAAAAGTAAAGAATTAAACATATATGCACAAAGAACTAAAGGTGATGCACTTCATTACCCAGCCGTTGAGAGCCTTCTCACCCCCTGGCCAACCTTTCGACCAATCATCAAGCTTGTCGGCTGATTTCTTTCCTACTTTCTTAATCTCAGCCTGCGCTTGTGCCGCAACCTGCAAAGCGAGAATCCATCCGTGATCATCAAAACAATTATAATTTATGCCTTGGATACTGCCGGAATACTTCAGGATTCATGTACGATATTAGCCATCTGCATTTCCTGCAGGAGCATTTTCAACTTGCGCTACAATAGATGCCGCCTACGAGCAGCCCATGGACCGCTCAGCACTGACACATTGACGAGATTAGGATGCTCGAAAACTTAAAGTTGGTCATAAAGAGTTCCAGCACTCAAAATGGCGTACCTGAGAGACGGAGCGTGAGCTTGACTTGTTGCCACCTCCATCGTTTTGCTTGGTGACCTTCAAAGGCCTGATAGGTGTCACAGTTGCAGAAATTCTAATGCTCTTGGACAAGCTAGGATTTGGACGAAATCTACGTGGTTCCACAGTTAAGCTGTACTTTCTACCCATCTCTCCGGCAACGATGGCATCTCGACCAGTGCTCAAACACCTGGTAGAAGACATCGCTCTTGGATGCATCATTTTTCTCTGATTCGTGGGAAATCGATATTTAGGGGAAGAAACAACGGCCAAGCAGGTGCTTCCATCCATGATAAATTGGTTTCTCTACTTCTTAGGAACTGCGAATTATGAAAATCTCTCTATGGAGAAGATGCTTGCGTTGACCTGCAAATCCACAGCATGAAGTACATAAGATGAAGTAAGGCAGTACAAGATAGCGCCAAATTACAAGTAGAACTTCAGGATGAAAGGATTTTACTACATAGAGAGGTGCCAGATTGATATGATTTAAATATCGGCTGGTTACAAAGATGTGTGAGGTGAAAAGATAATCATGCCTACGCGAAAAATACTATCTCTGTGGTGCTCCGGAGCAGTCAGGTGTTCTAGAGCATAGTCTGAGATACATTTACACGCCACTTTCTGCTTGCGTGGCCTAGAAGTAGTACTCCGCATGGTTTCAAGGTGATGTGAGATTCGAATGATAGTGACAACAAAGACACGTTACCTGGAGAAGAATCCACCGACCATTTTCCCACATAGTATACTCTGCTCACCTAACAACAATCAATCTCAACCGAGGTACTACATTTTTTTCTGAGAAACGATGCAGCATTGCTTCCGCTCGAACCCTAATTTACAGCTACAATCAATTACAACGCAGTCTCTAAACTAATCAATTAGGTCTATGAAGTCGCCAAGAACGAGAATTCACAATTGTTGGATGCAACCTCCACCGGTAATAAAGTACTGAAGTCCAGGTTTAAGCTTGGAATCCTCACGATTGGTATTTGATATTGGATCAAGTTCAAAGATCAGCCATTTTGCTCCAACAGTCAATCCTCTCACTTCAGTACCGTCCACTTGACAGCGATAATTACTGTCTTACAATGAAACTCAATCTCAAACGCGAAAGCAAGTTTCACCCATTAATCTCGAAAATCCATAAACCCCCCATACTATCAATCCGCTATTACTCAATTGCAACCACCGTATCCGCATTCCAACCAGCCGAATACTGAATCAACCGATCAACGAAGTCAACCAATACACAATCAACAATGTAGAAACGTAAAATTCAATAAAAACTCAAACACGCAAGGGAGAAAAGCTTCTCAAGCAAAAGCTCCTCAAATCAATCTATCACTCAAATGTGCAAGTATTGCTCTTATCATATCCAGCCAAATATTTAATCGACCGATCTTTGAATTCTATCAATGCACACTTAAAGTAAAAGCTCAAAGAAATAGGACGAAAGCTTCTCGTATCGACAAAGCAAAAAGCCTTGAATCAATCTCTCTCGCAGGAGCTCGGAAGAGCACCACAATTGGCGTTCAATACTCAAATGCAATGAAAGATAATCTGGAAGTCGACGTCCGCACCTTGCAACCAGAATTCATGGAGTCGCGCAATCCTGAGCCGTTTTGAAAGCCGCAAAGAGCAATTTATACTCGAAATGCCTCGACCAAGAGCTGAAAATGTTCGGAAGAATCAAATTTCGCAACAATCCGATGTACCGGACTAGTGATGGAGCTTCTAGTCCCGGAAGAGTGAAGGCCAGGAAGAGTGTAGCGGGAGCAATGTGAGGACCAGGAAAAATAGTGAGTTACGAATGTGGTGGTCCGTTTACTACCGATGTGGCGGTTTCCTATTTGTTGTTAACCGTTTTAGCTGAGTCAGCGGCCATATCACCTTCTGTGTCCTATTAATCCCGTTCTCACTTTCTGGCCGTTGGATCGTCGGATGAACGGACGGTTCTTTAGCATTCACGGGTAATGAACATCCAGTAAGGTACTTAACTTTTACTTTTTGGATGTGTTCCTTTTAAAGGCCGTCTTAAATTTAGACAAGTGTCGAGGTGAAGTTTCAAAAAGTAAAGTAGTGAAGTAAAAAATAGGTGACAAGATTGTGGGTACATGGGCATCCTTCAAGTAAATGATGACATTGTCATTGTGTCACTCTAAATTATTATTACTTATACTATATATACACTTGATAATAGGTAGGATATTATAAAAGAGAATTATACTACGTTGGTTAGAAACAAAACACAATAAGTCCAAGTTTCTCAAATGATTGAAATAACTATCATAGTGTAAATTACATCAAACAAAATGAATAGTGTAGAATATTATTGTAAAATAGCCTCTACCACCATAGTCCACTCAAATGTGGTGGGGGGTTCTTGGACCTTGTTGTATGGGTACCTCAAAGCCCTTTGGAGTGATACCATGTCGGGTATCTCTGGGGCACTAGTGGCTACTTAGGGACTAGCATAGTGTTCACCACAAGAGGGGTTAGTAGTCCTGCCATTGGTGTGATGACCTCTAGGCATACATCCAAGGACAGATCAAACGAACACTCTATTCACGTTTGCCTCTAAATAGGTTGGAGTTTCTACTTTTTCTTTTTTCTTTTAACCCCTAAACGCCCAAGGGGGGGTAAAGCTCCTAACAATTGGTAATAATGTTGATTTTTTCAAAACTGCGTAAAAACCAATAAAAGATGAAAATGGAAAATCCAACCGTAGGATCTTCTTTGGAGCATGGCAATTAGTATGACCTCTAAGTTGCATGCCATTTGGAGGTATGGATTTCAAGATCCATGCAAAAAAGGGGTGAAGATCACACCACCAAAATTTTCATGAAAAATCTCTTTCGCCCACTCTCACAAATTGAGGATCAAGGTTTTTGCTATTTATCCAAGGAGGGAGTAGAGTAAACCCACCGAGGAGTTGAGCAAAAAAAACGGCGGATGAAAAATCGATGGGATGAAAGTGGGGTTGTGCACCAAAGACGGAGCCTTACATCCAAAATGTCGAAAAACGACACCGTGGGCACTTAAGGGTTAAATACCCTCTCATGGTCGTGCCATGTTGTTTTAAAGTAAAAGCTACACATGAGTATTGTATATATAACTCATTATTACCAGTTCTTATAAACTACTTGGATTTGTGGGTTGTGTAGTTACTGAGAGCATGTTATCTGCTTGCAATAAATAAAGTAAAAGACTTATTATGTACATTTCTAATATGAAATCTTTGTCTTGGTAATCAAAATATTACATGAAAAAAAGAAAAAAGAGTATAGGTTTACGACCAACGTATATAAAGAACCAATTTTACCCCTAATTTTATACACTATGACCACGAATAATTTTCCGATGGATTATGATACTTCAAACCATATACCCGAACCTTGGGATGAACATACTTGCAAAAGATGTATATCATGGGATGATATACTTCAATTTTGGCCAACATCAAGACATCCAACCATGAAAAAAAGATCGGAGGCAAACTTGAACTTTTGTACCCATGATGCATATAAGGAGGAATTGAGTCGTATGTACAGAGCTCTTCATAAAGACATTGATCCTACATCAGAGAAAGCGTATATAATACCATATTGGTTATGTGCAATGGTTTACGCGAAAGTATTTTTGAACAAAAAAATCGACTGGAAGCTTACGAGCAAACACCACAACTATGACAAAATTGTCCAAAATTACACCGATGATTCTCTCCATGAAGTGCTTCCCATGCACGTTGAGGATGAAATGCTTCCCGTGCGTGGTAAGGATGAAGTGATTCCGGCGCGTGTTAGGGATGAAATGCTTCCTGTGCGTGGTAAGGATGAAGTGATTCCGGCGCGTGTTAGGGATGAAATGCTTCCCGTGCGTGGTAAGGATGAAGTGATTCCGGCGCGTGTTAGGGATGAAGTGATTCCGGCGCGTGTTAGGGATGAAGTGATTCCGGCACGTGTTAGGGATGAAGTGATTCCGGCGCGTGTTAGGGATGAAGTGATTCCGGCGCATGTTAGGGATAAAATGCTTCCCTCGAGTATTATGGATGAAACGCTTCCTGCACAGGTTATGGATGAAATGCTTCTTGCACGTCTTAAGGATGAAATGCTTTGTGCGCGTGTTAAGGATGAAATCTTTCCGGAGTGTGTTCCATCTAGAATGCTTCTCGTATATGCTACGGATGAAAATCCTTTGCAAGAAGAATGTCGAGCCAGGATCGAGTTCGGCAAGAGAAAAATGTCCATTCAACCTACCCTTGATGATGATGATAAACCGAGAGGACTTGCATGGATGCAACACTCGGACCTAAGACCAAACACCTACAATGACAAGGGAGAACCCCCAAATTCCGACGATAAGTCGAATATTGGACTTTCATCCCAATCCTTGGTTGATGGTAGCAATTCATTTGCAGATATCCAACATGCATCTACAATGGAAGAACTTGAAGCTTTAGATCTTCAAATTGAAGCTCTTAAAGAAAGCTTGAGAGAATTTCAAAAGAAAAGAAATGCTTCTATATTTGAGAGGAACGAATATATCCAACATCATGAGGAGGACATGAAGAGATATGAAGCTGAATTATTAAAATATAGTAGAAGCATTACATATCTAGACAATCAAATTCCATTAACAAAAAAGCATGTAGAAAACCTCAAAGATTTTTGTGACAAAACAATTTTAGGTATTAATCGGTTAAGTACGGATTTTTTAAGTACATCAAATGAAAGTAGATATAGGGGTGTAGAAATTCGTGAAGTATTTGAATGCATTTAATTAGCTCTTTATTTTATGCAATTAGATTGGTCATGTATAATGTGATTCTAAATAAAGTACCCAAATTATACCTCAACCAATATCTCCATCTAGAATGTGCCAATATCTCAAAATTAAAAATTCTTTGGCCCTCTTAATGTAAAGTCACACTTAGGAGAATCTCCAAGTGTCAAGAGAATGCAGAAATGCCACGAGGTGGCACTCAAACGATTGTGCAACTTAAGATTAACAATCAGAACCGATCTAGCGTATTGATTTTGTTAAATTGAGACTTTTGAAAATCTCATTTTAAATGCAAGGAGGTTTTATGATGAGTTTTTTGGGTCTTGGAGAACACTTTGAAAAAAGTTATGTGGGACTTTAAATGTAATCAAGTTATTGCTCCACAAGACTCTTAGACCGAGAATGTTTCTTTATCATTAAATAATTTGTCCAATGGTTTGTCCTAAGTGCTCAACAAAATTCTACTTCTTTAATGCTCTTTGGCGGTCCTTGAACACCTAGGAAGCTATCTTTCTGCCTCAAGTAAGACTTATACAACTTTGACATCTCTACTTCATAGTTTCTGTTCAACATTCAAAGTTGAACTTCTCATTTACATTCGATGCAATCATTTGCTTGCGATTTCATCACATACTCTGGTCGATTAAGTTCAACATATATGACATCAGGTGGTAAAAAACATACTAACACGATATTCATTATATTGGGAAAATTCCATGATTTTGAGAAAATGCAGTTTAGCTCGAGACGAGCTAAACTGTACCAGCAAATAGGGAGATTGAAAATCTCCCAAAATAACGAATATCGAGTTTACTACTCAATCGTCCATGTATCAATTAGAAGAGAGGGCGGACACACTAATCGACTATGGCAAATGCATCATGAACACTACCTCCAAGGTCCCTATCTCGCCAATGCTAGGGCCATGTACAACATCTCAAACACTGTTTCCTACTTCCAAAGATTCTACTATGCCAACCCTTTGTATAACCTCCCGAGTGTCGCTCCCTACTTATAGACCATGAGATTCTACCACGACAACCCCATGTTGGCACTCCAAGCGCCGTCTTCAGGGATTGTAATGCCTATGATAGATGACATACTGTCAGATTCCGACATAATGAAAATTAGCTCTTGTAATGTTGTGGAAAGTATTATTGCATATTTCACAATGAAATGTATGGAATTAGCCAAAGTCTCTCATTTTCATGTAATTCTTATACAACAATATTTCAAGTCTTGAAACTCTAAAAATAAAGTGTCAGAGATGAATTTGAAAGTAAGTTATGTAGATATCAATTTGACATTCTTGTAATAGACTAACTGGAGGTCATATGGAAAGAACACTCTTTTTAATACAAGGGTGTTTTGAGATGAAGGTGAACAACATTATGGTTGATAATTCAAGGCTTAAAATCACACATGCTTTAGTCTAAATAAGAGCCTTACATTCGTAAAACTACCTTAGAAATTGCAAAGGATAAAGAGTTCTAAACCATACCCCTTGCACTAAAAAGAATGCCATAACTTCCTCACGTAAGATTCTTATCACAATCAAACAAGATCCAAATTGAATTTCAACCCAAAAAAAGAAGTCGAAATGTATGAAAGAGATATAGCTCCTCCATAACCATGTATTTTTTCAAAGAGGATCATCATCTCCTTATCATCATCTCTCCAATAAAGCAGGGTATCAATGCACAGACAGAGTCATCAATCAGCTGAAACAAAACCGGGTATCAATGTCGGCATCCTCACCTGGTCCGTAGTCAACCGACTCAAAACCGGGCATCAATTCCGAATGCAAATACAGGGTATTAGCGGGTATCTACCGCGGCATCGTACAGTGAATGTGCCCGTTCATCCAGCGAGCAGGCACCCAGGCCGCGAACATGCAGGAACGGCAACAACTGAACTGAGGGCCCTGGAAGGGAGGGACTATTCTGATCACTCATGAGGTGATGATCACTCGTGAGGAATCCGGGATTTCCGGGATCTATTCATCAGATTAGTGATCCCTTGTGCCGGGCAGGCCAGGCCATGGCGAGTTCATTGGCGACACTGCGATCCCACATGGCCAGGCTATGACGGAGCGGGCCGCCCTCTGACGCCTTCAAGCTACCGCCACCCACTGACACACACCGCCTTGGAATCTCGTTCCTGCCCAGTTGGCCCTCCCTAACCAGCCATAGCCGTTATCCCACACCCACCCCTACCATCCCCTCCTCTCCCCCTTCGGAATTCAATCCGTTGATGACGGGCTTGCTTGCGCTTGTTCGATTCATGCATCAACCGTACTTACCCCTCATTCTCTTATGAAAAAAATTTCGTTTCGTATTCATGGGTTGCATTCGGGTTAGGTTAGACTGGACCAGGCTGAGGATGGTGAGATTATTGCCCGGTGGTGGTGGTTGTGTCTGCATTTGGTGTTAGGTTAGAATGACAAGGCTGCATCCGCCTTATTCGCAATGAAGTTGCTGGCGATGATATTGCTGCTTCAATCACAATCAGGCTATGGAACAGTGTTGATGCGGATGGACAAGCATCTTAGTCGGTCTGACTGGTGAGTAGCGTGCACTTTTAATTCGTTTTCTTGCGTTTGCGATTGATATTCAAAGTCAAGTAAAAGTGAGTCGAATTAGGGTTACCGTCTCAGTCTAGCAGTTCAAACCGTCGCTTTAGAACTCAAGTGTACCATGTTACTAGCTTTCAAATCGCTCTGCAAGAGGACGCCACTCTGCATTGGTTCGCAGCTTAAACCCTTCTTTTCTTGTAATACTGCATGTACTCTAGCTAGTGAGTGTGTTGGATTCTGGTCTCCGTCTTGTTAGGAGCGCGCAGAAATCGCACTGTTTTGTGTCTGAGCCCCAGAACCTCATCTTTGAATGTCTCGAGGTACACAATATGTATGGCTTGAAAGGAAGCCACAAGCTTTCCTCCTTTCAGTAGTCATACCCTAGTCATGCAGGCGAAGCGAGTTCGGTAGAGGCTGGTTGGGAGCACGCAGAAAGCGCAGCTCCCTTGTTCTTCAAGTAGAACCGTTTTGTATCTGAGCCCGTTAATTTCATCTTTGAATGTTTTGTATGGCTCATAAATCGCTCTGCAAGAGGAAGCCATACTACATTAGTTCGCAGCCTCCTTTTAGTGGTGTGCATACCCTATCAACGGTAGAATCTGGTCTCCTTGTTGTCGGAAGCACGTTCAAATTCGAGCTCCCTTGTTTTCAAGCTCTTTCGTACCTTCATTCTCTCTGAGCCCCAGAATTTGCTAAGGTACAGCTTTCGAAGAAAGCCCGAATACATTCGTTCGCAGCTTAAACCTTTTCGTCTTTCGGTAGTGCATTCCCTAGTCTTGAAATCTCGCTTTTACGCAGAAATCCGAATTCATGAGGAGAGCACTTGATTGTTGCTGACAGGTTGTGATATAAGTAAGGAAGCGAGAGCAATGAATGGAGCATACGATACAGGCGGAGGGGCAGCAAGGTAACAAGAAAAGGGCCAATGTAGTAGTGGCAATGGACAGACTGGAGAGGCCAAGAGTCTCCTCTCCGTTACCACGAACGTCATCGCCGTTACCCCGAATCTCCTCACCAAGACCTCGAGCGTCGTCTCCGTTCTCCCATCGGCCACCACGGCGAGTGCTCGACAGGTCCAACACACGCCCTCGCAAGCTCCGTTCCCGACGAGCACTCATTCTCGGCCCACTCTTCTGCCTGGCCGCTCTTTATCCGGCACTCTGGTTCCTGTCCCTGCCTCCGCCGCTCCATTACATCCCGAGCTCTTCGCTTTGTACTGATCAGGAAAGCTCGTACGAAGTCAGCGAGCATTATGTCTGCACTGAAGCTTGTGGCAAGATCTGCTTCCCCCGTGTCCACGGCATGTGCGTCTCGCAAAAGCAAGTCACTGTCTGTGATGACCGCCCCTACTTTTCAAAGGACATTACCACTGCTGGTGGTGGTCTTCCCGAAATGCTGAGGCTCATTACTGATGTGCCGCGAGGGAAAGTTCGTGTCAAGCGTGGAATTTGCCCTGGCTGGGACTCTAGACTGCACCAACCCGCTCCTGACTCAGGTACTGCTCGGAGCATCCTCGGAATTGTAAAAGACTTACTATTGTTGATGCCATGGTTTTAGAGTTTTATAGTTCGGATTCTGATATGGGAGTGTGCTTGGCAGGGCAATGGATTCGGGGCTTGCAGATGGTGGCAGACTTGACGTTGATGCCGGATGGACCGAGAGTTGGTCCGAATCCGCATCATGAAGCTGAGAAGTTGATTCCAGCCATTCTATTCTCCCATCTTTACGGTCTGAATAACTCCACTTTGTATTGGTTCGCGAATAAGGAGCCAAAAACAATCTCCCCGTGGTCGTTGGGGTTGATTGAAGTCTTTCAGAAATCCATGAAGGTGGAGTTTCTGGATGTTCCTGCTTCTGATGAGCCTCAAATCTGCTTCGAAGACGCTGTCTTATTTTCAGGTATTGCATTCAACCTCACTATCTTCTAGGAGAGCTATAACCTTTTCAGATATTAAAATTGTAAGGAGCATCTGAATGAAGTGAAATAGTGTAGTTTCGATTGGTGAGGCCGCTTGGGTTTGGGCGACCTATCTTTTTGCACTTGGTCAACTGAGTGGTTTCCACAAACTATTAATCAATGGCAGTATCTTATATAACAAATTCTTTTTGACCGTACGATATGACCGTAAGCTAATTGGCTGATGCTTGTGCTCCAGGGCTTACGAATGGAGGCTACATGCCAGGACTCGAAGCAAACGACTGGCTACGAGAAAAAGTGTTGGGATATTGTAACATACCGATGATGGAAGCATCAAGACCAGTCGAAGATGTGGTTGTCTTGGAGCGACTGAACTCCTCAAGGTAGATCCCGCTTCCATACATTCCATACAATTCTTATCTCCATAAAACCGCCCTAACAACCTCCCATTTCTCATACTCAGGTCCATAGCAAACATGGAAGAGGTCATATACACATTACAGAAAGAGCTTCTGGTCGTCCCCAAGGTCGTCACAAGCGGAGTCGGCGATTTCTGTGACCAGGTACACAACATGACTCAAACCTATATCTTCAATTTCAGGTTCCATAATGCAGAGCTAGATCAACTACATGTCACTTAGATCACTTTCCTTACAACAATCGCTGTTAAAGAATAAAGGTAACCTGCTCAATAATGACTCAAATTTCAGCATGGGAAATCTGTAGTGGAAGCAATTTTTGTGCATGGGCAAAGTAAGTGGAAGGAAAGACCCAAGTGAAATCATCCTTTTTAGACTCTTCGACAATTTGATATTGATATTTTTGAGACTGGACTCCTGCAACTTTCTACAATGGTACCCTGTAATGTTCACCGTTCACTGTGACGACATGGAAAATTGGACTTCGAAGCTATCATGAGCCATTATTGGTACCACTTTGCACTCTGCCTTAGTCTAGTTCTCAGAGGGTTGTTATGTTTTGTGCAGGTTAAAGTGATAGCCACAGCCGATGTAGCAGTAACCCCCCACGGATCCCACAACATAAACTTCCTGTTTGCACGAAGATACTCAACAGTCCTCGAAGCTTTCCCATTACTGTACTACATCGATTGGTTCGGGAACTACGTGCACGCAGCGAGGATCAACCACTACGAGCTTTACGGGACATGGTTAGCAGAGCAAGGCAGCATGCCATTCATGATGCGAGTGTACGCCAATCTTTACGGATGGAAAAAATGCTTCCACACACGAGGGTGCATGAACTACGCCAAGAGCCAAGACGTGGCTATCAATATAGGCCAGTTGGAGCGCGTGTTGAAGCACCTGACTTCCAGTTGTCGAGTGGCTGTGGACCAGTCTTGTCTTACGCAAATTGCGCAGGAGATTGGAAGCTGGAAGAACCGTGACCACAACGCGAAATTTGATCGCCTTGTGTTGCCCCGGTTGCGGAAACAGCATGGCTTGGGTGATGATGAAGATGACGACTCCCTTGGAGCTGCTTCTATTTGAGTCGAGAGTTTGTAACTCTGTTGGGGACCATGTGAGTATCTTGTCTGCAGCGAATGTTGGAGCGCTGTGGATGAATGATCGATGAGTGCTGCGCTTTTTCAGCTTCACTGTCTTAAGGTGTGTGGTTTCATTCGATCTAAAAACCTCTCGTTGTCCTTTATTGAGCACTTCACCCTTGTAGTCCAGTGGCCTAAAACGACCTCCGAACGATCCTTTCTGAAATCAATGTGCAGATTTTCGAAAGAACTTGATTTTCACAATCTTAACTGTAGGATCTTGTTGAGTGTACTTACCAAGTTTCATCAATTTTGGATGGTGTGACTTTGTGGTGTATAAAAACTACATGCCTAGTCCAGGAATTGGCTTTGCTTTCTGGTGGGATCATCAATTAATTGTACAACAAGATGTCCTGTAGTTGGCTTTTGGGTCCAGGATCAGTAATATTGAATGTCTGGCCTATGTAGTGGTGCATTGCAGGACTCAGATGTGAATAAAGGCCAGGTTTGGAAATTAGGTGATCTCAATGTGCGCATTCAACGAGGTAAGCTTCGCCCTTTTACGGCCTTTTATGCCCTTTTATGCAAGGCTTGATTCATCATTGTAAATTGTTACTGAAATTTTCTCTTCTGTATTGCTCTGTGGCAGGATTTAGAGGTTAGCCCAAGAATGGCTGCTGTATACGAACACGATGAACTCAAATTTTTCGACATTCAGAATTAGGAGTGTTCTTGTTGTACCATTGCTCTCATTCACAAATTTGTTTAGAGAATCTGACTCTGTGGGGTCTCAAGGTGATGTATTGATCAATTTTTTGATGTTGAAGAAGCATTTTCCACATGAGAGTTGTTCTGCTGTTTTGAAATCCAAGTTTTTGCCTCTAGATTAAACTAGTATGATGATGGAGGCTCTTGCTTTTAATTGAACATCGATTCAGATTTCGGGATTTGGATTTGCGAGAAGGTATTGTGGTGCTCTCGTAATAATTGTTCCAGAGTTCCACAATCAGATCACTTTTCTTAAAATTGAAAGATTTGTTAGATATGTTCATAATTACTACTCTTATGTAAATATGTTTTCGCTTCATCTTGTTTACATAAGAGTACTTCTTCACCGAGAGGCACTTGTCGTTGTGATTTGCACATATCATGATAATGAGAATATAGAGATGCGTTTGATAGTCACCCCTACTTCTGCATTGTGTGGTAGGGGTGGACATGGTGGGAGTAAGGGCAAAGGGTGACAGAGAGAGGGGTTGAGATATTGAGGTTTAGTTTCTCATTTTTTATTTTTCAGAAAATATCATAATTTTGTTTACTATGATATGAGTTAGTTTCCATACAAGTGGTTGCTAGTGAATATCATGATTTCTGGTGAAATATCATGATATTCTGGAGGTTGTCGGACACACTCCACACTCCTTATGTAAGCATCATTTAGGAGATTCAATAATAGGATCTCAAAATTAACGTTATTTTCTACTCCCACATCAAATTTGAACCGTTGATTTTTCTTCATTTGTGAAATTATAGTGGTTAAATCTGATTGAGATTATCTCTTGTGAGACCTCCAAAACCCGTTTTGAGTTTCAACGAAAGTTAGGGGTTAATATCTAGTACCCAACCCATTTCGAACCCCTAAAAATTTGTTGAAAATTGGGTAAGTTCAAGTGGTAACAAGGTAAGGGATGTTTGCTATCGAAGGTTGTTAATTCTTGAAGGCTCAAGGGGGTAGCAATCTTCATGAATTTTTTGTAGTCACTTAATAAATTTTCAATTTTTTTCAAAAAGGATTCGTAAAATTCACTACACACATTGTGAGATTCCATGTATGTGATGAAACTTGGGTTTCAGAGAAGATATTTGAGCAATGGACTTCAAGCAAGCACTACAATCACATACTTTGCTCGAATTTGCACCTTTTTTTCAAAATTCATAAGTGAAATCGGTTACGTACCAAACATTAATGTGGCATGCAATCACATGAGGTACGCAAACAATGTTTAGCTTGGACTTAAATAAAATATGAATATAAGGAGTTGGGCAATGTCATCCAATCGGACTCGACTTTTAGAATGAGATTGGTTTAATGGATATGTAAATTACATATGAAGCTGAACTTGCAAAAATTTAGAAACAAAATTTGTTGTTGTTTTTTTCTTTTTATAAGTCTACCAAGAACAGTTTTAAACAAGATTCTATGGTTGAATTTCTTGAAACAAATTCCAGTAAAACCTTATTCATGGATTTCAGATATGGCCATCTAGGAGGTAATTGTAGAGCTTCTCCTTTAGGGGTTAATCAATAGATGATAGTCTATAAAAAGAACTTGTCTACAAGAATTGATCATAATTAAGTTGTAATTTTTACTAATGGATTCAAGTCAATAGGCATGTCTCAATTCATTAATGTGTATTTGTTTACTTTATTGCAATGAGACTCTTAAAATGCTGCAACTAAATCAACATCAACTCCTAAAGCCGAATCAACCATTTTATGGTCGATCATGAATTTTGAGAAGTTGGACGTGGCTATAAAAAGACTTTTGTTGGTTTATTTTTTACTTTCTAGAAGTTTGGTGAGTTGCAAACTTCAGCCAATATACAAGACCTCGTTTGGATTCATAGATTGTTCAAAATAAGCTTTTAAATACAAACAGGGCAAAGTTTCCTTAGTGTTAGAAAACTTACTATTTTGTGAAACTAATGTGTTCCTTGCAGGTTATAGGTGGTGTCTCCTAGGAAATTTAACTGTATTGATCTGATGTAGGGATTAAGGTCTTCATATTTTATTTGTAGCAATTCTTTTTAAAGGTTAATTAATGCATATTTTAAAACACATTTATCTCTTTCTTTAAACCTCTTGGGTCTTTAGGGGTTAAGGTCAACATGCCTTCAACTGTTCATTATTATGAAAGATTTGGAGAACAGAGCATTGTGTTGTTTACATATGCTAAAGGTGAACACTTGCATGGAAAAAAACATGAGCAACGTTTTTGGGATAAGGACCATCAAGTAGACCATGTGTTTTGATCAATGCCCAAAAATAGTTTTGCATCAACTTCGATTATTATGAATTCACAAATGGTGGAGATCCAATGGTTGAAATTTTACTTGGTATTTGTAATAGTAATGAAAGGCCGGTTGACACTACATTAGAGAACTCCATCCTTCACTCAAGAATCCCATTTTCAACCAATCACATTTCAAGAGCCTCAATTCCAACCAACTACATTTCAAGAGCCTTAAATCTAACCAACTACATTTCAAGAGCCTCAAATCTAACCAACTACATTTCAAGAGCCTCAATTCCATCCAATCACATTTGAGATTTATTTTTTTTCTTCTTCATTCCTCATTCAACCGAATCGTTTCTCATTCAACCACACTTGGATTCAATTTGGTTTGTTGCATCCGGTTCCAATTTAAATCTTGTTTTTGTGATAAAAACCTTAATTCTGTCCAAGATATGGGGAAGTCATGGCATTGATTTTTGTGTAAGGGGCCTAGGTTTTGACATTAATTCTTTTGTAAATTTTTTAGCAGTTTTTACCGTTGCAACTTACAAGGTCATTATATGGGCCAAAAAAAATTTCTCATGGTTTGTTTTTGTTGAGGGGTGTTATTAAGATGAAGGTAAACATCTTGGTAGTTGGCGATTATTTCATTGTAATAACTATTGGTAGCATTTTCACTTCAAAGTGATAATGTTGAGGTTTTATGTTATTTTTAGAGTATTAATTTGTTACGATCTCACAATCTATGAGGCCTGAAGACTCAAAATATGACCCACGTGTCTATGACAAGATTGTATGGTTGACATTTGGATAACTTACCTTTGTTTCTATTTATATCACTTAATTTCGGAATGTGTTTATTTTGCTACAAATGAGTTGAACCATTCAGGTTAAATACTTGCAAACATCTCGGGTTTCAGCTCTTATGTAAAGTGTCCTTGTTTGCAAAACCGTCCCTATTCATGTCCCTATTCATCACTTGCAAACATCTCAAGCTCCAACTCTTGGCTTGGCTTGTAACTTGGCTTGTAATAAACACAAACGCTTATGCGCAATATGAGGTTCCAACTCTCAAGTAAAATAGTTCCTATTCATTACTTGCAACCATTTGCAGATTCAAACTTTTGGCTTGTGATAGATAGGGTTCCTATTTATCACTCACAAACATCTCAAGTACGGAATTATACTATTTGCATGTATGGCCATATGCGATTTGAGGGGTGGGCAAACACGATTCGTAGACCGTGGATTTAGAACGGATGTAGGGTTCCAAATTGGGTAACGTTGTTTTTGTAGCCAAGACCTAGTTGGCCCGTTTGCACGCACCGTTCGACCATCTTTTTGCATCTATGCAAGGCTCGCCTCGACGCACCGGCTTGTGCAGAAGGACAAGGCAGGACGAACAAACTCAACACACCGGCTTGTGCAGAAGGACAAGGCAGGACGAACAAACTCAACACACCTAAATGTCACCTACATGAATTTCCGCACCCCAAATGCTGCCATGCAAATAGTATTCCATACTGAAGCTCCAACTCTTGGCTTGACTACAACAAACAGCTAGCTTAGATTCCAACTTTTGCAACATCTAAGGTTCCACTCTCATGTAAAAGAATACCATTTGTAAACATATGAGGTTCCAACTCTTTGGCTTGTAGTAGATAGGGACGCATTCCCATACAAGGACAAGATGCACCGACCTCAGTGCACAGAAGACACCTTTCCAGATAGCAAGTACAAGTACGACACAAATGACAAAAAGCTCTCGAACTTGCATAAATCTGTAGAAGAAGAAAACTGTGAAGTGATACAAACTTATGGTACATTCTCACAATCTCCACTTGCCTGTCACCGCCTGCACAGCCTGGCCCACATGGCCGCACATGCGAGTAGCCAGTACCTGATCACCGCCATAATAACAACTTACACTGCATATCATTGTCACTTTGCACTGACACCATATGTCCCTCGATCTTTACAATAGAACTTAGCTTGCGTTGATCGCTTCACTTGGAGCTTTCAGGCGCAGCATTCGTCTACAAAATTGCATAATCGCATTCTTCTTCTTCGGCTTCGACGGAGGAGATTTCGGAGGTCGACAAGCCTGACAGAATGCAACTTCCACGCCAGGATTTCCCTGCACTATGATCCCCAGGCTTCGGCCACACGAGTCGCAGTTGAGCGTCTTCGGTACCCCACAGACTGTGTCGGTGTAAGCACGAGCCATCTGGAGGACTGCGTCTTGATGAGCTCCACCTTCTCGCATGGAAATCGCTTTCTTCAACAATGGAGCTGCTTTCTGGGTCCACATTCGATGTGATGGTGGTTCCGACGGTTCGAACGAGGTCACACTTCTGGAGCCGCGGCCTTTCAATTTGCTTGGATGATGATGATGATGGTTCCATGCAAGAGTAGTGTCTGATCGATTTGCGACTGATGGGCCTGGGTAGTAGTTCCATCGATCCAAGCTCGGTCGGGCTGGAGTTAGATCAGTGGCGAGACCGGTCCATCGTTCGCTCTGGGAACCGGAAACGCGAAGCGACTGTACCTTTCTGAGTGCTTCCGCCCACTGCGCTTGCCATGTCAGTCTCTGCGTGTCGTCCATTCCTTCCGGTGGCTCCGGCATGGTCGTGGTCGAGTCGTCTTCGGGATCGGGAGAGGCGGGTCTTGGTACCTGCTGCTGGCGAGGAATTACTCGTATGTTTGATGCTGATGTCACCCTTCGATGTTGCGGCTGAACGTCTGCTGTTTTCTTGGTGGTGGTGTTGTCCTCGCCATGGCTTGGTAATAGCTTGTGGAGTCGCTCCTCAGACAGTCTCGAGTATCGAGACATTGCTGCTGTTGCACTTTCATAAGTATCTTTGCACAACCACATACATAACCGCGAATCTACCAACACTAGACTCGGATGGAGAGCCAATTCTGAAGAGTCACAGGTGGTGAATCAAAGACGACGATGTGCGCAACATAGACAACTATAGTACGTTCATCTGTTGAATCGTATATACCTATTTCCTTGCCCTTATCCATGAAGAGATCACTGAAACAATCGTGAAGCCATACCTTTCTCGGAGAAGAAGTTGGACACCGTGAATCGAAAACTGCGATTACTTGTGCTCCATTCTGCTCACTGCTTGTTCAAGTAACCACAATTCAGAGTCGCCGGCGGTGATTCAAAGACGAGGAAAGAGAGAGACACACACATATATGTTCGATCATCACTTCGCCAGCTAGTTGTAGGTCTAACTCCACAAGTCCAGATCCACATCGACGACCTTGCAATCGCTCATAATCAACAGAAGCAATCGTAAAGCCATACCTTCCACACCGGCGAGTCAAGACAGGAACTCCATCCTAGCTTCAGAGAGAGCCAGTGCTTCACTGCTTAAACATGATTCTTATCGAACTGGCCATTCTCCGCCATGCCCACCTAATGCTAATCGACGCATCATGTTCTCAGTTCAAAGATGCCGGAACGCCGAACGTCCTCAATGACTGCGCCACCCAATATTCTAATACCTCGAAAACGTACCAGGTCAATATCACATTCAATGAGTTACACAGTGAATACAAAACAAACTGATGATGGAATCATGCTAGAAACTCTCAACTGCAAAATCGAATCAACTCGTGTGCTCCTCTTTCATCAAATCTTTCCACATACTCTTTTGCAATGTTCGTTCATCGATCTGTCCAGAGCTGTCTGATGGAGAGGAAGAGGCCTGACATCATGATCATTTGAGGACCGGACTGATGAGAACCGCCGGGTATGTGTGGTGATTGAATGCACAGTCCTCTCCCTGTCTTTATTGCCCATTCTCTTTTTCTTTAATTACTGTGCATGTCCATAGACCCGTTACCACCCAGTAAATATTCAACGGTGACTATCAATGGCTGTTGCCCCCTGGGAGCTACAGGATTTGAAATATTATTGCAGAAATTATTTGGTGGGTGTCAGAATGGTATTGTCAACAAGGACGATTGAAGTAACCCCTAGTGAGTGGAGGTCCAAATCGAGTCGATTGGACTTTGGTCAGCCTCTGACTTACTATTTTGAAACCTTTTGCAGGTTGTGGAGTTTTTTCATAGCTTTCAGAGAAGTCGTCTGATGCTCCAAAATTCTTCATTCTTTAGGAGATATCCCCGTCAAAATTTGCGGGCACTATTTCAAATTTGCCCAAAACTGCAGTATATGCTCATTAATTCTCAAAATTTGCTCAAAATTGATTAAACCGCAGAAAGTTCAAAAACTCACCAAAAATCGTGATTTTACTTTTTTTTTGAGTTCTCTTTTTATCGCATGTATAAAAGGTAATGAGACATGATCTCAATGTTTGGATTTTCAATCCAATATTTATTTTACATGCCCTTTTAATTGTTGAAATTGGGACCTTTGTATTCAAATTTCAGCATATCTTGATGTGAAATATCACGCATTTATTTGACCCCTAAAAATCCAAGCGTTTCCTCGACCTCAAAAACCAAAAACTGCCATTTTTCACCTTCGTTGAGAGATGGGGGAATGGAGAATTTTTTTTTTTGTGGTTTTAGACTTTGAACCGTAAGATCTTGTACGTAACCTGTATACAAAGGACTGGTCAAAAATTCAACCGTTGAATGTTTGTCATTTGTGAGATTGTAACAATCAAAGTTTGTCTAACACTTTCTTTTGCCGCTGCTTGAGAGGCATTGTCTAAATGGTGCCAAGGGCAACTTGATGATTGTTACTCCAAACATTTTTCCGTCATTTTTTTCATGTAGGTAATCAAGTTGGTTACGCTTATGCAAAATTTTAGAGACCAATTCCACTTTTTGAACTTAATGTAAATTATTTTATGAAAGAAGGTCTGGAAACAACAATATAGTAAAACAAGCACCACATATGATATATTTAGGTTTGAGAAAAGTTTGGACGGTGAGTAGGTGCATTTATGAGTATGTGAATTTTGGAAAAACTCATTTTCAAAAAACTCATCTTCAAAAACTCAATTTCAAAAAAAGTGATATAGATGAAAATAAAGATAAGCTATTCAAATCTCAACCATACAAACTTGTAATAGACTTGTAGTAGATCATGTGGACCAAAACTTGACTCATGGGATCTCATAGATTGCGAGATCATAACATATTAGTGCGCAAAACAGGCTACAAAATACCATCATTTCCACTTTGAAGTGAAAATACTACCAACATGAAATTTGCAATCAAAAAATCAGCAACTAGAAAGTTGTTCATCTTCATCTCAAAGACACTCTTGTACCAAAAATATGTATAAAAAAAAAAAATCTTGGCTCAAATAGTAGCCTTGTAGTCGTGAAAAATGCCAAAAATTTTACAAAGGAAAAATAGTCCAAAACTAGACCCCTCACACTCAAATCCATGCCTTTTCTTCAATATATCCTCGATTGGGTCAAGGTTTCTATCACTAAAAATAGACTATAATTGGAATCCATCCCAAAAAATAAAGTCAAAATCTAACAGTGGATGAATGAGATCTAGCTCTTCAAAAATCATTCATTTTTTCACTTTTTTCATCGTGGAAACATCATTGCAAAGCCAATACCTAAGTTATCTAGATCAAAAAACTTCCAACTACAAAGTTGTTGGGATGCATCTAAATATCAAACTTGTGGAAAAAAAATCATGAAAAACTATTTTAGATTTCACATAATTGGCTTGCAATGGTAAAACATGCCAAATGTTTGAAAACCCAAAAACAAAAGCTGCCTTCACTAAAATCCATGCCATTTATTCATACTTTATTTTATGAGTCTGCAATTTTTACCACATAAACTAGATTTGATTTGTGACCTGACACAAGTGATTTCGTCAAAACCGGAGTTTGGAGGAAGAACTTATGGCTCTTCAAAGTTTCTGCCCTTCATCCAAAATGTCGTTTTTCGACACTAGGGACGTTTAGGGGTTAAAATGAGTTGTCCGAAATCTCAAAAAACGGAATCGGTTTTCTTGGATTTCTAGGGGTTAATTTATATGGGTCTTATGAGGGTATAAATTACATAGACATATTCCTTAATCAGTTGTACTTTCACAGAGCTTGGATTCAAAACTTAAGGTCATCAAGAAAAATGGGTGGCAGGAAGCCCAAATGATGGTTTTACTGTAACCAATCACATAATTTTGTTTCGAAGATGGTGGTGACCAAATTGCCAGAGAACACCAATCATTCAGAAAATTTTAATTAGCTAACTTCTGAGTAACATGCCAAGTGGCTAAGGACAAATAACAAATGCTTTCATTTACTTAAACTAACTTACGCTTAATTTCATTTCAGTAAGAGAGTGCTCAATAATGGCTCAAATTTTGTGTAAGCAATTTTTGTGCATAGGGAAAGTATATGGATTGTATGTTTGCTTGAAGTTCAGATCATCAATGATGGGACTGGGCAATGGTTCGTGGCAGCTACCAAGGAGGCACCCTACGATCCGTGGGGACCTCCCAAGGCCGTTTTTGATAATTTTGAATTCAAATTTGAGGTCTACGACCCCAAGTTACCCCAGGTAGCCTACTCCTTGGCATTTAATGTCTATACATCAAAAAATTAGGGGGCTCATTACCCCTCCTCCATCCTCCTTGGTAGCTGCTACAAACGCTTACCGAGTGGGACTACTAGTTTCTTTGGGGTGTATACTATAATTTTAGTTCTTACCTAGGTACTAATGCTTCGAAAATATCCAACATCATATTCTCCATAGCGCTATGAGGTGCCTCTACAACAAGATCCGAAAACCCCTTACGATATGTTGGTGGACTATGTTGGTAAGCACCATGCCAACATGGAGATTGAAACTTGATTCTAGATGTTTTGAAAAAAAGGCGTAGGTTTGAGTGCAAGTTAGAGGTGTAGTTTTGGACAGCTTTTCCTTTGTGAATATTCTTTGGTAGTTTTCACCATTGCAAGGCTACTATAGGAGCCAATGAATTTTTTTCAACACAAATGTATTATTTAGATGAAGGGGAACAACGTTCTAGTTGGTGATTTTTTATTGCAACTAGTTTGTTGGTAGAAATTCTACTCTTAAGTGAAAATTCAAAGTTTGTTTTTCGTACTAATATGTTCGATCTCCAAATCTATGAGGGGTCATTACTTAAAATTTGGTCCACATGATTTGCAATAAGTCTACTATAAGTTTGTATGGTTGAGATATGAATAAGTTACCTTCAATTTCATCTAAATTTTTTTTTCTTCCTTAAAATGTGTTTCTTGGTCAATAATAGGCAAGGACGTTTAGGGGTGAAGAAGAGGAAAATTTTGACTTGTCTACATGTGCGTAACAAAAGGTGGGTGTAGGAGGAATTGCAAAACCTCTTACATTTGGGTGTGTGAAGGATGTTTAAGGTATTACAAGTATTTTTTAAAAATAAATAGACATTATTATTTGCTAAAACAAAGTCTTCGAAAGAGCTTAATATTGTCCCCAGCCCAGTGCTCCAGGCCAAGCCCTTGAGCTGCTCGGGCGAGCGTTTATACCTCACCCCACGCCGGAAGGCAACGCGCACAAAAAGGCCACTCACCAATCACACATTCTGACAAGTGGTCATAATAGAAATTATTTTCTGCCAATAAAATCTTTGCCATGTGTCACTCTCCCATTGATTATTGGGGATGCTAAAATGTGAGTGAAAGCACAACATAACTTTGAGTTATGGTGTGCTAGAATTTAGGATACCTCAACCCTCTTGGCCGGGTTTCAAGGATAGTGTCTGGGTCGGGGTTCCTCACACCCGGAACAAGGCTCCACTCTCCGGGTTGGGCATGCTCTAAGTGAACATACAAAAGTCACACTCCAAACACAAATATAAACTTACAAATGATTGCACTTGTCAAAAATGATTAGTCCACTTACAGCTAATTTTGCCCATGCACAAAAATTACTACCAATGCTGTAATAACATCCCTGTAGATTTTTTGTGCTGAAATTTGCGCCATTATTGGCCACCTTACTAGAACTTGACTTTACCTGTTGTAATGTTTCCAGACAGAATGAAATTTTGAGGATTAGTCATAATTAAAATTTCAAGTACAAATTAAAGCTAATGCATTTAATGGGGATGGAGAGCATCCCCTCAAGATTGAATGATTGCATTTGAATCATAAGTGATCAACACAGTTAATGCCCTCAACTGGAGCTCATAACCGCTCATCTCCTTGGGGAAGCATACTATTTATATATAGAAAATTTGAGGAAAAATTAAAATAATAAGGAGGGAGGTAATATGGTGAATTGCTCAATGATGGCGCAAGTTTGAGTGTGAAAAATCTCTTTTGTAGTGAGCAATTTGTGTGCATGAACAAAGTATAGAGCAATCCTCGCTCAGGTGGGGATTGCAAGAATAATCCCAAGAGTGTGGATAGTTAGGCCTAGAATTCAGGGTTGTCTTATCAAAAAATATCCCTGTTTGTTTGTCAAACACAATTTAGATGAGATGTACATCTAAAACGTCTTCAATGTATCAAATGTACAGAAATTTCGTTTGGTCAAATAACACTTCTAGGATCGCGAGAATAATCCCACCCTTGAGGATGGCAAGGTGTGACTAGCAAAGAGGGGTGATGATCCTCGGGAATTTCTATGTATACTATTTTTCACACGCTAATGAATCTCATCCACTTCCGACAATAAAATCCATACAATGATTATGTAGTTTTCCTTGTTGGAAATGATTAGTGAAAAATAGTCTAATTTGAAAATGAATGGTGTTGTTTGTAGCACGTGTTTACATAGGTAGAAGATTGTACCAATTAAAATCATCATCTTTGCACTTTTTCACGGTTTTTTTACAATTTTTTTGAAGTTGGACTTGTAGGTGTCTCAAAATGGTGCACCTTAGAGTGATCAGTATAATTACATTGATGATCAAACTTTAAAGCTATCATGTACCTCTAAGGTCATTGAGTCTTGCGAGTCATTGCTAGACTTTGTTGCAGCTTTAAGCTGTACACCTTGACCCCCAAAAGGTTCTTGATGCAAAATTACCTAAATTCTCATATAGATAGAAAGATAGATAGAAACTCCGGTCCCTTTCCAAGGGGCCGGCGTGAATGAAGTGTCCGTTCGTAATGCTAATATCCCGATGGCCACCGGACAAGGGGAAATTGAAACAATACTACTTCCCCCTCTCGAGGGTGGACACTATAACTACGCTAGTTTCTAGCCTAGTTACTAATGCCTTGGAGATACTTGACATAGTATCCCCCCAAAGGGCTTTGAGGTACCCATACAACAAGGTCCAAGGACCCCCCACAATAGTTGGGTGGACTATAGTGGTGAGCACCATGCCGGCATGGAGAATAGAACCCACGACCTCCTCATTGGGGGCCTAAGCCCTAACCACCAAGCCAAGGCTTGTGGTGCCTTAAATTCTCAAATATAACCTTCTTCTACTTCAAGACCAATAAAACTCGATCCAAAAGATGTTTAGAAAGTTCAAGGTAGGATGTTGGATTTAAATTGACATTCTACTCGCTCTGAAAATTTAAACCGATAATTCCTCTTCATTTTTGAGATTGAAACAATATATGTTGTCTGGATTTTTTTCTTACAGAAACCCTCAAAAAATATTTTGGATTTTAAGGATTTTTTCCGCCACGTGTTGAAAATCAACACAAAGGATAACAAGCAACATCTTTGAAGGGCCATAGCTTCTTCATTTAGAGTCCATTTTGGATGAAATTATGTGGGTTGCGTCGTGAATCAAGTCTAGTTTGTGCAAAAGTAAAAATTGCACACTCATATAATGTGCCATGTCTAATAGGGCTTCATTCAAAGTCTTTATTATTAACCCCAAACTTTTCTTAAAACCCGAAACGGGTTTTGGAGGTTCCCGCAGGAGAAAAACTCAACCAACTTTGACCATTATAATCTCACAAATGACGAAGAATGAACGGTTCAAATTTGGTATGTGAGAAAAAGGTCAAGTGAACTTTGAGATCTTACGGTTGAATCTCTAAAATAATGCTTGGATTGAGATGTTTTGAGCTTGATCTGAAGGGAGGTCAAATTTTGTGACTTAGACCATTTTGCAACAAGGAAATTTAGGGGTTAAATTGTATAATTTGAAAGTAAGATATTTGGCTACTGACAAGTGATAATGAATACGCATGAATTAGAAGGCAGATGAGTAGATCACCCCCCACACTTGCAAATTGTAATCCCCAGTCTGGCCCATATTTTTTGGATGCAGGCACTCTCCAGAAATTTATAGGATTCTTGGGTTTCACAATCAATCATAAGCTCATGATTAAGGAGAGGCAACTATAATTAGGGATGTTTTACATGGGGAGTCAAGGTTGACAAATCTCCGAGCCAATTTATTCACATTTTGAGCCCATGGGCCACTTGGAGAATACGTTGAAGAAGTAATAAAGTGTTGCCAATACCCCATGCGTAGAGCCCTTGGGGCTGATTTGTAATAGGAAAAACAAGGCCATGGGGCCAATTCGTATTATTAACTACATTCTATGTTTCTGAGTTTGTTCATATTAAAATATTTTAGTGAAATGATGATTCTGTATTGAAATTAAGCGACGGTCTCTAGGCCATGAATTGGCCTTCATTCTTGTATCTTCCAACTTTTGGAACACGGGCCGCGTTTAAACTTGTTTCCCACTTATTATTATACATTTTCAGAAAATTGGCCTTTAACTCCCCATGTAAAGCCCCTCAGGCTAAATTCGAGAGTTGAACCAATTACAAGAGAGGATTTGGCCATGAATTGGCCCCATCAATGGCTTGGCCCCTCGTGCAAAGCAGCCCTTAACCGACCATCAAAGAATTTTAAAATGTGTTTTGGAGTTTAGGGGTGAGGGTTATTGAGGCACCAAAAGCCTTGGCTTGGTGGTTAGGGCTCATGGTCTCATTAAGGAGGTTGTGGGTTTTACTCCCCATGCCAACATGGTGCCTACCACCATAGTCCATCCAATTATGGTAAAAGGTTCTTGAATCTTGTTGTACGAGTATCTCGAAGCCCTTTGGGAATGGGGGGGTACCATGTCGGATATCTCTAAGGCACTAGCACCTAGGTAGGAAGTAATGTAGTGTTTACCCCAAGAGGGGTTAGAAGTCTCGTCATTGGTGTAATGACCTCTATATATCCGAATATAGATCAAACGAATACTCTATTCACGCGACCTGTAAATATGTTGGAGTTTCTCTTCTTCTTGAGGGTTATCGTTCCCAATCTAATTTAATTGAAATAAACTTTCTAGACAAATAAAAAACATCATGTAATTTAGGAACTTGTATTTTGTCGCATGATGAGTTTTGAAATCAACCATATTTGTAATTTTGTTTGTATTCGACTTCTAAAGGCCTAGGGGTTTGGAGAGAAACTTAGATATGTTATAAATTATGCATTTTGTGACTATAATTATGAAATTTTGCTTAAGAGACAATATAAAATTCCTAATGCTTGAATTAGATAAATATGGTTCAACATTTTTATATAATATTTTCAAATAATATAAATTTTATTTTTTATAATTTATTTTGTGATTGTAATGAAGATTCCGTCATATAATTCAATCTCTATCACATTCCACAAGTTTGAGCAATTTGGGTTTACCTAGATTTGAAATGAAAATTCACAAAATTTTATGCTTGTTTAAGAATTTTCACACGTGCCTACAACCTCAATTTCGTTAAAAGGGCACTATGCCATCTGCCACTTTGTCACACCACATCTTACATTTGTGTTCATACAGAGTGGTGTATTCTGTGAAATCACAATTTTTTTGTAATATCACTTCCTTATATACGTTGTCAATCATTTTTTCTAATATCACCTTCAAATTCTGTTATATCACATGGTTTTTGAAGTACAGTTGAGAAATTTCAGAAGTGCCATTTTACCATAATAATGCCTAGTTTAATAACAAAATAGGGGTTGATACTAAAAAAACGTGTCATTTTGCAAACATATTGAATATTTCTCAACTTGGGTTCAAAAAATATGCCTTTCAAATGGCACATTTCCGTATGCGACCAAAAATGACATATCATGGCTTTAGCAACATGACACAAAGAATACCGCCATTTTACCAAAATTGACGTTAGGCCAAAAATTTGATCAAAGACATGATTACCACATCTTACCAGATCTACTCATACTCACATAAACAACACAAATGTGATCAAACTTCAATCTTCATCATTATTCCGCAATGTATAATGTCATAGTAATCAAGGCACCACAAGCCTTGGCTTGGTGGTTGGCCTCATGGCCCCCAATGAGGAGGTCGTGGGTTCCACTCCCCTTGCTGGCGTGGTGCTCACCACTATAGTCCACCCAACTATTGTGAGGGGTCCTTGGACCTTGTTGTATACGTACCTCAAAGTCCTTTGGGGAATACTATGTCAAGTATGATCTTCAAAGCACTAGTAACTAGCTAGAAACTAGAGTAGTGTTTCTAGTTTATAGTATCCACCCTTCAAGGGGGAAGTAATATTATCCAAATTTTTCCTTGTCTAGTGGGCATCAGAATATTAGCATTACAAACGGACACTTCATTCACGTCGGCCCCTTAAAAAGGGAACTGGAGTTTCTATCTATCTATGAGCTCAATTTCTTCTTAGCAAGCATCCCACCAGCGACCTCAGTTGCACTTGTTCATCCAGTCTCTTTCTCTTTGATCACCTTCTTCACTTCGATCTGATATCACATTCACCGACTCCATTGCAGCTGCTTTTAGCTCCTTGAGTCTCCAAGTACTCCTTATTCATTGATCGTCTTCAACCTCACTTCCTTTTCGTTGTGTAGATAGCCTACCACTTCCTCATCATCAACTTCCGAGAGAGTTCCTTCATCATCTGCTACTCCTTGCATCGCATCATCACAGCTGACATCGATCAATGCTGTAATGGGGTTCTCTGTAGCTTCGGCAACCATTGAATCTTCATCTTTCTCAGCTGCAGCCTTCTTTTGAGCTTCGACTAAAGCAGGCGGATGAGACATGCCTCCAGAGACTTTGACGAACTCGTTATAGCAAGCACGGCAAAGACCATGTGCATAATGTTGAGCTCTTTATGTTCACAAAGATTTGAGTTTGTTGAGATTCAATTAAGAGTACGGATATTACGATTTCCTAGCTTGGCTTTGGAATTGAACTCCTCCAGCAGTTAAGTGATTGGAATCCGTTTGCTGAAATTCAACGAGCCGTCCCCTGAGAGTAGCTTCATTCACCGACGTGCACCACGCTGGTGATTTCAGATTTCGATCACTCAAAAACCATGAATATGTGCAGCAATGAATAGCGCAGCTCCAGTAACACCGCGCGCTCGGCCGTCTTCGATCCTGTCTGCATCTAATTAATCTCGTTTCGTTCTCGCAATTAGTGTCAATGCGGAATCTGCAACTGTGTGCATCTTGGTATCAAATTGGAGCTGATCAGCGATTCGGTAAATGAACTAGCTCGGATCAATCAATAGGCCGCCGCGCCATCATACCCTGCTGCTCGAGACGTTGACAAAGAAAAAACTGCGCCGAAAACGTGATAGTTCAACTGGAGAGAGTCTGAGAAGTCTATGAGCATGTAAGGCTTGTTCTCTTGACGTCGAGACGAGTTGCAGCTACTTGTGGCAATCGTCTCCCTTGGTCTCCCTTGGTGCGTCTCCCTTGGGTGTAGTCTACTTTATATGAATGTGTAAAATCAATGCGCATCTTCAATTACTGTTGTTCGCGGTTGAATTGAGAGTTGCTCGGCAATTAGGTTGAGTTTCTGCTTGCCTTTGTTATGGGCCTTTTCGTATGGATTCGAGCAAAGTACGTGCTATCCTTGATTGTGCGTGGTACTACTTGTTTTTGTTATGGGTCTTCTTTGTATTTATTTGTGCTAAATGCGTGGTATCCTTGATCCTTGATTGTGCGTGGTAGGATATGAAATTTCCATGTGCTTGCGATGATCCGGTAGGATATGAAATTTCCATGTGCTTGCGATGATCCGGTAGGATATGAAATTAAATTTCCATGTGCTTGCAATGATCCATTTGTTGCTTTAGAATGTGAATCTAATGGTGTCGTCTCTCTCTGCGACTTGATCCTTTGGGGCAGTAGCTGCACCACACCATTGCTCCTGCACCCCAAACCTTAAATCTTGACCTAAGGATGTTTTTTGATGCACACATGAGTATAGGACATGATGTAAGGGGATTCCCAAGTAGGGGATCAAACTTGCTACCACATAGAAGCAACTATGAGAAGTTTAAGAATAGCTCTATTCCTTAACTCTATTCCTTATTACCCCGCCAATGGACCTTCAACTTTATTCTTTAGTTATTGATTGTGATTAATATTGTAAGTCGTAGATTATTTATATGTGCCAAGTGACACTATAGAGTAAACGTTTGTGATGTCATTGTGACTCTGAACACTATAAAGCTAAAGCATGAAATAGATTAGAGTAAGGATTATATTATTCTTATTTTTGAATTTTGAATTTTTTTCTGAAGCAAAAATATGCAAACCATGTAGAATCTAAACCCGCAATAAAATCTCAAAATGTACATCAGTATCAAAGTTGTTATTTTTATTGCTTCTTTGTGATACAAGGTTGGAAATCTAACAATGATAAACCTAAAATAGAATTAAAACTCCTTAAAAAAAAAACTACCTTCTAAAAAGAGGCTGAGGAGGGAAGGCTGTCCGCGTTCCCTAAGTGCCCCGTGTTCCCTTCGCGAGCGCCTTCCAACATCGACGGCTCAGATCCCCAGTAGGATGGACGGTTGAGATGGACCGAGACGAACTCGTTTCTCAGACCTGAGGGACGAGGGAGGGCGCGGTGAAGGAGAAACTGGGTTTTCTTATTTTTTCTTTAAGAAGTTTAATGAAGGAGGGAGGGAGGGAGGGAATGCTCATCACGGATGCCGCATCACTCTCTCTCAATTCGCCGTTCTTCAACAAGCAGTAACTCATTCAAATCCAAAAGCCGCGCCAAAATTCCACGCCCCAATTCGAAATAGCGAGTAGCCAGCCGCTCCTTCGCTCCCCTCGCTCTCACTCACCCCGCCAACACAACCCACCTTCTCCTTCTCCCCTTAGCCCCGCCGATTTCCCATCACTCTCCGCAATTGGGTTCCGCGATTGTTGAACTTTCCGCCAGGGTTCGAACGATGGGCTACTCCAAGAATTCCCGTTTCCAGGTGAACTACCTCCCTTCATTCTTTGATTGATCCAATAATCCGAGTTTCTGTGGGTTTGTGCAATTTGCAGAGACAGTGTCGTGTTCTTCATTGCTGTATCGACCTATTTTGTGAGAGAGTTTGATCGTTTGCAAACATTCAGAGGTTTTTGTGAGTTGCGCAATTTGGGGGTGCTTACAGTGTCGTCGTGTGCTTTTGTTTCAGTGTCGACCTATTTTGTGATTTTGTGAGAGTTTGGTCGATGATGGGGGACGACGGGCAAGAGATGGAGGTGAAGACAGGAGGAGGAGTAGGACTTGTGAATGGAAACGTCGAGCATTGTGACATGGACATTGATCATGTGGAAGAAGAAGAAGAGGAAGAAGAAGAAGAGCCTGCGTTTAGCCTGATGGCCACTCAGCTGCAGGACATGAAGGTTCTGCTCAGCACTCTGTCGATGCTGTCTCGAAGCGTGCAAGTCCCGAATCGGCTCTTTGAGAAAGTCGCCTCGATTGCGTTGCGTAGTGACGACGACTCTGAAGCTCAACATCACAAGGTTTGTTGCACCAGCTCAGTTCTCCGAAGATACACAATCACTGAAATGCATTTTTGTGCATGCTCTGTGTTTTGATTTTCCGTTGTCTGCTCTGTTGTTCATGGTCAGCTGGTTCGCATGGACCAAGAAGCCATGAAGGTTGTCGTTTGTCCAGTGTACTTTTGGCTTGTTTCTGCTGATACATTATTGGCATATACTTTTTCAGTCGAATGAATTATTTCTAAGAGTCCGTAAATCTCTGGTATTTTAGGGGTTTTTCTTTCGATTTTATTGAGAAAGTCTATGATACATATATTTCTTCAGAGACCTGCTCCACCACAGCAGAGCGCTTGAAAATTTATGTTTGACCCTGTGCCATGAGTGCGATCCCTGCGTTTTGAGAAAACGAATAGGGTAGTTTTGAAGAAGCCATCAATCGGCTTTGAACTGAGTGGATGGTTCATTTACAAAGTTGACTTTTGAAAGTTATTAGTTGATCGATATGAATGTGCTATGAGTCAATATGTGTTGATGTAATTTCTTCTCTTTTTTGAATACACCTGCGGAAGCGGCCACATCGAGTTTTGGAATGTAAGAAGAGATTCGATTGATCTGAAATCGTGCCTGGGCTTCCTCATACAGACTGAATCCTCAATTGAACTTGAAAATGGAACCGCTTTGGAAGCTCCTCTTGACGAATCCGCAACCGTACAATCCGAAGTCCCTCAGACCGTGCAGGAGAATGGCGATACTCGGAAAGCTCACGGCACTGACTTGGAAGTGGAAGGGCCAACTTCAGAAGACCGAACACTAGGGAATGAAAGCACCAGCCCATCTGAGCCTCCCGTTCTGAACAAGGAAGTGCAGAGCACCGGGCAGGATGTTGAAAGATCAGATCCGGTACCAGAAGCAGCTTACGTTCCAGGTCAGTTGCTGGCTGAGCTTGACGAGGCCGTGCAAAAGCCCAGGTTCATGACATCTGCTGAGCTTCGAAAGGAGGAGAAGTCTCGCATGGACTGTAAGCTCTCATCCCGGATTCGGGAGATCAAAGACTTGCCTGCATTCTCAGAAGAGAAAGTCCGACAGCTCAATCTCATCGAGCAATACTCGTTAGACCTTCTCAGCTTGCAAAAGAAGGTGAGAGCTGAAGTGGTGCAGGAGTTGCGGTTGAAGGAGCTTTGCGTTGCCCCAGATTCCCGAATCTACGACTGGGGCCTTATGCGAATCAGACGCAGTGGAACATCCTATCTGGGCTACGGGGAACATGCCATGGCGCCAGAAGCAGATGAGCGGCTGAGGAGGAAACGAGAAGCAGAGAGACAGAGAAGGCTGGAGGAAGAGGAGAGGACAAGGGAGAATACTCGCAAGCGGAAGTTTTTCAACGAGCTACTGAACATGTCACGAGAGTGTCAGCTACAAACGCAAGCTGCGATCAAACGGAGGAAGCAACGGAACGACGGAATGCAGGCATGGCATGGAAAACAAAGGCAGAGAGCGACGAGAGCTGAGAAGCTTCGTTTCCAGGCGCTGAAATCTGATGACCAGGAGGCTTACATGCGGATGGTGGAAGAGAGCAAGAACGAGCGCCTCACCACACTACTTTCACGAACTGATGACCTCCTGCAAAGATTGGGTGCAATGGTACAAAAACAAAAGGATGCCGAGCCTGAGGACGCATTTATTTTGAAGAAAGACAAGCCCCTGCGAGGCCACCCGAAGGATGATGCTTCAGCACCCGAGGCGGGTGCCAAGAAGCGGGATCTTCTTGAGGGGCAGCGCCAATACAACTCCGCGGTGCATTCCATCGAGGAGAAAGTGACGGTGCAACCGAGAATGCTTCAAGGCGGCCAGCTGCGAGAGTACCAGATCGAGGGGCTCCAGTGGATGCTCTCCTTGTATAACAATAACCTGAATGGGATCTTGGCAGATGAAATGGGGTTGGGGAAAACCATTCAAACAATTGCGCTTCTGGCCTACCTGCTTGAGAATAAAGGTGTTGTTGGGCCTCATATTATTATCGCTCCCAAGGCTGTGTTGCCTAACTGGGCTCATGAACTGGCTCACTGGGCGCCTACGATTGCTACCGTGTTATACGATGGCCGTGCCGAGGAGCGGCGACTGCTACGTGAAGAGTATAGCGGTGAGGGCAAGTTCCACGTCCTCGTCACTCACTATGATCTTATCATGCGTGACAAAGCCTTCTTGAAGAAAATCAAGTGGAATTACATGATTGTCGACGAAGGTAAGCAACCTTTTCTCCATTCCTATGGTCTTATCCGTTACCTACATTGGTATGACTTGTCATTATTGTTACATGTTTTTATGAATCTTGTTCAAAATATACTCTTCTACAACGAGCATCCATGTTCAAAGTATTCACCATGTGTAGAAAGTTTTAGCCTTCCATAACATTCAGTGAAGTAGAAGATTCACCTCGTTTTAGAAAACGTAGCCATGTGGGTTATAGCTGCCTTCACTCGAATATGGGGTTCATTACTTACAATATTATTAGATTTTGCACGTTATGTCTTACATCATGTGGAATCATAAATCGATCTTGGAATGTTTTAGCTTCTAATACTCGAAATTGCTCTCAAGTGAAGATTAGACACTTGACAGGATTCAAATGCTCGGTACTGTGATAAATGTACACAAGATTCATATTTCATTCTTTGTTATTCATGCTGAATGCAGGTCACCGGCTCAAGAACCACGACTGCATGTTGTCACGAACGCTCACATCGGGGTACCACATAAGGCGAAGGCTGCTATTGACGGGAACGCCGATTCAGAACAGTTTGCAAGAGCTTTGGTCGCTGCTTAATTTCCTGCTGCCGGCCATTTTCAATTCCAGTGAGAATTTCGAGGACTGGTTCAACGCGCCCTTCACAGACCGGTCCGACGTTTCCCTTACAGAAGAAGAGCAGCTTCTCGTCATCCGGCGGCTGCACCAAGTCATCCGCCCGTTCTTGCTCCGTCGGAAGAAGGCCGAGGTGGAGAAGTTCCTCCCTGGCAAGACGCAAGTCATCCTTAAGTGCGACATGTCCGCATGGCAGCGGCTCTATTACAAACAGATCATGGAGTGGGGTCGAGTCGGGTTGGATATCGGCACTGGCAAGTCTCGAGGCTTGTTGAACACCGCCATGCAGCTCCGGAAATGCTGCAACCATCCTTACCTCTTCTTGGAGGGCCGTGACTACGACCCCGCCAATCGTGACGAGCTCATCCGTTCCTCAGGCAAGCAGCAGTGCATCTTTCTTTTCAAATCACTACACTAACGATGGTATATTGGCATCAAATGTTAACCTACTCTGAATGGTCAAACGATAACATGACTTTTTTATTATCTTTTGCTGACTATGCTTCACAAAGGTATTCTTACTTCACATGTATGAGTATCTTTGTTGTATGGTATAGATATTCACCTTGTGTAAAAATGACAATCCTCCTAAACAGTCAGCATGTGTAATATTCGACAAGAGTTAGCATGGGTGACATTCCACAATAGCTAGCATGGGTAACAGTCGGTGAAGGTTAGCTTGAGCAACATTCGATCAAAAGTAGAATGAGTAACAATACATAAGTCGTTTTTGTGCACAACATACCA
Organism: Bryum argenteum; assembly: GCA_037043015.1. Lineage (NCBI taxonomy): Eukaryota > Viridiplantae > Streptophyta > Bryopsida > Bryales > Bryaceae > Bryum > Bryum argenteum. Next base: position 6,688,567 of record CM073324.1, read on the forward strand.
ACAGATTGATTGTAACTTACTTAATCTGATCTCGTTTCACATATTTGTGTAACGAATCCTACTTTGAGTGGAATGTAATGTGGGGAAATCAGGCCTCCTAACGAATGTTTGGTGCAGGTAAGTTTGAGCTTCTAGACCGGCTGCTGCCCAAGTTGGCGAAAACAGGACACCGAGTGCTGCTGTTTTCCCAGATGACAAGGTTGATGGACATTCTGGAGGATTACTTAGAGCTACACGGGTTCAAGTTCCTACGCTTAGACGGGACAACAAAGACAGAAGAGCGAGGGACGCTTCTCTCAAAGTTCAATGCACCTGATTCACCATACTTCATGTTCTTGCTGTCCACTCGAGCTGGCGGGCTAGGTCTCAACCTGCAAACTGCCGACACTGTCATTCTCTTCGACAGTGACTGGAATCCGCAAATGGACCAGCAGGCGGAGGATCGAGCTCACAGAATTGGCCAAAAGAAGGAGGTTCGTGTGTTCGTGCTCGTGAGCGTGGGTTCCATAGAAGAGGAGATTCTGGAGCGAGCCAAGTCTAAAATGGGAATCGACGCCAAGGTAATACAAGCTGGACTGTTCAACACAACATCGACCGCGCAAGAGCGTAGGGAAATGCTGGAGGAGATTATGAAGCGTGGCTCAGACGTGATTGGCACTGATGTGCCGAGCGAGCGCGAGATCAATCGCTTGTCCGCCCGTGGCGATGACGAGTTCGAAATCTTCGAGGAGATGGACGAGGAGAGAAGGCAGAAGGAAGAGTATCGGTCACGGTTACTGGAAGAGCATGAAGTTCCAGAGTGGGTGTTCTTAAACGACCCCAAGGGAGAAGAAGGTGATGACAATCCAAAACAGCCCGTGACAGGCAAGCGAGTCCGGAAGGAAGTCATGTACACAGACGTTTTAAGCGACTCTCAATGGATGAAAGCAATTGAGGATGGCGAGGATGTGGGTGCTGCTGTGAAGGTGCAGCTCACCAAGCGGTCCAAACGAAGGGAGCTTCAGCAGCAGGCTGCTCTTGAGCAAGAAGTTGCTGAGATGCTGGAAGACGAGGAACCCTTAGACGATGACGAGGAAGAAGAAGAACCCATGACTAGAGTGACCACCACCACCACCACTACGAACAGGATTGAAGATTCCTTTGAAGCCAAAACAACAGACACTCGCACCCGCATTGTCTTCAAGCGAAAACAACAACTGATTGATGAGCAGTCTGCTGCTCAAGTCAAGGAGAGCAGTGAGAAACGGTATCGTTTCGTGCTCCGAGCTGAGGAGAAAGGTGCAGCTAACTGGAAGGGCCTGCAACGCAAGCGATCTAGACATGGAGCAGTCATTGCTGAAGAAGAATCACCACCTGCTACTCACCCCAAAGACCATGTCACCGAGGACGACACCGAAGAGGACGATGAGAGCATGTAGCTGACAATTTTCAAGAGGACCCTGTGATTTTGTACATTAACGTGCTATTGCACAAACAGAAACTGCAACTCAGCATTTCCATTAATTTGTGAGGTACCTGAATACTGGTAGCCTTTCTTTCTTCCTCACTCACGCACTCTCGCACTTTCGCAGGAACTTGATTTCCATATCTCAAGCTTAGTACATTCTTTTATCCCCATTTGCTTATTGTGGCAATATTTGCGATGGGGTCTCGCAGGACTTTGTCATGAAACAGAGTTTTTGGACCAAATTGCCGTTGATTTGAAATAATGGCCGTTTTTTGGACTTTGATCTTAGTATGAATGCTACATATGTTTCTTGAAGCCAGATTGGGTTCGGTGTTTTGAGTATTTGAGGGATGTAAATAGATACGATAGTGTTGGGAATCATGTGTAAGCTTTCAACGATGCAGTTCTCTCCTACTTGGACTTGTTCCATGAAGTGGTGTATGGTTGTTAGGCAACACACTAGTATCATGTCTTTTATATTTATTTTGGTCAAAGCAAGGAGGGTGTTTCATTGATTGTTATACAAGAACATTTCAAATAACTTTGCATAATTTAAAGATGTATTGCATGCTTGTTAGCGAAATAATCTCCATGTTTGTGACAAGATATACAATGACAACTTTCTAGCTTTATGCACTATTCTCCATAACTCTTAGCTTTGAAAGTTGCAAATTTATTGTGCATTATCTGTATAATATTTTCAGTCCAAATGTATTGTGCATCAATTACAAACAAATGTATTGTGCATCAATTACAAACTCTATGTAATGTATAGTTTGACTTGTTGAAAGTGTTGGTTGTGTTGGTTGAAAGTGAAGTTTTTTAGTCATGTCAAACTTTTGTAAATTGTGTAGGGTAGATACACTCATCTCTAGCTAGGAAGAAGTGAATAAGGTATAGACATCCAAGGTCAATGTATAGAGTCACTTATATTTGCCAATGGGGATGTAATGTTGTATCCTTCTTCAAAAGTTGTCAAAATTTATGTGGATCCTTCATAAGTTGTTTAGGGCTACTTTATACTTGGGGCCGGATTAAGGGCCGGCCCGAAATCTTCAAATTTTGACCAACAGGATGGCTCGATTCTTTCAAGTGGGGCCCAAGGGCTTTTTACTAGGGCCTGACCAGAACTTCACCTCATCCTATGTGACATCCTATGTGGCACAATTTTGGCGCCAAAATGTTTGGGCCTTAGTGGTGCAATTGGGACAAGGTTTACCCCATCCCGAACTCCCCAAGTTGGGCCTGAACTCTAGTCGTTCACTCCGGCCTGCTCTTCGGCCAGCCCCAGCCTCTGTATAAAGTGGGCCTAAGTTGATAATGTGATGGGCAGTTAGAAGTGACTCCAAATATATGAATGTAGTAAAGGCTTACTTTCTCAAGTAAAAGATTTGGATCAAATATGGTGCAATTAACACAATTCTTCACCCCCAAAGGCCCAAGAAAGCCAAAATGGCTTTTTGCTCTTTTGGGCATCTTAGTTGAAAGGTCAGCTTTTGGCCTTTAGGGCTATAATTTCTCGAGGGTGTGGGGAAATACACAAGGTTTATGTGGTAAAAATTGTAAGATTACATCCTAAAGAAAACGTGTTTTATAGATTTTTATAGTTTCAAGGCCCAACCAAAAAGGGAGTGCGGGCTGCTTACCTGGCCAATATGTAGGTAATGGGCCCATTCAAGAGAGAAGGTATCATGCCCCATAATATTTCAATTTACATATATGTTTGGTTCCTTTTAAAATTCATTAAAATTTGGAATTTTATAGCTTTTCAAAAAAATCATCTCACAAGTCCAATTTCCACAAAGGCAAAGTCTCACCATTCATTTTTGAAAAAAAAACATTTTTGATAGTATTGTTGCATTACAACCCCCCTTTGTATTTTAGACCCATTATAAGAAGGAAAAAAAATTGCGTGAAGGCTCTAAAATGAATGGGTGATACTACGATTTTGCGTGCACGTAGCCAAATTAGCTATCTATGGAAAAAATTATGTGCAAAATGTTTGGGCTTACAAACACCAAGTCTTCCTTTGCACCAAACAGACTATGTCTTTTAGGCAAGGTCCAAAAAAACTTTTGCCTCACTTTGATTATTTCGATCTCACTAATTGTGCGGATCCAACGGTTGAAATTTGACATAGTAATCATGAGTGTAGTTAGATTCAAGATCTTACAATTGAAAATAATTAAAAATAGTAAAAAAAATCAACCATACCTCAATCTCCACAAGGGGGTCAAAAATAGTCATTTTTAGTTCTTGAGGTTCTAAAAGGGCTTGGGCCATTGGTTTTTAATAATATCCAATTATTTTTTATTCTTGTCTCTCTTCATCTCAAGTGTAACTTCTTGCTCATATCCATTGGAGACATGCTAAGATTCTAAAATCATCTATTGTATATTCCTCTAACTTATAAATGTCTCAATATTTCATATATTTCAAAGTGGCAAAGTCATTGGAGAGTGGCAAAGTCTTTGGAGGGTGGCAAAGGGAAAATATACAAAGTATGAAGCTCGTTGAACCAATTTCATTCATAAAATATGAATTTATCTTGATTTAGTTATGAATATTGAAGTGGAGACCATAGGTGTACCTAAAACTCATATGTATAAATATTTACCATAAGCACATCTATATTACAATACATGAGGCTTTGTCTCACACGACGGTTCCGCGCTGGTATCCGTCGTGGAGACTTGCTTGTCAAAGGTCCGATTTACGCAAGTGACGAGACGAATGGTTTTTGTACCGCAAGCTTCCATCCTTTGAATCCGGCTATGGATGCTATCCGCCAGTTCATGGAGGCTTTTGCACATACACAGGAGAAACTCTTGCAGCGATGTAAGGTAACCGATGGATTCGGGAATCTTTACACGCTTCTCGCAATGGGTCGAGGAGAGCACTTGAAGCTTAAACAAGCGTCCCAGGGAATCCGGGAGCTCTGTAATGGACTCGCATTTATTTCAATTTGAGGTTGACAAGATTTAAGCAACCTTGAAAAATGCCCCGACTTAGGTACAACACGAACTGTCTTGAAGTGAAGTGATAATTTTCAGTGCACAACAAACAATCCTCAAATTTCGGAATCATCTGTAAACTAGATCAAGATACTAATCGTGGCAGAGGTTTTCTAGAGAATCTGTTATTCAAACCTGAAGATAATTAAACAAATGGTTCAAGAACATACCTCTTGTGGAAGTTTCGGTCATGCCATCATCTAATTTCCAGACATGTATAATACACTGTGCACCCTTTATTGTCACATTCTGGATTATCACATCCTCTGTAGTATCACGAAACCCTAGGGAACAGATGTGCACCGTTTAAAATTCCTTCCGAACTGTCACTATCACTTCCGATAGTGTCACAAGCACTTCCGTTCAAATGTGCTAATAAAGAAGCGCCGTCACTGTGTCTTAATTAGCCGACTCACATTGAATGTAGTGCTTCCTCTTACATTTCTAAACACTTCCATAATATCACACTTACAATTAATTCTTTACAATCATATATCGAAATTAACACTAGAGACCTCTTCACTATCACATGCATTTTGGTCACCCAAGGTGTGACAATAAAGGGTGCAGAGTGTATTACCAAGTGGGATGAAATTGGCTTGGATATTAAATGTCTTAATTGCACGTATTGCACTTCTTGAAGAACTTCATTCTCAGTGTTCTCCTGCACAACACACCTATCCAATACAAGAAAATGCAAATGTGGCATCTTTGCAAATTTCTTAGCATCCAGGTTCAGATTTCTTGTAGAATTACCACCAGTAATGGCAAGACTCAATGTCCTCACCTTGTGAGAATTGTGAACCACATGAACAATAATTGTAAAAATGATTAGGATAAAAACGTATATCCATTAAGTTAAGCCTATTATTGGACCAAACAAACCACCTCCTTTGACAAAGTTATGATCAAGCTCAAATATCATCAATTATTTATAGCCTTCATTGCCTTGCTCTCCCTTTAATGACTACCTGCTTCTCTCGAATGGCTTTGCAATTTTTACCATACAAAGTGATTTTGGACCAAGCCAAGGGGTATTCCAACAAATGGTCTCTGAATAAAGAAGTTATCACTTTCTAGAGTTTTCACTTATCATACAAAACATCATTTTTGGCATTCACCACATTCTGGGGTTAAGTATGGCACCTTAGGGTACCCCGGGAGAACATATAGGTAGAATATCACGGTTTCAAGGTTTCAAGCTCCCGAAAACACGAGGACCTTTAGATTTTAACCCTTAATGCTCCTTTGAAGCCACTACAACTTTTTGCAGTATTGGGCATCTTATTGAGGGATCCAGTTTTAATAATTTGGGCCATAATTTGGTGTGAGTGTAGAAATACATGCAAGGTGTATGTAGTAAAATTTGCAAAGTCAAATTCCAATTTATAAATCTCCTCGAGCAATTCTAAGGTTGCAAGCCCAAATAAGGCAGTTTAAATCTATTATTTTCTGGAGATTTTTGGAGGATATGTTCATGACCTTGCTATAAACTCGATATGTATTTTTTAATATTTTTTGTATCAACTTATTTGAAGTTTATGAATGTTTTATAGCTTTAGGCAATCCAAGTTGAACGTGCTCAACAGCACGGGTCCCACTAGTTGAATTTCAAAGCTTTAGTGTACCTCTTCTTTGAATGTCACTCCTGAGCGGTTCGATGCTATGTAGTATTTTGAGCCTCCTACCTTACATCAAACTTTCTTAGAATCAGCAGCCACCAAGTACTATCCTATTGAGGTTCATGATTGTATTTCTCTCAATTGATTGAAGACATTAATTAAAATCTCCTCAGACAAATAATTAATACTTGCACTTCATTTTTTTAATACTTTCTTTCTTCTTGAGTTTTAAATTTGGAACTTTAAAAAAAGGAAAAAAAAAGGAAAAAAGAGTGTTGGTAGGACCCTACGTTCTCATAGGAATATTTCTTTTTGGTAAATGCCATCTCTTCATCACTATTTGAAGGATTCACGAGAAACAAACAAACCAAAAAAAAAAAAAAAAAAAAAAAAAAAAAAAAAAAAAAAAAAAAAAAGAAGAAGAAGTGTGTAGACATATTCGTGACTCATAGGAGAACAAGAAGAGCCTCACTTCAAATTCATTTTCAAAAATGGTTATTCTAGCCCTCAAAACATTGATCTCCCTTTCCACAACAAATGAAAGATAACTTTCTTTCAACCTTTGAACATTATGATCTTAAAAACTAAGAAAAATTTGAGTCTAAGATTTGGTATACATGATCTTGTACAAGTTGAGTACCAAATACTATGGTTCCATACTTCAAAATCCGTATTAGTTTAAAAAATCTCACTTTGCACTAAAAGAGGGCAATTTTGAGGGATCAAATTACCATGAAGTATGCCCCCGAGTAATTTGGGGATGCAAACCCATTTCTCAATTCAAAATTATCAAAAATAGTGTTTCGGGTGGTCTCCACGGATTCTAGGGTGCCTCCTTGGTAACTACCACAAACCATTGCTAGGGTAAAGCATGCAAATAGTGCCCTAAAACTTTAGGAGCTAAGATGCATTCAAAAACATAGTAATTTTCTTTTATCATAGAACTTTTTCAGAGGTGCAATATAATTTTGAAGTTGCTCTTGAGAATCTTTTGGACCCAGAATCTTTTCAAATATTCCGAGAGAGTTTTGTTTGAGGGTAGGCAACATTCCCTAAGAGGAATTGACTTCTTCTTTCTTTCTTTCTTTCTTTCTTTTCTTTTCTTTCTTTTTTTTTTTTTTTTTTTTTTTTTTTTTTTTTTTCATGAAAATTTTCTGTGGCTCCCCTAAGCACGGCCCCTATCTTTATTCACTCCCCTGATTGGTGCACACCTAATAATAATGTGGCCAAAATTCCTATGGACCCCACTTTTGAAAGTAATCATGCGTCCCTTGCTAATTAAACTGCTCGCTTATCCCCCAAATCATGGTAAGATGCTTTTTAGGGGGGGGGGGCAGGAAACAAAAAGAAAAAGTGAAAAAGTGAGAAATTGAAGTAGGAAAAGTACCAAAAGGGAGCTGCCCGTTGGGCTTGGTTTTTAAAAAATATCATAAGGATAACGTTAGAACAATCATTTGGGTATAGAGATGTGGAGAAAGTGAGGAATTTTCTTGTTTTGAGATAATTGAAAAAAAAAGGGGGGGGAATTTCATATAAGGGAACACTTTTGTAAAATATTTTCAAACTGGGGAACAATCACAAAATATTTGCAAAGAGGGGAAAGAGAAATGTTTCATTGTTGCTTCAAGAGGAAGTAGAAGAAGTTGTGTACTAACTTTAATTTATTGAGGTGTCAATCTTCTTCATATTAGCTTTAATTTGTTTACAAGTTCTAAGAAAATGAAACAAAAGAAGACAATCTTTGCAAATTTGTTCCCATCTTTGCAAATATTTTGCATTTGTTTCCTTGTTTAGAAATAATCTATAAAAGTGTTTCCTTTTATGAGAAATTCAGCAAAAGAAATTGTGGAGAAAAAGAGAATGGGAGTTTGTAGATTATCTACATGATGGGGTAGGTCTTTCACAAATCGATAGTGAAAGCTACGTGTTCAAAGAGTGTGATGTTCAAAGAGTGTGATGTTTTGTTCAAAGAGTGTGATGTTCAAAGAGTGTGATGTTTTGTTCAAAGAGTGTGATGTTCAAAGTTTCAAAGTTTTGAGGTTTTCCAAAAAGATGAGATAAGATCTCTTTAGAGTCATTAACTTCAAATAATGATGCGTTTCAGTGGGAGTTGGATGGATGTCTGTGGCGGGTCGCTACCTTTAGTGGGTTTGGAGCATTTTCAACGAACTGGCCAAAGAGAGAAGACTCATAGAGGCAAATGTTATTTTCTTTTCGTAGCGGACTAGCTAAAGGATGTGCTACCTTTCGTGGCTCTAAACTCCGGATGTAGCCGCCGGGCACATCCTTGGTGTGAATTTAAACGGGTGCTACATTTAGCAACCCCTCCTTCCTAGCTACATACAGTTAGTCAGTCCATTGAAAATGCTCTTCGGGCCTTTCTATGGCAGGCGGCAAAAGGTGGCACCCTATTAAAAAGATAGTTCATTGGAAAAGGAAAATGGCCTTTGTCTAACTAAATATAGCCAATCTAGTCTTGTCCTTCTTAGCATGTCTGTTGGAGATGTCCTTAACTCCTAAATTTTCTTGTTGTTTGTTGGGAGCTTTGAAACATCCAAACTACGAATTTCTACATTTATGTATTCGGGAGGATGTGAATAAAATTATTTTCTTTTTTTGAGCTTCCAACAATAAGTTCTTGTACCTAAAACTATCTTTGATTACTTTCCCAAAAATTGACCATTTGAGAGGTTCTAACATCCAAAGTTTGTCGCCCAAGTTTTTTTGAGCATTGTGGAGATTGTTTTTGAAACTTTTGGAGGTTGTCAGTTTAAAATTGGTAAACTTTTTAACTTGGTCACTTTAGGATTTCAGTATTGACTTAGTAGTAAACATATTTCAGAAAAATATTTTTACTTCTTACATTTTTAAGCTGCCCCGTCTCCGCTTGTAACGCAAGGATTGTCTCATGAGACTAAGAAAATTAGAATTGTACTTTGTAAATTCTACTATATACACTTTACTCTATAATGAGTACCCAACAAAAAATTCAGGATACAATATTACTTTTAACACATTCATCTAGCCTACCTCAAATTGAAAATAACCACTTTAGGCTTCAAGGAAGTTTAGGGGTTAAGGCATCAAGTGTAATTGAGATGCATTTCTACTTGACTTTATCCATAATTGTTTTTACTAATCTTGTATCCAAAGCGAATCTCAAACTTTCAAAACATTATTGGAACATGTTAAAATTTGCCCAAAGTTGCATTATATCCTCAGAAATAACCCAAATTTTAGGATATCCTCACATATTCTCAAAATCAGCACAAAATCAATTCTAACGTAGAAACTTTTAATATTTGCCAAAAACTGAGAGTTTACTTTTTTTCAAAGCTCTATTTTTTAAGCATGTAGAAGAGACACTAACTAAGGCATGATTTTACAGTTCAGATTCCCAATGCAAAAACTCTTCACATGCGTTCTTTTATTGTCAAACCAGCCTTTGTATTTGAATTTCAACATACCTCGATGTGAAAACTCAAGCTTTTCTTTAGAATTTATAGGTCTTATGAAGGTAAAAATTATGTAGACATGTACATAACTCACTCCGAAACAAGCATTTGAAGAAACCCATGTTGAATTTTCTTTTGAAATTGGTCACTTTAGCTCACGATGCCTATTGCAACAAGGCAGAATGAACTTTGTTTTTCAAGTTTGAACGTTACGATCTCACGGATGGTGACGAATTTGAGTCTAAGATTTGGTATACATGTAAATGGACAAGTGAGCTACCAGATCTTACAATCGCATACTTCAAGAACTTGTCAAAAATTGAAACTTTGCATCTTACACAAAAAGAGGACAAATTCGAGGGTTTTTGACAATTTTGAAACCACTCCTCTCTGAGGGTTAAGTTGTAGGAATTGATATTGCCTATCTTATCTAAGTCACTTCCTAGCATAATCAGGAAGAGTGCAGGGTCGGAAACGAGAGTAGTCACCTTGAGTATTGATTTGAGAGAATCAACTGGACAGTTATAATGGGACTGCGGGAGTACTAGACTGTAAGTGATTCTACAACACACAATTGGTTTACAACGCACAAGGTTTATAAGAGCATGCCTAGCCGGGCGGGCACCCCCTAGGCGTCGCTCAGAACCCCACCACAGGCCAACGAAAGACAAGCCAACGAAAGGCAGTGCACCAATCACATTTCTGTCACACAGGCCAATTATAACTTAAACTATTTTCAGTCAATGAAATGAATTCCACGTGGCTCTCCTCCAATGGTTGAAAGGAACGCTACAGATTTGAGTGAAGGCACGGAATAACTTGGAATTACGGTGTGCTAGAATCAAGGTGTCAGGCTCCCAGAGCTTTCTCTGGACTACAGTGGTCATTTCCCCGCTTATGTTACTTCGTTTTCTCTAACCCCAGAATGGATCTTACCATGAGACTTCAACACTCTTGGCCAGGTTACAGGGATAGTGCGTGGGGTGGGACTCCTCACACTTGAAAACGGGCTCCGAGCTCCGGGGTACAAATTGGGTTGGGCATGCTCTAACATACTGGTAATCATATGTAGTAGTAAGTGTACAACATACTGTTCTCGTGTGTCTTATGTTGCAAGCATCATGGTCACATCGATGTGAACATCATTGTTGTGAGCAACAGTGACGCCGAACTACCCATGGAAGTGTTTTCAGCGTGCACCTCCCCCCGCTGAAGTATCACGTTTCTTTCCGTATTTGAATTCTAACTTCTTTCATGGTTATGACAACAATATGAGTTTTGTAGATTGGGTTTGTTACTTTCTACCAATCGATTAGGTTTTGAATACCGTAACACCATAGCTGGTTCGTTCTCTGCCGAACGGATAATTATTTTTTTTGAAAAATAAGGTTCCTTTCTCGCAAATCGAATTTTTAAAAATTCGTCTCTATTTATAAAGAAAAACAAATTTGGGGCTCAGAAGGGGGTTTATTTGTGGATGGAGCTTCATAATGACAAGACTAAGCAAGACTTGAAATCAGTAGATTTGGCAGCTACATCAGTGGGGTCAGCGCATAGTTTCGTCATTTACCCATTTTTGGAGGGCGGCAGAATAAGTCCACAATCCTCCATAATCATTATACTCTATTTTCTCAATTTTCAGTTTATATATTGAGATTAATTTTCCTGAAATTCGTTCTTGAAAGCATAGAATTTTCGTTTTTTTTCGTTTGTTATTTTTGGAATTATTTAAGAACAAACCAGCTATGGTGTTACGGTACACTACACAAGAGTTTTTGATTAGTGTTACGAATGTTAATTATTGCAGATGGAAATCGTAAATGTCATGTTACAAGAGTATTCTTTGAGATACGCAACTAAAAGTGAGAGCATGGAAGTTTCCTTGAAAAGGCGAAGGATTCATTGGAATTGGTGCAATTAGTGGATCAAGAAAAAACAACGAGCGTTGATTGCAAGGGCAGCAAAAAGTGTTGAGCACTGATTTAAAAGTGTTGGGAAATAGTGTGATGTTTGACTTTTGGTAAATGACACAAATCAACAAGCTCTTGTGTAGTGAAAAGGTGTGTAGTTTCTACAGAGTGAAAGTGACTTATTTCATCAGGTGGAAAAAGGGCATTCTCAATGGACTAACCACACAGGAGGAGTTGCTAAAGGTTGCATCCCTTTGAGTTCATACCCTTTTCCAATGGACGAGCTAAGAGCATTCCCAATGGACGAGCTAAGAGTATTCCCAATGGACTTGCTAAACAGATCCACTAGATGTAGCCAAGGAGGAGCAGTTGATAATTTTAACACCTCTTTAAATCCACACCCTTTTCCAATGCTAGATGACCTTGCTATACTTTCATCCACACTTTAACAAAAATTCAAAAGTACTTTCTATTAAAAAAAAATTGGGATTTTCCAGAAGGCAAATGAACTCTTCACGAGTCAGATTAAATATACAAATTGTTTGAGTGAGTGTATGATGGGTAGCAAGGCTCTGGCTTAAATGATATCTTTGACGGGTCTAGAGTTTTCTCGAGCTCGCTAAAGCCAGCAGCTCGTTAGGAAAGGAAAATGATGTTTGTCTTGCTAAATATAGATGATATTCTCTTTAGCCAATCCGTTGGGGAATGCCCTAAATGACCTTGCTATATTTTGTCTTCTACCTCACCATGACAAAAATTCAAAAGTTTTGAAATTTTCCAAGCGGCATAAATGTCTCAAAGGTCAAGTTAACTTGAAGTAAACAACAGGTGGAGTTAAATGGGTAGCCAGGGGTGTGACGGGCCCCTACTTCTCAGGGGTAGAGAGCATTTTTTTGGCATATATTACTTTCAATTACCTTTTGCAGTATGACTATCTAGATTTTACATCTGATCCTAGAATATTTTTAAAAAATTATTGAAGTTAAAGTTGTATGTTTTTGTAAGTGTGAACTACTTTTGGGGGATCAACTCTCCTAAATCTTTACTTGTAACACCTTAATAGTTTAGACATGTATGGATTTACACTGAAGGGTGCACTTTCGAGCCACCCAAATATCATAATATTTTACCCAAAATCAAGATATTAGCAATATCACAATATTTGTGACCATTTGTTCAACGACCCTTCATCTTCATTGAAAAAACAAAAGAAAATCATGATATTCCCAAAATCATGATTTTTCATGAGGAATTAAATTATTTACAAAACTACAATATTGTCGTTGACCATGCATTTGGCAACCCTTCAATCTCATAACAAAGAACATCATGGTATTCCCAAAAATCATGATCTTTCATGAGAAATTGATATATTCCCAAAATTGCAATTTTCACTAATGAATAACCGTTTGGCAACCCATCATTATCATGATAACGAAAATCATGATATTCCCAAATTCATGATTTTACATGGAAAATGAAAATGGAGGTCTCGACGTCAAATTATTAGCTCTTGCCGCTCATTCTTCACCCTTCTGTGCCATTCACCCTTTGTATTTACTTAAATATAGTTGAAGTTACTAGAATCACTGAAATTATACTTAAAATTACTAAAAGCTTATGATTGAAATTATTTAAAATGGAGGTCATGTAAATATCATGATATTTCATCATTGGATTGCAAAACTACCCTTCATCTTCTCAATATCATGAAATGTGAAAAATCACATAATGAGTAAATATGAAGGTCGTCTAAACATCACGACATTTTTATTGGATTGCCAAACTCAGCCTAATAAGTTCCTTAAAACGCAATAAAAGTTTGAGAGCATGGTCATCTCACAACATTTCTAAGTGTCTTTTAAACATAAGAAGAGAAAATAGAACAAATAACTCCCATCATTGTAGAACATCTATAATTCATTATTATTAACATGAAATCTTTTGCAGGCAACCTCAATATCCCACAATTAATTTAAAATTCGATTATGTCAAAAAGAAGCGTAAAATATTCTATTACCAATCTAAGTCAAATTCAACAACATTCATGGAAATCACCAAGGAATTCTAGGGTCTATGCCCCAAACCCACTTTTCTGAACCCTAAACCTCCCCAAACGTCTATAGGCCAAAATCAACTTCTCATTCAAAGTCTCATAAGTGTATTTCAAAGTCATTCATTCATTCAACCGTCAAGCATACAATCTTGTAATAGACTTATTGTGCGTCAAATCAAGAAATCATGAGACTACATTGCGCGCCCAAAGATTTCCAACGCCATTCGAACCCAAACTTCAGTGAAAATAACACGACCTCAACTCCCATACAACAAACACAAAGCATGATTGTAAACCCCCAAAAGAAGAAGCTCCACACTTCCAGACAACCATATCTAAAATCCATGAACAAACTTACATTGAATCTCCTTTTGGAAACTCAACCGTAAGACCTTGCTTAAAACTATCTATTCACTCCACCCACCAATATTCTATCAAACTCCACCTCACAGATCTTAAATTACATTGGCTCAAAGTTTCAAGTTTTTGCAAAAACAACATATCTTTTGTGGCCGATTTCGCCTTAAGAGAAAGTGAATTGTCAATACACAACACAACAAACTTGGTCCGAAAGACGACAAGCAAGAAGCTGCAAAAGGAGAATCATCCTGGTCTCCACATTAGGGTACGACACAAAATACAAGAATCCAGGAACACCCACCAAGTGCTGCAGCAGCAGCAGCAGCATCAAATCCTCCTACCACATGTGCTGCAATTCAAATTTTCCCATCAAATCCCCAGTTCACACTGCCATAAAATGCCCTTTTCTAAAATGCATGCACACAACACAAAAGGGGCTTTGGGGAGTTTCAATGTATGTGCATGCATGCTCATTATCTCACTATTTGCAGCATTGCATCTGGGCAAAAGAGCACGGTGACCGGTGCCCGTGGGGATCCTGCCAACCGTGGTCTTTTTGGCAGCCGACCTCACCATTGCATCTGGGCACAAGAGTGTGGTGACCGGTGCCCGCGGGGATCCTGCCAACCGTGGTCTTTTTGGCAGCCGACCTCACCATTGCATCTGGGCAAAAGAGTGTGGTGACCGGTGCCCGGGGGGATCTTGCCAACCGTGGTCTTTTTGGCAGCCGACCTCACCATTGCATCTGGGCACAAGAGTGTGGTGACCGGTGCCCGTGGGATCTTGTGGAGTTGGTAAGCGGATTTGGGGTGTGACCACGTTAACCAGGAGTGGTCAGGAGTTTGTTTTGTGGTGAGCGGTAGTCCCATGACCGTGCCTACCAGGTGTGAGGAATGTGTTTCGTCAGCGGTTGGAATGTATAGGGGGAGGCCCTTTTGAGAGGGGCTCCCGTGATGGGACCCGACAAGGAGGGCCGGGAGGCCCGACGAGGAGGATCCTCCCATCACGGGAGCCCTCTCAAAAGGGCCTCCCAGCATCTCCCCACGTGCGGCCGGATGAAAAACAAATTGGATGAAAAGTGAGTTCGCCCTCTTGGCGGAAACCCTACCGCGACACTCTTCTGTCACAAGATTTGTCGGAGTGCTCAGAAAGTCTGCCCGAAAAAGAAAAAGAAAACCAAAACAAGCCTCACAGGGAGCCTCACAGGGATGCCTCACAGGGATGCCTCACAGGGATCCCTGTGAGGTTATGGGAGGGACCTCACGGGTGTGAGGCTCCCTCAAATTCTATTGCATCCTTGCCCGTGGGTTTTTACGTTCGTTTATTGTCCGAAGAATCATCCATATGCTTTTTCATTTGAGTTTTAAGATTTAAAGTAGAGAAGATTGGAAAGAAGTAATTTATTATATTGTGTAAGGTAGGTAGTTTGTGAGTTTGTGACTTTACGATATGAGGATTGTGGGTTGGATCGGGCTACGGGAGGTGTTGTTGGAAGTGTGTATTCTCGTAGGGGTTCGGACAATTATCGGATCAATGATTGGGTTTACAGATCCCGTGATATTTAATTTCAAAGTATTTATGGTTTCGAAAATTACGTGAAATTATGAAAGATGACCTAATTTAGATCAAGTATTTATAGAAGAGGAACTCAATAGCACGGGGATTACGTAGTTCGGCGCCCTAAAAAAAAATTTGAAAAATATAAACATAGGCGTGACAAAACTATGCGAGGGCAGAAGTGGAAATGATTTATGAGGGTTTTACATGTGTGAAAAAAGAAATCATATTGAGGAAGATTTAATCTTATATTTTTCACAAAGCAAACTCTTGGTAATTATAAAGTTGATACTCGTAGACTAATTTAGTAGTAACAAGCATTTTACACTCTTTCAGAACTAGCGTCGCGAACATCAACTTATAAACAAGATTGAACTTAAAGAAATACCAATATAGACCAAAAGTGAAGGGAATCCTTATACAAGACTCATAATGACATCCAAAACGTGATAACAAGAAAGTGGTATTGATAACTAGAATAGTAGGTTCAAATGGTGTTGAAAAGAGCGAATAATATCAACTTTCAACTCTTTATATATACTAGGCTAGATGAAGCTTCGGACTAAAATCCTAGAAGCTGCCAAGAAGATTCCTTGATACTTTAGAAGCTTCCAAAATCCACGAAGGTGAAGCTACCGAAGTAACATTTTAGAAAGAACCATGAAAGCTTCGAAAGCTTGAGAGGCTTTCAGAATCTAGGTAAGTGAAGCGGAAGCTCCCGGGTCTAAGAAGTGGTGCTTTCCGAATTTAGAGAATCTTTATGGAAAATTGGTAGCTTCGAGAATCTAATAGAAATTTCTTGAAAGTAGTGGAAGGTTCTAAGACCTATTTAGAAACTTAGATTCACAGATTACACTTACTAAACAAACCCTAGAAAATCCTTAACAAGCAAAGTAATCATGGTATGGATAAAGTCCTCTTATGGCACGTGTGTGACAATAAGGCATGTTTCATATTTTGGTTTTAGGAAGTAAGGGCCCTACACTATGAACAAAAAGCCATGATTAAGAGAATTATTTTTGTGGTCATGGCTCTTGGCGAAGAGTTGTGACTATAATAAATAAAAAATGGATTTACAAGTGGCTTGATCCCTTTGTAGTGTAAAGTGGATTTGAACTGGGACAAGTTCTAGCTCAATTTTTTGATATAAATCCTCATCGTTCTTACTTATATCCTCTTATTTTTCTTCCTTTGTCCTTGCATAGTTGAATTCTATCTAATCAATGATTTTTGAGCCTCATGGTCTCCTTAAATGTGACCTCAAATGAGATAAGGACCGAGAGGAGTACGACTACATCATGAGAAAACAATGCAAGAAGGGGATAATGTGTGCAAGCATTGCAAGACTATAGAGGTCTGGGTGTAGGATTACATATAATTGGAATTGAGGCAAGTTGTTATGCGTACCTTTGAGTGATAGGCTAACAATGGTGGTAATGACTATTGTGTAGGGAATATACCAACTCGTTATACACCCAAGCAAATTTTCCCCATTCAAGATCAAGGATGTTATTTTGCGTAAGACACTCATAATGGTGCTTGCACAATTACAAAGACAATTTTTCATGATTACAAAAAAAACTAGATGAAAATGGGACAATAATCAGATGAATGTTTGAGCTCAACAACGGGTTAAATACCCTGGTCTGACAATATCAAAAATTACACTTTTGCTTGTCGAGCTACCATCCCCAACTCTAGACTGTGATTTTCAGTATTGCCCACCTCACGGTGCGTAGTCATGTACATAAAGCACTACACTAAAAATTATGTTTAGTGTAGCCACACTATACAATTAGGGTTCGCTATATTTTTTTACTTTTTATGATTTTATTGAGCAAATTACTGCATGTAGTACTCGAAGGAAGGCAAACTTGTGAACATAGTTAGAAAATTCTTTGATAAAAAGTAAAAATTTACTATACCAATTAGTGCCCAAAACCGCCCAAAGTACCTAAATCTAACACCGTGCATAGAATTTTCAACATCCTGGTTGATATCGATCCACCTTGATGTTTGGGACGTTTGGCAAACTTATGAACATAGTTAGTAAATTCTTTGATAAAAAGTAAAAATTTACTATACCAATTAGTGCCTAGAACCGCCGAAAGTACCTAAATTTACCACCGTGCATAGAATTTTCAACATCTTGGTTGATATCGTTCCACCTTGGTGTTTGGGACGTTGACCGGAGGAGAGGAATCTGGGTAGGCGGTGGTACACGGGGTTAGGGTACGGGGGGGGGGGGGAAGGGGAGCGCCTCGGGGGTCAGTGCGAGCAAGGATTGAATGAATGGGATGCGGGATGCCTTTTCAATGGAATGGCTGTGACGCCGGGTTCGCCGATCAAGACTTGCCCTCCCTCCCCTTCCCTCCGTGGGACCAGCACCAGACCAGACTCCCCTGCTCCGCCATAGCCAGCCAGCCCAGCCCAGCTAGCTATACACCGCACTAGAACCGCTCCCTCGCCTCTTTCCCCTTTCAGCAAGCTTGTTTGCTTCTGACACACTCCCTGCTCCGCGGAGCACTCGTTGCATATTTGCACGTTCCTCTCTCCTCTCCTCTCCTCTGCCTGCACCTGTCTGTCTCTGCCTAGGGTTCATTCATCACCAACCAGCCAGCAATGGTTGATGCGGATTGTAGGTGCGCGCGCGGTCATGGCTTCGGTTGATTCTCCATCACGGCGCCACGCCCTCTTATCATGAGGGCACACGCTCTCGATCTGGCGCCGGTAAGTCACCAATTTTCTTGAATGTTGGATTCCGACCGCTTGTAGAGTGAAAGATGCTCTTTCGGTGGAGATCACCTGTTAAGGAGAGGTGATCGCCGGTAGTGGAATCTTTCAGTTGCGTGGATGTCTGACGCTAGTAGTAGGGAAGGTTGCGAGGTTGTGAGGAATGAGGATAACCTAGACTGCGAGGTTTGAATTTGTTTTACGTTGCGGTACTTCAGCTAGGGAGAAGGTTACGTTGCGAAAGGGCGGTTAGGGAAGATGTTGTCAACGATGCTTTTTATATGGCGTGTTGGAGAGAGAAAGCTTGTTGGAATTGGTTTGCGGACGTTAGTGTAACTTGTAGATATTGAGTTCAACGTAAGTCCCGAATTTATTGACATCGGCTCGTAGGTTTTAAACTCTGTCTTAGACGTGCTGTGTTTCGGTCGTGAGGTATTCTTTAGTAGCATGTCGTGTTTCTATTTACATGTGATTATTTTTTTCTACTTATGGTTGTCGTCTGTTTATGATTAGATAGATACATTGTTGTAAGTCACGTTGCAATACACTCCCTAGGGCCAGTGTGTTTTGTCCGTTTAGATTCGGATTGACGTTTTCTTGATTTTCAGATTTTTAGTTTTTCTGTTGCTTTAGGCATCAGTGCTGGATGAAATAAACGAATGGCGCAGCTCATATTTTTGGTGACTATCGTGCAGGAGACGGAGTTGTTGCTGTTGCATTTGGCATGGAAGCATTCCGGAGCCTCTTTATTGTACATATGTTAAAGCAGAGAATGCGAATTTCAGTTGCTCAGTGTACCCGAGACAATGCTCACGCTTTGCCAACTTCCGCCCTTGTTTGACTCTTGAACAGTCCTTGTGATTGGTTTAGCAGTTGCAGTCTTGTGTAATCACCGAGCGTGAGGAAATTTGGCAGCGATGGAGGTGTGCAACTGCGTAGAGCCGCAATGGCCACCAGACGACCTCCTCATGCGGTACCAGTATATATCCGATTTTTTCATCGCATTGGCTTATTTCTCTATTCCCCTGGAGCTTATCTATTTCGTGAAGAAGTCATCTATCTTTCCATACCGGTGGGTCCTTGTTCAGTTCGGAGCCTTCATCGTGCTCTGTGGAGCAACGCATCTCATATCGCTCTGGACTTTTAGTAGCCATTCTCGAACAGTGGCTGTAGTTCTCACGACAGCGAAAGTTCTCACTGCTGTTGTTTCCTGTGCCACGGCCCTTATGCTTGTGCACATCATTCCGGACCTACTTAGTGTAAAGACGCGAGAGTTGTTCTTAAAGAAAAAGGCTGCGGAGCTTGATCGTGAGATGGGGTTGATACGCACTCAAGAGCTTACAGGTCGTCATGTTCGGATGTTGACTCACGAGATTCGAAGTACACTGGATCGGCACACAATATTGAACACGACTCTCATTGAGCTGGGCAAGACTCTTCAACTTGAAGACTGTACTCTGTGGATGCCAACTCTGGACGGTCAAGAGTTAGAATTTAAAAATGCTCTTCGAGCTGATCCACTCAATGTTCGAGTTTCTATAACGCATCCTACTGTCAAGCAAGTGTTTAGTAGTCCCCGTGCAGTGATAATTTCTCCAAACAGCCCAGTTTGCGTTACTCGAATCCGATGTGGGAAGTACATGACTGGAGATGTGGTGGGAGTCCGAGTACCACTTCTTGACGATTTTACGAACTACCACTATGACGCTGGGACTCGTCCCTATGCCTTGATGGTGTTGATGCTGCCTGCAGACAGTGCACGGAGGTGGCATGTCCATGAGTTGGAGCTCGTTGAAGTGGTAGCTGATCAGGTAACCGAAATACCATCAGCTCACTACCGCTTTAGTTTCACGGAGATACTACCTGATTGACCTCAATGCGTTTCAATAATTATGCGAAGATGCTCGTTGTTGAATTTAGTTTGTGAAAAAAGTGTTCTTAGAATAGACAATACCAACTCATGAATGCAGGTTGCTGTGGCTCTATCGCACGCAACAATACTGGAGGAATCGATGCTTGCTCGAGATCTTTTGATGGAACAAAACGTAGCATTGGAACATGCTCGACAGGAAGCAGAAACAGCCATTAGAGCTCGCAACGACTTTCTTGCTGTCATGAACCATGAGATGCGCACTCCTATGCATGCAATCATTGCGCTTTCTTCTCTTTTGCAAGAGACCGATTTAACCACTGAGCAGCGGTCTATGGTGGAGACTGTACTGAAAAGTAGCAATCTCCTGGCCACGCTTATAAATGACGTGCTTGACCTTTCTCGGCTTGAGGATGGAAGTTTGGAACTTGACAGTCGCACGTTCAATCTTCCCGATGTTTTCAAAGAGGTAATTTTCGACGATGTCCTAGGTTCGATTGATTGATTGATTGCGAAGAGGTTTAAATAGGTTATCCACTTGCAGGTTGAAGTATTTCGCAGTTATCATGCTCGTTATTGTTGGGAGGTTTAAGTGAAGCATACGTTTGGGTGGTCAAACCTTGCACCTTAAACCGGTTGAAGGGGATGTTCTTTATATCTAGTTGTCCTTAAAAGCTTGTAATACTTACAGGATAGTCTTGGATTTTTTGCAAGTTGACACTAGAATCTGGAGGGGCGATTGTGGGTGGGCATTTTAGGATAGCTAGCGATCATGTCTGATGGAAGTCCAAAGTAGTCGTGAAATACTGCACTAGTAGTGAAGCCTATAATGAAACAGCTAGTTGCTGCCATGATGATACGTTATGTCCTTGACGAGCAATGACCTGACTGGTTCGACACGTCGCTTCTGCTTTTCCAGGTTCTGAACCTCGTCAAGCCAATAGCATCTGTGAAGAGGCTTCAAGTTAACTTGACGATGGGGCCTGATATTCCTGATACTGCAGTTGGAGATGATAAGCGGTTATTGCAGACTGCCCTAAATGTAGTTGGAAATGCCGTCAAGTTTACAAAGGAGGGTCATGTGAACGTTATTGTGGGCATGGAAAGACCCGAATACCCGCGTGACCCCCGTCAGCCAGATTTTCGACCCACAACTGGAGAGCATCACTTTTTTCTAAGAGTCCAGGTACTTCGCCTTCCTGGCCTGGTCTGTGACATTACCTTCCCAGCTACCTTCTCAGCCTCGAATCTTACCATCATATCAATGCACCTCCCAATCTGGAAATCTTTCAAACTTAATCTGAGATTAGTAACTAGTTCATACCACAGTAATTTCATCCTGATCCAGAATTTTATGGATCATGTCTAGACTCGTTTACCTTTTGAGCTGTTGGAAGACACCTTAATTCCAATTCAAAGGCTGCGTGGGATGTTCAGACATAGAAATTTTCTCTCTTCGCCTTACGGGATTAATAGGCAAATAGGTGAAATGGTTTCACATATGCCCAGGAAATTTCAGTTTTCATCTTTTATGAGGAATTCTTCTTTGACTTTATTTGACATCTTTAGAGCTTCCCAAATTGTTGCGTATCAATTTGGACTCATAAATGATGAAAGGATGCTGAGTTAGGAGAGACCTGTCTTTGACATCTTCACGAGTTGTACATGTGAAGCCTTCTTTCGAGCTCAGAAACGAGTTTTCAGGGTCTGGGAAACTCAATCTTATTATATTCTATTCGTGAAAAGATAGCCAGAAGAATGCGTATGTGTATACGTCCCTGCACAGCAAGACGAGCTTGGGACTTTTCAACTGGTTCGTAGTCTTGTACCTCGTTGACATGGTTGTCTCTTTTTCAGGTACGGGATACTGGTTTAGGTCTCAACCCTCAAGATATCCCTATGCTTTTCAACAAGTTCGTACAGGCTGATTCCACCACTACTAGGAATTATGGAGGGACAGGCCTCGGATTAGCTATCTGCAAAAGGTATTGTGCTCACTGTCGTTGTATGTGGAAAGTCTTGCTTTTATGCTTGTGAACTCTGAATGCACGTTCGCCAAAGCCATGCAATGTGACTGATTGTATGAACGGCCTTGATGGGTTGTAACTACACATCATTCTGACAAGATTGGCGTGGTGGAACAGATTTGTTAACCTCATGGATGGTCATATATGGATCGATAGCGAAGGTGTTGGAAAAGGATCGATTGTTACTTTTATAGTAAAACTTAGTCGCCAAGCCGAATCGCCAAGCCACCATTCCATTCAGATTCCACCCACCTCTCAGTCAGGCGGCAGTCAATCTCGCATAGACTTTTCAGGTGTTAAAGTCTTAGTCACAGATGATAATGGGTGAGCTCCCACGCACTCTACCTTCTCCAGTCTTTGGTCATCTCCTCAGGATCTGTCATATTTTGTTGGACTGCTCTCTCAGGAGGAGTTTATCCTCTGTACCCATAGCTGGGTGAACTTAGAGAAACTTTGGATGAACTGTACGCCAACCTCTTTCCTTGCATGTGTAAACGACTAAAGCTAGATTCGTTTGGATTTTGAACAGCGTGAACAGAATGGTAACACGAGGATTGCTGATGCGATTAGGGTGTGAAGTGACGGTGGCTTCATCGGGAAGGGAATGTCTGCAGATAATTTTGCAACGAAACCAGCTCTTCAATGTGCTCCTGCTTGACGTGTGCATGCCAGATATGGATGGATACGAAGTAGCAATTCAAATCCAGCAAAGATTAGGACGTCGTGACCGGCCTCTGCTTGTTGCTCTAACAGCCAACACCGATAGGCAGACTCACGACAAGTGTCTCCGCGTAGGAATGGACAAAGTGGTTACAAAGCCCGTGTCATTAGAAATGTTGCGGTCAGTGTTCACTGAGCTTCTGGGACGCGGCCCTGGATCTGACCATCATTCCACCCCTAGATTATTACAGTAGATAGTTGTTGAGTCCGTTACACATTGTCCCTATCCTATCGAGAGAGGAGGCTGGAAGGGCAGTATGTAAGGCAAAACAGAGCAGAATTCTTTTGAGCAGGAAAGAAACAGCCTATTAGAAGAAGAATTGTAATAGTTTTGAACAACAGGTATACCACGGAGGTCGCGGGGGATGAATGACGACGACGGTTGTTCTCTTATCAGATTGCTGCTGCACGACAATAGAGCTCGAGACAAGAAAGGGGTATGTACAGTACTCTATTCTCATTCAGTTTGCAGATGGCTCTACCTCGGTCGGGTTTCCTCTTTAGTCGTCCCGTAGTGATTGACAACTGAGATTAATAACGCAAATGCAGTGGCGCTTCACTTATGCAAGTGCCCTCCCCCCATGTGAATCTACTCCCTTATCAGAATTATATAGCATTTTGAACCATTTCCGAGCTCGTCTTTCGTGCGCATCCTTCGTTTGCCATGCACTGTTCGGCGTCTCCATCTTCTGCAGTGATCGATGGCGTGCATAGCTTCTGCCATGGTGTCCCTCGACATGACTTCCGCTGGCTCCAATCTCTCAGGTTTCCTTTCGTTCCACTTGAATTCATGAATTGACCAAAGTATATCAACAAGAGTATGCCCTTTTCTTACGGTTGATTGGGGTTGTGTTGAATGCTCAGCGGGTTTTTTGATGCTGAATTGCAGTTTTTGAGCACGATGAACTTAACATTCAACATTGAGAAAGTTCCCAATGAGAGCTATCCAATGTTCACTTTGAAATTCTTCTTGAATTCGCCTTAGTCTCAGCGACTTATGGGATTAGGAAATCTTCAGTTATTTTGATACTAGATGTGCCTGCGGACATATCCAATCTCTGCAATGTTACCCCTCTGACCTAAGTAATCGCACTCCTACCAGAGCAGTCAATATCACCTATTCTCCATTGTTTTACTTATATAAAAGCTTTTTTTCTCCAAAGACATCATGAGAAACAAAGACGCCAAGTCTTCCCCTAATTATGTGCACTGTGGCCAGGAGACATAGACAATCAAATACGGTCAAAACACATAGATATGAGAAAGATGCTTCATGTTCTGATACCCTCGGGAGATGCTCCAAGTATCAACTTCCAATACAGGTACAGTATGTGTGTGATTGCTTTCAGAATACAACTTTAGGAGTAGGTAGGAATAATGTTCTATTTGAAACCATCAATCAGCTATTTGAACTTTATTTAGTGAATTCAGGAGTTCAGCCCATGTATTATCACGACACATGGCGATTTGAACAGTAGTGCCCAAAGGTGGCCAAAAGGTTCCATGCATGCGTATTGATAGCTGCAAACTTTCTAAAAATGGGTTGTATATCTTTCTGAAAATATTCTGGCTAATCTCCATTCTTTATCAAATGAATGGGTACTGTTTTTGCATTTATGCATTCTTACTGAGGTGACGCCATAGCCATTGGAATATTTTGTAGAAAAGGTGAAGTGTGATAATTAGTAAACAATACTCTAGCACCTTGTTAGTACATTTGAGAAGAGCAGTAATGGCTATTTGTAGGACCATTTTTTTAGAGATAGAAGCATGGTGAGGGTTGAACTTAAAAAGAACAAGTTTGATGTTTTTTGCAGTAGACCTATATCTACAAAAATGAAAATATTCATATTAAACTCAATAAAACAATGCTAAGTAAAGCATTGTGGAACCTTTCATTTCCATATTACAATTTAAACTTTTCAAATGGGAAGGCACATATTCCACAGTATAGAATACAACCACTTCAATTTATTAAAAAATTACCAAGGCATCGAATGTATGATAAGAAGGCAAGTTGCGGTAGTTGGTCCATTGGTCTACACATGTAAACCTTCTCGGTAGTTGGTCAATCTATGTAAACCCTCTCGGTAGTTGGTGTATCCAAAAATCACTATATAAACCCTTCTCGCTTCCCAATCTCTCACTTATTTTTATCTTCCATTGCTTTGTGCTTGGAGCTCACTTGTGCAGGTAGTTTGTTTCCCATTTTTTGTTCGTCTTGTCTTGTCTTGTCTTACTTACATAGTTTGTGATAATTGTTCATCCCTTACTAATTAAAATATGCAACAACGATGTCATCTTTATTTATTCCATTCTGTTCCTCGGCTCATTATTCTACTTTACATAGAACTCTAATTGTTGTATTGTTCTCCGCTTCATGATTTGGTTTCAATCCTTTGCTTGTGTAAAGCGCTACATTAGATCGAGAGCAAGTGGTATCTTTTGACTACAAATTTCGAAAAGCTCCTTGCTTTTTGGTACTTTTCTTGTTCACATGGTTAATACAATATTCTGATCTAATTTACTTCATGCTTTTACTTCATATTTTCAAGAGTCACAACAACATGGGGCAAAATTTTACTTACTAGTGTCACTTGGCAGAGACAAATAGTAAATAACATCAAGTATCATTTATTAATCAACCGAACACCATAAAAGAGCTAGTCATAAATTTCTAGTAGTTGCTTCTAACTAGCTTGAAGTTTCAAGTTCCATCCCTTGCCATGAAGTTTTAAAAAAAGACATGCCCCTTACTTATGTGCGCCCGAAAAGAATATACTAAAGTTGGGGTTTAGGGTTTGGGGTGCAGCAACAATGGTGTGGTGCAGCTACTGTACGAAGGATCAAGTTGCAGAGAGAGACGACACCATCGGATTCACGTGTTGCACGGAATGCGGGAGAGTGTTAGCTGATGACGCATTCTCCAATGAACTAACATTTACCAATACGGCGAATGGATCATCGCGACCAGAAGGAAGTTTCATACCTGGTAATGCACTATCAAGGATTCCACGCATTTCACACGGGAAGCAAGTTCTCAGTTTCCAATCGGACTCTCATGAAAAGACGCTCAACAAAGGCAAGCACGAACTCGAAGAAATTGCAGAGCGGCTCTTAATTCAACCACGAACGACAATAATCGAAGGCGCGCATCGATTTTACACGATGGCCGTAGAGCGGAACTTCACACGGGGGAGACGATTGCCACAAGTAGCTGCAGCTTGTCTCTACATCATTTGCCGCCAAGAGAACAAGCCGTATATGCTCATAGACTTCTCAGACTCTATCGAGACGAACGTATACATCCTAGGCACCGTCTTTTTGCAGCTTTGCCAACTTCTTCGTCTCGAGCAGCACGCTATGATGGCGCGACCTGTCGATCCGAGCTTGTTCATTCACCGATTCGCCGCCCGGCTCCACTTCGACACCAAGATGCACGCAGTGGCAAATACCGCGTTGAGACTTGTTGCTAGTATGAAACGAGATTGGATGCTGACAGGAAGACGACCGAGCGGTATTTGTGGGGCTGCTCTTTTCATTGCTGCACATATTCACGGCTTCGAGCGATCGAAATCCGATATCTCAAGCGTGGTGCACATCAGTGAGTCTACTCTCAGACAACGGCTGGTTGAGTTTCAGCGAACAGATTCGAGCAACTTGACTGCTGAGGAGTTCAATTCACGAGCGAAGGAGATCGAAACATCCGCACATCTAATCGAAGGTATCACGAACACTTCTCAATTAACATGTGAGCATAAAGAAGCTCAACATCATGCGCATGGTCTTTGCCGTGCTTGCTATGACGAGTTCGTCAAAGTCTCCGGAGGCATGTCTCATGGTGGCGCTCATCCACCTGCCTTCACCGAAGCTCAAAAGAAGGCTGCAGCCGAGAAACATGAAGATTCAACGGTTGCCGAAGATACAGAGAACCCCATTCCAGAATCCGAAGATCCAGAGAACCCCGTTACAGCATCCGAAGAGACAGGGAACCCCATTACAGCATTGATCGATGTAAGCCGTGATGATGCGACACAAGGAGTAGCAGATGATGAAGGGACTCTTTCGGATATTGATGATGAGGAAGTGGAAGGCTATTTACACAACGACGAGGAAGTGAGGTTGAAGACGATCATCTGGACAGAAATGAACAAGGAGTACTTGGAGATTCAAGAAGCAAAAGCAGCTGCTATGAACTTGGTGCCTGAAGAGGCAAGAGTGAAGAAGGTGATCAAGAGGAAGAGAGTGGAGGAACCAGTTGTTGCGGAAAGTGCAGCTGAGGCCGCTCGTGGGATGCTTGCAAGCAAGAAATTGAACTCCTCCAAATGGAACCATGGTGTTCTCGAAAACCTTTTCAATCAAGAGACGAAAGAGAAAGAGGAGGCATATGATCAAGGGTAAGCTGAACTTGGTGGGGTTTGGTGTTCTTTTTCTTCTTTCTTATGAATGATCATTCAGTGGTCGAAGAAATAAATTGTTATGATAAGACATGATCACATCGACATTCAAGATATCAATTGTTACGAGAACGATCATCAACGTTAACGAAACCAATTGTTATCATGAAGACATTGTATTTGGGGGGAAATTTATTTATGAAGCCTTTGGAATGATGGTCAAGGGTAAGTTGACTGAAGAGCTGCCTTATTAAGGTTCGGCAATCTTCTTCTTAATATGGATAATCATCATTAGTGAGAGGCGATTCGGTATTACAAGTCATTGTTTTTGGTGACGACACTTTGGATTCTATAATTGTGAAGCGATTGAAGTACGAGTATTCGTCAAAAACTACATAATGAAAAAGATCAAGATTATTGATTTCTATATCTAAGTAATTGTGAAGACATTAATCCAAGAGATTCATTCACTTCAAATGTGTGCTCTCAATGAGAGCTTTTTCAAGTATACAGTGCGCATGGTCCTTTGGTAAGATCTGTTTTTGTTTGTTTCTTATAATGTAGAAGTTTATAATAGTAGCAAAAGGAATTTACTTCCATTTGCTGTTAAGATGTTTAAAATTTGTGATGTACAATATGTGAGGAGTAGAACAAGTAAATAATTATGTAGTTGTGGTGTTTTATGCAGATGGAATAAAACTCAAGAGCAAAATGTGGAGAATGATATGCAAGTGGAGGTTGAGAAGGTTGACGAAGACGTTGGCGATGAAGAAGAGGATGATGAGGAATTTGAAGGTCATACTACTGTGAACGATGAGGAGGAATACTATGATGAGTATGAATAATTAGAATATGCAGGTTGATCACATGATAGAGTATCATAGTTTGATATTCTTGTGTTTTAATTTGGATGAACAGTTCTTTGAGCAATCTGCATTGTACAGTTTTCTTATGCCAAATCACTGTATAGAAGCTTATCACTGGAAACAAATTACATGGAAAGAGAAAGCCTACTTGAAACTTGAGAAATTGTGATTTGACTACGATATAAAAAAATTGGGCTTTATTGAGGTATCCGTTTAAACTGTTAACGGTTCATCTTTTAGTTGTCTGATTCATAAGTAGTTAGTTGGTGACATCTATAATGTAAGAGATGCATTTATCTAAGTATCAATCTTTATTATTCAATGATAAGAACTTCAATCAACTTACTAATCATAAATTTGTGGCCTAGCTTAAAAATTATAAATATATCTTTGAAAGAAAATTAAGTTTTGAGCAAAGAAAATAGGGCGCACAAGGGGGTTATTATCTTCAAAAAGTCATGACAGATTACCTCTAACAAAATATTTGAGTGCCCTCATAGAAAGAGAGCCATTGCATGCCCTTGGAACATGATTTCCTCTCATGCACGCTCATCATCAACTCTCGTCCGTTATCCTACTAAACTTACTACTATCCTAATTTGAAATTCAAAACTATGTATTTCATGATACCAAAGTATGAGTCTTCATTTGGTAAAAATTACTTTCCGTTATAACGCTTTGAAATGCCTCCATTCACAAAAAAACTATAAGGTTGAAAATATGATTATTCTCCACTAAAGGTGATTGAAATCCCAAGAAGTTTGAGATAGTTGGTACAAGTATTCATGTTTGAGTGGCACCTATAAGACATCTCAAAAAACATGCAAATTGTGAAGTTCCATCTTGGATTTAATTTCAACCCAAATTTCTAAAAATTGTGGAATAAGATAAAAATTGGTTACCATGATTTTTGTAAGTTTTACAGGTATGATCGGTTATCATTTTCTACCTTTATCCGTTGTATTATTTTGAAAGGTGATCTTTAAGTATTCTTTTGAGGTGAGTTGAGCATGTTATAAGACAAATACCTCAATATGTTCTTCCACACTCAATAGTCACATGTTCTTTTTCATGACAATTCTTTATAAAAAGATGTGTTTTCATTTTGCCATGATGTGCTGAGATTCTCAATCTTGGTGCTTGCACCTCTTATTCTCCAATCGTTGAATTTCATGCAAGTCAAGTTGTCAAATATGGCGTAGATTATTAGACAAAGAGACAAATCTACACTAGTCCATCATATGTTTTATTTTCCGCAACGCTTTCATCTCATTGTGCCATCTAGACTATTTGTATCTTGAAAAATATGAAAACTTCCTATCTGTTTAAAATTGATAATAGTCTTAGAATAAATTTCTTCGAGAATAGAACTTGGTTTGTAGTATGTCCTCTTTAATATCATATGAACCTAAGGTAGGAGAATCCAAAGGCGGCCCCCTCCCCGTAAGCGTGCATGCTAGATTCTTGCTCCTATGAGAATTTGATCACCTTATAATTACCTTAATGTATCCCATGCATACATGGAGTACTGTGTCCGAATATAGATTAACCTGTATTGGTCACTTCCTAAAAATTTGGGTTATTATTGTAAGTGCTTTAAAATATTACAGAAATAGGGAAACTTCATCTATTCTTCTTGTAATTCACTGAAAATTAATAAGGCACTCATTCCACCACTCCAAGTATAGTGGATTCCTTAAATTACGCAAAGGGGTGTTCATACCTTATCTTTCAACCCAAATGTCTTTACATGCAAGGGTGCATTCGCAAAGGATTTATGTAAGCCAGTTCTCAAGTTGTCCATGTAATGTTGATGTGGGGTACAATTTAATGCCTTCAAAATGATGTAAATGACAAATTTAGGTACTGTTGTAGAAAGCATCCTCAAAAGCTATTAGGGTTTTTTTATTAGGGTTTTTTTTCCACATATATGTATCACTAGCAATAGTAAGAGTGTTAGGACTACATTGATAACTCGCACTTTTGCTACCACCACATATATAATTCTATAACTTTGTGCATATAGACCTTTCGCACATAGACCTTTGCTGTATTTCTGCTGTCAATGAAAGCACAAGAGTATCTATAACAAAATCAACATGCCCTGAAAACTTGAATAATGGAGACCACACACCAATGACTTCAGAATAATAGATTCATGAATACAATGTCAAGTTCAGCCCCAGGCCGCACAATCCATTCAAGCTCGCACATGGACAAGAAAACCCTGCAACGAGCACTTCTATAGAAGAAATGTTAATCGAGATTCAGACTCGGTCACTGCACTATACATTAGCACTGTACAAAAACCTACACCGCATGGAAGAGAAGCACCCTTTGACTTTGAATGCCTCCCTTCCATTGACAAGGTCACCAATTGATCATTCACACATAACAAGCTATTACAACAAATGCTGTTATTAGCATTTCCTTGATTGAGAATAGAGAAGTCCCAGACGGCAACCTAGATGGCCACAGTTTCCTCCTCAGCTTCTTCGGGCTTCATGTAACGCTCGTACTCGAGTTGTAACATTTCCCCACCGTTTTTCCCATCAAATGAACACCTGTAATAGCTGCAGCAAACAAATGTATCATCAGAACTCCACTTTCATGTTCTGCATGCCACCAACCAAATTGGAATTCTAAGATCCATTTGCCGAGTTTAATTCAGACTACGGTCTAAAAAGTGATGGAAGTATTTACCTTCCATTCGCACAAACTATCACGATGGTATTCTTCTGAGTGCCGAAAGCAACAATTGCCCTGGTCTCCTCAGGCACACGGAACTGTGCAAAGGACCACTCTGAACTGAAATACTTGGGTAGCACACCTGTCAGAGTACACCGTACAATTGATTAGTTGCGTATGTTTAATCAATGCTGATTAACGATCGGTTCGGAATGACATATGCATATAGATGAAGATCCAAATATCGATGAAGATCCAAATATCGGAAAAGGTATACAGTGAAAATCTCTTCAAAGGTGAGATCCTACAGGAACATATTCGGCTGACCTTTCATGAAAGCAAGCGATGAACCAGCATTTCCAGATGAAGATGACAATAGAGACGAAGAACTGCCTCTTAAACCGTCGTCGTTGGGTCCGCCGGGAGATGATAGTGGTTCACTGGAAGCATTTGCGATTGCCTCACTTCGAGCTTCTTCGGTGGTAGGTTTCAGTGTAAACACATGCACAGTCCCTTTCGCACTTGACACGGCTAACCAACGAAGATTTGGATGAAATGCAAGACTGTATATCTCGGCACGTTCTGCTCCTCGTCGTAACTGAATTGTATCAAACATAACACAATGTAAGCAATTATTGAGCATTATGGTATATAGCATTATGGTATATAGCATTATTTCGGATCTCTGATGTTAATGAAGACAATGAAGAAACATTGTAGGCAAAAGATGGTGGTACAAGACATACTTCTTGCAGCTTGGTGCCATCAGCAGTGTTGTAAATGCGAACAAGAGTGCCCTTGTTGCTAGCAGTGGCCAAGAGAGCACCATCGAGGGAAAGAGAAAGACAAGCCAAAGAGGAGTCATGAGCTTGCACAAATCTAGTTTTCTTCATACTGTAAAGCTCAACTCTCACTTCGCCCTTCCGCTGACCAGGGCAAGCAAGAACGCACGTCTTCGGTGTAGGAGAGAGAGCACAAATCCCTTTCGTGTTGGACAAAGTCTCAATCTGATGAAGCAGCTTCAAATCCGCGAAATTGTACACATAAATCTTGAGTTCCAAGACAACAACAATCCTATCCCTCCGCAAACGAACAGCTCGCACTTCACTTCTAAAAGAAAGCTCGCCTATACACCTGCTCTGATGATCATCCCAGATCATCACCTTATTCGGAGAGTATCTCGGTGACTTTCCTCCTCCAACTAGCGCCAAAATATTGCACCTGAGAAAAGAAACACCTCAGCACATGTAAACTCACCGAAAGCTCGTACCTCAACAGCATTTCCGCCAAAATAGAAAGTTCAAGAAACATCTCAGCATACCGTAAAATTCAAAAGGCTCGTACCTAAACAGCATTTCCACGATGGAGATACCAGCGCCATCAAATTCCCGCCGAAACGTTTCTTTAAAAGGATCGCAATTGTAAATGCGGAAGCCGGTTTGCGTGCCGCAAGAAAAACATCCGTGATCTTGGTTGAAGGCCACGGACAGGAGCGTCTGTTGCTGCTTCGCGGGGGCAGGAGCCGGCTCAACTCGCGGTGAAATTTGAGGACTGGCTTCGGTTGAGGTGTTGTTCGAAATTGGCGAGTCGTCGTTTGCGTATGAGCCTTTGCTGGTTAAGCGATGCAGTGCCGATGGCGGTACCGGAAGCGGCGGCGATGAAAGAGCCATAGCTATCCCAAGATTCCTCAACCCTAACACAATCTCACTATCAAAATTGCTTTACATCCTCGAATTTCCAAGCCGATTGCGATGCTCGTCAACAATCAGATCTGGGGATGGCCAGGATGAGCCATTTCAGGTCGGATTTGAAACCCTAGCGAGCTCCGGAAACAGAAAAGGGAAGCGGGACGGGTACTGTAATTCGAGAATAGTGGAATTGAGTAGCGTACCGGGCAAGGGCAATGCCTGGATCACGAGGAAGGATTGATTCGCAAGTGGGTCAATGGCGATGCAACGACGTCGACGTTGTGCCGGAAAAGCTAAAGGAGAGAGGGAATGCTGTCCAGCTCGGATTTCTTCCGGGTACTGGCCTATCAGATTGCGTCTTGCCACGTTGGATGAGCGGTGGTGATGGGTGATGGATGATCGATGATACATTACCAACTAAATATTTAGTAAATTGTTTTTTTTTTGTTTTGTTTTGTTTTTTTAGAGTTTGGGGTTGGATGATTTCTAGAGCATTTCTAACTTGGCTTTCTGAAAGTGTTTTTGGAGGGCTATTGCTATTGCAACGGTTGTCCGGTGTGGAACAAGGTGTTTCACACGTTGATATTTTTAGCATGAACATGACTTTGGGTCATCGATGTGGTGCACACCAAAGTCCATTTCCATTTGTTGCGTCTATTTGGAGTGCTAACACTGGAAATACTCTTACAACTTCTAGAATATTACTTCTTTGAAATTTGGGATGTACTGGTGAAGAGTGAAAGATGTACTAGTGAAGGGAAGGACTTTAACCCCTCAAAATCCTTGGTGCAAAATTGACTACATTACACAAGATGACCCCCTTCTACTTGAAGACCAAAAAACCTCAATCCAAGAATTCTTTAGAAGATCTAACCGTATGATCTTAAAATTCATTTGACCTAGTAGATGCATGTCAAATTTGATCCGTCAATCCTTCTTCATTTGTGAGATTATAACGGCCAAAGATGCCTGAATTTTAGGGGTTAAGTGCATTCTTGATCTCATTCAAAATGTTTGTTAAGTATTATTTGAATCCACCTTTTCCAACGGAGCTGTCTTGTATACAGCACGAGGACAAGGGCCTTCCAAAATGGAACTTTATCAGCTAATATATAATGTCATCATTCGGAGGAAACGTTGATTTGGCTTCAGTACAAAGATTTGAAATGAATAATGTCATCATATTGAGGAGATTATGGGAGATTATTGGTTTGTATCAGGGAAGTGTAGTACAATGATATTGTATAATTCATGAGTACTGTCACCATTTCAAGGAAGTTGTGGAAAATTATCGATTTGTACCTGGAGAGTACAGTAAAATATCTTACTGAATGGAATCTCCCAGATGTATGCACACTTTCTTGTACCTTAAAAAGTATTCAAGGCGCAAGTGGCGTCATGAATCCTTCCAACAATCGTGACATGAGACACAGACATGATTGCATACTCTGGTCACTATGCCCCAAGGAATGATAGGTTTCACGAATCCTTTTTAATATTCCCGACGGGCTTCGCTTTTCTTAAGTGGTCGTGCCCTAACATGTTCACCTGAGAAAGAAAATGCTGCGGCAGGTCTACAATTAGGTTAACTTCGCAAAGGCTGATCAATAAACAACAGAATTTGGGTCCACGTAAAGAGGTATTTTTATAAATAACCGCAAATACACTATAGGTGCCATATTAATCTGGAAGGAGGAAGAATCACATCTACCTCCACAATAAACTGGTCGACGTTTCAATACTACACTCAACCGCAACTACCCGAGCTGGAAAGAATCACTGCTTCGTTAGCTGACAAAAATTCTCGTACAGCAAAAACCTTATTCGAAAGAATTAGAACTAACCTAAATTACCTATGGAAGATGGGAAGTAGAAGATAACGATCATCCTCCTCCTCGACCTGCTCGGGCAGGTGGCTCATGTGCAGCACCCTGTAACTTAACCTACTATTGAGAACGAGTATAATGATCTACGCCAACTCATGAAGTTTTTCAAGACTTCTCTACCCTTCCAAACTCAATATCGCCCTTCAACAATGAATCTCCTTCCTGTAGGTTGGGCTCCATGATTCGAACAGCTGCAGCTTTCGCTGCTTGAGTCTTGGCCACTTCCACTGCCCAGCTGTAGGTAACCATTCCAACTACTGCCATGAACATGCCGAACAAATTCTTGCCTGTCAGGATGGAGTCGAACAGGAGCCATCCCAAAATCAGGACACAGACAGTCTTCATGTGTCCCAAAACCTACAGACAAACCAGAGGGTCAGTACACCACAATACTCCTGGCACGAACCACAATCTGGAGAAAGTCAAAGCTCCATCCGCAAGAAAAGTCATGAACCGTAGAAATCAACTGACCTGGAAAGTGACAGCCGAAAATCTTCCAATGCACAAGTACTGGCTGATGTTGCAGAATACCGCTAGCACGCAAGAGAGCATGATAAACAACTGCGGACACAGAGGAAGGTCAGCTGATGCATGAACTTTCTAATGATATCTAAAGCAGCAACGATGCAGGACGGTGAGAAACTGATCAGATGTAGGAATCCGATTCCAGACACACTAAAACCTCAAATATTTGTCACTTTAACTTACAACGGCTCCCATGGTGAAGTTGTAGTTCAAGATGTTGCGCCCGTTGAGAAAGTAGTCCAAGTAAGGGCCGATGACGACGAGTGACGCAGCTTGAATGGGTGCGGTCTTGCTCAACAACTCAAATGAGCTGCAGCTGTGTTTCTTCTGTAGAGCTCCAATATACTGCCCAGAACAGAATTGACATGAATAAATATAAGGTAAGACTTTCATAAACAGCTGACAGTATCCAGAAGATCATTACAGAAGTTAGTAAAGGGAACTTACAATCTGCTGGAGTGAAGTAGATATCACAGCCACAACTGCAGCCATGAATCCCTTCAGATTCACGTTCACATCTGTCACAGTGCACACGCCGACGCCGATCATAACTACAAATATGGAGATCTTGACCTCCCTTGTGTAGTTCTTGTTGTGAATTAACCACTCCAAGACGCTTACAGTTGGTATCATGCTCAGTTTGGCAATCTGTAATACAGAAAAAGGCAAAAAAGGATTAAGATAACGTGTATCAGTGATGAAGGGTGGGATAGAGAACTTCGAGAAAACAATGTGTACGCTTTCTGACCTACAGCAGCCTCACATCAATACACAAAAGCTCAATATTGCACATTGCGATTTAGATCCACGTACCTGATAAAAGCCGACGGAATTGAGCATGAGACTCAAATTCATGGAAACAATCGACGTGTTAGAGACCAGAGAGAACAAGAACAAGTCCTTGAAAGGCACATGCTTTGAGATAGAGTAGCCCAAGGCCGAAGACAAGTAGCCCACTCCTGCCGTAACTGCGAAGTGCATCGCCGTCAACGTCGTCGCTGCAACCAGAAACCAACTTAAGTCATTTCAAAAAGTAGAAGGTAATACAAGTGAAAGCATTGCCTTATGCTAAAACACACGACAAAGTAACAGCTATCGGATTGTGGGACCAAAAGAAGAAGCCCGATCCCAAAATTCATAAGAAAGTAAGAGTAGGTTCTAACCGAATCTGAAGTCATAACCCCCAGACGACATGACTTGTTTGTTAGCCATGATAATTCCCACCGAACTGATGACATTCATAGCCCAAGCTCCCGCATCGGAGACTGCTTTCTTCTCCTCTTTCTTCTCGACCGGCGGATCCATGTTGGGCTTCATCATGGTACCCCTTCAACACCTCGTCACACCTCCACGTGACGAAGAGAATGCCAACTGAGAATCTCACGATACACGTTCGTCACCTGAAAGCTACTTCCATAAGCTCTACAATCCGGACAAGCAAAGATATTCAAGTCCCTAAAACTAATTATACGTGTAGACACCCTCCGTGATCAACCAGTCTCACGGCTAATAAGTAAAAATATCTGCAAAAACAAAAACGAAACAAAAGTTCAAGTAAAAAACGCATTCCACAGCATTCACGAAATCAGCTCAAAACAGCGATGATCGTACAACAATCTACTTAAGCACACACCACTACGCAATAAATCAACAAAATCCCAACCAAGCAGTACAATAGTACGGCAATTCCAATTTTCAACCTTAAAATAATAACTCAGATCCACGATTCATCATATATACTAAAAAGGACAATGTTACACAAAATATCCATCGCATCTAACCGGGCATTCTCTAAGATCGAGCACGGAACGATCTTAAGCAGAAGAGACTCTTACCGGCTACGGCTCAAAATCATGAATCTGCGCTTTAGATCTACAATTTTTTGGCGAAACAAAGAATGTAAGGGGATTAAAAATAGAAATTTCTCAGTACCTAATCGATCTACGCCCTCAGAAACGCAAATCGGCACCAAAGGAGGTGCGCCGGGGCTCGTTTTGAAGCGCATGCGAAGGCGGTCACGATGCGAGCGAGCGATGGGGACGGAGAGGGGGACTAAACCTCGAGAACGAGATGAGAGGAAGTGGAGAAAGAGACAGGGGGCCCTCGACCTCGATGATTGTTGCCTCCGGGGCG
The DNA here is from genome assembly GCA_037043015.1 of Bryum argenteum. Classification (NCBI taxonomy): domain Eukaryota; kingdom Viridiplantae; phylum Streptophyta; class Bryopsida; order Bryales; family Bryaceae; genus Bryum; species Bryum argenteum. The sequence continues at coordinate 6,725,521 of CM073324.1, forward strand.
CGCTTTGCTCTGCTATTACAGCAACCCTAGCTTTTTCGACCTTCCATGTGGTAGGTCAGTACAGTAAGTGGGAGTTTTGCGACCTTGCGATTCCGACGCGGCAATTCCCTGGCCGATGATTGGTGCCACGTCGGACTTTCTCCCGCGTTATGTGAAAGTCCCCTGTTATTTTTAATTTCGTTACCATTTTCTTGTCGCGGAAAAGTGCTTCTCTGTCTACAAACCTTCCTTTTTAGTTACCCCCCTGAATTTCTGGCCCTAATTGTTGCTCTTTAATGATTTTTCTGGGAATAGTATGTTTCAAATATTATTTGTTATAAAGTGGGAATTCACTAATCTCACACATATGGTAACACCACTTATTATCGTGCGAGTGATTGAACAAGTTTCTTACTATTTTTCAGGGATTAGCAATAAGAAAAGACAAAGCTCCCTTGTTTTTGTGGTACTTTTTAGTACTTATGAATATAATTTCAAATTTTGACATAAACTAATATAGGTATACCTATACTAGTTTACCCTACTCCATGTACTTAGGAGGAACATACAATCTCGAGGAAGTCTTCATTCTAGCATAATTATAGACTAGCAAATTTTATTTTTATTTTCTTTTGGGGGGGTGTGTGTCCAAGTTTAGTTGTCTTACCATAAATGGTTTGTTCAATTGTTGCATAAAAGAATGTGTTTTCAACACCTATGTGAGTGATGTTCCTTGTGGGTGGTGTTTTTCTATGGTGACTAGGACTAGTATTTGTGTACTTGTGTCAAGAATCTTCCACATACGTATTTTTCTTTGAACTTACATTCTTTTTAGACATTACAATTTCCAGTGTGATTAAATAAAAAACATATATCTTCCAAGACAATCACAAAATGTACACAAATGTTCTTCCACTCTGGTAACTACAATGTTTTCATTTGTTGCAAATTTAGATGAAATTTAATAGAGATGAGAGTGGGCATTAGGGTTCTATGTGTTTGATATAAGGGGTGAGTAGTCCTGTAGCAATGGCCTTTTGTCTGGAGGACATTATCTCATTGTCTAGATGAACATACACTTTACTCACGCCACCCTTGAAAAAGGGTCGGAGTTCATATCTAGTTGTGTTTGATATAATGATGCATTACACAACCTACTTATTGTAGTTTTCATAACTTATTGTAGTTTTCATAACGTATTGGCCCACTAATTGGAGATATCCACCACGTAATGAAACACTTTCGCTTTGCTAGCTCATTAGCAATCAAGAGACATTACATGCAAATAACGTGTATCTTACAAACAACCTTAACCCCTAAACGTCCTTGGGGTATTTTTAGCCAAAAACTCATTTTCAAAAAAAGTGATATAGATGAAAATAAAGATAAGCTATTCAGATCTTAACCGTACAAACTTGTAATAGACTTGTAGTAGATCATGTGGGCCAAAACTTGACTCATGGGACCTCATAGATTGGGAGATCGTAACGTATTAGTGCGCAAAACAGGCTACAAAATACCATCATTTCCACTTTGAAGTGAAAATACCACCAACATGAAATTTGCAATCAAAAAATCACCAACTAGAAAGTTGTTCATCTTCATCTCAAAAACACTTTTGTACCAAAAAAATTCATCAAAAAAATATCTTGGCTCAAATAGTAGCCTTCCAATGGTGAAAACTGCCTCAAAATTTACAAAGGAAAAATAGTCCAAAACTAGACCCTTTGCACTCAAATCCATGCCCTATCTTCAATACATCTTCAATTAGGTTAAGGTTTCTACCACTTAAAATAGACTATGATTGGAATCTATCCCAAAGAATAAAGTCGAAATCTAACGGTGGATGAAGGAGATCTAGCTCCTCAAAAATCATCCATTTTTTCACTTTTTTCATTGTAGAAACATCATTGCAAATCCACTAGCAAAGTTATTTGGATCGAAAAACTTGCAACTAGAAAGTTGTTAGAATACATCTAAAGATCCTACTTATGTAAAAAAAATTCATGAAAAACTATTTTTGGTTTTGCATAATTGGCTTGCAATGGTGAAACATGCCCAATGTTCGAAATCTCAAAACCAAAAGCTGCTGTCACTAAAATGCATGCCATTAATTCATACTTCATTGTATGGGTCTGCAATTTGTAAAACACAAACTAGACTTAATTTGGGACCCAACCCAAGTGATTTCGTCAAAAACGGAGTCCGGATGAAGAAGTTATGACTCTTCAAAGTTTCTGCCCTTCATCCAAAATGTCGTTTTTCGACACTAGGGACGTTTAGGGGTTAAGGCACTCATTTTGGGCCTCTGAGGTTGAAAACTTCCCTCGTTGTTCACAACACCCAACACCCATGGTCAAAGCTTATGATTCCATTGAATACACTTGAATTTTTCAATAGAATTGATTTGCTAAAGACCCAAGTTAGAGGAACAAAACATGATGGTCTTGGTTCCACTCGGTGAAAAGGAAACATGTGAAGTCTTCCTTGTCAACTGCAATAGGGAGGAAAACAAGTGAGAAATAATATGGCTTTATTAGTGGAGGTGTTTTACTTTGATGAAAAGAGTTGACAAATGAAGGTTTATATGGGGAAGTGAACAACTCGGCAATTTGCAGGAATCAAGGGGCAAGCATGGACCACTGCATGGCAGCCGGGTTATTTGAAAGTCAGGACTATAGCATTTGAACGGTGGTTACACCACCTCCTCAAAAAGAATCGCCTGCTCCTTGTATGACCCCTAGTGGTTATAGTGTCCACCCTGAGAGGGGTTAGTAGTATGTTTTATGTACTAGAGAAGCGGCAGTGTACCGCCGAATCGGCAATACACTGCCGCTTCTCTAGCGTTAAAGGACCAGAATCGGCAAGGTTGGCCGATTATGAACGGGCAGAATCAGCACTCCACCTCAGCTGCCGATTCTGCATAAAAGAAATCTTCAGAAATTGGCCGAGTGGGACATACGGTCCTTTAACGGTATTGTTGTTATGTCCCGCGGGCATATCATCAAGGGTAGCTCGAACGGGCATTTTATTCACGCCAATCCCTAAAAGGTTTGATGTTCTTATTTTATTTATAAATAACCCCTGAAGGAGAAGCTCAATTCTGACCTCCATATGACTGTATTTGAGATTTGCGAACGAAGTCTTTGGAATTTGTATTTGCATAATCCAACCGTAAAATCTTGTTTGCAATTGTCTGATTAGTTTGCCCACCTATCATTTGTTTTTAGCAGATTTCATTGTATGGATTGAGATACCAAAAGTCAAAGTTTCAGTTTTTGTAGAAACTAGAGGTCCCGATTTGGGCTTCTCTCTCCTTTAGGAGATAATTGTGGTATAAATGAATAAATAAAAATACCAAGCCCATATTAGGGTTAGTGCGAATAGAATGCACATTCAATCTACCCTTGATATTTTGCCCACAGGGCATAACAACAATGGTGTAGGATTACCATTGTGAACACTATATGATTGCGGTATACTTTCTACGAGCTCTGTAAATACTCTTGAATGATATTGTCTTGTGTAGAAGAAAAAAAAGAGGTTTTATGTGAACAATTCTATGTTTTGTTAAGAAGTAGTTTGGAAGTTGATTATAGGGTGGAGCCATTCCTAGGCTTAGGTATAACTTCTTTCTTGATTTCTAGCCCATTTCTATACCCTTACCAAGGTAAAAGGTTCAAGAACGAGACAAGATGAAAAAACCTTACCAAACCTCTTGAAATTGTATATGCTATAACTTCTTGCAAAAAATATGAATACCCGTTGTGAATTATGCTACTCAAATTCTTGTTATACATTCCTCCAAATATTATGTAGTAAAAAGTGGTTTAAATATATCACACAGGTACACCCTAAAGTAGCAATTTACACCCAAGATAACTGTAAATCGTCACCAAGGATGTACTTGTTGGTATAGTGGCTGGTATACTCAAACCACTCCTCTCATAGTGTCCTAATTAGTCTCGCCCCTTCTCATTTTTATTTTCGCAATCCCTTCCTCAACGAGGGACATCATTTCTTTTCCTAGCATTTCTTTTCTTTTTCTCAAAAAGCCCATATACTCCTCCTACAATAGTGGACATATATTCCCCAATACTACCCCTACCGACAACATCATACCTCCATAATATCACATGTCAGCAGCATACAGAGGTAGGATATTCTTTTGTGCTTTTACAGTTCAAGGTCCCACAATAAAATCATGGGCACGTACAACCCACACTAATAACTCAAATACTGTAATATTGTTATATTTTAAAATGGAGGAAACTCAACAATTGCTGTCACAGTGGCGTGCATGTAATAAAATATGAGTTTAAAATAGGCTCCAAGCATGCACTGATTGGCAATCATAGAATCCATACATTCGTTTTGTAATGAGAGTAGACTATTTTGTAGTGAAAGTGATATTTCTGGTATTTTTGTTGCTTTTACATGCGTAGTTTGACTTTTGACTTGGAAATAAGTGGGTGAAAAAGGAGAACCTTGCGTGAATGGCAATACATCATGAGGATACAATGATAGTGGGTCTATAAGTTTTTGAATTAGATTCCATTTTTGTGTTTGATTTAGTCTTTAGATTTCGTGTACTTCTTAACCCTTAAATGCCTAAGGTGACCCGAGGGGTTCTTTTCCAAGTTAGAGAATCTCCTCTCTAGCTCTGAATGTACTCAACTTTTCGCTTATATTTTGATGTCAAACTAGTCACCTTCTTGTGATGCAATCAAAAAGTGAGATTTTAGAATTCAAATCACGATTTGTATGAGTGATTTTGTGGTTTGAAAGGATTGTGGTAGGTAGGTTGGGGTTGTACATAACCTCGGAGGAGGTTGCAAGCTCATCATTGATTTGATCATTCATGATGCCCAAGTTCAAAAGATGTTGTGATCCAATTTTGGGCTGCCCGTTTCAGACACCTTAGGCGTTTAAGGGTTAAGTTAATTTCCATAGTCCACCCCAACTATGGTGGGGTCCTTGGACCTTGTTGTATAGGTACCTCAAAGTCCTTGGGGGGATACTATGTCAACTATGATAGCGTAGTAATAGTGTCCACCTTCGAAAGGGAGAAGTAGTATTGTTCCAATTTTCCCTTGTCTAGTGGGCATCGGGATATCATTACCAATGGACACTTCATTCACTCCGGCCCCTTAGAGAAGAACTAGAGTTTCTATCTATTTAGAACCACCTATTCTTGTGCATTTAAGGAGTTCACTATACTTGGATTGATTGAAAGAGTGACTTACTAATTTTTAGGGATAAGGAGAAGGAAAAGACAAGGTGACCTTATATTTGTGGTATTTTCGAACACTTACAAATTGTAGAAGTGATTAACCTCTATACGTGCCTACCGTCATTTTGATACATCTTGGATGAAAGGCGGAAATTGTGAACAACTATAACTATTTCATTTGTAGTCTATTGTTGATGAAATTACTTTAGTTGGGTCTCAAATCAAGTCTATTTTGTGTGGTAAAAATTTCAAACCCATGAAATAAAGTATGAAGTAATGGCATGCATTTTTGTGACAACAACTTTTGGTTTTGAGATTTCAATCATTGGGCATGTTTTACCATTGCAAGCTGATTATGAGAAATCAATAATAGTTTTTCACAATTTTGTTTACATAAGTATGATCTTAACCCTTAAATGCCCATGGGGTGCGAAAGAAGCAGCCCAAAATTGGATCACAACATCTTTTGGACTTGGGCATCATAAATAGTGCACTTTTTGAACTAAAACATCATGAATGATCAAATCAATGATGAGCTTGCAACCTCCTACAAGGTTATGTACAACCCCAACCTACTTACCACAATCCTTTCGAAGCACAGAATCACTTATACAAATTGTGATTTGAATTATAAAAGTTCACTTTTTGAATGCATCACAAAAAGGTGACCAGTTTGACATCAAAATATAAGTGAAAAGTTGAGTACAGTGAGAGCTACAGGGTCACCTTGGGCGTTTTAATCATGAACCCTTCACCTGTAGCCCTCGGGTCACCTTGGGCGTTTAAGGGTTAAGATATTTCTCAATAACTTTTTAGTCGGAAGCTTTTTGATCCAAATAAGTTTAGTATTGGATTTGTCATGATGTTTCTTTAATGAAAAAAATGAAAAAAATGGATGAAGTTTGAGGATCTATATCTCCTTCATCCACCGTTCGATTTCAACTTCAGTTTTTGGGATGGATTCCAATTAGAGTCTCGTTTTAGTGGTAGAAATCCTGATAAAATTGAAGATGTTTTGTAGATAAGGCATAGGTTTGAGTGCAAGAGGTGTAGTTTTGGACTAATTTCTTTTGTAATTTTTGGGGGTTTTGACAATTCCGAGGCTACTATAGGAGCCAATGACTTTTTTCGATGATTTTTTTTTGGTACAAGCGTGTTATTTAGATGGAGGCAAACAATTGTCTATTTAGATGGTGACTTTCTCATTGCAACTCATTGGTTGATAGGTTTCCACTCTAAAGTGAAAATGATGAGATTTCATTGATTTTTTTTAGTACTAATACGATACAACCTCCCAATCTATAAGGGTTCATGATTAAAATTTTGGTTAAGATGATCTACAATAAGTCTACAATACGATTGAGATCTAAATACATTACCTTCATTTCCATCTATGACACATTTTTTGAAAATCCGTTTTTTGGCTAAAAAATGCAAAGACGTCTAGGTTAATATAGGTGATACCTATACTCGTTCACCCCACTCCATGTAGATAGGAGGAACATGCAATCCCAAGAAATTCTTCATTCTAGCAAAATTCTAGACTGCCTCATCATAATGGGCCGCCCCTCTCTAGGTTGTCCTACATTATGAAAGCACGGCGTCTAGGGTCAAAAAGATTCTCAAGAGCAACTTCAAGATCATATTACACCTCTTCATAAACTCTACGAGAAAATATAAATATGTTTTCAAATGCATCCCAACAAGGAGATTCCAAAAGGCAATTTATTTATTTCACTTATTTATTCCAAAACTCTTCAAATAGAGATGTCCAGCCAACAAGTTCATATGTCTACGGTTCGACTACCTAAAAGCGCCAGGGGACCTAAAATGGCGCTGTACCTCATTTGTAGATTGTGAAAATACAGATGTACCTCATTTGTATATAACGCTTATGGGTCAAACCTTACTTAGCACTTTGGAATTTTGTATAAAATTCACAAATGCAAATTACATGTTGCAAATTTTTGCAATCCTCCTGAAAACCTATTTCGAATGTGGTCATAATTTTATTTTGAGTTTACTAGTGCTAAAAATAGGTCAGATCTCTTAAGGGTGGCGCTTATAGGACACTCTACCTTACTCTGACTTGCAATTCTCCACCCCTTTTCAGTAAAAATGCTTCGTCTTTGTTCCTTTAAAATCGGCATCTTGGTCTTCGTTCAAGATTAGCCAAATGCTTATTCTTTCAACACTTTTCAGAAAAAGAGAGACTTTGCCAATAAAAGCCTCCCGCTTGGCGAACATCCCACTCAATTGGCTGCAAGCAAGCATTCATTTTTTTCTTGTTTCTAACTCTCGTGCTTGCGAGAAATTGTGCCTAAATCTTTTTATAGCCATACCCACTGGTATAAGAGCTTAGGATCCATGCTCTACACAAGCAATAAATGAATCCAGAATTGAAAAAAAATGGTGTATGTCCGGCTGAACATACAGTTTGTAAGTTTCAAGTGGGAGAATCACAATCTATCTTCGTCTCTCGATCATGTCGGTGACCTCCTTGATCTGCTCCGGACTCCGACACGAGGACAGCAACACTTTGGCAGTAGCGCGGTCAGGGATGCAGCCTGCACTCACCATTTTCTCGAAGATGGACACACACTTCCTGTACAGCTTCCGTTTGGAGTAGGCACCCATGAGTGACGTCCACGACATGGCATCCGGCGTCCAGCCCTTGGCCTCCAGGGAATTGAACACCTCCTCTGCTTTCTCGATGTAGCCGCCTTGTGCGTATACATTGATTAATGTGTTCAGTGTGCTGATGTCGGGTTTGCTTGTACTGCCCTCCATTGACTCGTACAAGCTCTCCATCTTGTCCATCCTGCCATCAACAACATAGCTCTCCCACATACATAACTATGCTTTTATGTTGTGGCTATATAAATGAATGTTTGTGGGTATACAACAAATGTTTGGAATGCACTATTGTTGAGTATACATTACACTATGTTGGGCGATTGTTTTCATATCTGATACCCAAGTGGACAGAAGACAAATATGTGCAAGTGTAGTTAATAATGGATATTGGGATATTGACTTCAAAACTTGATGTATGGTGATTCTTCATTGCAATTTCTGTGTCAAATGACTCCTCCCGTTCTGATTATTAATCTGCAAAAGTTGCCTGTAGGTTTGTCTACGATAGTGTCTTTGAGAGGTTCCTTTACCTGCCGGAGTTTCCATAAGCGCTGAGGAGAGAATTGAACATGAAAGTATCAGGCTCAACTCCACTGTTTTCGATTTCGCGAACAAAATTCTCAGCATCAGTGACTCGTCCTGCTTTGGCGTAGGAGCTCAGGAGGAGCATGTGGGACTTCATCGTGGGCTTGAACCCCGCCTCCTTCATGGAGTTGTACACAGCTTGTGCTTCTGCAAACATGAACCATGATTTTAGATCAGGGGCTCAGGGGTAGAATAGAAAACTCGGCAATAGGTGTAGGGTTTAGGGTTTAAGGTACCAGCGATCAATCCTGCACGACCAAAAGCGTCAATGAGGATATTGTATGAGACATGGTCGGCTCTCACGCCTGCGTCTGTCATTGCCTGAAACACTTCCTTCGCACCCGCTGGATGTCCTCCTCGACTGCATACCACTCTATCATCAGCCCAAGTATATACATTCTCCAAGTACTATAATAAATGACTAGATGCTTGACTTGACTAGGAACTTCCTTAGCTATGCATTCACAAAGGTTCAACTCCAACCCATCGTTCAATCCTTGAGCATCAAAGGTGACCATTGTTTTAAGTGTGATTTGAGGATCCTTGACCGTTTCGATTTGGAAGTTGGATGATGTCTATCATGAGCACCGTGCATGAGGAGTGATTGTCTCGTGAGAAGGTCTGATGCAAACGTTAACTCTCTATTATGAAGTTAAAAAATCAGGTTGTAAGCATTCAGTGACGAACCTGTATGCTTCCAATAAGGCATTGTAGGTGTAAACATCAGGAGTAAAACCGGCAGTCTGAAGCTCGGCGAAGAGCTCCTCAGCCCTAACACAATTGCCTTCTCTTGCGTGTGCATTGATTAGTGCAGTGAAGGTGTAAAGACTGGGAGGGCACAACGCCTTCCGCATACTTTGAAACAGCTGCTCCGCCTTGTCTGGATAAAATGCCTGTTCCACGAACACTAGTTACATCTCAAATCGAGTCAACGTACACACATCCAATAAAAGTCATTTTAATCTCTAATAGTTTCATCATGTACACAACGGCTCATTTTTAGTACTTCTGTTTCACAAACGAGTGTTTTATGATAAGAGTTGTAGGTAGGTTGACTTACTTTACCATAAATGCTGATCATGATAGTGAAGGTATTGACTGCAGGAAGAATGCCTTTCTTCTGCATTTCCCGAAAGGCATCCTCGGCTTGCTGCCAGCTTCCAGACTTGCCCAGAACCTCCAAGTAGGTGTTATACGTCACTAGGTTGGGCGTATAGTTAGTGGCTTCCATTTCGTGGAAGAGATTTTCAGCTCTTTCAAGCTGACCGCCGCGAGAGTAGGCAGACATGAGAACGTTGAACGAGGTGACGGTGGGGACACACTGAAACTTCTTCATCAAGTGGAACGTCTTCTCCGCTTCTGTCCATTGACTGCTCTTCCCGTACGCGTCCATTAGCATGTTGAAACAGCCCACGTCTGGCTTGAACACGCTTCCCTGAAGTATCCATTCGAATATCTGCACAATGGGATACACCACAATGCTCAGGATTCCAGTCACAAGAAGAATATTTACAGTCGATTCATGGATCTACCACTTGTTTGTTCTGTAGTTTGCAGCTCCAGAATCTATTTGAACAATATGTTGGTACAGTATCTAAGTAGGCCACTACTTTGCTTTACTTTCTTCTCATTCTGACTGGGCCAAATTTATGATTCAACCTCTTACATCTATTGTCCAACGCTCCAGAAACTTGGCTCACTGTATGTTTGGTAATTATGCAATAAGGATTCCCGTTATGTCGTATTGAAGATGTCCACGTTGATCTGATTCGAAACAATCTGAAGTTAATCTTGTGATTATAATCAGCTAGTGCTCGAATTGACAATTTTGTTTCCATTCCATACATTTCAAATAAAACCAGAAGCTAGTGATAAAAACGGAGTTGGCCATTGAATTTGTCAATATTACTAAAATTCGAACTCGGAATCAATCAGATTGCAACTGCGAAAGCAAAGTAGGGTTCATATACTTTTTCAGTTAAAAATTGAACAAATTCAGAGAGTACAAAATGCATGAAGAGGTAGAAACTGAGTGTTGGAAGATGAAGATTGCATACCACAATGACACTGCGCCAGTTTCGTACTCTTCGAAGCTCAGCAACAACCTCAAGAATATCTTCCCACGTGCCAATTCCGCGAGGAAGCTGGTCCAGAACGTCCCACACATTCTGCGGACTCTTCTGTGCCACCAGATTGCGCATCAACGTTGAAGCAGTAGGACTCAAAATCGGAGGTGCTCGCTCATTCCCGGGCTCCGGCATGTTCACCCATCCTTTGCCTCTCCGAATCGCCACTGCTCACAATATTGCACCAATTGCTCAAATAACACTCCAGGGTTGAGAAAGAGCAATAAGCCTGTGATGTAGCGAGGAGTTACCTTACCTCTCCTTGGAGTCTTGAAGCTGACCCTAGAGGAAGTGCGAGCTTCAGAACCTCGTTGCTCGACTGGCTTCGCCTCAGCAATTGGAGAGTACATTCGGAGCATATCGCTCTTTGTCGATGAAAGACAACATGATGCTCCCACGCTTGAACTAGGCCTGTAGAAAATTGTAACGATTAACAAGAGAGTGGTGATTCCATTTGAAAATTCAGGTGGGTTGATAGTTAGCTGTACCGAAGGATTACGCTTGAATGCAGCATTGCAGCCATGGCTGCTCGCCTAAAATTTACTGAGAACTTGAAAACATGGCAGTCCAAGCACAGATTGAGTACAATCGTTGAAGATTCTTCGGCAAAAACTAAATGGATAGACTGACCCACTTCAAGCCGAACCTTCTTCCGAGCCTAAAACCCTAATCCAGGCCAAGGCTCGGTTTTAGGATCGGGCGGCTGTGGGTACTAGCCAGAGCCCGACGAAGCTGTAACTCTTTCGCAAGCCTTTTTGCGCTTCCGCCATCGCATCTACTCCGCCCTCTCTTCGGCACTTTCGTGAGGTTCGGCTTAGATCGCATTTTGTATTTAAAAAATGATAACAAACTGGGGTTTCACTCTTTTGCGGATTAGGGTTTAGGATTCTTCTGAGGTTTAGACCGATTTTCGATTATCGAAAGTGCAACTTGGGGTTTTTTCAGGAATGAGTGAATGGGTAGATACGAGCTTGAACTTGGCGAATCTCAGCCGAATATACACTTGCTCTGGGATGATTAGGGTTTAGCTATATTCGGGATGCTGAGTCTGCTCTTATTGACCGAAGAACTGCAGTTTTAGGGTTTTGAGCTGAGCATGGTTCGGGGATTGCACAGGTAGAGCACGATGGTGAGAATCAGTGTGTTGAACGATGCGTTGAAGAACATGTTCAACGCTGAGAAGCGCGGCAAGCGCCAAGTGCTGATCAGGCCTTCATCGAAGGTCGTCATCAAGTTCTTGCAAGTCATGCAGAAGCATGGTACACTCTTTAGCTACTAATACACTCAAACTACACCTGTGACTTCCATGCCGGAACAGCAATGCCAATTTCGGGTTGGGGTATGCTTTTTGATTGGGTGCAGGCTACATCGGCGAGTTTGAGATGGTAGATGACCACAGATCAGGCAAGATCGTGGTTGAGTTGAACGGAAGACTCAACAAGTGCGGTGTGATCAGTCCTCGTTACAACGTTGGTGTTGGTGAGCTCGAGGCCTGGACCGCCCGTCTGCTCCCTTCCCGACAGGTGCTCATCTTGACCATGCCCCTATTCCTCTTACAGAGCATTTCTGAATCCATTTCTTCGGCTCTCAAAAAAATCAGTGGTGTTATCTCCAAGATGGTGATTTAGTACCAATCAAGCATTCATTTCAGAAAAAAAATAACAGACTTAGCTATGACAAGCCAATTCTTGATTGGATGAATCGATCAATGTGTTTCTCATGTGTTGTTGCTTATCTGCGATCGTACGTCTACCGTCTTACGATAGTGAGTGAAGAACGCTACAAGGGAGAGCGTTGCTTAAGAACTCAACAAAGTACAGTAGTATCAAATTTGCGTACTCAAATTTTAGACCGTTCTGTGGCTTTTAACAATATCGAATGGTAATCTCGTCATCATTCATCAGTTGGATACTTTTCGTCATCAATGATAAGCTTCTTCTTTTCTCTCCACATGCTTGAAGGAATCGATGGATATGTTTCTCATGGACTGTTGTTTATTGATTATATAATTATGCATCTAGTTAAGAATTCATCTAAAAACTCGATCAGTACAATGAAGCCTTTTGGAAGTACTCGAAATCATGAGTAGCAGTATCTTCGCATGATATTATTATACGTAGCCAAATGCTATTGTACGTATTGTGGTGGTAGCTCAAGGTTCTGTTGTAGATCATTACAGATTGGATCAGAGTGGTTTTTGCTTATGATTTTGTTGGTGATTGCTTTCAGTTCGGATACATCGTGTTGACCACTTCAGCTGGAATCATGGATCACGATGAAGCCAGGAGGAAAAACGTCGGAGGCAAGGTGTTGGGATTCTTTTACTGATCGAAGCAAACAGAATATTCTTGCTTCTGATTATCATCTTAGGAAAGGAGACGGATGCTCCATATTTTTTTCTAGGCCACCTTCGTGGAAGGTGGTGTTATGTACGAAGCAGGGCAGAGCTTTATAAACAGTTGGTGCACGTCATTTCTTCATCGTTTGTCTAATTGCTTGAGTTTATGTGTGCTGTATCGTTGTTCGTGTTTGTATCATTTTTTCGTTCATTCTGCATGGCTGAAAGCAACAAAATCTACTTTTACTTTATAGTATCAAGAGTGACATGTCATCACAAACTTTTACCTTGAAGTATAAAGAGTGACATGTCATCACAAACTTTTACTTTACAGAGTCACTTCGCACATGTATATATAATGCATGGACTTCAAATGTTAATCATATCAATCATAAGTATACAATGAGGAAATATTGATCATTAGTAGACAATGAGGAAGAGCTTGTCTTGCACTTCTCAGATGTACTTCTATCTACCCTAGGTTGTGAGGTTGATCCTGTGGTGAGGAATCTCTCCTAAGTTGTGAGGTTGATCCCTTGGTGTGGAATCTCCTTACATGTCCTTGACTTGTGTGTGCACCTGAAAGTTAGGATTTGGGGTGTAGCAATGGTGTGGTGCAGCTATTGCGAGAAGGATCAAGTTGTGGAGAGGGATGACATTGTGGGGTTCACTTGTTGTACCGCATGCGGGAGAGTATTATTTGAGAACGGATTTAGAAATGAAGTAACATTTTTCAAAGGGGCAAATGGATCATCGCAAGCAGAAGGAAGTTTTGTGTCCTATAATGTAGGACCAAGGATTCCACGCTTATCGGAGGGGCGATCTTTCAGCTTTCAAGTGGACTCTCACGAAAAGACGCTCAACAAAGGCAAGCACGAACTCGAACAAATTGCAGAGCAACTCTCAATTCAACCACGAACGACAATAGTCGAATGCGCGCATCGATTTTACACGATTGCCCTAGAGCGGAACTTCACACGGGGGAGACGATTGCCACAAGTAGCTGCGGCTTGTCTCTACATTGTTTGCCGACAAGAGAACAAGCCGTATATGCTCATAGACTTCTCAGACTCTATACAGACAAATGTATACATTCTAGGCACCGTCTTTTTGCAACTTTGTCAACTTCTTCGTCTCGAGCAACACGCTATGATGGCGCGACCTGTCGATCCGAGCTTGTTCATTCACCGCTTCGCCGCCCGGCTCCAATTCGATACCAAGATGCACGCAGTGGCAAATACCGCGTTGAGACTTGTTGCTAGTATGAAACGAGATTGGATGCTGACAGGAAGACGACCAAACGGTATTTGTGGAGCTGCTCTTTTCATAGCTGCACATATTCACGGCTTTGAGCGATCGAAATCCGAGATCACAAGCGTGGTGCACATCGGTGCGGCTACTCTCAGACAACGGCTGGTTGAGTTCCAGCAAACAGATTCGAGCAACTTGACTGCTGAGGAGTTCAATTCACGAGCGAAGGAAATCGAAACATCCACACATCTAATCGAAGCTATCACGCACACTTCTCAATTACTATGTGAGCATAAAGAAGCTCAACATCATGCACATGGTCTTTGCCGTGCTTGCTATGACGAGTTCGTCAAAGTCTCTGGAGGAATGTCCGAAGCTGGCTCCCATCCACCTGCCTTCATCGAAGCTCAAAAAATGACTGCAGCCGAAGATACAGAGAACCCCATCACAGCATTGATCGATGTAAGCTCTGATGATGCAACACAAGGAGAAGCAGATGATGAAGGAACTCTTTCGGATATTGATGATGAGGAAGTGGAAGGCTATTTACACAACGAAGAGGAAGTGAGGTTGAAGACGATCATCTGGACAGAAAGGAATAAGGAGTACTTGGAGGATCAAGAAGCTAAAAGAGCTGCCAATGGTGGAGTAGAAAAAGTGAAGAAGGTGAATAAGCGGAAGAGATGGGATAAACCAGTTGCGGAAAGTGCAGCTGAAGCCGCTCGCGGTATGCTCGCAAGCAAGAGATTGAACTCCTCCAAATGGAACCATGGTGTTCTCAAATCTCTTTTTGATCCACAAGCCACACAAGAAGGCATGGAGGAGGAGGCGAACAAAGAAGATGAGAATTATGAGGAAGTTGATGGAGGTATAGAAGAGGAGAGTTTCTATGACGAGTACGAATGAATAGAGAAGAAGGACATAAACTTTGACTTATTTAGAGGCCGGCGTGAATAGAGTGTTTGTTTGACTTATCCTTGGATGTATGCCTGGAGGTCACCACACCAATGGCGGGACTACTTACCCCTTTCCGAGTGAACACTATGCTAGTTTCTACTTAGCCACTAGTGCCTTATAGATACCCGACATAGTATCCTGCCAAAGGGCTTTGAGGTACCCATTTAACGAGGTCCAAGAACCCCCCACCATGGTTGTGTGGACTATGGTGAACTATGAATAGAGAATGAATAGAGCACGTAGGTTGATAGTAAAGTATTATGTGTCCAAAAGTTGGACGATGTGTCCAATTTGTAAAAAAGTGTAACCCCTTTGAGAATACAAATTTATTTTCCAGTAAAACAAAAATAACCACTTAAATAACAAGAAATTGGTGCTACCGTAAGGGCGCGGTCTTCATTATCAACAACATACTTGTACATTATTCATGTATCATCAAATATTCAAACTACAAAATTGTGTGCAATTAAAAATATGCGGAACATGTTTCTCTTGAATCACATAGGAATCTATTTTTATTTTAAATAGTTAAGAAGTAACAATTTAATATTTGTGATTAAAAAAATTAAAAAATAGAAATCTTAACATACCTATTTTTACAAATTTTGAGGTAAAACGAAACGAAGGTATTTTTCTGTTTTATCTTTTTTGACATCGATAATGTCGTGGTTTCAATGCACAATATATAGGTTAATGATAATTTGGCCAATATGCCTCTGTAACCCCATGATTGGGGTCTTGGTGAATAATATTTGTCCAAATTTGATACATGAAACTCTTTGTTGCCGTGATTGTTGATTTTTTATATATAATTTGTTTGGTCATATAATTTAAAATGTTTTTAACTTCATGGTTTTGATTTGTACCTTATGAAATATCAACATGAAAATCTCCAGAAATCACTATTGAACATTCATGTGGTGCTTCAAGTTGTGACTGTTGTAGAATCTCCAGAAAACCTAGAATTTTGGTTGAATGAGATTGTAAGTGTAGCAATATTTACCTACGGTGGCACCTATTACAAAGACTCTGTCTAAAGGACAGATACAACGAAAATGTATCAAACTTCTGAACATTCTTCCTAGTTTGTTTGCATTGAATATGGTACATAAACTTATGAAGACACATGAAATAATGTAGTAGAAAGCATACCCCAATTGAATAAGTGACGACTCCTAATACCTTAACCCCCAAGTGTCCCTGGGTCCACAAAGTCGACCCAAAAAATGCATGGTTTTTGAGAAATTATATCTCCTATATCGGCCATTGGATTTCAAATTGATTTCTTGGATCGGAATCCGATTCGAGTCTAGTTCTTGTTGTAGAAATTTTGATGTCATCCAACATATCTTGAAGACATGGCATGGAGTTTAATGCAAGAGGTTTAGACTCAATCTATTCTTTGTAAATTATGAGACAATTTTCACGATTGCAAGGCTAATATTTGAGCCAATAATTCTCTCCTAGGGTTTTCTTAACTTTCAAGAGTGTTTTTGAGGTGAAGGGGAACAACTCTCTCATTGGTAAAATTCTGAATGCAATTGGTGTGTTGATAGTTTCCCACTTCAAAGTGAAAATGCTGAAATCGTTTTTGAGTACAAATACATTACAATCTCGCACTCTACAAGGCCTCATGACTCCAAATTTGACCTTCACAGAGTGTACCATAAGATTGTACGGTTGAAATTTGAATAACTTCATTTCATTTCCGTTCAGGAAGCTTTCCAAAAACTATGTTTTTTGACTAAAAAATGGCAGGGACATTGAGGGGTTAATGTACATTGCCTTGGAGCATCCGCAGCCTTGGCTCCTGAATACCGACACGGCAGTTGCAGCAGGAATATTCTCTCAAACCCCGGATGTTGCCTTGCCGGGACCTTTCCCCCTGCGGATGCTCTTAATCTCAAGGATTCAATGAAAGTCCTTCACAAAGTTCAGGATCAAATTACATGCTGTAATTAGCTCAACTTTTTCGGACTTCAACGATTGGTATACTCAGTTTCATATGCAGTGGAACCCTAATTTCCCACCACTAGTCTTGGGAACTTGGAGAGGTCTGCAACGATGGTGATTGCGTGGTGTTCTCCGTCGTATCGAAAGAAGGAACAGCCAGCGAAGGAAGCAGAAGCACGGGAAAATCAGAACGAGGAAGAGGAGGAAGAGGATGAGAATGTGCAGCAATTGGAGCAGTGCGCTCGCCTCTACAAATGCCTCGAGGTATGTCTTCTCTTCTCCACAATTGAATCGTGTCAGAGCATTGAACTCCAATCTCACCATTCACCATTCTGTTTCCAACCCCAGAACTTGGTTTCCTCGTCACAATTTCAAATCCTGGAACATATGTTTCAAAATCCGATACCCCGAACTCAATTTTGGTGCATTGCTATTTTACCAAATGTTGATTGTTTGACGAACAGTTGAGTGAATCATAACAATTTTGAGTTTCGGATTCTTTTGCCTCTCATGGACGTTTGCGGTTCAGAAACAGAATTTCTTCACCGCCTGTTAGTCAATCGTTTGTCAATCGTTTCAGGGTTTAAGGAATTGCATTTTCCGTTTGTTGTCAGTGCAGCTTAAGGTTTAGGACTCAGCATTTTGGGCTTAGGGTTTAGGGCATATCGTTACAGCTCCTGTTGCGGCCCAGAAACAGGCTTTTCCTTACTACCGAATATGAAAGTGCCTATTGAATTCTCGTCTGTTTCCAGGGTTGAAGGTTAGAGAATTGCATATATCATTCCTTGTTATTGCTCAAGGAGGTTTAGGGTTTTAGGACGTTTCATCGATTTTTCTTCAGCATTATTGCTTCGACCATCAGATTTCACTTCTTAATCCTATTCCACTAACTGAGCTTTTGTCGGTTCTTTGAGCTTTACTAATAGACCTGTACATGTGATGTGCAGGATTGCTTGGTGAAGACAGACAGAAATTGGAGGGCCTGTCAAACTGGTGAGCACAGTCACTGATCGATTGTAAGAATCTAAAAGTTTGATAAGTTGTAAATCAGGAGACATCGTGCACATCACTCAAGTGAAAGTTTATGCTTCTTTTGTTATCTAAGCTGCTCGAATCCAAGATTAGCAACAGGTTTACAAGCTCGTCAAGAATGTGATGAAGCTTACGAGTGGAAGGGTTTTAAGCATTTCGGGAGCTTATTAGAGTGGTCTGTTTTGGTGTTGAATGAGCAGAAGTGAAGGCTTTGAAGGAGTGCCATGACGCCAGAAACAAGAGGCAGATATCGTCATCTTCTCCGAGTGCATCGAAATGAGCATAGGCTGCTGTGTCGGAGATCAGTAGGGTTTAGGGTTTAGAGCACCACCAGTTTTGATACTTGCACATGTGTCTTTTAGGAAGAGATGCCGTTTATTGAATTGTTGGTACGTGTTTCAATGGGATAACAGAATTTAGTACATTCGAAGAGTTTTTTGTGAACCTAAAAATTTTATGAGTCATCTCGCATTCAACAATGTGATAAGATAAGTGATTTTTTATTTACTTTACACAATATTGCTCTTTTTAAGATGCGGACTTGAATTAGAATCCATAGGGAAACCTATAAATGGTGATGCACTTGATAACCACATGAGCAGGCATATGTAAGGAATGGGAAACTTGCGTAGGTAGTAAGTAGAGAATGCAATGACAATTTACATGAGTACGAAACTTAGTACTGAACCAAACTAGGGTGAGCTTAGAAGGAGGTACAAAATAACATCGAAGGCTGATCCTCAATTCACTCAGTGTGAACAGGCACCATTTGAAAAATAACTTCAAGTCCAACTTCTAAATTTCACAACATGGTCCAAGAATGATGATTCCAATAATATTTAGTCATCTACTTATTTTGCCCATGCACACAAATTGCTCACACGGCTAACTTCTGGATAAATTTCCTAGTACCCTTAGAATGCTATGAAATACATCTCCTTTAAAATAAAAAAACGAAAAACGAGCAATGCATATAAGTTGTCTATAGATGTCGGTAAGATAGTCGATATGAAGTCGATTCCTTAACCGCACAAATCGAACCCACCTCTCAATCTTCATGCAATCTCGAATCGAAGGACTGTTCATGTCCAAATTAAGCTTCAGACAATCGTAGAAACGATACAATGGCAATGAAGCTTTGGGTATCGACGACGGAGCAATGCAGGCCCTGAATTCAGAGACAATTACTTTTTGAATTATCATCTTCTTCTTCTTCCGGTGGTGGTTTTTGTTGTTGTAGCATTTCCGCGGCCATGGCGGACGACGCTCGAGCTCGTCCTCCAGACGACGACAACATCAACAATGCCGGTGGAAGCGAAGACCTGCTGCCCCTACCTGAGCTTCCGTCTGGCCGCTTCCTCTCCAACGACGACGACGACGACTTAAACCTCCAAGACTTAGACCCCACCTCTTCTTCATCTCCCGCTTCCTCGCCTACCGGACAACAACAACAGAAAGAGCGCGGATGGCTGCGAATCCACAACGTCGGCGGCTCGCTCACCTTTCTCCTCCAGGTGCTCGCTCCACATTGCTGCTTCTTGGACCCAATTTAGGGTTTAGGGCGAGATTGCTGCTTGTCTATTAGATTCAGTGCTGGCTCAGGAGCTCGAGGTGGATTCATGGCAGGGCGAGATTGCTGTTTGTCAATTGGATTAAGTGCTGCTTTCGAGTGTGGAATTTTGGTAGTTAGGGGCGGGAGCATTGAATTTTGAGATATTTGTGGTTTGGCAGATAGCGTTGTGTGCTTGGGGAATTCGGCAACTACGATCCGTGTTAGCCCGGCGTCGCCAGAACGTCGATGGCGGAAAGCGTGCGAATCTGATGCCGTATCGGCCCGTGGAGCCGCCATTGTTTGCGCATTTGAGTCCCATGGCGGTGAAGAAGCTGGTGGAGCTCGATCCTACTCCTTACCTCCTCATTGACGTGCGCCACCCCGACGCTTCCCGCATGGAACCGAAACTCTTCGACTCCGTTATCAACATCCCTGGTACTCCTAAAGCTTCTTCAAATTTTATGCCATTGCATAGTAGATTCGTGGTAAAATAAATTTACTGCAGGAATGTGCAGTGGGATCCTTGTCCAACAGAGAAAGAGCAACAACTGGTCAGGATATGTCATCTCACTACGGGGGTGATGCAATTTCGACTGTGATGGATCTTTTTGTGCAGAGACGGAGGTTCGAGCTTGTTTGCAACTTCCTGCAGCTGAATGGAACACCAAGTTTCCGTCCACGAAGAAACCAGGACGTGAGGATTTGATGGTGTTTCTATCCAATCGAGGGAAACGAGCACAGCGCGTTGCAGCAGCTGCTGCTGATTTGGGCTACAATGGGTAAGCAAGCAAGCTTTACAAATCAAATGAATACATCAACATGAATCATCATCAAGCTTGATTTTCATCGCTTGGTGTTTGGGCTGTTGCTGCAGCTGTTGTATACTGAAGGGCGGTATTCAAGCGTTACGTGCAGCTTCCTCCTTGAATGTGGAAGAGTTGCATTACATGAGCAGGTATGCGAGTATACATTACAGATGAATGCCTTTGACGATTAGATGATGTGCGCCCATTCATTATCTGGGGGTGGGCTGCAGGGACGCTGTTGCTCTGTTGCTGCAGAACAAAGAAGCTATGGTAGATGAGAAGAATGCTGGAGCCAACACTCCATGGTTGATTGACTTGCGCCGCCATGATGAACGTGCTCTTTATGGTCACATCAAGGGCTCCATGCACATTCGAGGTACGAATATGAAACTATACCAAGTAAATAGAACTAGATCTCTGCAGAGATAATCAGGTGGTCTACATCCGATCAGCAATTCCAGTATCAACTTTGAAAAATTCTAAGCATGCTCGCATTTTCTGCTCCGAAATGCCCTCTCAAGCTTTTTACATAAAAGCGAGAAGTAATCTGAATTGATAATCGTTACAGTATGAGCGGGGTTTAATGTGAAGCTTGTGGCTGTTGCAGTGGAAGAGTGGCCAAAGGCATTGGCGAAAGATGCTGCTGCATATGAGAAGCAATACCATGCTCCGAAGATTGGCATTGACGACATTGTCATCCTCCATTGTAAAGCTCCATTACTCTTTCCTTTCATTGCTCAAGTATGACCTCTGTAAGAGCTCCGGTACCTACAAGTATCGGTGTCGGTAACATACTCACATTCGGTGACAAATCAATGGTAGTTAAGCATACCACAGTCGAATCTTGCATCTAGTTTTGAAGCCCTGACAAAATTGTTGTATCTTCTCACAGGCAGAACAAGCAGGCGTGCTTCCTGGGCTGCCTACTTAGCTCAAGATGCTGGTTTCAAACGGTAAAAATCCATTCGCAACTTCAGGCTTGCTTTTATACCATCGAAAAAGCGCTACTAGAACTAATTCTCATATCCGTTTGCTTTTTGCAGGTGTTACGTTTATAAGGAAGGTGCGTATGGGTGGCGTTTGGATCCAACAGTACTGCCCTATGACAGTTATGAATTGGTAAGACTTCATTTTTTCTTCACGAAGATTTGATCGAAGGATGTTGATGATTCGAGTTTACCATTTCATTATTAGTATTTGATCGTTGAGCATTTTCAGTATGATACTCCCTCCGTCTCACTAAAATACCGCGATTAACTTGAAAAGTTTGAAATCTACATGTTGTATGAGCCTCTTCGGTTCAACAAGGAACTGCAAACAATATTGAGCTATCCTAATAGGTCATCTAGTGACTTTTATATGTGTCATTCCATGTTGTATAAATCTGCAACACAGGTTGCATTTTGAGGCTTTATATGTGTGCCATTTATGTTCTACAAATCTGCAACACAGGTTGCATATTGATGCTGTGAAAGTTGAATCTTATTCCCTTGAAATATTGAAATCATTGTATTTTGGTGAGTCTAAGGGAGTATATTTCAATGAGCCTATGAGGGAGTATATGAGCTTCTTCTATCCTACAAGGAGCTGCAAACAATATTGAGCTATCATAATAGGTCATCTAGTGATCTTTATATGTGTCATTTATGTTGTATAAATCTGCAACACCGGTTGCAATTTGAGGCTTTATATGTGTGCCATCTATGTTGTATAAATCTGCAACACAGGTTGCATGTTGATGCTCTGGAAGTCGAATCTTATTCCCTTGTAATATTGGAATCATTGTATTTTAGTGAATCTGAGGGAGTATGATTCAATCTCTTTTAAATTTTGAGTGTTTGAATTGTTTGCAGGGCGATGTGCCGCCAGATCCTGTCAAGTTTGACTTGGAGAGGGTGAATTTTGAAGGTGCGCGGTTGGAGCTCAGGCATTTAGGACTTCTTAAATTTAGAACTTCAGAATGAGGATTTTTTTTTTAATATCTTTTCCATGAAAGAGTTGTAGCTTTTTGCAATGAAACCAATCTTAGGTTCTAAAGATGTGCTTAGCTCGTAACCAGGGTACATGGATGACTCAATTTTATTCAACAAATCTTACGGTCACTAATTGCTCCATTTTGTTTTCCTTACCATTAATACTTTTTGGAGGATGGAAAGTAGTTGATAAGAGTTCTAAGTTGAGATGGTTATTTTTGAAGTTTAATAAAGACATTTAGTAAATTACTAGTTTGAACGAACTTCAAATAACTAAAGTGCTTCCTCAAATTGTTACAGAATAAGTGTGCTAAATTACCCTAAAAATCATTTTTGAAGTCGAAACACTCTCTTTAGAAAGAGTTTAGGGTTTTATGTGCAGGCTCTCAAAGGTCACAATACTTATTACATATAACCAATGTAGTTGTTGATGTGGAGTGAATTTATATACACTAGCCTTCTTGTAAGATCAATGTGTTCATTTTTTTTTTAATATATCTGAGAAATTGTTATAAGATTGTAGAGATTCTTAATGAAGTGGAGTTGATCTCGTCGCACATATGACATGGTTAGTGCTTACAAGTTGAATTGAGCCAAACTTTGCAACAACAAATATCAATCATGGAGGCTGTGGCCGTTGATCTTGGAGGCAAAGCCCCCATCCATGCACTTGTTACTAAGAAGGGCATTGTAAGATTCTTCTTTTTCTCAATGTATACACTTGAATGAAATGTCCATTGTTGAAAACATCTCAGGTATGCACCTCCTACCTCAAAAGAACAATTCACCTCTTAATAAGAGAAGATGGTACTCAAACCCTAGTGCGCCAAGTTGCGTTTCATGCATGTTTGTGGAAACCATATTTTGTCCAATGTATCACATCCTTAAAAAGACTTGGACAATACACAATTCAATAGTTAGCTATTTCGTAACATAATCAATATACCGCCAATTACATTCGATGGTGGTTCAAACACGGACAAATTTTTAGCTCAATCTATGAAGTCAAAACAACCTTCAAAATATCTTTTCTAAAATCAATGCACAATCCTTAAGTAACTTGGTTATGAGAATCTTAAGCGTCAAATCTACTGTGGAAACTACCCAATTAGTCTACTCGTCAAGTCTTTTGAAATTTGACCAAATGGATTTTGACCAAAAGTTCCATTTTTTGAGAAATCGGCCTTTCTTGCATAACCCAAAACAACCTAAAGTGAGCTATGTGGGTGGAACTAGCATACAATGCCATTCCCAAAGGAGGCAGTAGTCCTGCCATTGGTGTTATTTACTCCAGGCATGCATTTAAGGATAGGTCAAACAAACACTTTATTCACGCCAGCCTCAAAGAAGGTTGAAGTTCTACTTTTCTTTTCCTTTTTTTTCTTTCGAACTTAGGGTTTCATATGCTCAAATCAGCTTGTGTTTGATCTTCTTGAATACTCATGATTTTTTTGTTTTTTTGTATGCAGATGTTCTCAATGAGCCAAGTTTCAGTGGAAGTCTTTGGCGAAAATCCAGCAGCATTTGGCAAGGTAAATGGCTTAAATAGAATGAATGTGTTTTTCCTTGCTATTGATATAAAATGGTCATATTCGTTAAATTGAGACTTAACATAGTCTCAATTTAATGCTTGATTTTATGTTTTTCATTGATTTCTTCTCTTATCCTACATTGGTAATTGACCTTTTGTACTATACATGGGAAGGTTATTGTCGACCCGACAATAATCTAAAATTAGGAAGTCTAAAGAAAGTCCAAATTGCCTCAAATCAGTTGCTGAACTTTATTGCAAAAGTCTCAAAGTGATCATTTTGTCTCAAAATAACAAATATGGCCTTTAAAGCTTTTTTATATGTTCTTGGCCTATTCCAATTTACTGGTGTGAGTATAAAATATCATTGATTGCGATTACATGTTGGGGGAAGTTCTTTGCTAAACAATGACCAATTTTTGCAGTTCTTGAGTCATGCATAATTTTATGTTTGTTTATAATACAGGAATTAAGAAGGTTGCGGTACCCACGAGTCCGCACTCTTGATACGGTGACTCTCATGCGGCTTTCGCAACTCGGAGTTCCTCCAGAGTCCCCCAATGTGACGGGTGCCACATTGTTGCCACCTACTACACTCTTGCGCATTCTCGATGATCGACGCCGGGTATGTAGAAGCTCATGCTACATATCTACACTTTGTTTTGGGCCCAAGTTAGGAGTCTTTTCACCAATAGTTACATCTTCTTGAGACATGAATCTCTTTTTTTCTCTCAATACTAAAGTCATCACTTTCTATAGTCATCCTTCCTAAACATACGTAATCATTAAATCTAAAACAAATATATAAACTTATGATGTAGACCAATAACCAATGATGTATTCATAATTCTAAGGTACTTATTCCTTTGTGATTGTGAAATGCAATTTTGGAAGTTTCTAGTGCTATTTGTGAACTTAACATGACACTTTCTACTATACATGTCATATACGATTTTGAGTGTACATCCAAGAAGCAGTAGTGAAAACACATCCTAGTAGAATGAGTCACTTCAGCTTTGTGGAAACAACACTATTGGGAGAGTTCTAAGTTTCGTGCAATTTTCATCATTAAGATCTAGAATAGAACTTGTGACATAGTGGAGGAGATGATGCCACATTTAACTAAATCTAGACTCATTTAGGAATTATGGACTAGAGGAAATTTCAGAATTTTCAATCCCGTGGGATGCCCATTACACTAATTGATATCTGGAGATGTGAGTATCTTCGTATCCCCGAGAGATCCACCGGTTTACATTTTTGTGTTCACATTGTATCTTGTTCACTTGAGCATGGGGGATCCCTCGATATCTTACTTCTGGACTACTTCGAGTACGGAAGTAGTCAACCCCTGACTTTCCTTAAAACCCAAAACAGGTTTTAGAGGCTCCTGAAGGAGAAAGACTCACCCAACTTTGACCATTATAATTTTACAAATGAGGAAGAATGAACGGTTCAAATTTGGTATGTGAGAAGAATGTCAAGTGAACTTTGAGATCTTACGGTTGACTCTTTTAAATTATGCTTAGATTGAGATTTTTTGAGCTTAATCTAAAGGAAGGTCAAATTTTGTGACTTTAGACCGTTTTGTAACAAGAAAATTTAGGGGTTAAATGTGTCATGATGGATAAGATGATGGAAAAGAATGATTTTTACCCATGATTTTGGTTTTCATGTGGCAGATCGATTTGATACCCAAAGTGCGCGCAGCAATGCTCAAAATGATCACCAAAGAGGTGAATGATTTGATCATCCGACGGCAATATGATGAGGCCTTGCCCATCGCCATGGACGCCGTCGCCAAGGGGCAGGCATTATACTGGCCGCGCGAGCCCCTACGGATGGTTCCCATGTACCTCCTTGCCGTCAGGGTATTTACTCGCGACCTGCAATACTCAAGGTTGAATGTTGGCTTTACCCCCTTTTCAATGCCCCCATACATTCTTTTCTTGTCAAAAATGGAAGTCCATTCAAAAATCGAATTAAATGTGGATGAAACTATTGCGGATGTAGGTCAACCTTGGCTTGAGTAGGCCCGTGCAAAGTGAGGACCTTCTCGGGGTCGGGTCATGGCTACTCCTCCAAGACAAATCTAACGAGTCCAAAGACCAATTGCGGAGCGAAATTAGTCAATTGTTTGGACAACTCTCCATGCTTAATGTACTCATCAACCTTTTTTTTTCTATCCATAATGCTATGAAATTCCTAATTTTAACATCTAATGTTTATGACTACATGTTTTTTGATGAACATTCTTGAATTAGCACGCAGAAATTGGTTGATCCATCTCTAAAAGCATTTTCCGAGGAAGTTTATTACAAGTCGAAAGAATTCGGAATATATGATGTCCGCACAAGTATTGCGTTCTACAATTTATCTCATGTCTTCCATCATTTGGTAAGTCAAAATATATTCCATATATATATATACTCAAAGAAAAAAATTTCCCGTACAACTTGTGCGCAATGACTCAAAGAGTTTTATTGCAAGCATAAAAGTGTAAAATATGATTGTTCAAATCATTGTGGACAAGTTGTACCGGACAATTTTTCTTTTGGTGATACATAGTGATTTTACTACTAACAAATATATTGTTCTAAAATTGTAATTTGAATGTGCATCCGCTCTCCATGAATTACCAAATCTCATGGCCACTAAATAAAACCTCTATACGCATAATCATGACGTTCATTGACTCGCAAAAATCCAATGTCCCAATCCAACTCATCCAATTCATTTCATCATACGTGCATAGTATGAACCTTGAAAACAATAGATTTAGTTTCCTTTGAACACATATTTTGTTATAATGGGAATATTCAATGATTTTGGGGGGAAATACAGTTGAGCTTGAGTCGAGCTAAATGTACCCATATATTGGGTACTTCACTAAAAGTGAACAAAACAACCAATCGTCGACATTTTCAATCTGTGGGTACATTCAGCTCGACTCAAACTACACTGTATTTTCTCAAAATCATTGAATATTCCCATTATAACGAAATACATGTTTTTGCTTTGTTAGTGAATATGGTCGACTTTTTGAAATGCTCGAAGTTCAAGTACGAGATATATGACCAATGGGTGAACGCAGGGCCAAGCCGACCACGCATTAACGAATTGGGAGGTCGTAATCTATTCATGGAAAGTGGCACTAGAAGAGGTGGTCCTCGGCGTGCCACCCAACCGTGAACTCCCCTGGGGGAAGATGGAATTTACGGGCACCAACCCGGAAAAATTGAATGCCAAACAAGCCATTGCCACGCTACAAATAAATGAAGTTTGCGATCTAATTCAGGTTCACACATTTTCTCGACTTTATAACGAAAAAACATCAATACAAGTCACATCTTACCGAAGAGCATTATTACATGATGTTTGCTAAAGACTATCTTTCTAAAGAGCATCATAATACGCATCCATCAGTTCCGACAAGTTTTTGCCAAAATTCAATTACCGCGAAGAGGTCCACATCCCACTTTGGATCGATTACAAGATCACTTCTTCCTACAAAATCACTCATTTATGTCAAATGTGACCGTATAACCTCCATCGGATTATTGTTGAGCTCAGTTTTTTTCTTTCTTTTCTTTCTTTTTTCTTTCTCCTTTCTTTCTTCTTTCTTTCTTTTTTTTTTTTTTTTTTTTTTTTTTTTTTTGATGTTTCGACAATAATGCTAAAGATAATGGGTGATGGTGATTTATCCAAAACATGTGTACATAGGACATATGCAAATTGCGGAGCGAGAAGCTAGGAAAAGAGCACGTATACGTAGGCGAGGCGTGCTACGTCGCGGGGTTGGCCTTTTGTCATGCCAACAAGAAGATGCTGGCGTTGGAGCATTTGCAGAGGGCTCATGACATTCTTGAGCAACCCAACAACTTGGAGCTGAAAGATTTTGTCAATAAAGCCATTGAGGTCCTCCTCCAGCCCCCTCCCGCTCCGGACGTCGCCATCGCTGCACCCTCCTCGCCGGCCTCGCCCCCTCCCGCTAGCGGCACGCCGACCTCCTCAAACTCATGATCGATGGAGGTGTAATTTAATCCGGGAGAATCGAGCTATACGGCATTGCTCGCAATGCTTTTGTGTAATGTGCAGGAATATTTTAGTTCATCCGTGTATGATGATCATCACAATATTTGTTCCACATCTTTGTCGAGAGAATTTTTAGGGGTTAATCCCTAAGAGAGTAAGAGCCCAATCAACCATTTTATGGTCGATCCCGCATTTTGAGGAGCTGTAGCTCACTAAAAAAAAAAAAAAAAAAAAAAAAAAAAAAAAAAAAAAGGAATCTTTGTTCACTTTTCATAAGTTTGGTGAGTTAAGAGCCACATCCAATTTACAAACCTCGTTTGAATTCATAGATTGTTTACAATAAGCCTCCAGACACGAAGAGAACAAGGTTTCCTTAGTGTTGGAAATCTTATTATCTTGGGAAACTAATAGTGTTCCTCTCAGGACATACCTATTCATGTGGTTTGTTGGATTAATCAAGTGCAGTTTTTTTGGGTAATAAGTTCATAATACGATTCATTACATGGATATATACATGAAGAACGATGTTGACAAGTTTCCTCTCACGTAACATTGGGTCTATTTATATTAGGGTGGTGAAGGCCTCTAAGTCAGTCAAGAATCTAATTTTAACCCCTAAAAATCCAGGAAAACCGATTCGGTTTTCTGAGATTTCGGGCAGCTCATTTTAAGCATTTAAATTGATATTTTTGCCTAAGATTTTTATTGGGTGCTCCTCATACAGTAATGTGAATGTGGTAAAATTTTCAAAGTCAAATTTTAATTTTATAACCTTCACCTAGAAATTTTAGGTTTCAAGTCCTAAAGGGGCAGTTTAAAATAATTTTTTTTATTTTTATTTTTTTTAGAAATATGTTCATTACCAAATTACTATTCAAATTCCAAAGTATCCGAAGTCAAAAAGTTTACCAATTTTACAAGGGCAGCCTCCAAAACTTTCAAAAACAATCTTCACAATTTCTAGTAATTTTACAATTTTTTCTTTCAGAAATTGCCAAAATTCGAGATTTTGGATTTTTTCCAAGATTTTTTTTTTCGAAATTCACATTATCATAAATGCACCTTCTCACCGTCGAGATTTTTCTCAAACTAAATATATCATACGTGGTGCTTGTTTTACTATATGGTTGTTTTTAGACCTTCTTTCATAAAATATTTTACATTAAGGTCAAAAAGTGGAATTGGTCTCTAAAATTTTGCATGAGCATACCCAACTTGATTACCTACATGAAAAAAAATGAGGGAAAAATATTTGGAATAACAATCATCAAGTTGCCCTTGGCACCATTTAGACAATGCCTCTCACGCGGCGGCAAAAAAAAGTGTTGGTCAAACTTTGATTGTTATGATCTCACAAATGACAAACAACCAACGGTTGAAATTTTGACCAGTTCTTTGTATACAAGTTAGGTACAAGATCTTACGGTTCAAAGTCTAAAACCAGAAAAAAAAGTTTCTCCATTTCCCCATTTCCCAACGAAGGTGAAAAATGGCAGTTTTTGGTTCTGGAGGTCGAGGAAACCCCTGGATTTTTAGGGGTTAACCAATCACATAGCAAGATCATTGATGCAAAAATTGCCTAAATTGCAAAAAATGACCGCTTCTACTTGAAGACCAACTAAGCTCAATCCAAGCATTATTTAGAAAATCCAACCGTAAGATCTCAAGGTTAACTTGACATACTATGTGCATGCCAAATTTGAACCGTTGATTCTTCTCCATTTGTGAGATTATAACAATCAAAATTGGCTGAATTTTGTTCATGTGGGAACCCTGGATTTTTAAGGGTTAACTTTCCGATTCTGGGATATTTTTGAGTATGAATGAGGCCGTACTGCCAGGGAGTCATATGCAGGGACATGAATCTCATTTCTGCCAAAACATTAAGTATAAAACAGGAAAAAAAATATAAGGGTACCATTGTGCACCTGAGACCAAATCTTTCTCACCAGCTGACATGCCCATGTGAAAGACTAAAGACTATGGTACATATGCATATGCCAACTGAAGAGATGCCCAGTTCGTCATTGTTTCAGAGAGGAACTGAAAAAATAAAAATAAAATAATAATAATAATAATAATAATAATTAAAAAAAGAACATAATTTTTTTTGTTAAAAACAAAACAGACAAGCAATGGAACAAGCTTCTATGGTACACATGCATATGCCAACTGAAGGGACGCCCACTTCTTGATTGTTTCAGATAGCAAATGGAAGAAGAAGAAAAATAATAAATAAAAATATATAATAATAGAAATGAAATAAGCTTCTATGTTGGGACTCTTTACATGGGGAGTCAAGGCCAATAGATCTCTAAGCCAATTCACTCACATTTTGAGCCTAATTGGGCCACTTGGAGAACACATTAAACAATTAATAAAGTGGGGGCCAATTCCCCCATGTGTAAAGCCCGTAGGGTTGATTTCTAAAAAGAAAAACAAGGCCATGGGGTTGATTCGTATTAATAGCTACATTCCATGCTTTTCATTTGTTCACATCAAAGTAATTTAGTGAAATGATGACTTTGTATTGATATCAAGAAACGGCCTTTAGGCCATGAATTGGCGTTCCATTCTTATATCTCCCAACTTTTGGAGCACAGGCCGTGTTATAAGTTGTCCCCTACCTATTATAATATAATTTCAAGAATTGGTCCATGAATTGGCCCCACCAATGGCTTGGTTCCTCGTGTAAAGTGGGCTCTAGGCTTGAATATCTCTTTTTTTCCATGCACTAAAATTGCTTGCTTAGCTAACATCGGATCACTATAAATCAGTGCTACGAGGCAAGGGTGGGGAGGGGTAAAGAGTCCCCTTAATTTTTTATGTTTAGGCTTTTTATGCCAAGAAGTAGACTTATAGAGTAATTTGGGGCAATAGACTCCATTTTTGAATTCAATATTATCAAAAATGGTAGTGGGCGGTCCAAATTGAAAATTACAAGAATTCCATTGGTTGATGGGGGCTCCGAGAAACGCTCGTAGCACTCTTTTACATGCGCTAACATCCCAGTAGATTTTCGCTAAAACATTGGGCCATTATTAGCCACTTTACTATAAATTGTGGTCGATTGATAATTAGACCAGGATGTGGACTAGGTTCAACATACCCACCTACCAACTAGGTTAACTACACCTAGACTACTAGAATACTATAATTGTGTCTTCCGCACATGTCTAAACATTCGTAATTAACCGGCCTCAACATTTGCCTGACGTGGAAACATCCGATTGATGTTCGACAGACACATTACAGCCCGTAATGTCTAGTGTGCGGATGAAAGTTTGTAATATGGAGCTTTGTGGATGAAAACCTCTCGTCCGGTGAATTACGCCCGGTAATGTGAGCCTCTCGCAGCGCCGGATCATACTGTCGCAGCGCTCACGCGCTGCTCCATTACTCTCCGTAACGCTGCTCGAGGCCCCCATTACCTAGTCCATAATACATCGACTGTTCATTTTTTCACTTTTTATTTTTTAAAAACTAAATTATGTATCAACAAATTGCACAATCAATACATCAAGAACCAAAGGCAAGAAAATTGCCAGCTGAGATTCTTTGGCTTTTCTAGAGCTAGGTGCTATCTAGAATCAACAACCTACTTAACCCTTAACCCCTAACTCTCCTTGTTGCAAAATGGTCTAAGTCACAAAATTTGACCTTCCTTTGGATTAAGCTCAAAAAATCTCAATCTAAGAATTATTTAAAAGATTCAACCGTAAGATCTCGAAGTTCACTTGACATTCTTCTCACATACCAAATTTGAACCGTTCATTCTTCCTCATTTGTGAGATTATAATGGTCAAAGTTGGCTGAGTTTTTCTCCTGCGGGAATCTCCAAACCCGTTTCGGGTTTTAAGGAGAGTTAGGGGTTAAAGGTGCCTGTGAGCCCCTCGGGCTGTTTTCCAACAGAATCTTGCCTGTAGCTCTTTTGATTCTCAATTTTTTACTTATTTTTTTATATCATTCTGGTCACCTTTTTGTGATGCAACTACAAAATTAAATCCTACAATTCAAATCGCAATTTGTATGAGTGATTTGTGCTTTAAAAGGATTGGGGTAGGTAGGTTGGGATTGCACAAAACCTTGTAGGAGGTTGCAAACTCATCATTGATTGGTTCATTCATGTTGCCCAAGTTCAAAAAGTGCACTATTCATGTTGCCCAAGTCCAAAAGATGCTGAGATCCAATTTCGGGCTGCCCATTGAGGAGTGGAAGGACCTTTAAGGGTTAAGGCCTGTTCGCACATGGCCTTTGCAAAGAGCGTCAATAAAAATTTAACACCCCCAAAATTTGGGGAGGAATACCTTCTTTTGAGAAAAGGTGTCATCAATGAGGTTCGTAAAGGTGTAATCAATAGTGAGGGGATTACGTAATGGACCCTCAAGTGGAACAATACATAAGACCACTCTTAAGTGAGGAAAATTTGAGAATCTTTCCAATATTGGTGTTCCCTTAAGTATTGCCTACTATTGCTCAAATCTCTTTTGTCCTCCTAAATGTTTACTAATACCCTACTCTTTAAAGTGTGCCATGTGGACATCCATTTAGACTAACAAAGCTGAGGCGCTACTCCCTCATCAAAACTACCTGTTAACAAGGACAAGGTCCTCTAGTTTCCTCAATACTGTCCTTGTCTATACGCATCCTCATTTGCCCGCTATCACCCATTGCTCCAACTCCACTGATCAGGGTTTCACACTTTCCTTAATGTCCGTCTAAATTGTCTTATTCGACACATCTGTCTAACTTCGAGGTTGACTGGAATATCTGACCATATTATAAAATGCAGGGTAAAAACAAGAACAATTGCCTCTTTGATGTCCTCTGCCTCCTCCGAGAGTAAATGTTTCTCTGACTGTCGTGTCTCTCTAACGTTCGACAGTGTTGCATAAGACAACCTTGCCAATGACTCTTGGATCTTCACCCGCTATGACCCGCCTTATTTGCATTAGTAACTCCCGACCTACATACAACTTTCCCAACCCAGTGCTACCCACCTCTCAAATTGAAGTTTGTTTTTGACAAAATCTGTTGGCTTGGAACCCAATTGAATTACAGAATGTAATTGTAGATCCATTCAAGATGGTATAGAATGTAAAATATTCTATATTTGGATTCCCCAACATGGAGCATTTTTTTACATTGCCAGCCAATTATACACTCTTATATTTTCTGAAACTTTCACTTGGCTTCTACACAAGGAAAATTTGTACCTTGAAATTCAATGAATTGGACCAGATGTATTGCTTTTCAATCAATAATACATTGACTGTTTCAAAGAATTGCAGGTTCCCTTGATTACCGGGTGATGTACCTCAAAGCTTATCCAACATCCCATCTTAGTACTTCTTGTAAAATAACAAAAAAGAAATTGAACAAGAGGAAGTACACAAATTGAGCAAAAATTAGTTGTCCTTTATTATGACAAGGTATATTTTGTCCTTGACCGTCCTCTAGTTGAGAGGGTAACCTCTCCAATTAATGTTTTGAAGCTTCAGATATTTCAGCTACTCATTTTCGGTTCATTAATTTCAAGACCTTTCATGAATCAATTATTCCAAGTTGTTAGATGAATAATTTGACCTGATAGTTCACTTCATTCATTATTTTTGGAAAGTCAACAAGTTGTTTAGCAATAGTTATTTTAATGAAGATGGTTGAGACCCATACGATGCTTTGTTCCTTAGAAAATGGAAATGTAAACATATTATTATTT
This sequence comes from Bryum argenteum, assembly GCA_037043015.1. Lineage (NCBI taxonomy): Eukaryota > Viridiplantae > Streptophyta > Bryopsida > Bryales > Bryaceae > Bryum > Bryum argenteum. Next base: position 6,759,228 of record CM073324.1, read on the forward strand.
TATTTTTGCAAAAAATGGCATGATAGTATATAAGTTCAAATTATTGAATTCTAAGTATTTTGGTTAAGTCAAAAGTGACCACGTTGTGGTTGATTTGCTTGAAGAAGATTTTATGTTTCTGCATAACGGAAGCTTTGACTAATGTATTTCAAGATTCGTACCGTGTAACTTGATGAAAGTTGGTAGTAGATAGCTATGAACAAGATCCTACAATTGGATTTCTTTGAAATTGAATCCATATCTCAGATTTCTAATATGGTCGTCTGGAGGTGCATTGTAGAGCTTCTTCTACAGGAGTTAACCCTTAAACGCCCAAGCATGCCCCTCGGGCATGCTTTTTAGTGTATTTTCAGAGGGGCTGGGCGTTCAAGGGTTAATATCTTAACAAATAATGGTGTGAGGAACTGGGCCCCTTCTGCAGACTTTGAAGATTAAATCTTGACTTTGTATCAAATGATTCATGATCTAAATTTGCACCGTGAGTAGTGCATCAAATTAACTTTAACCCTTAAACGCCCAAGGTGACCCGAGGGGTCACCTTCCAACATAATCTTCTCTGTAGTTCTCACTGTACTCAACTTTTCACTTATATTTTGATGTCAAACTGGTCACCTTCTTGTGATGCATTCAAAAAGTGAAATTTTACAATTCAAATCACAATTTGCATGAGTGATTTTGTGCTTTGAAAGGATTGTGGTAGCGAGGTTGGGGTTGTACATCACTTTGTACGAGGTTGCAAGCTCATCATTGATTGGTGCATTCATGATGCCCTTGTTCAAAAAGTGCACTATTCATGATGCCCAAGTTCAAAAGATGTTGTGATCCAATTTTGGGCTGCCCGTTTCACACGCCGTGGGCGTTTAAGGGTTGAGATCCTATAGTTTGGTTTACAATTTACCGCTTACATTGATGCTTATAAGGCTTCAAGTGGAGAATGGTTAATTTTTCACAAGTTTGGCAATCAAGTAACAAGGAGCTCGAAGGATTAGAACTTCGGACAATATCAGGGTGAGAGGCAAAGCTTAATTTAACTTTTTGAGTGTCAATAGGACACCCTTGTCATTAGTAAAAAAATTGTGTTATTTCCACTAGGCTCTCCACTCCACTAGTTATTTCACCAAGAGTGTCTCATTCCACCAAGCTTGACTAAAATCCTAGTAAAGAGTCTTGTGAAGAAAGAACATTTCCCTACATCTGTTGTTAAGTGTTCATGTGTTATCAAGGTCATCTAAGTATTTGTAAGTAGGAGAAACGATCTCCATGTATATGATTTTAGCCATATTCCAAAATTTTAAAATCACAAGAATATTCTCACACTCCAGTAACCACACCTATGGCAGTAAAGTACGTGCAATGGTTCGTGGCAGCTACCAAGGAGGCACCTTAGAATCCGTGGGGACCTCGCTAGGCCGTTTTTGATAATTTTGAATTCAAATTTGAGGTCTGCAACCCTAAGTTACACTTAAAAGCCTACTCCTTGGCTTTTAATGTCTATACATCAAAAAATTAGGGGACTCATTACCCCTCCTCCATCCTCCTCGGTAGCTGCTACGAACGCTTACCCGCCATATTTGGGATGAAATGAAAGGCAACTTCTGAGAGCCAATTAATGAATTACTCTGATGAGGTCAAGTCCCAGGGGTCAATTAAACTTGGACTTCATCATCATATGTCGTACACTGCCATATTCTCACATGGAAATCATGTAACTAATTATAAATTCAAAAAAAAAAAAAAATGAAGGAAAAAAACAATTTAGAGTCATGTTCATATTTTTGGTAAATGCCATGAATAAATTTTCAACTTCAATTATTATATAATATCTATTTGTCAATCTTGTCCTAAGGTAACATGCTCAATAATCTCATATTTTAATTAGCAAGAGTTCTTTTTGGAAAAAAATTAGAAGTTTGTGGGAAATTTGACCAATTAGAATTAATACCTTCTGAATCCTTCGAGTATATACATAAATAAGAACACCAAACCCTTGGGGGATTGGCGTGAATAAAATGCCCGTTTGACCTACCCTTGATGATATTCACATAGGACCAAACAACAATGATGTAGGACTACTACTCCCTTAGAAGGTGGACTTAATAACCACAAGTTGTAACCAATATCCATTTAACTAGTAACCAAATACTTTGTTATATAGATTATGGTCTGTTTGTTGGTTTACCTTTGAGTATGCGATTAGTTATGAGTTGTGGAAGGTGGACCTAAAACTGAAAACCCTAAGATGTGCATTGTGGTTACATAGAATTTTTGGGGTTGAAAGTGAGATTGTACTTGCTTGGTGATTGCCTATAGAGGTTGATTTTGAAGCCAATATACAATAGATTTGGAACACAATATTTTTTGTCAATATTAACCTTGATTCCTCGAACCACTAGAAAATGCACACTTTTTACCAATTTCCAATGTGGAAGATAATTATGTCTCTTGTCTTAGTGTTGGAAAAAGGACGTGTAGGTTTCAAGATGCATTGCAATATGAGGTTCTTAATAAAACCAATCGCCATAAGGTACTAAATTGACCATTGAGTGTTTATGAAAATATATGCATGTCAGTTGTTTGCACAACGAATCGTGAATGAAAGAATTATTCTTCTTTCCTAAGAAAGATTAAAAGCTAAATGTATCGATTGATATATGAACATAAAGATATAAAAATTCTTATGTCTTAACAGATACAATACTTGGAGATTAATCCCAATTCTGTTAAAATGACGTTGTTTCGCTAAAAGGACACTCCATAAACGGCAATCCATAAACCACGTGACGTATCAAAATCAAAGTTGATATTATAAGACATGAATGATAATTTTGAAAATTAATGATTTTACAAAAGAAGTGTGAAATTACGAAGCACATCATTGTGTAGGCATGCAAATGCAAGTTTTGGTGTCACAAAATCGCACATGGCATAGGATAAGTACTTCTATTTGTGAACACTTAAGCCATTCACTACACTTAGAGTGATGACACTTGTCACTTACTATTTTCTCCAATGATTAACAAATAGAAAAGACAATTTTGTAATTTTGTGGTATTTTTAAACACTTACAGATTTATTTACAAAAATTAGAAGTGACTAATATAGGTACACCTATAGTCGTTCACCCCAGTCCATGTACATATGAGGAACACACTATCCAAAAAAATATTCATTCTATCCCAAGAAAATCTTCAATTTGGGTTGTCCAATTATGAAGGGCCGTCCGGATTTAGGTTCTCTTACCCTCGTACCATTTTAAATGAATCAGTATTCACTATTTCTAACAAGAGTGGATGAACAATCACAATATAATAAATTACCGGCACTGAAGCCTTGTAAGTGAGACCTGACGTCCACTAACACTTCCTGAAGACTCCATAAACGTAATATACCGCTAGCTTTGAATCTTGATCAAAACGCCGGAATAAACAATGGTGAATAGAAGTGTTTAGACAAGATGCTTCCTCTTCCAATACGAGCTAGTTTTTATACATAACTTACCTTCAAGTTGTAAAAACTTGAACATACAATCACATAGTTACAAAAAACATGTAACATAACATTCATAATGAAAAAATGTTATTAAAAAAATCAACAGAATAAAATAAAACACATGATTTGGGTGTCCAATTCTTTATGCAAATAGTGAAGTAGTTATCTATTTACATTGAAAACAAAGCCATGGGCTACAAAATCAAGACAAAAACTAGAATCTAGAATCATAATGACTACTTAAGAACTTGAATGTGGAATCATAATGACTACCATTGTGTATAGCCACTTTTCCTTCATAAACATATGCACGTCTCTCACAATGAACATGATCGATTTCCTTACAGTATCAACCTCAATGCTATACCAAATTTCTTGCAAATTCTCCAACAAATCCAAGTTCTTGGTGATGGTTTTCTTATTTGACATTCTCATATGACGATCTATTTCATTCCAAAGGTGTTCTATAAGATTTAAGTTAGGAGATTGAGGCGGATCTCAAAATCAGTTGAAACTTCTATGCTAATAAGCAATCTTTAAAATACTTAAAAATAACATTCTCCTATCCTATATCATGCATGTGTATAGTATTAATGATATCCATCTCCAAAATTTCACGATACACAAACTTATCCATGTTCCCTTCTATAAGGCAAAGGTTGTCAACTCCCTCCGAAGTCATACATCCCCAAACCATAATATTTCCATCTTCAAATTTGATAGTACTAGGTTGCACATGCTAATCTAAAAAGATGCTATTCTCTCTTCTTCCAAACAACCTCCCATTTGAGCCAAATAAATTAAATTTTGACTCATCTGGAAAAACCATATAACTCCAATCCCTCCAATTTGCATGCCAACACTTCTTTGCCCATGCATATCAACGTGCTTTAATTTTCGCTTCTTTGACAAGAATGGCTTCTTAGTTTTTGCTCGTGCTCTCAATCCTTCCCTCTCAAGATATCTTATAATTCTATCATCACTCAAATCCAGTCCTATCCTTGAGATTGCATTTCTCTACCCATTGCTGTAGCGGTTCCATTAGCTGGTGCATTCAACAACCTTACAACCGTACGATCATCACATTCATAAAGAATTCGAGGTCTCCCCTATGAATTCAATGAAAGAACATCTCTCAAATGACCTCTCATCTGTACAATAACATGACAAAGTGCTTCGAGGGACGCCTAAAACAAGTGAAATTTCAAGGTACATACTCTAACTCTCACGCATCTAAACAACTATCTCACGTTCAACAAGAAACCTTCTAGGAACCATAGTAAATCATGAGCAATCTTACTCAATCACAACGTATTCTGAAATGTCTTCATAAATACATGTTGATCATTAAGTTTTCAAGAGACACAACTTGAGTGCATCATGAATTTGGCACCCAAGATTGTCACATCATGAACTCAAAAAATCAGGATTGTCATTCCTGCCCGAAGCCTTTGCTAGTCACTTCTATTACAAAGGATCCATAACCACGATTACCACCGCTTGGAGCCACCATCAGGAACTGACTGATCTCAGACAGACAGACTCCAGACTTCAGCTCTGACCAAACTTAGATCGAATACTGACCTGACCTCTCCGAGTCTCCAAGCATGTCTGAGCTAATGGTGACGGAATGCACGTGAGAAAACGGACCGGGAAACGTAGTTTCAAATTAATGTAAGCTTGGTAAACATCCATATCAACAAGTGCATGCACCCAGTAGCCTCGATCGTACCAGCTTGTCGATGTCGATATCTTTACCGCCTCATCAGTTTGATTACTTAATACGTGGACTTTCGTTTGCCCAGCCAGGGACTGATGGAGAATATTGTGACTAGCTACTTATAGCGGTGTGGTGATCGCATTTTCATTTGCTAGAACTCGATCGATCAGTCATGAAAGCTCTTCAGCCTGGTCCCTGGACCCAGTTTCCATGGCACTCCATGGGCAGCTTCAAAGTGAGTACTTACCTCGATCGATCGTCGAACCTTGAGCTGTTTTGTAATGGTGGATCCTGATGTTTTGGTTATGGTTGCAGTACTTGATGTATGCGCCGGTACTGGCGGTGACGATCTACCAACACTACAGGGGAACAACAGACCACAACGACATGTATTGGCACATGCTCGTTCTGGCTGCAGTTCGTCACTTTGCTGGGCAATTGTGCATCACTCTGTCGCGATGGCCATACCTCGTCGGTAACCACGAGATTCAGAAGAAAGGAATCACGTTCGAAGCTGTCGATCATTCTACCAGCTGGTAAGCTAGCAAGGAGCTCCGGAAGATCAAAGGTCGACGGTTACGGTTTGATCTGCCCTGTCATTGACTACTCAGTTAGAGAATGAAGTGTTTCAGGGCAATGCAATCTGATCGAATGTTGGATTTCATGGCCGGTGTATGCACGCCGCTTAAGATTGTGTCTGTGTGCAGGGATGACTACATAATATTGGACACGCTGGCGTTCAGTGCGGCCTACGGTGCTTTTCCCTTCTTCGGCGGGCATGTGTATCCGAAGTGGGACTTCGGCGGTCTCGTGATCGTCTTGTTGTTGCACATGGGTCCTACGGAGGCCATTTACTACTGGCTTCATCGGGCTCTTCATAACCATTACCTCTACACTCGCTACCATTCCCACCACCACTCCTTGTTCGTCACTGAAGCCAACGCAGGTGCAAAAAACTGGCATACTCAAATGAAAGATTTGATGTATGCCGGACTTAGATTTGTGGAATGTTGGTGCGAGGAGCTAGCTGTTGAGGTTTGTGGTGTTTGATGCAGGGACTGTGCATCCATTTGCGGAGCATATCATGTACGCTGCAAATTTCGCGATTCCAATCATCGGAACGTGGGCGCTTGGCCGAGTGTCCATAGCCGCTGTGTACATTTACTTCATCGGATTCGACATAATGAACGCCGTGGGCCACTGCAACTTCGAGTTCATTCCCGAATGGCTGTTTCGTGCGTTTCCGCCTCTCAAGTATCTCATCTACACTCCCACGTACGCCTCTAACTTCAACCTCGCCATGATTCTATCCCTAGCCTCTTACTATAAATCTGGTTACTCTTGCAATGATCGTAAGTATTCTAAATGTGTTAATATGCTCTACTTCCATTCTCGTCGTGATCCAGGTATCATTCTCTGCATCACTCGCAAGTCCACACCAACTTCTGCCTGTTCATGCCTCTCTACGATTACTTGGGTGGAACTATGGACAAGAGCACCGACACCCTTTATCATTCAGTTCGGCAAGGTAACAGTCTGGACTCTAAACCGTCATCGTGGAAAATGATGCATCTTGTACAAATTTCAATGTATATATTAATGTATAGTGCAAAAAGATGATGAATATGTCTCGCTTTAAGACGAGTGTTATTGGTTTGTGGATATGGTTTGCAGGTGTGAAGGAGAGCTCGGATTTTGTATACTTGACACACGGAATGGACATTTTGCACATGTTTCATGTGGTGCTCGGCATTCAGTCGTTTGCAGCCATGCCATACACTCCGCACTGGCTGCTATGGCCACTCTACCCGTTCGCCGTTCTTTTCATGTTGCTGCTCTGGGTATTCGGCAAGCCGTTCACCGCCGACAAGTACAAGATCCCGGGCGTCAAAGGCGAGACCTGGGTTATCCCTCGTTACCGATTTCAGGTACTACACTAAAACACCAAAGGTTCTCTAATCCTGAGCATGCTAATCGATTAGCGTATTAAAATGGATATGTAACCATGATGTGTGCGCAGTACTCCCTGGAGTCGGAGAAGGAGCGAGTGAACGCGCTCATAGAGAATGCAATCCTCGACGCCGACTCAGATGGGTGTAAGGTCATAAGCCTCGGCATGCTCAACAAGGTCTGCATCGCACCATTAACACTTTTGTGTTAAATTCCCCCAAAATACAGATGCATACTTCATTTTGAGATGAGAGATGAGCCATTTTGTCAAGTAGAAAACTATGATTTCATGGTAACACGTTAGATTTCCAGGGTTTAGGAACCCAGTTAAAATGACAGAAATGAGGTTGCGCAGGCTGAAACTGTGGTGAAACCAACTCACAGACATGAAACAATCACAGAGATGCTGCTTTTATGACCGCCATTCTTCATCGTAAACGGCCACTTCGAGAAAATGGGGGGCTTTCTAGGTCAGCTTATGTGTGAATTTGGGGTGACAGGAACAGAGCTTGAATGGAGGTGGAGCGTGGCTTGTGCAACGGAACCCGCAGCTACGCATTCGGGTGGTGTCGGGATACACTCTCACAGCGGCGGTGGTGATCAAGCGATTGCCAAAGCAAGTGCAGGAGGTTTTTCTTGTGGGGTGGAAGGAGATTAGTCGTGGCGTCGCTCTCTACCTCGCTTCCCGTGGTGTCCGCGTCTTGGTAATCAACCATGTCCTGCCGTTTCATTTCTTGCCAGGGTTGCAGATTGTGTCATTGATTATGCGTATTCCGTCTGTGCAGATGTTAACACCTTCTCGGCGATCTTTTGAGAGGATTCAAGGGGAGCTTCCGTCTGACAAACAGCCGCTTCTTGTGAGCGTCACCAAGTTTCAAGCAGGCCAACAATGCCCTGTAAGAACCCATTCCTTTGATTTATCTTCACTCCCTTTTTTTTTTTGCGGATTTTGAGGTTTTTGCTCTTGCAGGTGTGGATACTTGAGAGCAGCATTGAAGCGAAGGACCAGCAATGGGCGCCCAGTGGCACTCACTTTCACCACTACAGTCTTCATGAGGCTCTTCCGCAGGCTCGGAAAGATTGTAGCTACGGGACGTATCCTTCCATGCGCGTCCCGCACGGCATCAAAGGCCTGCGATCATGCGAGGTATGCTTACATTCGAGCAGCAGCATCCACCTCAATGGCAATATTGACATGGAATCAACAGTGGTTGCACTTTACTGACATAAATGAGTCCGGATTTAGTCAAGTTGGTTCTTTGGGAAGCTCGGGGATGCGTTTTTGGTGAGCTTAGTTCCTTCGTCATAAGCTACTGACTCCTGAACGGTGTGCAGGTATCCTTGCCCCGAGGAGTGGTCCATGCATGCCATGCTGCAGGACTGGTTCACTCGCTGGAGAAATGGAAGCACCATGAAGTTGGACAAATCGATATAGATCGCATTGATATAGTCAGGGAAGCTGCCTTGAAGCATGGATTTCAGTTTGCGTAACTCTGCAACAACAAAAACTGGCTAATTCTTGAAGCTTCAGTCAAACGTGTGAAGGTTCAGAATCATTTGCAACATAATATATAGAGTACAGTGAGTGCTTTTCAAGAGTCAATTTTCAACAATACATCTTTAGTCGCAGTTGTTGCTCAATCTGCCTTCGAGTGGATGTAGTGCCATGTGTGTTCAATGAACACACAAACTGAAATATAAATCCCTTCTCTTTTAACCCTTTTCTTGACAGGCGCGTATGAATGTTCATGCATTGAACATTCGTACACCGTATCTAGGCCTTTCCGGCGGTAAAGGATTAGGAGTAATGTATGTAGGTTTTTGAAAAAGCTAAGGTTGGTGTAAAACTTATGTGAGAGCCTCTTGTTAGTCTTGATTTGCAATGTACTTATTTGTATCTATTCAATAAAAATTGCAAAAAAAATTACAATGCCATTGAAGTTGGATCATGCAAAAGTATCACATTTCCAATTCAACTACTTTCACATAGAAGTGACACAATTTACCGAGGCGGTATTTCATAAGAATTGCACATTTGGGGTGTTCCAAAAACATGCACAAACTTACAAGGTTAGGTCGTTTTGGACCAAAATTTTGAGAGGTGGTGATTATAGAGAGACTTGTTGATATTTAATGGGAAAAGTGTGATATTACACAAAGATGTTTTACGAACATACTTATTTTAGATTGTGTTGTGACAGATGGTGCTTGGAATACTACTATTTTGCCATTACCACCAATTAAAGTTTGAACCTTGAATTGCATATAATGCATTCTGTATTGAATATATAAATACCTTGTACTATTTCTTTACAAAATTTACTTGTAAAAAGAATTCAGCAGAGAGAACGTTGACAATATCGGTCAGACTCCTATGTATATTAGCTTGAGGTAAATGAGCATTTCTTAAGTCAAAGCTCCAGCACGTCGATACATATCGTCAACGAATGCAACCAAGTTGCTCTGCGAGGACCCTCCGCCTTTCACAGCTCCAGTAGCAACCACTTGCCACTCCTTGGCATTCGTCCTGATCACGGACTCCTTCGCAGCTAGCACCTTCACCTTCTTCGCTACCTCATCTCTGTCAACTGACCCGTCTGCTCGTTTCTCAAACTCCAACCCCATCTCCCATACACTCACGATGTACCTGCACAATCATCTCCGTACAAATCAACACATTGACAATAACCTCAATTCTATTAAGATGACACTTCTAAGGAGGTTAGAATCCAATAAAGAGTGACTGAAAATATCGGACCATTTTGAGCCAAAAGCGAGTGAGGCTGCAAATGCTTCAGCACTAAAACATCGATGATATCAAAGAAGTAACATTCCAAGTGATACTATAACAAAATGACTCTTGGAATGATTCATTACAAAGAGGAATACCCATTTGTAAAGTTGCAACACGGGATAGTTTGTGATTATTGTTCTGCTTTGTGAACTGATTCTCAACAATTTTATGCTTTACATTCTAAATTGTGAGTACAAACTCATCATAACACATGTCCGCAATGGCTGAATTACTGGCATAGCATGTTAAATTGATTGCCAATTCTTTGGGATCAAAGTTTCTTACGGCACATGTGATAATGGAAATTGAGGCGTTACCTGGCGATCATGGGCTGGTCCAAGAAAAACGGGTGACACAAGATGGGCACCCCAGCCGACAAGCTTTCCAGAAACGAGTTCCAGCCACAATGGCTCAAAAACCCTGCAATCGCCGGATGAGCCAACACCTTCTGCTGGGGCGCCCAGGAAACAAACAACGCGCGGTCCTTGGTCCGCTCTCGAATCTCGTCGATCACAGTCCGCTTTCCTTGAACCCCATCCGACCGTATCACCATCAGAAACGGCACTTCTGAAGCTTCCAACCCCAAAAGAATCTCTTCAACACGTTCCACCGGAACAGTTGCTAGACTGCCGAATGAAACGTACACCACCGAAGTTGCAGGTTGCTGATCGAGCCACTCCATGGCTCCTCCTTGCTCAGGCCAGTAGGTCCCTGTCTCCTCACCGGCAAGAACAGCCAAGGGACCGATGGTGGTGACTCGCAGCCCCGCATCTTGCTCAAACGCATCGATCACGGAGGTTTCAAGCTTCAGAACGGAGTTTGAGAGGATCCATTCGCGTTGATGTAAGCTCTTGGAGTGCTCGCCGACGGCGTACTGGAAGAAAGGCTCGTTGATATCGGTGACGAGGACGCCGGTGTAGTAGTCCTTGAGCTTCATCGGGGACAAGCCTGGTACGTTCGTTACCAGTTTTGAGAAGTAGTCTTCGCTGGCGTCCTTCGGCACTGGGACTAGCCCTTCCTCCACGAGTCGGAGTCCGTAGTATTTCGCGACTGACGCCATTGCGCATTGTGCAGAGAATGCGACACTGGGAAGGCCGAGATGTAGCGCCGCTCTGTGTGCTTCGTCGAACACCAGGTCAGAGACTACGCACGTTACTGAATTGAGGTTCTTCAGGCAGTCGATTAGCTTGGGTCCTAACGTGCTCCCTTCCTTGATGAGTGTCGTCATTGTTGCGATCGTGTAGTAACTGTCTGGAAAGCCCTCTCGAAGATCTAGAAACTGGACATCATCGCCATCTCTCCTGAGCCAAATCCAAACACAATGAAAATTTCAAATGGAAGATTCTGACTTCGGGGGCCTCAAAGCGATCGCACACTTGTCTACTGGAGTTCACAGATTTGAGCAACAGAAATTGTTTTTGAGTGATTGCTTACGAAGCGTGTGCGAGGTCCATCTTGCGGTAGATGAACGAGGTGGTGACGAAAGTGACTTTGAAGCCAAATTCGTTTGCTAGACGGCGAGCCAGCTGCAGAAGAGGCCGGACATGGCTGAGAACGGCGAACGGGAACAAAACCGCATGCGGTTGCGCTCCACGACGAGCAATCGCCATTTCTGATCGATTCAGCCCCTTCTCGCACACTTAAACCCAACTTCCAAATACATCAGTATCACAACAAATTCTAAGTCCTTACATTCAACGACACTCCCACATCAATGAAAGGTAAATGTGGTCCTCACCAGAAGTCGTTCGGTCCAACCACACCAGTCGATCACTCTTGTACCTCTACAGCAACCGATTCTTCGATCAGGGCAAGTACCACGCGCTCGATCTTGTGCAGTGTGATGATGAAAAACCCAAAAGAGGAACTGTGGAATGCAAGTACAGAGGAAGTGATTTATGCTTTGATGCAATTGTGGCGGTATCAATGGTGTGTGTCCTGACCTGCAGGATCGATCCTGTGGAAACTGTAATTCTGTAAATGATTTCGGGGGTGTTCGCAGGAAATGATACATGAGAAGAATGTGTGGGGTGAGTTTCGGAGGCAAGTACTGATCGAGAGGATATTACGAAAGTGCGCATTCATTGAAGGAATGCGAGAAGCTGCAGTAGTAATCTGTTGCAGTAAGCGTGACCCCACTCATTGCTTTGCTGCTCCTGGTGGACCATGTCCTCCTCGAACGCCCTCCACTTCCTCTTGTACTCTACTTCCCGGCATCCTCCACTGCCATCATCAGTGAGATACCGTAGTATCACCATGGTATCGTCAGGGTATCGGTGGGGTATTACCCTAGTAGAATCAGGGTCTCTTCAGAGTAGCGTCGGAATATAATCAGTGAGCTTCAGGTTATCTTAACCCTTAAACGTCAAGTCCCTCTGAAAATACACTGTAAACCAAGCCCGAGGGGCATGCTCTGACGTGTAAGGGTTAAGTGGCAATTGCCCAAAGCATTCTTCTCAAATTCAGGATATTCTCTACCTATTCATAGAATTGAGGACTTTTATCAACACAATCCTTTGCAAAGTGTCATAGATGAAAATGAAGGCAAGCCATCAAGCGTACAATCTTGTGGCATACTTGTTGTAGGTCATGTGAATCAAATTTGGAGTCATGAAGCTTGATAGATTGTGACATCGTAACATATTGGCCCAGAAAAAAAATCACATAGTTTTAGTATTTTCACTTTAAAGTGAAAACGTTATCAACAAACATGTTGCAATGAGATTTTTTTTGACTGCAAAGCTATCCAACCTCATCTCAAGAGGATTGTTGTACACAAAAATATTCATCAAAAAAAATTTCTTGGCGCAAATAATAGCCTTGTAGGGGTGAAAACAACCAAAATATTTACAAGGGAAAAAGGGTCCAAATCTACACCCTTTGCACTCAAATTCTTGCCTTATCTTCAAAACACGTTTGATTGGGTCAAGGTTTTTACCACTTCAAGTAGACTCTATTTGGAACCTATCTCAGAAAGCAAAGTTGAAATCCAACGGTGGATGAAGGAGATATAGCTCCTCAAAAATCTACCATATTTTCATTTTTTTTCATTGTAGAAACAACATTGGAAATCTAATATCAAAATTATTTGGATCAGAAATCTTTCAGCTACGAAGTTGTTAGATTCCATCTTGAGATCATGATTATTTATGAATATGAAATCATGATCACTTTCTTTTCCCAAAGCTTGCTCTACTTCCTTATAAATTTTATCTCACATCCAAGAAGGTGGCCTCTATGACCAATAATAAACACATGGGACGTGAAAAGGTTAACCAAGAGCCATGACCATGAAAATGATTTTAACCCCTAAAATCCCAATCGACCATATTCTGGTCGATGCCGATTTTTGAGGGGCTCCAGTGGGTAAAAAAAGTAACTTTTTGCTAAGTATTTTTTTTTTACTAGGAGTTTGGTGAGTTGAGAATTACATCCAATTTACAAAACCTCATTTGAATTCATAGAATTTTTTCTACTAAGCTTCAAACACAAACAGGGCAAAGATTTGGACTTGGGCAGCTTGTGGGCAGCATCTAGAGCCAATCAAGTGTGAGTTTGGCCATTGATTGGGCAATAGCTTGAAAATGGAAATCTTGAAATTTGACAGAGGGGCAGAAAGGGTTTGAGGGTCACCCATGATTCCTCCCCTCACTCTCCACTGTTCACATGCTTACAAAATGTTAAAAAGGGCAATGGATAAGGGGGGAAGGGGGATTGCTTTTATGGGTAAAGGGAGGAGACTTGCTTATGTGAGACAGGATTTGGGTGGATGCCATATGCGACAACTCACATGCCACCTCACATGCTACTTGCTATTTTTTTATTATTATTGAATGTGTTTTATAACAATTATTCTTCTTTTCTTGGAACTGTAGTGAAGGGCCCATCCGGCACCCTTTATTTTCCACTGTGCCCCAAGGTGTGTAAAGTTTTTGAGAAATTTTGCAATGTTTCAAGATTTTGTGTACCTCAGCCCATTGCAAGCCACATTATAAAATATGTATACATCCTAAAATTCTACTTTTTTTTGAAAATGGTATAGAACTACACATGACAATGTATTTCCAAGAGAGGCTGCGTTTTCAACATTGTATGAAGTCGTAATAATTGCTCAAAGTCTGCTGCCCGAAAAATCAAAACTTGCATATTTTTCATCTAATGCATATATCTCCCAATCCATGCGGGCAAGAATTCTGAATTTTTTTGTGAAGGTTTCCATACTACTATCCTACAAGATCCTACGGTTGGATTTGTTCAGATCTAATTTCAAAAATCCTTAAAAAATGCTGATTGTCTTGCTCTTTCTAGGGTGAAGTTCAAGCTTCCTACCCCCTTGGGCTTTTAGGGGTTAATACTTTCATCACGGCTCTTGCTCCATAGAATAAAGGGACCCTAGTATAATGAATACCTGCTAAGGGTCCTACGGAACTTGTGAATTTCGGCAACTTGCATTGCAGGTCACTTTAGTTCACTCCCCCTCCCCCTCCCCCGCCCAAAAGGAAAGTGGTGCGATGACGCTGACTTGGTTTGGATTGATCTGACAACAGAGCATCTGCCCCCCCTCACACTTTCCAGGTGCCCATCAATCCGAACTATTCTCCCGAAACGCACTCCATCTACTCACTGTACAGTTCCACGGAATGTCAACTCCTTTCAAATTTCTCTATGAAATCCAGGGGTTGGCAATCCAATTACGGTACACATTCTTGCAAGCAATTCTCAGATAGGTCATGAATTTGCTTACACAATGTCGAACCAGCTCTTAGCTATCAATTCCACATTCACAAAGCTCGGGTGCAAATTCCTCTCACCATGGCGAACTCCCCTCTCTATATCACGGCCAACATTGTACAGAGCTCGTCCAATCATTCAAGCAGCTGCTCTCGGAGACTTCGCCTTCCAAGCATCAAATCGAATCTCGAATCGCCCGAACCCTACTCAGCAAATTGAAACTCCTCAGGTACTGAAATGAGCCGATTGTTGATTGCTGATTGTTTTTTTTCGGATTTTTGATGAATCGGTGCTTTGCAGAGACCGAGGAAGTCATGGGGGAAGCACGTTACCTTTCTTGGTCTTGGAATACTCTTTGGCATGATGGCATCGTCCGGATTCCGGCCAATTTTCACGCCCGCGGCCACGGCCGCAACAACGGAGGTAAAGAATTACGGTAAAGATTTAAGGTTTCGAGTTTCGTTTGGTTGAGAGCTAATGGAGCTTCATGCAGATTTTTATCAAAGCTCGACCGAGACGGAAGTATCAACAGGCTACTATAGAAGAAAGAGCGATCTACGCGCTCGATTCCCTCTTCACCACTGAGCCCGGAGGAAAGGTATAGCTTCTGCTACCTTTCTTTTGCAATGTGGTTGTTGCATTTACTGATTATTTGAGCTTTTTAATCACAGGCGATCATTCTGCTCGCCATCTGTGCTTCAATGACCACCATTGGAGGTATCTTTTTTCCCTTCTCTCACAAGAGTTCAAGAAGCTCGTAATGTAGATTTGCTTGTGAGTGCAAGAATTACATGGGTATGGTAAAGAACAATCAATGAATGTATCCTTCAGACCATGTTGAAATAGCCTTTTTGTGCAGGTATCTTATACAGCAAAGCTGCGAAGGCAGAAGGTGAAGATCTGCCATTGTCGGAGTCGCTATGGTCAGCATGGACATTCATCTCTGATCCTGGCACTCACGCCGATGTGGTGAGACTCAAGCATCCATATGATTTCCTTGATGCTGGTTCCGAAGCTATTTTGTAAAGTGGCTGGATATGGCGTTTGTGAATAGGAAGGAATGCGACAACGGCTGGTGGCAGTTCCACTCACCATGGGAGGCATGCTGTTTTTCGCCTTGCTGGTGGGATTGATGAGTGATGCAGTGAGCGCTCGAGTCGACCATCTTCAGAAAGGCGCTAGTCTGGTTATCGAAGAGAATCATACGATTGTAGTAGGTAGGAACCTACTTTCGTTATATTGTTTTCAGCTGAAGGCTTTTGTTTCGTATGGTTTTATTCAATGCATTTTGAATGTGCAACGGCTGATTATAGGTTGGACTCCGAAGACTATACCGCTGGTGAGAGAGCTTACTGTCGCTAATAAAACTCGTGGCTTAAAACGCTCGATAGTCGTTCTGGGAGACAAGGACAAAGAAGACATGGATGAGGCCATGAGAGCAGCTCTTCCCCCCTCAGAGCGACACGGATCAAAAGTAAGTTTGACCACTTAGCCTATTTCTCTGCTTCAATGCGAATGATTTCTGAGCCTTGAAAGTTTTTTTGCAGATTGTCACCAGATCTGGCCTTCCTACAGAAACAGATGATTTAAGGAGGTGTTCAGCAGCCATGGCTCGTGCCATCATCCTACTTTCTCCATCAGGTGTACCACCCCATGAAGCAGATGCCTTGGTAAGAATTTGACTCATAGATACAGTCTAGATGATCGATTATGAATCGGTTACCATCTGATGGTTTCATACAGTATGATATGGGCAGGACATACACAATTGCATATATGTCTGTTCTATTAATTGAACGATTTCGGATTCTCTGCAGGTACTGCACACGGCCCTTGTGATGGCTTATCTATCAGAGCTGAAGGCCGATATAGTGGTGGAACTAGCCGAGTTGGAGAGTGTCTATGTGCTAAAGGATGTTCTATCGTCTCTTATGAGCTACTCAACTAAAAAGCTTCCTCCATCCTTGAAGTCTTCCCCTTTAGTCACCTCCGACCCAACCATGTTACTAGGTGCCGGCGAAAGGTTTGTATTCTATGCTTGTTTCCATACAACATCACAATCAGAATCAGCGATATGTCTTGGTACCAATCGAGTGCGGGTGGCAGGATACAGAAAATGGTGCCGGTAGCAACTGGAGATTTTGTGATGCGAATGCTGGTGGAAAGGGCGCTTCAGCCCGAAATTGCTGCTGTTGCAGGAGAGCTTTTGCACTTTGAGGGATCAGAGTTTCGATTTAGACGATGGTACTATCATATCTCAAACCTCGTGATACTTAATTTTGCAGATCATGCTTGTGCCTGACATCAACTGATCTATGAATGCAAGGCCGGAGCTTGTGGGAAAAACATTTGGCGAGATTCTGTACCTTTTTGATAACGCGATTCCCTGCGGCATGCGTAAGACTAGACCTAATTCGCAAGGAGGATACACATTGGTTAACCCTCCTCCTGAAACTGTGTTTGAGGTAAGTAGCCACCACCGACTATTCCTGGCCTTTTCACCACAGTTTCTTATGACACAATCACTGCTCAAGATGTATATCAGATATCAGAGGTTGGTGTACTCTACTCTTGAATTTAAGGGGGATTTCTTTTGCTTCACTTGTTTCAATCTGAGAAGCATGCCTTGTTCAGAATGGAGATAGGTTGCTGGTGATTGCGGAAGACGAGAGTAGTTACAAGCCAGGGAAATCGAGAGCACCTCGAAGAACCCTTGCTGTTCCTGCTCTTGAGAAACCCGTCAAAAAGGTTATCAAAGTCCTCATATGTGGATGGAGGCACGATCTCAGGGACGTGATACGACTCATCGACAACAATGTAGCCAGAGGTAACTGAATCCTCAACAATAAAAACTCTCTATCAGCATCATGTCGTTTTCAGCTTCTTTTGATTTAATCGACCACCACATGCATAATATTTGTCCTCAATATTCACCTTATGAGGATTGATTGAATGTGACATTGTCTTTGGCAGGAAGTGAAGTGACAATTCTCACGCCCACACGAGATGAGGTTAAGATAAAGGAGCTCAAATTTGGTTCTTCTCTTCATAATGTGAAAGTGATACACAGTAAGTATATTACTTACACACTCCTCACTGGCATCGTTATGACGCTGTCTGTAATCAGAGACATCTCATGAGGACGTTTTTGTGGACAGAATTCGGGGACCCGTTATCGAGGAAAGTGTTGGAGAGTCTACCTGTGGAAAATTATCAGAAAGCTATCATACTGGCAGATCAGAAGAAAGGTAGTAGCACTCACAGCGCCACCACCACGGCCATGTTTATTCGACACATTCAGGTACTGTGTACTAAGAACCAGATAACTGCTGAGACAAACACATTGGTATGCATGCAATACGAAGGTAGTTATAACAATATAGCCCATCCTTCTAAGACGAACAGAAATTCTGAATCCTGCCTCATTATTCCATCATCGTCTCAATTTGAGGATAACAACATATCTTACAAATGGAGAGTCTATTAAGCCTTAGCATTTATGTATTGTTTCAGCTGCAACGGGGCATGAAGGATGCGGTCATTGTTGCTGAGCTGCCTGCAAGTCAAGAGGATGCACTCCAACAAGTAAGCGATATGAGCACTCATCTCAAGTCCATGATTGTCAATTCTGGTGTCGCGACACGTTAACATCAATGAGTTTCAGAAACTCATTTGAGTTATCTTTCAAGTTGACCAGTACCTGTGCTTAGTTCTAGTGTAACTCCGATGACATAACAGGTACAAAGGACATGGCTGAATGACTCTGTTCAACCTGAGCAACTGCAAGCGATGGTGCTGGCGCACTTAGCTGAGGATTCGGATGTCGGTGCCGTGCTAGATGAGGTGGTCAGTGACCATGGCAGTAACATGATTCTGCGGAGCATAGGTTCGAAATCTAACAATTTCTTAGAAAACCTCGTACATCTAATATCTCGTATATCAAACAATGGGTTTCAGAGCTAAAGTTAGCGTGTTGGATTGCATGAACTATCACTTTCATGCTTAAAATAGTGGCTGATTAATATTTGAATATCTGCTTATTTGTACCCTGCTTGTGGCTCGTTTGTAGGAGCATATGCTAAGCCTGGTGAAGCATTCAATTTCTGGGAGCTGCAAGCGCGAGCACAGCAACTGGGAGACTTAGTGATTGCTCACAAATGCGCTGTGAATGAGAATCGGTGGGTGCTCAATCCTTCGAATAAGAGTAAGATTTTGAGCTGGAGTGAAGCTGATGAAGTGCTTGTCCTGTCGAGACCCAAGATGTGAGGGTAATTTGTCGAAACAACAATTAAATGATCATATTTTAGTAATTAGCACCAACTTTTGTTAGTGAAATTCCATTGACTTGCACTTTGATGCACTTTGAACTCATGAATACTATTTGAGTGGACTACCGTTCTGTAACAGACGTGTTCCTTGCACGGAAGTGTTGACCATCTTTAGGTGGACATGTCGTAAACAACTCATTTCTGGCTTTATCTTTATGAAGATTTGTGCATTCACATGTTGAGTCATTTTTGAGTTATGAGCACTCTGTTGTTTAATAGAGGTAGATTTTTGCAGTTTTGAGGTTTCAAGCTCCTAAAGCACAAGGAACTTTAGGGGTTAAAATGTGTTAAGAAGACCATTTATTGAAACTAAACTTGCTTGTGATTCCAGTACCCAAACACATCACTTATGTGATCAATAGGAGATACATAAAAAAAAACCCTTAGAACAAACCAGCAACACGAAACTCTTGAAAATAAGAGAATTATTTAGTACTTGTGGATTGGATTGTCATATAAGATATATCATCATATACTTGGAGTTTGAGAGAAAACATTTGCACCATTAATATATAGTATGTGCAATTTTCTCCCCATAAGAATATCGTCGTGATTGATCTTTTACATATTGTAAAAAACTTATGATAAGTTGATATACTTATGATTTTCCATGCGCTTGTTACATGGTAAATATATATGTGTTATACCAATACATTGAAAATTTGTTCACATGTGGTGAGAACTGTTGAGAGTATCGAAAGAGAGAGAGAAGAACAATATAGGAATGAGCGAAAAAGTGAGTGAGGCCTTGAGAGCCTCGGGCTTTATATGATCTGGGGGTTGGTGAAACAGGCGGCGCCTTAACGGCACTCGGAGTCAACTGCAGTTAACTGCAGTTAACCGCAGTTGTAGTAGGTGGCTAACTCCCAGCTAACTGCTCTACTCTAATAACTCTCGGGAGTTCTGGTGGTCCTCTATCTCTACGAGGAGTTCCGCCAGTCGCTTATCACAACACTCCTCCTCGACTAAGGAACACCTCGTTAAAAACTATGCCTTGAATAAAAACCCTGTGGGAAAAGTTCGAGGATAGAAAAGAGTGTGTCCTTTACAAGTCTTGGAGTGAACGCATGCCAACGGCTTGAACAAGTTCATGGTGCTTGAACGGGCGGCGGCGCTTTGGTTAACATGTCCGCAACGTTCTTGGAGGATTCGATCTTCGTAATCGCTACATCTTTGCATCTCCACAAGGTCTCGCTGCGAGGTATTTAGGTCTATCAACTTCTTCCTCCTCCTCCTCGCACGGACGGTTTGGATCCTCCCGATCTTGCTTCTCCCGATCATTGATGTTGAAATCATGATGGTGTCCGCCATGTTGAAATTCTTCCGTAACTCCCGACATATGACTCTAGTTTGCTCTCATCCGGATAACAATTAATCAGAATCCAAGACACTAAAAGTGCCCCAACACTTCCAATTCAAAGTGTATAGTTAGTAGGTTTTCTATAATGTAGAAAATGAAGCTTCCTTGAAATGCACGTCGTACATCGTGGAGATAAGTCTATCCAAAGAGATAGTGCCAACAGGTAGTGCCAACGGTAGTGCCAATTAGAGTTCCCGGTGCCACAACCAATGTGCCCAAGGTTAGCTTTAATAAAGCCGGCGGCCAGAAAAGAAGGCATGGGCACCCCTTACAGGGATAGGCGTGGGAGACATTCATGTCTTTATATCTCAGCCTCTTCTTCACTTTTGCAAGTGGGGCTACCTTGCATCATGCAACGCTTAGGTCTGGCTGCCGCTGTGCGGTGGCAAGGCGTCACTACCCTCACCAATGCTCAAGAACCTCTTCATCATTTCCATACGCGATGGAAAAGTGGATCCCATTAGCTCTCAGTCTCGGTAGCTGATCACACTCCGAGAGTGGGCTAGGAGCAAACATTGCTCTATGACATCGGAGGGGGAAAACCCCGGGCAATACTCTTGTTGCCCTGCCCTCGCGGAACTTAAAGTTCTGCCTTCCGGCTTGTGAGGTTATCACAATTCAACCAGGATCCGCACATACAAGAAGACTCACACTCATAACATACATTTTGGGTGGGTCCGGACCCCTCCGACTGATTAGACTGACTTAGATAGTAAAACAAGTCCACATACAAAACGACACTAAGAATAAAACAAAAGTAAGGACACTGCAATAAGATAATCGTGTGGGTTGGAAGATTGGTTCATCCAACTACGTTGGTCGACTGTTGACGGTTTCCTCCTCTAATCTTCGAGTGTGTTGTCTCTTGGTAGATATCATTTTCGTACCTGTAGTAGTCGTGGCGGTGGCTGTAATAGTACATGTCGTGGCGGCTTGAGTCATAATGTTGTCCCTCACGCCCACAAGAGTAGCCGTCACGCCCATAACCCCGACCGAATCCTCTGTCGTGGCAAGGGTTGTGCTTGGCTGCTTCGGTGCTTCAGTGTTATGAACATCAAGAGTAGTTACAAGACGAGGGTTACTATGAAAAAGAAGAGAAAACTGAAAAAGTACGAAAAATAAGAAGAATTAGGTCAAAAGGGGTGATCGAAACGAGGGTTTTAACTGAAAAAGCAAAGAGCGCTCGAGACAATCTAAAGCAATTTAATATGAGAACAAAGAAAGGAGCTTCTTGAATGACAGAAGAACGTGAAGAATTAAGTAGGAGATTATGATTGAGCAACGCCGACGGTGGATCTGGATACACATGAGAAACCGACAGATCTAACAAGCAAATATACAAAAGCAACGAGATTAAGACATCACGAGCAAAAAGCAAAGAAAAAATAACCCTAAACTCAAACCCTAGCACCAAAAAACAAGAGCGAAAGTGCTGATAACGTGTTGAGAGTATCGAAAGAGAGAGAGAAGAACAATACAGGAATGAGCGAAAAAGTGAGTGAGGCCTTGAGAGCCTCGGGCTTTATATGATCTGGGGGTTGGTGAAACAGGCGGTGCCTTAACGGCACTCGGAGTCAACTGCAGTTAACTGCAGTTAACCGCATTTGTAGTAGGTGGCTAACTCCCAGCTAACTGCTCTACTCTAATAACTCTCGGGAGTTCTGGTGGTCCTCTATCTCTACGAGGAGTTCCGCCAGTCGCTTATCACAACAAGAACCACAGTATAGGCTTCAAGGATTGGACAACAAATTTATCTACGAGCCTATATTTTGAAGTTGTTGCATCTTGTCACAGTCCAGATGTCACAGTCCAGATGTCACATTCCTTTCTAAAGTATGTTTGAACACCGTGGTGAGCGAAGAGGACCTCGGGAGTGTCATCCCGGGTTTGGCAAGAGACAAGGTGAGGTGACCAAGGGGAACCCCTAGCAAACAATAGGCAATGGCGTCGTGCTGGGGACGACCTTGGTGGTGTGCCTTACATGGTTGAAAACCTTGCTTGAGTACACACCCGAAGGTCCAAAGAACGTGGAATTTAGAGTTTTGAGTCATGAGATATGACTTCCCAAAGTTGGAGCGCATTCTCGGGACACTTTGGTACTTCGGGATTGTTGCCTCCCGGGACCCAAAACGATTTCCTTCATGGAAGGCGACATGTTGCATGTCTTTGGAAGCTACGGACAAGAGCTTTTCAGAATGTTAAGGCTCATGGTGAGTAAAGCAATAGTGATTAAGAGATATGACTTTTCAAAGTGGTTGGAACTTCGAGACTTCAAGACTGTGAAATGTTGCCCGCTCTCGGAACACCGAATATTGAGAGAGACATATCTCCCTTAGAAAAGCTCGATGAGAAGTTACTGACCGTTCCTGAGACTAAGACAAAAAGGGGTGGTCTTCCAGAAGAAAGTGTGTTAGTGAAAATCCCTTAACACGAGAGGGAGGGGGGGGGGGCCTACCGAAGACTACAAAGGATACTTTGAGGAGGGGTGGTCTCCCTCCTCACTTCTACATGGTGCTAAGGAGAGCGAGGGTGGCTCGAAGAGGTGAGGCTTGAAATGGGCCCTTACTCCCGCACTTTGGGCATTATGAGATGCTTGTATGCATTGCGAAACATTGGATTGGAAATTATGGAAGCATAAGATTTCTTGTAAGAGACACGTACCCACATATTATAATTTACTTTGACTTTGCAGGATGTTGTGTTATGAATGAAGTTAAATTAAAGGGGGGAGAAGGTGGTTTAGAAACTTCTTTTACCTAATTATAACCTTATAAGATACATTGAATTATAAAAAAGCAACGTGAACTTAGATTTATATAGAAGGGAACACTTGGTATTGATTTGATTCAGCATGAT
The DNA here is from genome assembly GCA_037043015.1 of Bryum argenteum. NCBI lineage: Eukaryota > Viridiplantae > Streptophyta > Bryopsida > Bryales > Bryaceae > Bryum > Bryum argenteum. The sequence continues at coordinate 6,782,456 of CM073324.1, forward strand.
TATGGAAAAGGCTCAAGTATGATAAGAGGGAGTTGGAATGCCGATGCCCCACTCTTGCACTCCACTCTCGTGCCCCTCCTGTGCCCACCTGAGCCTTTGCGAGGAGTATTGCCAAAGCAATTTTCTTCTCCCTTTCCCTTGTCATCCCTCACCCCCTTCAACAAAAAGAGTGCTTTTATTAGTCTTAACAAGATTTGACATTCCTCCAAGATTACGGCGATCATTAACTTCCTTAGATTCGGAAAAGAATGTTCTATGTTAAAATGACTAATCCGGGTACCTGGAATTGTTCTAATCTTCACTGGTAGGAGGCATGGTAGTTGAGTTTGAGTTCCTAAACCCTCTTCTAAATGCCCTCCACCCTCATGCCCACGCCTCCTCGCCCACGCCTCCTCGCCCACGCCTCCTCGCCCACGCCATGAGGGCATTAGTGTGTGTGCCCTTGTGTCCGCGGTCCCGTCGTCCAAGCACCTCGGAATCTGTGCCATTGTATTTGCGACCCTATGCCTGCGCCCCACTGCCAGGGTGGCGACCATGTATAATCCAACGTGGTTTTTACTGTTAAAATTTTCCCATTTGAATAAATTGCATGGCTCTTTTTACCACTGCATCTTTTAGGCCCTAAATAACCTACCTACCTGGTCCGTCGTGCCTGTCCGTTTGGACCGACCGATGACCCATACACGCCCGATTGGACAACCCTGCTTTAAACCAACATATAACTTATTTTGAAGTTTGAGAATTTCTTTGACCTTTTTCAATCAATGACTTCCATTTTGAAGCTCATTTTTAGGCAATGCTTTTAAATGTTAGGATTAAGGATTGAGTGAATTTCTACAGTCTATTTTCAGTTCTGTATTTAATTTATGCATATTGTAAGTATACAATATTTATTCCTTCCAATTTATGTTGTTAGTCAAATATAAAAAAGATTGTAGGTATTTAGTTTCTAAAATCAATCCACAATTTTGAAATAAAAATTATTCCTTTCAAAACAATATCAAGAAAGCAGATAAGATCTTCACATATAAATTTATAAAATTAAGATGAATATAGTTTCTATCACAATTTTATGCATTAACAATGTCATGAGATCTTAAACAAAACTCATCTAACCATGAAACCATAAAAATAAATGGTTGTCTAATAAATAATTGTATAGTAGGTTCTCTCAAATCTACCTCTCGAGATAGATTCGAGAAAACCTACTCAACAATTATAATGGGACAGAGGGAGTATTAAACTAATAAACACTAAATACAAAAATCAGTAAGGATCAATATTCTTCGGAGAAAAGAACGGACCATGAATCCATCCACGGTCATACACCCGACTTTTGCACACCCAGGACCGTGGTCCCACCGTTCTCTTGATGCGCCATCGAGCTCCCACGTCTTCTTCAACACCAACGACTCCGCGATCACTTTCCACTTCACAATTGCGGCGAAGCCAAGTGTTCGCACACCGATTGCGCAGTTCGTCAACCTTGTATCCGCAATCACGAGCTCATCGCTGCCGTTCAAGCCACTGGTGAGCAATTTCGCTCAACGGAGTCAGTAGCTTGAACCTCCAATCCATGGCTGCAGTCAATTGGCCAGTCCTTGCAGTTCCTTGCTGGACAGTGAATTTACGGCTGTGTCTGTTCGCCGAATCATATTTCCATTTGAACAGTCGTCGTGAACAGCTATCGGAACAGAGGAGAATTATTTTGCGTGGCTGTAACTTGATGAGATAATCAGAATGTTGAGAGAATTTCGTTAACGGGTTCCTGATTACATTGTTCAAGAAGATTTGGTTATCGAATTTGAATTTGCCGCCGTTTTGGTTGCCGCCCAGGAAGTGAGATTTTGTTGAGGAGCTTCCGCATACGACCATAGCTTAGAGTTTGCATTGGTAATTGTAAACCCGACGCTTGTTATCACATGGCGAACGTATTTTTGTTTGTGGCGGCAATTGCTTAGGGTTGGCATCGTTTGTTACGCGGATTGCTCAGGATTGTATTACGAAATCGTTGTGATTATAATCGCTCAGGAATGTGAGTTTTGTACGGAATCGCTGAAATCGGGGGATTACTCAGGAATGTGATTACTATACGAATTTGCTGATACACGATGACGGGAGTTATGGCGGTGAATTCCGCCGGGAGCGTATGTCTCCACCGGGCATGGCAATCGCTACCTACAGCTAGCAAGCCATTTTCGCTCGTGACGCAGAAGAGCGCCCGTTCAGTTTCTGGAATGAAAGTTACGATGATGATGCCTAAATTCTCACCTGCCAAGATTTTGGAGAATATTATCTTCTCTTTGAGGTTCAAGACTCCCGAGGAGAAGAAGGAAGTTTCTACTCCCGCCCAATCTACGGAGAATGAGGCCGCCCCTGAAGCTACAGGTAAAGAATGCATGGCTCTTACTTCTCAGTTCATGAAACCTTGGTTGCAATGCTAACTCTGCAAGCTGCAGGTGATATTGAGAAGAAGCAGGAGGAGCTGCTTGAGACGATCAAGGAGGAGACTCGCCGAGTGGGGATCGTGGAGCCAGCGGAGCCGTTAGGCGAGGGCGAGCAGACTGCCGCAGTTACGGGCGATACGTTGAATCCTTCGTATCTGTGGGAGCGGCGAGAGAAGGATGTGCTTGCTGAGAAAGACATGAAGTTCACAAGCCCCGGGTTCAGCTTCTCCGCTGCGGGCTTGTTGTTTCCTTATCATCTCGGCGTGTGCCAGTGCTTGATCCAAGAGGGCTACATTACTGTAAGTTGAACTCCCCTTCTCAATGCAACCTCCAATTATACCACATTCTAATATGTGGTTTCAATTCTCACAATCTGTTGCTGTGAAAGTACGAATCCTTGGTATATAGAGAGATGTTCCGGAGCACAATGATACGATCATCATAACCTCCAACTACACCACATTGTTCGCACATGTGGTCTTAATTCTCACAATGTGATTAATCGATTTGGTTGCTTTGAAAGCATGACCTCTTGGTATATAGAGAGATGTTTTTAAGCACGATGCAACGATTTGAAAAATCTCCAACTATACCACATTCGAACATATGGTACATTTGGTCGCTGTAGAAGCTTGATTGCTTGGTATATAGAGAGATGTTTCGAAGCACAACGATCGTTGTAACCTCCAACTACACCACATTGTTCACTTCGAACTTGTGGTCTAAATTTTTACACGATTTGGTTGCTACGAAAGCATGAATTCTAGGTTTATAGGGAGATGTTTTGGAGGGGTTGATTGATGGGGAGGAAGAGAGGATGCATGAGTGGAAAGTGATCGGTTCAGGCAGGTAAGTGGTGGGATTCATTATACAGGAGAATACACCACTGGCTGGATCATCTGCTGGGGCACTTGTGTGCGCAGTTGTTGGAGGCGGCGTCAGCATGTATGACGCTCTGCAGGCCACCAAAGAGCTTGCCCTCGACTGCCGCACAAACGGCACCGCGTTCCGCCTCGGGGTAAGTACTCACAAATCCAATCTCTCCTGTGAATAGTGAATGCTGTACAATCACAGCCTCCTAAATTTACATTAGCGTTTCATACAACTTTCCTCACGAGATTCATATCTGCTGAGTATACTGCTGTGAAAACCGAGGTTTCTAGTCACAGGAAAGTATTAGTCAATCTTCCAGCATTTCAACAGTCTTATTCTCTCCAGCGTGTTGATGCTGTGGAGGGTTGTTTTTAATCAGCTAAAATATAATAAGTGATGGTTTAGAATACCTGTTGTGAAAATCGAGGTGTTATCCATAGGTACTCATCCAGCATCGTAATTCATAGTAGCGTGTGATACTATGGAGAGAAAATTTGTCACGAGATTCGAATCTGTTGAGGTCAATCTCATCACAGCCCCCGTTCGCGTTTAAGTATCAGTGGATATGTAAATTGTTCAGACTAGTGGAGTTGTTGCTTGTTGTAACGTTGCTCAGGTCTTTGATGGCTTCAGTAAGCTTTACCTACGCATTCACGCCTGATGTTTCCTTGTTCTGCAGGCTGTACTGAGGAATTTTCTTGAAAAGTTTCTACCAGAAGATTGTCACACCAAAGTGAATGGCAAAATAAGAGGTTGATTTTACTCCTACAGTATGCGTCTTTGGAGTTCTTCGTATGTAACTAATGTGCAGAGTTCTATGATGCAGTTGCGGTTACTCAAGTGTTTCGGAGGCCAAGGGGTCTGTTGGTGGATTTCTTCGATTCCAGAGAGGATTTGATTAACGCACTTCTCACATCGTGTTTCATACCAGGGTATGTATACTTATCCTTCTATTGCCTTATGAATCATGTCATTGAAGCGGGTGACTGTATTCTAATTGTGAATATGGGTTGTTGATAGCTACTTAGCACCTCGACCTGCCACCTTATTCCGCAACCGAATCTGCATCGACGGAGGAATCACCATGTTCATGCCACCGACAGCTGCTACCCAAACAGTAAGTAAATCGTCATACGGTTGTATCATTGGTGGGACTTAACCCTTAAACGTCATATGCTGTCCTGATACCACACCCAAAATCTCTTTTAAACTCCACTTTTAGCATTATTCTATTTTTAATTTGCATGAGCTCTATTCTAAGAAAGTATAGATCTCTTTAAGGTGCTCAGATTGGAATTTTAAAAATTCCATTTGGTGTAATGGAGTGTAAGTTATGAGCAAGATTCTCTCAAAAAAAAACCCAACCCCTCGGGCTGGGTCTGACGTTTAAGGGTTAATGAGTTATTCCTTAACCACTGTGTTATGAAATTATGCAGGTACGAGTGTGTGCTTTTCCATTGTATGCGCCAGAAGGCATTAGTCCTGATCTTAACCCTGCCAAAACTCGAGCAGGCATGCGACAGGTACCACCACATCATCTCACTACAAATTAGTTTTCGAAATTAACCATATTTCGTTGATGTGGCCAACCAGAAAGCAGCCTAAAATTGACCCAAAAGTAGGATGCGTTCTATAATTCGTCGCTGAAATTTTTGGCTATGACCAATATTACAATTTCTATTTAAACGTTTGGATTGTAGGATGCTCCTACTACAAAGGATTGCTAGATGCTTAATATGACATATTTCTCGTTATTTTGTCAAGAAATCTGCAAGCTAGATGAATCTCTATCGATTCTAACTGAATTTAGTTACTTCTAGACTTACTTATCCTTGGGGTTATTGTTCAGCTCTTTAACTGGGCTTTGGAGCCAGCGGAAGATGTGATTCTGGACCAGCTTTTCGATTTGGGTTACCAGGACGCAATGTCGTGGGTGAAGAAGCAGGAGATCTCCAAGCAACAGGACTTGCACAACAATGATAGTGCATCCACAGAGTTGAAAAACAATGGCGGCGCATCTTCAGACTTGAACAACAATGGCGGCGCATCTTCAGACTTGAACAACAATGGCGGCGCATTTCCACCTCCAGAAGTAATAGACTTTTGATAAATTTTCAGAGCCTAGATTTCTACTGTAGATTTTGTCATTTCGCTGCTTTTTTGCTGCAATGCTAAATTCACGCATTCAGTTCATACATAATTTCTTGTTTTTTCCTCAAGATTGGAATGCTCTAGATTGTATCATCATGTAGAGAGGGAGCTTCTTATTTTGTACATTGGCTTTAGCAGGCGACAAACGATACAGTAGTAAAGAGCTTACTCCCAGCATTATATAGTTTTACAAGTTTATGGATGTGATATAATGTGCAATCTTCTATTCCTCATTTTTGAGACTGTACATCGTGTAAGAAATCTACAGTAGCTTGTGCAACCTCTCCCCATTGTTGCTCCATACTAATAACAGCGACTTCGTCGGGATGCTGGTACCCATAATCACCATCCTGGTAGTGATTCGCACCTTCAATGGTAACGAACCTCGCCGTCTTCAAGTTGACATTGGGGCCGAATCCAAGCGGGGGTGGATCGATATTCCAAGAGCGGTACCGATCGGAGCCACCAGTGAGGTTGTCCAGGGTGCCGTAAATATTGGCAACAGGGAGTGGATTCTCTGTGAGATTCGCCTGCCAGAGTCCTGCGTGCATTACGGCTGCGTACACTCGATGTCCGAATTCTACAACGTAGAGAGTATTCGCGAGTCCGCCGAGGGAGTGGCCACCGATTGCCCAGTTGGATATGTTGGTGAAGAGCGGTGAATCGATCACGGCGTTTGCTTCTTTGTAGTGGAAAGTTGCAAAGCGGAGTGGCATTTGGATGAGCACTACGAGATGGCCTCGTGCGGCGATTGAGAAGGCTAGTGGGAAGTATGCTCGCGCATCGACTGCTGAGCCTGGGTAGTACACGAGACCTCCTTTTATCACCTGAATTCAAAACATGTGTCCAACAGGTTTCATGACCGCTTTTCAAAAGTTGAATCTTCTGTTACTATAAATTGCTCAATGCTGTGCTTTTGATATGCAATAATATTAGAGTGGGGAAGGGTAATGCGTACCGTTGGGGTGAACACATACCACCACCTCTGTGGGCTGGTGTTTGGGATGGGCTCTTGTGAGTAGCGAACACGGATATCGCCCGGATACGGTTTTGAGATGTTCTTCCCAGGTATCAGCCTCTCGTTATCACTGAAGGAGAGGGCCTTCTTACCCGCAACAGCCCATTGAAGGAGGAGGAATGAGTAGTAGATTTTGTCCACCAGTGTAGCGAAGTCTTTTTCCGTCAGTGCTGCATCGGATAGAAGTGTGCGAGTTTACATATATCACCGGATTTCCAATCTTTTGGCGGATTGATTATTTTGCCATAATTCTTAACTGGCCATAAACTGCATAATCAATCCTTATGATTTTTTCATTCACTTTGCAAATGAGATTCATTGATGTGCATAATTGGGCAATCCCCTCTTTGTCAAAATCGAAAAAAGGAACTACCCACCTCGTCCGGACCATTATTTCCACATTCCCCTCCCCTCCTCGTGGGGATGCCCTAAACAAACATGCTTTCATGCAAACGTTGATTGGATGGAATTGAGCTCACCTGAAGCACCATGCCGGAGCGAGTTGCCGGCACACTCACTCGCAACGAAGTCATAGTGCCTCAGATGCGGAAACGCCGTCACGTCGGCATCGCCAGGGACGCGACCAAACGACGCCTCCACGGTCGCGGGCGTCACAAGCGTATCGTTTCCGCCATACAACACCATCACAAGCACATTCGCATCCACCAGGTCCACTTCCTTCGCCACAGCGGCTGCAATCAAGACCAGCCCCTTCACTTTCGGCTGCAGGGACTGCACCAGCCGGGCCGCCACTGAGCCTCCACTACTCCCGTGCCCGACCAACGTCCAGTACTCTATCGCAGCATTCTGGAGCATCGCTTGGATTACCCTCCCCACTGTCGCCCTCTCCACTATCGCCGCATAGCACCCCGCCAACGCCACCGCTGACGCATAGCATGAGACCCAGCCATTCAATCATCCCTTGCGCGCAAAAAGAAAGAAGAATCGGAGCTGGCGGTACAATATGAGACCCAGGAATTCAATCATCGCTTGCACGCCAAAGAGAGGATCGAAGGATTGGAGTTACCGCGAGAGAGAGGCGCGTAAGCTTCAGGAGCGACGCCATCGTCGGGAAGGAAGACGACGCCGCGGTTCAGGAACGGGCCTCCAGCGAGACCTGCCGGAATGAAATTTGAGGCGTTGATGAGAAACGCATATCCTAGTCCTTTTGTGTGCTTCACCGTCACATTCTCGTTCGACTGCAGCGCTGCTTCGGCTTCGAAGCTTCCGCGGCATGTGTAGCGCCGCTGCTCTCCCGCTGACTTTGAAACTAGACTAATGGCTATCACTAGCAAGAGAGCAATTGAACCTCTCATTGCTTCGATCAGCTGGTAGTGATCAACACTGTCACGTGTAATTCAAACCAGCAACAAGGGCTGTCAGTGGCTTCGAACGACCGGATCAATTCATGTACTATGTCTGTCTAGATTGCAATCAAAGTACCACGCACGGCGTGCACGGCGTTTTCAGAAGTACGTGCATCTGAACGTACACACGAACGTTCGATGTAGAACAGGGTTCAAAAAGTCAAATATCTTTTATTAAGTGCAGTATCTAAGTTCCTTGTGTCCGGTCGTGTGCACTTTCGTGCACAAACACCGTGTCCACCGGTGTCGAACAGACACTTCTTTGTGATTGCAATTAGTCATAGTATCAGCCTATCAGCTTGCGGACTGTAGCTTGCTCGCCGCTGACTCAGTGCCCAGTGGCCGGGTATTGGCTAGCTCCAATGATTCTCATCAGTATAGTCAACTCGTAATCTGCGTAAGCGAATCAATGTGACGTTGCGCTGATGCATGCTTGAGCTCCGTCAACGGAGGCGATGAAAAGAAGATCGACAAGGAGTAAGAGGCGCACATTCAACTTCTGATACCTCGGTCCCCTATCATACCTGAGATGAGAATCGTGAAAGCTCCTCGGGTACGGCATCTGATCGAAAGGCATATTCATCACACCCCCCTCTGTCGTTTATAACAAAGCCTACGTTGTGACCTCTGTAGATTTGCGTCATGGCTCCTACCTTCTCCATCCTCTTATCTTACGTGCTTCCTTGCATCTTCGATCGTGGGATGCTTTTCTTCATATGCTCATTACTATACGCAACTTGGTCCCATCAGTATCAGAAGGGCTTTGAACCAGGGGAACTTGGGAACTTATCCTTTGCGAGAACAGAAGGTGGGGTATTACAACAAGTGACATTACAGAGGTATGCATCCATGCAAGGTATAAGAGAGCCAGAATCAAAACCCTAAAAATGAATCCCACAAACTACAGCCAGTTGCTCGGACTTGATCCGATGACAGAAATGTGATGGAGGAGCCGATTGGAGCGCTGCTGTTGGTGAATGCAACGGCGCCGCTATGATCACTGATCTCAAATGGGCGGGGTGTGTCGCAGTTACATCATGTCTTTTCTTCATAGCGGTGGTGGTGGTGGCCGAATTCGCACCTTACGGAAAACCAGTTTCGCTGGACGAGGTCACGGAGCTTCACTTCCACAAAGGCCGCGACACCACGTACAATCGACATCCGCCCTTGCCGCAGCTCACGTGCATGAAAGGATGCGAATTCCAACCCGGTATGTACATCATTCTGTCACGTCTCTCTCTCTCTCTCCTCATTGTAAACCCTAAACCTGACCATGGCTCTCTTGTATTTCAGATTTGATCAAATGCACCAACATCAAACCTAAAGGTCGCAGCTCACGGTGGCAGTGTGAGACTGACTTGCCTGCTCACCTCAAAATCGATGAAACCTCCATCATCTGTGAGGTTAATCTCTTCTACACAAATCAAGGCTCCAGACTCCAATTTGAGATTATGTTGTATATCGAAATATTATTACACAACTACTTTGACGATGTAGCTTCGCCTCGGCAGGGATTCCATTCCGATGATGATGAGGAGGTTCTGGAAGGCAGCTGTGCTCTGGAGTTCACCTTAACGCATGCCGGTAAGCTCCGATCTCATATGCTCACTCAAGATCAAAGTTGAGTAGCAAATTTGTAGTGCACCCGTTTTAGAAGGCAAGCCAACAGACTCACAAAACGAACGCAAAATATTGAAAGTATGGACTCACAAAACGAACGCAAAATATTGAAAGTATGGGCAGGATGAACCATTTTATTTCTGCTATTTGCTACACCCAGTAGTGTAGACAACGCTTCAAAGCTCTGAAACTTGAGTCACCATCGCAATAACTTAGTTTGGAAGGACGTGAAAAAAACAGAACGCAATCATGAAGCTTTGAGTTTGCATGTTGCATCACCGGATTACAAAAGATACTGAATCAACCGCACTGGCAGCTCAGCTCCTATCTAATGACACTCCACACTGACTAGCTTGGCTCCTCACATGAGTCAGTAGAATCAAAGGTCTTGCAAGCAAAAGTTGCAAAACACTACAACAAGATTCAAGGTTTATGCAATCTACCACCACTTCATTCTCTTAGATCGATCGAAGGTTCAATCAACCACCACTTCATTCTCTTAGATCGATCGAAGGTTCAATCAACCACCAACCACCACTTCATTCTCTTAGATCGATCGAAGGTTCAATAGTAGGAGTGAGATGGAGTTTTGCATGGTTATGATATTTGAGTAATATCATTGGCATGGACTGCAGATAGACAAGTCTAATGCAGAGTGAGGATCTTTGCCTGTACACAGGCTGGGCGCCCTATCGCCACACCGAGAAGATCGCTTTTGACCCCAAGGTACCTACCAACCTACTCAACAACTAAGCTACTCGCTAAGTAAGTTCTTCTGTCACCATCTGAAATGTTGTGTTTGACTTTGTACAGACAAAAGGTTGGAGTGCAAGCTGGATTGTCGTGAGCACCGTTCTCGGTTACCTCGGATACCACATTTACATGGGTACACTATCTTCCATCATAAACGTAATCATCAATTGAGAAATGTTGAGGTGCTATTGTAAGTTGATCTGTACAGGAGTCAATTGGATTCAAGAATTCAAGAACTTGATGACGAGAATCAGGTTGATGTTGACGAAACTGAAGCGGTATATATTGAGGTAACATACTCATATTCTTGTCATTCAAAAACGAAAATGGTTACCAAATATGTGTTGGTTGTAAGAATTGAGACTTGTTAATGATGAATAGAAATTGAAAAGCTTTTGATGATAGTCGATTGATTGATTCCGTGTATCGTTGTGCAGTTTGCAAGACCGGATGTATATCGATCCTGCGTAAGTACCAGCCTCTAACTTGAATGATATTGGTTTTTAAAAAAAAAGGGATATTCTCATGTAGAAGAAAATTTATGGGGAACAGTCGCAAAATATTTGCAAAATAGGAAGAAGAAGCTATATACTAGCCTTATTCTGTTACGATGTTAATTTTCTTCATATTGGCTTCGATATGTTTATTAGTGATAGGAAATCAAAGTAAAGATAAGTAAACTCCTTCCTTCTTTTGCAATCATTTTCTTATTTAAAAAATATATATTTCACAAAAGTGTTCCTCCACATGGAATTTCCCCTTAAAAAAGTGGTATTATGGTGATTTTTTGAGAAAGTAATGTGCTTACTACTTCATCTTCTGAATATTTGCTGTGTTGTTGTGTGTGCAGAGAGAAATCTTGCTGCAGATTCAATGCTCGACGCCAAAGGGACAGAAGTGGTGTCACTCATGACGGACCACATTGTCCTGATCATTGTCCTGACCAAGCTGGTAAAAACTAGAGACTTGAACGTTCTTGTCAAACATCAATTTTGAGGTGTCACAAATGTAAATGAATTGAAGGTAAGTTATTCAGAGCTCAATTGTACAATCTTGTAGTAGACTTGGTAAAGAACATTTGGTTCAAATTTGGTGTCATTTGGTGTCACAGCTAAATTGCAAGATTGTGAGTGTTGTAAATGTACGCGAAGGTAAGCTAAGGGAATGAGAGTGCAGATCTAGACCTCCTGCATTACAATGTATGTCATTCTACATTACATCTTGCTTTGAGTAGAGAATTTTATCACAAAAAGTAGATCAATTATTGCATCCAACTTAATGAATAAAGTCACACTCAGACAATGAATAAAGAAGATAGAACTCCTCAAGAACCACATGGTTTTGGTCATTTATTACCGAAATATTATTGTAAATTCATTACCAAAATCAAACCAATCGAAAAGCTTCAGTATTGAGATCTTAATTATATAAATGAAATCCATGAAAATATCTATCAGATTCAAATAATTAGCTTGCAATAGTAAGATATGCCCATGTTTCACAATTTTAAAAGTTGAAGTTGCTTGTGGAAGTAACAATATGCATGTCATAGATTTACGTACTTTTCGATTCTCTTCGTCATTGCCACATGAGAAAATTGCCTAAAGTGGAATATCTTTGTTCCCAAATCTCATGTTTGTGGGTGCTCTTACATTTTTTAATAAGGTAGATTCCTCAAAAGCAGCACATGCCCAATAATTAAGCTTAAACTCCTAAAGTTATACAATAGCTCTGCAATCCAAATTCATATACTTGCCGCAAACATTATAGGGCGTCATTATAGGGCACCATTTTAAAAGCACATGTCTTTAGTTTCAAAAACTCATAGCAAATTGTAGAAGAGTTAAAAATTGATAATACACTTTCTCGCCAAGCAGCTTTTATACTTAGGTTCATGATTGTATTTTTCTCAATTAATTGATATATGGTTAGTGGACCAAAAAAAAAAAAAATGTAAAAAAAACTAATGATTTGACTTGAATTACTCTTCCACTTATTCTCCCTATGCACAAAATTTACTCATATTATCACTTCGTTGCATTTTCCATGCTCAATTTTGTGCCATTATTAAGTAGGGTAGAAACACCTACTTTCACGTATTTAAGGAGGTATGCCTATTTCCAATGGGAGTTAGACACTGATTTTTTTTAAGCTTATTTGCAATTTAAAAGAAGGTAAGCTTAGGGGGATTTATATTTTCTCATTCTATATGATATATTATGAATTTCTAAAGATTTGAATTTACAGACACCTTTATATGTGTGTAGAACCCTCCTAAAATTAGGGTTGTCTTATGAGACATTGTTGAACGTCATATAAACAATTACTCTCAGAGGAGTCGAACGACATCAAATAGGCACGTGTTCTTGTTTGAGGGAACATTTTCTGGTTTGGTTGGACATTCCCGTCAGATAAACATGTCGAACACGACAATCTAGAAAGATATTTCGGAAAGTGTGTCATATAAGACAACCCTTCCTAAAATCATGCATAAGGAGAACTCACTTTTTTATAACTTGTGCCAATCAATGAATGCCTTTTATTGAGTTTCTTTTAGAAATAGAATTTTAACCCTTGATACAAAATTGTTTAAATTATCAAAAAGAATCTTCTTCTACTTCAGGTGCAAAGAAACTCAATCTAAGAATTGATTAGAAGATCCAACCGTAGGATCTTGAACTTAACTTGACCCTCTTCTCCAATGTCAAATCTGAACCGTTAATTTTTCTCCAATTTTGAGATTATAATGGTCAAAGTTGGCTGAATTTTCTCTCTGCGGAAATTCCAAAAAGCGATTTCCGCTTTCTTGGACCTTTAGGGGTTAAGTATATGGTAATAGGTGAAGAATCGCTTGTGGAAGCATACATTTGGGGGCCATTCCCATGTAAGAGCCCGTTTCCATGATTTCAATGTAGAAGCCCATGAAGAATCATGGGCCACAATCAAGGGAAGCTTATGAAGTATCACTCACAATTATTTTTTTATACTTCTTGGTCTTCCATTTGAGAGAGCATTATTCATACTCTAAAAACACAAACGAGAGGACAAAGAATCTAAAATTACAATGCAAGTCCTAAGAATACACTAAGGGCTTGCCACATCCCCTTGGCAAGTCCTTGATAAATTACGGGATGCCGTGAAACCAATTACGGATTATGGAGTATGGAAGTGACATGTTATTTTGAGATCTTGTCTTTTTTGGGGAAATGGGTCGTACATGGAAATAGGCCCTTAGAGCATGGCCACTCTTGCTCTCAATATTGGCATAGTAAACATCTTTCGTGCACTTTTTGGAACTGCATGTCCTCAATATCTTTACAACTCCACCCAAAATCGGATTGTATGCGTTCCTATTACAAGTTCCCCATCGTTCTCACATCCTCATCATTGCATGCATTTCCAATTCCTTCCCTACTCCTCTTGCTTCCGGCTTCGAACTCTGTCGTGACATTGAAAACAACTTCCGAAAAAGATTGCGGAGAGGTTTCCGTGCACGCCACGAGAGCGGGCTCGTAGTGAATTTCAAGTGTACCCTAAAGGTGAATAGCGATCCGTGCTCGAACAGTGGTCCTCTTTTTTGAACGCAGAACCTGAATATATGCGTTTAGTGATGTTTTCATTTAACCCTACATGTGAGCAGCCTCCAAACAGTCAAACACCCTCAAAACCACACTCTTTTAAAGCAAGGTGTAATTTTTTGAATATTGACAAGCTTTGAAACATGTTACTATAGGATTCTAGTAGCTAACTTGTACATGAACATGTATACCAAAACTTAGTTGCAAATTCCTCACTAATCGTGGGATTCAAATATTCAAATTTGGGGAAAGAAAAAGAAAAAAAAAAAAAAAAAAAAAAAAAAAAAAAAAAAAAACATCATTTCTATGTTGTAAAATGACAAATTACTGCTTTGGGGGCCAAAAGATCCATTCTTGAAAGGAGATTTGACATGAGGCTCTTCAGATTTTTGTTCCTAGATGAGTAATGAATATATCTATGCAAATTTTACCTTCGAAGAAATGCTTAAGTTTTCACATGGAAGTATGCTAAAATTCAATTATAAAGGCCCAATTTCAACAATTAAATAGGTATGTAAAAGATTTATTGGATTGAAAATCCAAATGGTAACATCATGCTACTTTCTCTACATGTGGGAAAAATAAAAATTAGATATATATATATATATATATATATATATATATATATATATATATATATATATATATATATATATATATATATATATATATATATAAAAAAATAATCTCAATTTTTGGTGAATTTTTGAAGTTTCTTCGATCTAATTGATTTTTGGGCAGATTTTGAGAATAAATGAGCACATAGTGTAGTTTGGGCGATTTTGGGGAGATCTCGAACAGTTTTTTCAAACTTTGACCTTGAATATCTCCAAAAATATGAAGAATTTTGAAGCATGACATGACTTCTTGTAAAGGTGTGGATAAACTCTACAACCTCCAAAAGGTTTCAACTTCATTGAATTTAAAAATAGTTATACAAACGCTGACTAAAGTCCAATCGATCTGATTCGGGCCTCCCTCACTCTTAGGGGTTAACAAGTTGTCATGCTCTTGTAGAGAATGGTTTTGGAGGAGGCACTTCAGTATGAATGTTCCTACCCTTTTAGACACCACAACCTTGGCTTGGTGGTTAGGGCTTAGGGCCCCAATGAGGAGGTCGTGGGTTCTATTCCCCATGCCGGCGTGGTGCTTACCACTATAGTCCACCCAAATATTGTGGGGGGTCCTTGGACCTTGTTGTATGGGTACCTCAAAGCCCTTTGGGAGAATACTATGTCAAGTATCCTCAAGGCACTTGTAACTAACTAGAAACTTGCGTAGTTATAGTGTCCACCCTCGAGAGGGGAAGTAGTATCGTTCCAATTTCTCCTTGTCCGGTGGCCATCGGGTTATTAGCATTACGAACGGATACTTCATTCACACCGGCCCCTTAGAAAGGGACCGGAGTTTCTATCTATCTATCTTCCTATCCTATTCTACCCATTAACCTTTAACCCCTAAAGATCCTTGGGTGTTTTTGGGAGCTTGAAACCTCAAAACTCCAATTCTCTACCTCTATGCACTTCAAGGGGTGCGAAACAAATTTTTAATTCTTTTTTTAACTTCCAACCGTAAGATCTTGTACCTAAGCCAATTTTCAGTATCTGATTCAGAAATTGACCGTTGGATGTTTACCTTTTGAGAGATCATAACATCCAAAATTTGTCTACGAAGTTTTTATTGGGCAGTGTTGAGATTATTTTTGACACTTTCGGAGGCTGCCCTTGTACAATTGGTACTTTTTGTGACTTGGGGCCGTTTGGAACTTAAGTAGTGATTTGGTCATGAACATATTTCTTAAAAAAAATCTCAAAAATTTACTAAATTTAGATTGCCCCAGTTCGGCTCGCAAACCAAGAATTGTCGTAGAAGACTCAAAAATTGGAATTTGGCTTTGCAGATTTTACCACATACACTTTGCAATATAGGGAGCACCCATTAAAAAATTTAGGCAAAAATATTACTTTTAACCTATTCATCTAGGCTGCCCAAAATAGCAAAATGCCAATTTGGTCCTCTTGGATCTTTAGGGGTTAAACGCCCAAACAAGCCCGAGGGGCTTTTCCCCAACAGAAACTCCTCTCACTATACTCAACTTTTCACTTATACATTGATGTCAAACTAGTCATCATCTTATGATGCATTCAAAAAGTGAAATTTTTACAATCCAAGTCACAATTTGTACACGTGATTTTATGCTTTGAAAGGATTGTGGTAGGTAGGTCGGGGTTGTACATGACCTCGTAGGAGGTTGCAAGCTCATCATTGATTGTTTCATTCATAAAACCCAAGTTCAAAAAGTGCAGTATTTGCAATGCCCAAGTCCAAAAGATGTTGTGATCCAATTTTGGGCTGCCCGTTTCAGACCTCACAGGATCAATGATTGGGGCAAACCGACGGCTAGTTTATTATGAGCCGATGGAAGTGACCTATTAGCCCATTTATTCTTGAAGACACCAGCTAAAAATCAATGAAAATTGCAAGAAAATTTCTATTCTCAGTATAAAATGAGACAATTTGCCGGGACAATTGCCGGGATATTAGCCAGTAAGGATGAAATTATTTCCCGAACTTTGCACGGGATGCTCTGCAATGGATTATTGTAATGTGTTTAGCATGGCCCCTGCGCAAGGATGACACGCACAAATCGAGAAATGGTCCAAATTTCAAATAATGTCCACCCTGAGAGGGGTTAGTAGTCATACGTCATTGTTGTTATATCCCATGGGCATATCATCAAGGGTAGGTCGAACGGGCATTTTATTCACGCCGCCAGACCTACAAGGGTTTGGTGTTCTTATTTATTTATTTAGTAATGTGCCCTTTGATACCAATTCCTTCTAGTGAGCACGACGTCACCTCGTCAGAAAGTAGAGTCAAAACAAAGCTACTGTAGTAGGTACGGCAGCCTGATAACTGAATACACTGCCTGCCATTCTTCCGCACCACATTACAGTCGGAATGGTAGTTCAATGCATTAATTAATTGAAACCAATTAATACACAAGAGCCTTGCCCCGGGAGTTTTCTTTTTTTGCTCGTTTTCCAAATTTCATCACAAGATGCATGCCCGCTCCATGATGCAGAATTACCGACTCCCTAATTAAGTTAAGCATTGCAATGGAGTGATGCTGATACACGTGCGCAATCATTCGATCACATGACAGAATGGTCAGTAAGCTCATCGCACAAATACCGACAGGATGAAAGATTTCTAAAAACAATTTACTTGCTTAGTTCTTCGACATGATTATTTTTCATCGATTGAATTGAATTTGTGAATCTATCTTCGTAGTCAAGACTTTCATTGGATCAAGTATGTTGATCAACTTTCATTGGATCAAGTATGTTGATCAACTTTCATTGGATCAAGTATGTTGATCAACTTTCATTGGATCAAGTATGTTGATCAACTTTCATTGGATCAAGTATGTTGATCAACTTTCATTGGATCAAGTATGTTGATCAACTTTCATTGGATCAAGTATGTTGATCAACTGGTAAGATTGGCCAGTTTGTGGAGGCCTGGAGACCAGAAGAAGAAGAAGAGCACAGACCAGTAAGGGTTGGCGTGAATAAAGCGTCCATTCGACTTACCCTTGATAATATGCCCACAGGACCTAACAACACTGGTATAGGACGGCCTAGAGACTACTACAACAAGCTACCTCATACGTTCACCTACTCCACTTTTTGATTGGTGGAACATGAACTAGCCTTATAACAATGACAAGTCCAAGAGCATGTCCAGCCTACACTGTGGGTTGGAAAGTGAAGCCTTGTTTTGAATGTGAGGAGCCCCAATCCACTCAGCATCCCTATAACCGGCTCAGGAGGGTTCAAGTCTCCTAAATTTTATATCACACCATAACTCAAAGTTATCCCGGCCTTCACTCATATTTTAGAGTCTCCATTCACCAACTAGTGAGTGACATGTGGAAGATAATTTATTGGGAGAAAATGATTTTTATTATAACTGGATTGTCAGAAAATGTGATTGGTGAGCGGCCTTTTTCTCTGCCCTGCCTTCCAACCTAAGGTGGCGTTTCGAGCAGCGCCTTTGAGCTTTTGACGCAACCCAATGGCCCTGCTTGGACACATGGCTCGCCATGTTCTAAGTAGATAGAGGTGACATCATAACGAGTTTGCTCCATCACAACACACAATTTCAACATTGGGGATCATGTGGACCAAAAGTTGACCTATGAGACCTTATAGATTGCAAGATCGTTATGTTTTAGTGTACAAAACAGGCCAAAAAAAAACCAACATTTTCACTTTAAACTAAAAATACTATTAACATGAAATTTGCAATCATAAAATGACCAACTAGAAAGTTTTACATCTTCATCTCAAAAACTCAATTTTACCAAAAACACTCATCAACAAAATATTGAGACTCAAATACTAGCCTTGCAATAGTGAAAAATCCTAAAAATTTTGTAAAAGAAAAATATTTCAAAGTTAGACCCCGTGCACTCAAATCCATGCCTTATTTTCAATAGTTACATTTTTGATCTCGTCAAGGTTTCTACCACTAAAACGAGACTATGATCGAAATCCATCCGAAAAAATAAAGTCAAAATCCAATAGTGGATGAAGGAGACATAGCTCCTAAAAAATCACCCATTTGTTCACATTTGTCATTGTGGAAACACCATTGCAAATCCAATAGCAAAATTATCAGATCAAAAATTGTACAGCTATAAAGTCGTTTGGATGCATCTAGGGATCATATGACTTTATGTAAAATAAATTCACGAAAAACTATTTTTGAATTCACATAATTGACTTGCAATAATAAAACATGTCCTATGCTTGAAATCTCAAAACCAAAAGCTGCCTTCACTAAAATGCATGCCATTAATTCATACCTCATTGTATGGGTCTGAAATTTTTACCACACATACTAGACTCAATTCTTGACACAACCCATGTCTATACTCCATAATAAATGCAACACTTGAACGTCTCAAGAATAGTAGAGGCACACTAAGTATACAATGCGTACCTTACCGGAGTAGGTACCTTAGGGCGTATTCATATGTGAAACCCCTTCCCCCAAAAAAAACATGATCCCAAAAAAGCAGACTACTCCAATGCTCCCCAACCCATGATTAATTTCACGGGATCCCGTAATATTTCAATTGCTTGCCAAGGGGAGGTGGCAAGCTAGTGATGTAACCTTAGAGCCCGCATTATGAGTTTAGAGCCTTTATCCTCATGTATGTGCTTATTTGAGAACCAATAGTGCTCCCTCAAAAGGAGGACCACTTTCCTCATTGAATTTGGATCTTCATGTGAGTGGTTCTTCATAATCTTCCGTGGATAGTGGCCTATAATTTTTCAAGGGTTGGTATAAGGTGGAGACACCCATACCCATCCAGACACTTATAACCGACAAGGCACCCATAACCAACCAATAGAGTATTCCAAATCAGCTCACAGGGTTTCGAAATTCATTCTTCAAATCACAACTTGTATGTGTGATTTTGTGCTTTGAAAGGACTATGGTTGGTAGATTGGAGTTGTACATAACCTCTGGAGGAGGTTGCAAGCTCATCATTGATTGGTTCATTCACAACGCCAAAGTTCAAAAAGTGCACTATTAACCCCTAAAGATCCTTGGGTGTTTTTGGGAGCTTAAAACCTCAAAACTCCAATTCTCTACCTCTATGCACTTCAAGGGGTGCGAAACAATTATTTTATTCTTTTCTTAACTTCCAACCGTAAGATCTTGTACCTAAGCCAATTTTCAGTATCTGATATAAAAATTGACCGTTGGATGTTTACCATTTGAGAGATTATAACATCCAAAGTTTGTCTACGAAGTTTTTTTGGGCATTGTTGAGATTATTTTTGACACTTTTGGAGGCTGCCCTTGTAAAATTGGTACTCTTTTTGACTTGGGGCCCTTTGGAACTTAAGTAGTGATTTGGTCATGAACATATTTTCAAAAAAAAATCTCAAAAAAATACTAAATTTAAACTGCCCCGGTTCGGCTCGCAAACCAAGAATTGTTGTAGAAGACTCAAAAATTGGAATTTGGCTTTGTAAATTTTACCACATACACTTTGCAGTATAGGGAGCACCCATTAAAAAATTTAGGCAAAAATATTACTTTTAACCTATTCATCTAAGCTGCCCAAAATAGCAAAAGCCCGATTTGGTCCTCTTGGATCTTTAGGGGTTAATGATGCCCAAGTCCAAAAGCTGCTCTGATCCAATTTTGCACTGCCCGTTTCAAACCCCACGGGCGTTTTTAGGGTTAACCCTTAAACGTCTGAGCGGCCCCGAGGGGGCCGTTTCCAGCAGAATCTCCTCTGTAGCTCTCGATGTACTCATTTTTTCACTCATATTTTAATGTCAAACTGGTCACCTTTTTGTGATGTATTCAAAAAGTGAAATTTTAGAATTCAAATCACAATTTGTATGACAGAGTGATTTTGTGCTTTGAAAGGATTGTGGTAGGTAGGTTGGGGTTGAATAATACTTGTAGGAGGTTGCAAGCTCATCATTGATTGGATCATTCATGATGCCCAAGTTCAAAAAGTGCACTATTCATGATGCCCAAGTGCAAAAGATGCTGTGATCCAATACTGGGCTGCCCAAATCCGTATAGCTAGGCGTTTAAGGGTTAAAAGATGTCGGTTTCAGCTGCCTCGACCTCAGTGGACAGGCCTCACACGGAAAAGTTACTGGGCCGTAGATTCAAGGCTTGGTACAGTGGAATCATGAATACGGGTCTCACATGCGGAACTGTTACTGGGCTGTAGTAAGACAAACAGGAAATTGACTGCTTGCACGTGGGTTTGAAAATAGTGAATCTTCCCCTTTTTGATGCGATCACTGCATTCACGCTTGAGTCAAGAGTACACGATGTGGTGACGAGAAAACGCCGATGCCCCCCCCCCCCTCTCTCCCGGATGAGGTTGTGTCGGATCACGACGGATCTCCGTCAGCTAGCCTCACCATTTGCCGACAAACACTAATTCATATCTCTTGACTTATCTTCACTCCTCTTATACATTACAAAATTCTCAAACAGTAATCTCTCTTATGTCATGCATA
Organism: Bryum argenteum; assembly: GCA_037043015.1. Lineage (NCBI taxonomy): Eukaryota > Viridiplantae > Streptophyta > Bryopsida > Bryales > Bryaceae > Bryum > Bryum argenteum. The sequence continues at coordinate 6,803,333 of CM073324.1, forward strand.
AGTATCTCAAAGAACACCAGACCCCTATGGGTTAGCGTGAACATAGTGTCCATTCGACCTACCCTTGATGACATAACAACAGTGGTATAGGATTACTAACCCCTCTAAAGGTGGACACTGTATAACAAAAAACCGAAAACCATCATGCTGTAACGAAGGAGTGTATTTTATAAAAGTAGAACGGTTGGTGGTCGTCACATTGTTGACATACCAGGTTGCTTGAAAAAGACATGGTTGTGTCGTAGCAGTGGTAGTGGTCCGGGTTGATATCGTTTGATCAGAGTTATAATCATCTGGCGCTATCGAGTAATCACAGTTACATGGATATTGCAAACATTGCAGATTATGGGAAAGCATTGTAGCTAGGCAACGCGGGCAGACTCTCTTGTGCTCTGTAATCTGCAAACGCCATTTGGATCAACACTTTCTTTGTGTCGATCATTGGGCTTCAACTTTCCGCATCCAGATACTGTATCACGAATCTGATAACTGGAGTGAACCGCGCCATTCATAAGTGCTTTGAATACACATGTAGGAAAAATAGCTAAGCATTTGTAATCCTCAAGGCACGAATTTTACTTTCTTGTAACAGTTGTGACTGATTAGAGACGACGAATCTTGTGGCAGCGCTTATAATTTTTTCAACGGAGAATATTCTATGCGACTACAGTCAACGCCATGTGCATCACTTCATGGGAACATTTGCGAAGAATCGCCACATCAGATGATTACTGTATTTGATCACAAGTGGTTACTTTTGAAACGTGGAGGGCATGGACATGGATGACTTCTATGTCATGAGTCCGTGCCAGCCAGTCAGCCAGCCGTGCAGAATTGGAGCCGATTTGCCTGCACCGCATGTGGTGGTGGCCATTGTTTTAGGGTACATTTCCATGTGAGACTTGTTCCCGTAATTACACTGTACAAGTACTTGGAAAATCATGGGCCAGTTACACTGTAACAAGGGAAGATTACGAGGGGCAATTCACATGTCTTCCCTTAGAGCATGCCCGGCCCGCACTGTGGGCTAGCTGCAGAGTGGAGCCTTGTTTGAAATGTGAGGAACCCCAGCTCACACACTAGTTCTGTGATCCGGTCAAGAGGGTTGAGGTCTCCTACGTTCTAGGACACCGTAACTCCAAGTTATCTCGTGCTTTCATTCACAATTTAGCGTCTCTGTTAACCAATGGAGAAGTGCCACGTGGCATATACTTTATTGGCAGAAAATAATTTTTATTTTAACCGGCTTGTCATGTGATTGGTGAGGGGCCTTTTCCTTGGCATGTCTATTGACATGGGGTGGGTTGCCACGTCCGACCACGTTGCGTGTGCAAGCTTTTCATGCAGCCGAGCGGCCCGGCTTGAAGCACATGGGTGGACACACTCTTAGAATCCAAATTCAAGTCCTTCTTTTTAGGGAATAGTGATCCTCCATTTGTGGAAGCATCATTCATCCTCAAAAAGCATATTTTTATTTCAAGGGCTTGCCACCTCCATTTGGCAAGCCCTTGAAATATTACCGGTTCCCAACTAATTACGGGTTAACCCCTAAAAATCCAGGCATTTCCTCGACCTCCACAACCAAAAACTGCCATTTTTCACCTTCGTTGGGAAATGGGGAAATGGAGAAACTTTTTTTTCTGGTTTTAGACTTTGAACCGTAAGATCTTGTACTTAACTTGTATACAAAGGACTGGTCAAAATTTCAACCGTTGGATGTTTGTCATTTGTGAGATCATAACAATCAAAGTTTGACCAACACTTTTTTTTGCCGCTGCGTGAGAGGCATTGTCTAAATGGTGCCAAGGGCAACTTGATGATTGTTATTCCAAATATTTTTTCCTCATTTTTTTTCATGTAGGTAATCTAGTTGGGTATGCTCATGCAAAATTTTAGAGACCAATTCCACTTTTTGACCTTAATGTAAAATATTTTATGAAAGAAGGTCTAAAAACAACCATATAGTAAAACAAGCACCATGTATGATATATTTAGTTTGAGAAAAATCTCGACGGTGAGAAGGTGCATTTATGATAATGTAAATTTCGAAAAAAAATCTTGAAAAAATCCAAAATCTCGAATTTTGGCAATTTTTGAAAGAAAAAATTGTAAAATTACTAGAAATTGTGAAGATTGTTTTTGAAAGTTTTGAAGGCTGCCCTTGTAAAGTTGGTAAACTTTTTGACTTCGGGCACTTTGGAATTTGAATAGTAATTTGGTAATGAACATATTTCTATAAAATTTTTTTTTTTTTTTTTTTTAAACTGCCCCTTTTGGACTTGAAACCTAAAAATTTTAGGTGAAGGTTATAAAATTAAAATTTGACTTTGAAAATTTTACCACATACACATTACTATATGGGGAGCACCCAATAAAAATCTTATGCAAAAATATCAATTTATATGCTTAAAATGAGCTGCTCGAAATCTCAGAAAACCGAATCGGTTTTCTTGGATTTTTAGGGGTTAAGTTGCATGGGAATGGCCTGCTTTTTAGACCCTCTCAATATTATTACGGGGACGGGTCTTACATGGGAATGGGCCCTTACGAAAGTCGTATACCGATTTCTCGCACCAGAGTACATAATCATGGGTCCCTCGACACTGTACCGGAGTATGAGGGAAATCATTTGCTTACTTACAAGATGCTTGCGCTTAACAGTAGAAAAAGAAATTTGTTGCTCGAACGGTACCAGGATGATACCGAGGGTCTAGCTTGTTGAGTAAGAATTCAAAAAACTATCGCATCAGCTTGCTTCTGAGGTTCATTCATAACTGCAATTGTTTGATCCATTCAAAAAAGATAAGATATTAAATTAAAGTAGACAGGGAACATCAAGCTTACAGTGATGTAATTTACGGTACAATAGGTCATCCTGTCAGAGTCTGCAGAATCTTGAAGTGCAAGATCCGGAAATAGATCGTCAGTCCAAGCAAGTACTGGTACCCACGTTCTGGTTTGTTGAACGTAAAATACACGTTGTCGTCGTGCTGCCCGCCTATAAGTGCCTCCTTTCTGAAGCCAATTTTCATCAGTCAAGCCCTCCCTGCTCTGGTATCAAGGATTCACTCTGGTGAGTCTTGCTTCCTCTTTCTTGTTCTAGATATACTGGAGATTTTACCACAAAGTTCTAGGCTGTATGCATGACGTTCTGCAAGTGTGAGCCCGTTCACATTAGCTTGTCAGTTCACTCATCTCATCGAGAGTCATCAATGTCCCTTGAATTGTACCAGTCGATCAATGAATCTTCGCTAACGATGATCTCAATCTGAGGCTCCACTGTCTGTGTCGGTAGGGTTGATTAGAACTGACATTTAGGTTGATACGTTCTTACCGACAACTCTATCGAGGTTTGCATCGGATTCAAATTCACCGATCTGGTCTAATATTGTCGGTAAAATTGTCCTGGCGGATCGTGTTTCGAGAGAATATCGAGTTTCTGTTTACCTTGCTAAATTGTTTGTGGCAGAGAATACTTCAGCTATGGCGTCGTCTCCAGCAGTTGTCGTGAAGCCACACTCTAGGGAGGACCGGTGTCTGGTAGCTCCCCATCCGGATGTGCGAAGACGCCTGCTAGAACGATACGAGGAGCTTAAGCACAGCATTGAAGACAGCGCAGAGCTTTCGTTCCTGGGATCAGTGCTGCGGCCCCTTGAGAAGCGCCCACCCGGTTTCAACGATGCCCTGCTGCGTCCCGGCAATACGTTCGGGCCCGGCATGGCATTCTCAGACCAGCTCGCAGCCCAGCGTGCGCCCCTCCGAGGAGCAGTGAACGTAATCGTGGTGATGGTGGATTTCTCAGACAAGAAGTTCGACAAAGACCAAACGAAGGAGCATTACGCGAAGCTGTGGTTCGAGAAGGGGACTAACAGTGTGAGGGATTACTTCCACGACGTCTCCAATGGCGCTGTGGACGTCCAGGGCGAAGTCGTGGGTCCATTCCGGATGCCGAAACCGATCTCGTATTATGCTAACAAACAGAACGGGACAGGCGAAAAGGCTCCGAATGCACGTAATATGGCCCGAGATGCTGCGGTTCTCGCCAATCCCAAAGTGAACTTCAAGAAGTATGACAACGATGGCGATGGCTTTGTGGACGCGTACGTCATTGTGCACGCAGGCGCTGGCGCCGAGAGGACACAGCAGCCTAACGATATCTGGTCACACAAGTGGGTGCTCAGTAACGGTGCCTACCAAGCTGACGGAACGCAGATCTACGCCTACTTGACCGTCCCTGCCGATTGCAAGCTCGGCGTTTGTGCTCACGAACTCGGCCATCTTGCTTTCGGCTGGCCAGATTTATATGACGCTGACTATACCTCCTCTGGCATTGGCGACTGGTGCCTCATGGCCGGAGGGAGCTACAACGGGAACGAAAATAATCCTGCTTCTCCTTGCGCTTGGTGCAAGGTCGACCAAGGATGGGTGGAAGTCGTCACACCCACCAGAACTCAGCAGTAAGCACTATCACCGCTATGCTTGCAAGAAGACGATGCTAAGTGGAATTCTTGTGCCAGAGTCTGCTAATTTTCCAATTATGCTTGTAAGGTTATAATGCTCACCGGTTGTTGCCACAGGATCGAGCTCCCTGATGTCAAAGACGGACACAAAGTGTTGAAGTTGTGGAAAGACGGCAATCCGCAGTCCGAGTATTTCCTTGTCGAGAACCGACAGCTTAAGGGCCGCGATGCCGATCTCCCAGCCGGCGGGCTTCTGCTATGGCACATCGACGAGCAGAAAGAGGACAACACGAGCGAGAATACGAACTACAAAGTGGGGCTCGTGCAAGCAGATGGTCTGAAGGAACTCGAACGCATGCGAGATCAAGGTGACAACGGAGATCCATTCCCGGGTGTGAATAATGTGCGCCTCGTGAGCTCCACCACTACTCCTTCCACCAACGCCCACAATGGCGCTCCTACGGATCTTGTCATTAGCAACATCAGCGATTCTGCGGACATCATGACTTTCACTGTGAGTATCGGCAAGGGTAATAACCCTGTTGCCACAGCTTAGTCTGCTGTATCAACACCGCTGATCGCAACTGACAGTGGCGGGGAGAGATTGGACACACACTCCACGAGAGTGTAATAGCATTTGGTGCTGAACGCCTCAACTTCATGAGGGGGTTAGATCAGGGCTGCTTGCTCCTAAATATTGTAAATCGGATCGTGTGGATTTGGTTCTGTAATATTTCTTCACCAGCTCAATGAACGCAGAACTGTATATTGGAGTACACTCTCGTCCCGTGTCCTCTGTCCCGCTTCCCAGAATCCCGTCGAATTTTCACATGTGGCTTTATCCAAATCTTTATCGAAATCAACCGATGCAACTCTAACAGCCAAACACAGTATCTGGTAAACTCGTTGACCACTAACCTCAAATTTGAACGGAGACCATTGCTGCTCCTTTGTGCACATTGCCTCAAGAGCTGAGCAATTACGGCTTAGCCAGAGGCGGAAGACTGCCGAATGCATAGGCATTTTAGAGCGGGAGCGCTTGATTTAAACTTCCATCAAGGCGATCCACACTTGAAGCATTTAACACGAAATTTCCCTGCATTCAATCGTGCTGTAAATGTAAATGATACCAGGAATTGCGTCCCGTATCATTACGATGCATTTCAGGGTTTGCATCCTTCATCGTAAGCTAAGCTTCACGATTACAGGGTCATACCTCCACAGAACACTCAGTAAGTTAAAGGATCCACATAAAGTACTACGTGCTTAATACCTGAGAAGCACAATTGAGAAGTAAGTCTTTTCTCTTGATAGGTGAAGCAACAGAAACGATGGCGTCCACCCTGTTCATGTGAGATCCTACAATTGCAACAATAACCACGAATTTGATCCAATTTCTTTTTCAATCCGCAATTTTGCACATGAACTGAAAGTAGACGCACTCTCTGAAACAACGATCAGAAATTCTTAAAGCAGTGAGCCGAAGATCAAGCTTATCTCGGGAACATATTTCAGAAACTAAACTGCTGCAGTTCAATTTTGAACTGATAAACGCCACTACAAATCAATCAATCCAGAGCCTCATTGTAATGAAATATGAAGATGCTACAGATTGAGAGATTGATTTTCGCGACGAAGAAGAGCGCCATAGCAGCACATTTTGAATGGGATGTAGTGTACTTTCCGCCTGAATTGCACCGTCGCTTTCAGAGGCATTTCCATTTCAAAACTCCATTAAGTTTGTTTTTTCTTGGAAACGTTGGAGGGAAATTTGAAGAGGGAGGGCAGTCAGGTGGTCATTGTTTTCAAACAAGCTTGATAAGACGTGTTGGTAACTATCAACATAAAAAAATTTCTTTATTTAAGCCAATGTACAAAAATTGGAGCCTACTCTCTCTACATGATGATACAGTATGAAGCATTTTACTCCGGAGAAAAATACAAGAAATTGTGTATGAACTGAATGCCTGATTCTAGCATTGCAGCAAAAAAGCAGCAAACTGACGAAGTTCACAGTAAAAATCTAGGCTACTTCTGGAGCTGGAGATGCACCGCCATTGTTATTCAAGTCCTTTTGCTTGGACACCTCCTGCTTCTTCACCCACGACATTGCGTCCTGGTAACCCAAGTCAAAAAGCTCGTCCAGAATCACATCTTCCGCTGGCTCCAAAGCCCAGTTGAAGAGCTGAACAATAACCCCACGAATAAGTCAAAAGAATAACTGAACTCAGTTTCAATCAATAAAAGGTTCATCTAGCTTTCAGAGTTGAAAACGAGAATATGAATCTCGTAACAACCATAATGAATAGAATTTTCTTGTAGTAGAAGCATTCTACGATCCATATTTACAATTCTAATCTGAGATATCGGTCATAGTCAAAAATTTACTGTGACGAATCATAGCACGCCTCCTACTTCTTTTCTGTTCTTTAGGGTCAATGGTTAGAGAAATGATGTGGCGGTACCTGTTGCATGCCTGCTCGAGTTTCGGTAGGGTTTAGATCAGGACTAATGCCTTGTGGCGCATAAAATGGAAAAGCACACACTCGTACCTGCATAATTTCATAACAAAGCGGTTAAGGAATAACTCATTAAGTCCCAACAATGATACAACTGTATGACGATTTACTTACTGTTTGGGTAGCAGCTGTCGGTGGCATGAACATGGTGATTCCTCCGTCGATGCAGATTCGGTTGCGGAATAAGGTGGCAGGTCGAGGTGCTAAATACCTATCAACAGTCCATATTCACAATTAGAATACAGTCACCCGCTTCAACGACATGATTCATAAGGCAATAGAAGGATAAGTATACATACCCTGGTATGAAACACGATGTGAGAAGTGCGTTAATCAAGTCCTTTCTGGAATCGAAGAAATCCACCAACAGACCCCTTGGCCTCCGAAACACTTGAGTAACCGCAACTGCATCATCAAACTTTGCACGTTAGTTTCATACGAAGAACTCCAAAGACGAATGCTAGAGTAAAATCAACCTCTGATTCTGCCATTCACTTTGGTGTGACAATTTTCTGGTAGAAATTGTCAAGAAAATTTCACAGTACAGCCTGCAGTACAACTAAACATCAGTCGTGAATGCGTAGGTAAAGCTTACTGAAGCCATCAAAGACCTGAGCAACGTTACAACAAGCAACAACTCCACTAGTCTGAACGATTTCCATATCCACTGGCACTTTAACGCAAACGGGGGCTGTGATGAGATTGACCTCAACAAATTCGAATCTCGTGACAAATTTTCTCTCCATAGTATCACACGCTACTATGAATTACGATGCTGGATGAGTACCTATGACTAACACCTCGGTTTTCACAACAGATATTCTAAACCATCACTTATTATCCTCCAGCTGATTCAAAAACAACCCTCCGCAGCATCAACACGCTGGAGAGAATCAGAGTGTTGAAATGCTGGAAGATTGTCTAATACTTTGCTGTGACTAGAAACCTCGGTTTTCACAGCAGGATACTCAACAGATCTGAATCTCGTGAGGAAATTTGTATCAAACGCTAATGTAAATTAGGAAGCTGTGATTGTACAGCACCCACTATTCACAAGAGACATTGGATTTGTGATTACTTACCCCGAGGCGGAACGCGGTGCCGTTTGTGCGGCAGACGAGGACAAGAACTTTGGTGGCCTGCAGAGCGTCATGCATGCGAGTCTCCTCCTTGATCGTCTCAAGCAGCTCCTCCTGCTCCTTCGCAATATCACCTGCAGCTTGCAGGTGCTAGAGTTAGCATTGCAACCAAGGTTTCATGAACCGAGAAGTAAGAGCCATGCATTCTTTACCTGTAGCGTAAGCTTGCCCCAATTGTAATTTGGAATCATGCTGCGAGTACTCCTTGATTTCAGGGCGGGCCTCCCCGTCAACTTTGCATTATCCAATAACTTCAAAATATTTTTAACCGGTTTTGTGTCGCCGTCTTGTGTAGTGATGGTTTTCAGAATCGGTTGTCGTTGGTCGAATGGATCCATCTCATTGTTACTGGCGGTGGCTCTGCTTTTGACCCCAAGGTACCAACCTACTCAAAAACTAAGCTACTCGCTAAGTAAGTTCTCATGTCACCATCTGAAATGTTGTTTTGACTTTCTACAGACAAATGGATGGAGTGCAAGCTGGATTGCCGTGAGCACCGTCCTTGGTTACCTCGGTTACCACATTTACATGGGTACACTATCTTCCATCATAAACGTAATCATCAATTGAGAAATGTTGAGGTGCTAATGTTGATCTGTACAGGAGTCAATTGAATTCAAGAGTTTAAGAACTTGATGACGAGAATCAGGTTGATGTTGACGAAACTGAAGCGGTATATATTGAGGTAACATACTCATAAACGAAAATGGTTACCAAATATGTGTTGGTTGTAAGAATTGAGACTTGCTACTGATGATTCGAAATTGCATATTAGCTCTTGATAATGGTTGATTGATTCCGTGTATTGTTGTGCAGTTTGCAAGACCAGATGTGTATCGATCCTGCGTAAGTTCCAGCCTCTTAACTTGAATGATATTGGTGATTGTCCATGAGCTCACTACCATCCATGAATGCACACCAAAACTTGGACACCAATCGCATTTTCAATATGTTCTCGACCTAGGTGACACGATTACCTTTGCGGATCCTTGGCCACACTTTCTCTACAACAATGATATTCGGGATTCGTGGAATAAGTTCTTCGTCCATGCTCAAGTAGGAAGTCAAGGTCCTCATTCGCTCGCTTCAATGTCTGCTCCATGGTCAAGTTCTTGCTACCATCATAAATTTGATATTCGGTGCCTATGTGTAAGACTAACTTCTTGAGAATAGTAGTAGCCGTCCTTCAAATATCCAATTTCCTACATGACACCATATCTTCAAGATTGTATTCTCCTTATACGCCACAATGTTGCCGAGGCCCCTTTGTATCTTCTTACAAACAATGCTCAGAACACTAACATTCCAGATCTCATGGCGATGATAGCTGCTAGATAAAGTTAATGGTGAGTGCCATCGACACTTACGCGTATTTCTAAATTTCCTTGCGGATAGTCTTTCATTCTTGTTGTGTACGTCTGCATGACGAAGAAGTAGAGCACGATATGTGAGTAGTGCAATTGAGTACTCTATCTCGAAATAAATTTATAATGAGATTGTTCATTGCAATAGCAAGTGAACTATAAATGCGAAAGACAAATAATCCAGCATATGTGTTCGAGACGCAAACCTTCGCACTTCGGTTGTCACGACCAAGATACTGCAATCACCTACATGAATACCCGCTACTAATGACAGCTTCCATATCCCGGTTTGACAAAGATTGCCTTGTCACAAACAAAACAAAACAAACTACCTTCCTTGGAGGACGTATCCATTAACTTGTAATTTGTTTGTATGATTTTGTGGATTCAATTGGGTGAATAAAGATTTGACTGTGTCTACATGAGAGAAAAATTTGAAACATTCCATGGAACTAGAGTTTTACCATGTATACATTCTACATTGAATCAACACTCAATACTATATTAGTTTTTGATGTCTCTTTGAGCTCCATGCAAATCTTACAAGGTAGCACCAATTTTCCTTTCATTAGAATATTGGGTACATGTATGTACACTAAACCGGACCCAAAATGGGCAAGTGTAGTAAGTATGTACTGTATATGTCAGACATGAAATTCTGGATTGCCTATGAGTCAGACATCGACACGTGGCTGCTGTAAGGCAGGAAGATTGTGGGGGGGGGGGGTGCTGAGCAGGTAGGGTTTGGTGAGCGCCTTCATCGCAATTTTCCCGCATTGCGCGTGGTTTTTGAGCTTTCTCCCTCCTCCGAGCTTTTTCCCCCCCCCCGAGCTTTCTCCCTCCTAGCGAGCTTTCTCCTTCCTCTCGAGGTTCTGTCTACTCCCGAGGTTCTGCAGCTGTTTAGTTATATAGCAACGGCTATCTGAGCTTGTGTTTTGTTGTTCACTTGCGCTCCCGATGTGTGCGGGAGTGTGCCGTTCTCTCTCCTCTCTCGCCTGATCCTTGTTTAGTTTGCTTTTTTAGGAACGTGAGCGTGTTCGTAGTTCAGGGTTTTCATCGGGAGCGTGTCGGGGAGTGTGCGTTCTCTCTCTCGCCTGATCTTTTCTGCGTTTCGGAGTGCAGAAACGTGAGCGTGTAGTTTAGGGTGAGGTGTAATTGACGAGCGTGTCGGGGATTGTTCCGTTCTTTCTCTCGGCGAAGTATTCTACTTTTCCGGACTGTAGAAACCCCAGCGTGTAGTTTAGGGTTGTCAACGAGGAGCGTGTGCGGGCTTCGGCACTATGCAGAAGGTTTTTGCAGGATGGTGCTCTTGATGTGTTTTTGGAAAGCGGCCTAGCGGAGGAAAGGGAGTCCAGCATCGTCGGGGTAGGTGGAGTGCGGCAAAAGTGAGCTGACGCAATTCGTGATTTTGAAGGTGAGATTGGTTAAGGTTTAGGGTTTTATGTTTGGTCTTGGCTGTGGCTTTTCGTTTTGAGTGTTTAGTTGCTTCCACTGACACATTTCTTGTGTTCAGCGTTGAAGCTTGCAGGGTGCGGCGGTGCGGGGTGCGGCGGTGCAGGGACAGACGTGTCCATAGCACGAGCAGCATGGGGAAGCGGAGGAACTACCGTGCAACAGCGGACAGCGATGAAGAGGTCGATTTGTCCTTAGCGTTGGACGATGTAGAAGACAGGATTTCAGTTCTGAGGAAAGGTAGGCCGCCTCCGCCATACACCTTGGAGGACTTCCGTGACAAGTTTGGCTTGTCCGCTGAAGGTATCAACCCTCACAAAAGCAAGGATACTGTAGAAATTCTGCAGACAGACCTTGTAGCGGTTTTTGGACCTCAGAGAGGTAAGAGCGGTTTTTTTTTTGGAGATTGCAAGAATGCCGACGTTAGGAACCAGATCAATAGAATCTACTCTATTGTGTACCAGCATCCCCATGAACCGAAAAACAAGTTGATAGGCAAAGACTTCGCCATAGGAATTGTCGCTGATGTTGTAAAGAAGTTAGATGTTAGCTGGGCCGCCTTCGCTTCTCAATCAAACAACAATCAGCGCAGCGCGTGGACAAAAAAGATGACCACTGCCCTGCAAGAAAAGGCGAAGCTCGTCCAGAAATCTTTCGAGGAAGTTGCCGAAGAAGAGGGCTTGGACGAGATGCTGCAGGTACATTTACATGTGCACACCTATTCCATTTTCAGAGTTTAGTGCCAGCTACATAATTTTGAGGGTTCACTTCTGCTTGTTCGGATCTGCTGTAGGGTCTGCCGATGGTGAAGAATGAGGTGTTGGCTGCAGCATCTCGTCACAACACTCCAGCAATGGCAGTTGGCGGAAGGCTTGGAGAATCGTGTGGCTTCATTAGCGACAAGAAGACAGAGATCTCCGAGCTGTTGGCTGTCGTTAGGTTAGAGCTGCAGTGCATCAAGAAGGATGTGGTCGAAGCGATGAAGGAAAGGGACGTCATCTGTCGGTCGGTGGACAGCATGCGAATGGCGTTGCGGTCAATGGAGCAGACATGTGAAGAATGTCGCTCCAAGATGGAGGCAGAACCTGACGGAGTTGAGAAGGTGAACTTGAAGATGACGTACGACTTCTACCGGTCTACGTTGATGAAGCAAGAAGCTGAATTTGCGAAGATTTCAGCTGAAGAGAAGGTGAAGGTGAACATACACGAATCTCTTCTGAGAAGGACTGAATTTTTAGAGAGCCAGTTAGCCTCTTTGACCCCCCAATTGCATTCCCTCCAGCGGGGTCAATCTGGATTTGCTCTTCACCCTCACCCTATCACTTCTTCCATTTCATCAAGTTTGAATGATGCTGGTGTTATTCATGTCACTAATTGTGTGGTTTGTGATATGCCCTTCCCACTTAGTGACATCGTCGTTTGTAGCTGTAAACACCTGTACCACCCATGGTGCGCAGTTACATGGTTTAAGGGTGCTTGGAAATGTAAAGAACAATCTTGTAACACCACAGTGCACCCTAATTGGTACAAAAGCTTTGGTTTTGTGGAGCCCCATGCTGCCCTTGCGGAGAAGGCTGAGGAATTGGATTGTCAGGTGCTGCGGCAACAAGTAATATGTGAGAGAACCACAATTGCGAAGGGGAAACTTCCTGACATTGGTGAGTTCACTTCCTCTCTTAGTCTAATGGTATACTTCACTTCTTTCCTTACTCTTATGCTATACAACCTCATGTACAACGAGTTACTTTTGATTCATTTTTCAAATACATATAGTCAATGGATAGAGTATGCTAGGAGAGTGAGAAGGTGTGAATTGCTTTAGTGTGTATGAAGTAGATGTAGTTCTGTGGGGCAGATTCTGGTTTAGTACTCCACGTGAGTACATGTGATACTTCGAAACTTACTTCGCTGTTGACTTAGCTCTTACCAAGTATATAACCTACCAACAAATACTTTCAGACATTTATGCAAGTACTTATAGAATTGCACTGAAGTATATATTTGGTAACCTGTAGTAAGGGAACACACTTCGAGTAAGTGTTTGTACTTTGCATACGGTACTCGAAGTGTTTGTGTACTCTGCGTATGTTACTCGAAGTATTTTGTGTACTTCGAGTAAGTGTTTGTACTTTGCGCCACAGATGTGGTAATAGTATGATATACTACATCTTGTACTTGAGAGGTAAGTTTACATACCCTATACAGCTTTTGTTAGTCTATTGTACTATTGCACTAGTATCTTGATGACCTATTCCATACTGTAGTGGTATATGATGTTCGATTCGATGCTCGTCTTGGTTATTCTGGACTACTTTGATGCTCGGCATTAATCTTTATGCTGTTGGTTTTGTAGGTTCATCTCAACCATTGCCCTCCGGCCCTGGCTCCATCTGTACAGGAGTTTGGAGTGATGGAGAAGCCAGCCAAGCCGTGAACCCGCAGTTCAAGCTGGAAAGATCAAAGATCAAGGATGCCGAAGATGACAGTGCCAGGAATACTCCTGACTCGGATAGGGTGAAGAAAGATGCTCCTGAGACCTTGGGACAAGCAGATAGTCCTCTACATGGTTTAGTACCAAGAACTTTAGATGCTGATTTGGGATTAGGCAGTGGCGACAATGATTCGCCAGCACCTAATACGACCAGGGTTGTCTTATTAGACACAATTTTGGGAATGTCTGTCTGATTTGTCGTATTGGACATGTCTGTTAGACGTCGAGTCGACGAAAATGTCGACCGTACCAAAAATTACATAGTAAAAAGATTTACCTTGAGGTAAAAAGCTATTTTCCTACGTGGCGTAGGGTTGATAATGACGTGGAAAATCAAAATACACGTCACAGTGGGCGACCGCCGGTGGGCGACCTCGCTAGGCAACTGACGGTCGTACCGGGGCGAACGTCGGTCGCCTACTGCGACCGCCGATCGCCCTGGCTGCCGCGAGAAGACGACCGGCGGTCCAGTATGGAGACCGGCGGTCGCCCTAGCAACCGCTAGTAGGCGACCGCCGGTCCAGTACTGAGCGACCGACGATCGCCCAGGGCGATCGTCGGTCGCTTATAGCGATCGGCGGTCGCCCTGGCAACCGCTATTAGGCGACCGCCGGTCTAGTACTTAGCGACCAACGATCGCCCAGGGCGATCGTCGGTCGCTTATGGCTATCGGCGGTCGCTGTGGGGGTAGCGCCCATGTGGCGATGTGTGTGGTGACCAGCACTATGGTTGTATATGAAACAAGAAAAATATATCCATATTGGTACAAAATGAGCTTCAAAGCATTTTTATGAATACCTTTTTATTGGAAACAAGGTCAATGGTGCATTTCATAGTACAAATTTGCGCATATCTATAATCATAGTATTCATATATATGATGTAACTATTACATATACCAAACTATATGTATTATACTCCCGAAACATACTAGGATACCAAAGTATTGTAAGCTAATAGTTGCCCTACTTGCAGTACATTGTAGTATTGTATCGAGTACTAACAATGAACTTTGTGCTTCCAATCCAAAATAACAAAATTCTAATAACCCGTCTTTAGGTATCCTTCAATGTATACGTATCGTCGCTTGATACTTCATCTGCGTTTGGATCGGTTTCACCTAGAGAGTCATCAGTGCTTTGGTCGCCATCCTCGTCTTCATCCTCTGTCTCATTGCGTACTTCACACTCAACCTCACTCGCCAAATTGCGCAATTCCGTGTCCGTGGTTGTTTTCTTGTTCATCAGAACGAGGCGCTTCAAGGGCCGTGAAGCATTAGTGATCCCGTTTGCGTTCGATGGTAGATGGCGCATTGTACGTGTATTCGGATTATTGGATGAAGCAATCCCAGCCTGGACTTCTTCATGTACGCGTGCTCCTTTCCGACATCGTCGATCGTGTGCCTTCCTCAAACGCTTCTGGCCTCGTGTAATACGATTGCGAGGTTGTGTAGATGGCCCGACGTCTCGTGCCACTGCCAATGTCCGGTTGCATGTTGGACTTGTTGGTTCTATCTTGACCTCCATCTTCGGCAATACCATACGAGTTGTATGGGCCCCTTTGGGTTGGGTAACCCTTGGGAACAATTGTTGTAGAGGTACATCGGAGTCATCTCCGTTAAGAGTTGAATTCCTTGATCGAATGGTTGAAACTCTAGGTGACCCCACTTCCATGCAACCTGAATTGGATACATCGTCAGGTTCCACTTTAATTTGGTCCATTTGAACTCCTGTCGTGGTGACCGTGCCC
The DNA here is from genome assembly GCA_037043015.1 of Bryum argenteum. Taxonomy (NCBI): domain Eukaryota; kingdom Viridiplantae; phylum Streptophyta; class Bryopsida; order Bryales; family Bryaceae; genus Bryum; species Bryum argenteum. Next base: position 6,818,506 of record CM073324.1, read on the forward strand.
TTCACACCCTCAAGTTTATCGTCGTTGTTAGAGTGTGGGCTGCCTTTAAGTGGACCAATGTTCTCTTCATCCATCCGGTTTACCAAGTCTTGTTTCGCTAGGCAGGTACTCTCTTGGAGTTGTAAATTTGCCACTCCTTCTCCTTCTGTGTCGCTGGCAAATACCGCAAACTGGCGAGGCAGTTGTGGAACATCCTGGTCGTCATCGAACTCAAACGGGTCCTTGACATGAATAGTCATGTTTCCTTCGTTGTCGTTCCAATTCTCTAGGTCGTCGTGTTCGCTACCGTCATTGACATAATTGTCGCCATCGGCCTCCGAGTTATCCATGAATACACCATCATCCCATTCATTGTCCGGTACATAGTCTTCTTCGTCAGAGTCCTCTTCTTCTAAGTAATTTTCGTACCACGTTCTCGGCGATTTCGTACGTTTCTGGCGCTCGAGTTTGGCGTTCGCATAGATGTACACAAGGTCCTCTGCTTTGGAAGTTGACAACCGATTCCTCACTTTGTTGTGCACGAAAGAGTACATGCTCCAATTCCTCTCACATGATGAAGCTGAACATGGCAATGCCAAAATCCTCTTCGCAATTTTTGGCAAGGCATTCCCCCCGACTTGATGCCACCATTGATGTGGTAACAAGTCATAGTGAGCTGGATCAGGGGCCTCTGAATTGGTGTTAAATGGACCCGTCCTCTCCTCATATTGTATGAGTTCCCGCACCACTTCCTCATAGACCACTCCCATTGGGGCGCTAAGCTTCCTTATGACCCGGTTTAAAGCTCTTCTTGCTTCTCCATTGTTTTGAATTGCTCCAATATTTGTCAAATAAGGGTTCAACAAAGCTGTTGCATAGTGGAGGTCTGTGAGCATCATCTCCCATCGTTTTTGAAATGCATCCTCATATTTTGTAGCAATGTCGGGGGATAGTTCAAATGGAGGTTCACGCAAAGAGAACACGTGTTCCTTAAGGTCCGACATGATCACATACGCCCTGGGCATGGCTGGTACTTCCCCGTCGAACTCCCGAAGAGCTAGGAGTACTGGTTCAACTACTTTGACAAACTTCGTACAATTCTCCCAGAACTCATCGCTCCTAATGCTAATCCGCACATTCCTTGCCTTTGTCTGTAACTGGTGACTGTTTTGCCTGTTGAACAATGTTTGGACAAACACATGCCACTCCGGATCGATCACCATGTTGTTCAGAGGTTGTTGTAGCTTTAACAACCGCTCTATCATCAAGTAGTTTGTTGCAAATCGAGTCTGAGGTGGTACCTTGAGCTGGAGCTTCGGCGAGTACTTCCTGAATAGAGCAAGGGAGACGTGGGACCCCTTAATAAATGTGCACACTCTCTTGGCTTGCTCCACCAATTGCTTAACCCACGCCTCTTTCCTCCAATCTTCCAGAAGGAGGTCTAGAATATGTGCCGCACAACCTTGTCCATACAAGTGAGGATAGTCTATCTGCAACTTCTTCACAGCACCTAACATGGAGCTTGCATTGTCGGTGCATATCTGCACGATGTTTTGTGGTCCAACCTCCTCTATGTACTTCGCCATTTCATTTGCCACATAAGCAATGCCCTTTTTCTTCCTTGTAGTATCCACTGATCCCAAAAACACCTCTCCCACTGGGCAAACGAGCATCATGTTAATGAGCGGTCTGCTTGTGACATCGGACCACCCATCTGAGCATATTGTTCCTCCGTACTTCTCGATAGAAAGTTTTGTTCGATCCTCTACCGACCTTTGCACAGCCGCCTTCTTCGCCTCGAGCATCGTAGTCCTAATAGCATGATACAAGGGTGGTTGATATCCACCAATACCGGCCTTTGCTGTCTCTTGAACGGCACTTATGAATGCTGGATGTCGTACGACATTGAATGCAATGTTTGCCTCATAGAAAAATGAAGCCCACTTTGCATCCAAATTTTGCCTAATGGCAAGATCAAAACTATCCTCCATACTCCTATGCCCATGTCGCCGTCCACTAGAGAGTGTAGAGATCCTTTGTCCATTGCTGCCATGACTCCCCTTGTTAGAGGATGGCACCTGATTAGACCTTAGGTTAGGGGATGGCACTTGTACAGAGTTGATGCGAGGGGTATCTATGTTCTCTGTAGTTTCCCTTGCCGCATATGGTATGCCGGCATCCACTCGTGAGTCAGGAACAACATCCGCATAAGAAATGTTGTTCTTTGGAACTATCCCTCCGCAGTCACGGAATAGCTCGAGAACTCCACGGGGCAACCTCGTACACCGGGATAATGGGGAATTGTGAGGATATCCAAAATGAGCAAATGCTCGTTGCCTTACAAAGACTGTGCTTTTCCCACAGAATAAGCACACGCGAGTATTTGGCTTGTCGTTCCGTTCCGTGGATACTCGTAGCCACTCGTCCCATTTGCGAGTGTCTCTTCTATTATCTGGTACCCCGTTGGTGTCAGGGACACGGAAACAGATGATAAGAATATGTGGAAACTAACAAGAACTGACAGGAGCTTGAATTAACAAGAAGAGTACACGAACAACAACAAGAGAGATGAGCTAGAGCTCCAAGAGATGCGTTGTCGAGACTGAGGTTGCCCTCAGCCTCGACTCCTATATATACTAGCTAAGAAGAAGGTTCTCCAGAACCTTCCTCAACCTAGGACCTTCTAGGACCTTCCAAGAACTTCCAAGACCTTCCAGAAGCTTCCAGGGCCTTCCGGAAACTTCCAGGGCCTTCCGGAAACTTCAAGGACCTTCCAAAAACTTCCAGAGACTTCTAGGAACTTCCAGAAGTTTCCGGAAGCTTCTAGAACCTTCTAGAACCTTCCTAAGTTGTCTACCTAGTACGTGGCCGTGACACAGGGAATCTTCAAGGAATCTTCGAAGAATCTTTTAGGGAATCTTCAGAGAATATTTTAGAAGAACCTTCTAGAAACTTCTTGTGTATGTCCGTGACATCACCTCCCCTTCTAGCTTCGAGGTCTCAGGTAGCAACGTTGTTGTTAGTCAATACCAACGCAGAAAATGAAAATCGCCGCATGACATCCGCAATAAACTCCAATTGTTGTTCACGAGGCAGAGTGGTTCATCGGTCCTTGAAGCCAACGATAGTGGCCGACGCCTTCCACTTCTGACCAAGCGTGAACTTCTGTGTCTTCGTTATGGAATTGTCCTGCAAACACACCTTCTGGCAGACCATTGAAAGTGGGCTCGACCTCAAATACAATCACCAGCGATCGATTGCTCGGAATCCTCCGTCGGCGTCGTGGCGTAGGCGGTTCTTCATCTCTGGGTCGCCTTCGAGAGTTGGTTGGTTGAGATGGCATAACTGGTATGCTATCTATCTCTTGACTATCCATGACTAAAAACCAAACTATGACTATAGAGAAATTCTATCTAGAACAAAATATGTAAATCAAATGTGAATCAAGGTTGTGTTCACTCTCCCCCTTTTATTCTCCTGAGTGGGCAAGCGTCAGAGAGAAGTTATCGTCGGAAAGGCTTAGGTTTATGAGGATATCGTTGATGAAATTCCTGTACCTTTTCCGGCGCATTTACAAGATTTTCGGCATGTTCCCACGTTCTTTCATTGATGTCGTATCCGCTCCAATGCACAAAATACTCCAAGTTTTCCCTTCTGCGCCGTGAATCCAATACTTTATCCACCTCATATTCCTCGTGGTTCTCAATTTCGATACTAGGTGGCGGCCCTCGCACTCTTCCCGGAAAAGTCGACTCTCGATAAGGTTCCAATAAAGACACGTGGAAGACTGGATGTACCTTCATAGTAGCTGGTAACTCCAACCGATACGCCACTGAATTGATTTGTTTCTGGATGGCAAATGGTCCCAATTTTCGATAGTCCAACTTATCACACGGCCGCTTGGTCTTGATATTCCGTCGAAGCAGCCATACTTTATCTCCGATCTTGAAAGTAGGTGCCTCATTCCGAAATTTATCTGCGGACGCCTTGTACAACTCTTGGGCAGTTTGCAATTGAAGTCTCAGCGTTGCTTGAAGTTCCGATAGCTGCTTCGCAAAATCTTCTTTTCTTTGGGTTGTTATTGGCCATCAATTTCATAAATCAAGCTTCGGGTGGTATCCGTAGTTGGCAAAGAATGGTGTTTGTTGGGTCGACGCATGAATAGTGTTGTTGTAGGCGAACTCGGCAAGCGGTAGATACTCGATCCAATCGTCTTGCTGATAGTTGATGGTGCAACGTAGATACTGCTCCAATACTTGATTCACCCGTTCCGTCTGTCCGTCGGTTTGAGGATGAAATGCCGAAGAAAGCTTGATATCCACCTTCAATATCTCAAATAGAGATTTCCAGAACTTGGAGACGAACTGGGTTCCGCGATCCGACACAATATCATCTCAAGCAAGCCGTGATAACGATATACATTATCGAAAAGAGTCTTGTCAGTATCTTCGCTCGACGATGTCTTCTTGCAAAGTAACAAAATGCGCCATCTTCGTCACCGATCTACCACAACAAAGATCTTTGTCAAACGAGTTTGAAGGCGGCGGTCCGTAATGAAATCTATGGAAATCAAGACCATGGTCGATGCGGGATAGGCAATGGCCGCAAAAAGTCCATAGGGCGATGCCGAGGGTTCTTCGACCTTGAACAAATATCACAAGAGAGAACAAACTCCTTCACATCCTTCCACATTTAGGGCCACCGTGAAGTCTCGAAATAAGCTCCAATGTCTTGTTGTATCCAAAATGTCCTGCAGCTGGAAAGTCATGGCGTGATTGGAGGACTCGAAGTCGTGTTCGTCCCTTAGGAATATACAGTCGCTCTTCAAAGTACAAAAGATCTTCCTCCACCTTGAACTTGTCATTATCAGCACGCTTCTTGATCTCGAGAGCTACGCATTTTCAATTGTCGCATGACGTATCCTGTTAAGGAAGTCCGTCAATTGGCATGACAATGAGCGCAAATTCTAAAATGCTCGGTTTCAGAATGTGGTGCATTGTTGATCAAACGCCGCTTCTCCAAATTTAGGCGCGCGATACGATCTCCTCGATAAGGCATCGGATAGTCCTTGTTGCTTCCCAGGCCGATAGGTAATAACAAAGTCAAATCGTGACAACGACATATTCCATCGAGCTTGACGTCGATTCAAGACTCGAGCCGACATAAAGTACTCCAAATTCTTGTGATCCGTGTATACGGTCCCTGGATGTGCAGCGCTTTCGAGAAAGTGTCGCCACTCTTGGAAGGAATCTACTATTGCAAGAAGTTCCTTATCGTGGATTTCATAATTGATTTCAGCAGCAGAAAACTTTCGAGAATAGAACGCCACTGGATGAAGCTTCCCGTCCACGTCCATCTCAGCAAAGTACGGCTCCCAAAGCAAAATCGAAGCATCGGTCTCCAAATAGAAGGCCTTTGTAAAGTCAGGATGTACCAAGATTGGAGCTGTGATAATGCCATCTTGAGGTCTTGGAATGCCTTTTCTGCTTGAGGTCCCCATTCGAGCTTGTCCTTACAAGTCAACCGAGTGAGTGGAGCAGCGACTCGAGAATAATTCTTGATGAAGATTCGATAGAAGTTAGCAAATCCAAGAAAACATTGTACGTCTCTAACCGTCTTCGGAACCTCCCATGATACAATTGCTTCCACCTTCTTAGGGTCCATCTTCAAGCCGTCTGTAGTTGCAATGAACCCTAAAAACTCCATCTCGGTTTGGTGGAATAGGCACTTCTCCAACTTGGCGTAGAGTCCTCGTTCTCGTAGTTTCTCGAGGACCAAACGAACGTGCTTCTCGTGCTCTTCTTCGTTTTTGGAAAATATCAGGATGTCATCCAGATAGATGACAACAAAGTCGTCAAGGTGCTCCCGAAAGATGTCATTCATCATGTGTTGGAAAACAAATGGAAGCATTGGTAAGTAAGGCAAAAGGCATGACATTATATTCAAAATGGCCATACCTTATGCGAACGCCTGTCTTCCACTCGTCTCCTTCCTTGATCCGTACGAGGTTGTAAGCTCCCCTCGATCAATTTTTGTAAAGATCTTTGCACGCCCGAGCCGCTCCAAGAGACCAAAATCAAAGGTAACGGGTAACGATTTTTCTTAGTTACTTTGTTGAGGCCTCGATAGTCCACGCACATTCGTAAGAGCCATCCTTCTTCTTTACAAACAAGATCGGTGCCCCATTGGCGACTTTGAATGACGAATGAAGTTCTTCGCTAGATTCTCGTCAATGTCTTTCGCAGCTCTCCGCTAACTCCGTCTCGAGAGATTGTAGATTGGGCCAAAAGGCGGTTGTGCTCCTTGCGCTCTATGGCATATCGTATGGCGATGCTCCCGGTAGTATGTCCGCGTTCTTCTTCAAAAACACGTCCTCAAAATCCTTGTATTGCTCTTGTATGCTTGCCGTCGAACTCTTCTCCGTGCTAGTTGGGGCTGCATAGATGACAAAGGGTGCTGCTTCTTTGGATAATCGTACGAACGCCCTTGCTCCAATAAACAATGGTTTCCCTATCTTGGGATGTCTACTAGGTTGGCTCTTGGAATGTTCTTTGGAAAAAGTCATTTTCCGCAACTTCCAATCTATGGTAGGGTTATGTTGTTCTAACCAAGAGAGACCTAGGATGACAGGGTTTGACGGGGTTCTAATGACATTAAAAACGACGTAACTACTATGGTCCTTAAACGCCACCTCTATAGGTGCGATTTACGGGTGACACCGCCCGGACAATAAAGGTCGTCCATCTATCACCTCTACATAAACATGTTTGGACTTCTGTACTAGACGAATCTTGTGGCGCTTAGCAAATTCTTCATCTAAAAAACAAGTAGATGCTCCCGAATCTAATAGAGCTAAAGTTTTGTGTTTTTGAGGACCAAGAGACAAGGGAATTGTAAAACAACGGGCAGGTTGGACAGAGAAAGAGGAACCTGATTGTTGTTGTGGCATTGAATCGTCCAAATGGCATGGTTCCTCTCTCAGTAGCTGGCATCGCATCGTCGTTTTCCGGGATCCGCACTCCTAGTCTTAACAATGCGCCGGTTCTGCTTCTTGGGGCAATTTCCAACCTTGTGGCCTTCTTCTCCGTAGTACAAACAGAGTCCTTCTTCCATACGCCGTTTCTTCTCTTCTGGAGTAAGAGCTCTGACACGTGCCGCGTCGATTTGCATGGCCTCTGCCTCCGAATGAGAACTCAAATTGTTTGCCAACATACTCGTCTTTGTAGCGACTCGTTTGGTATTTTGGGCGGTGTCTTGACGACGCTGAATAAACGGTTGTCGCACTTTATAGCTTGGCTAATGGCTTCGTTGAGCGTTTGCGGATCGGGAAGAGATAAAAGTAGGTCCTTCACATCATCCTCAAACCCCAATAAAATCGACTCACCAATGCTTCTTCGCCCCAGTTGATGTCACAAGCCAGTTGTCTAAAATCCGATGTGTAGACTGATGCAGAGCGCATTCCTTGTCGTAGTGATCGGATCTTTGTTGTAGGCCATCGGACCTTGTCATGTTCGCCAAATGCTTCGCAAATGCCTCCAAGAACGTCTCAAAGTTGCTCGAGAATTGGCGATCGTTTCTCGAACAAGGGCAAAAACCACGACAAAGCTTGCCCGTAGTAAGCGAGTTCCAACAAGTCCAACACGCGCCTCCTCCGTCGGATATCGTTCAGTTGAAATCGTTATCAACTTGATTTGGTTGACAAAACCTCGAAACTTGGAACGCGTTCCGTCGAACTTGTCGGGAAGACTAACTCTAGGCTCCTTCCGTTGTTGAATCATTGGGTTTTGTTGAACCAAAGGTGTAGTCGCCTCCTCCGGTGTAGTTGCTTGAGATCGGTGAATCTGAATGATGTTATCCCGATGCTTCGTCATTGTGAAGTCTTGCCATGGCTCCTTCTATCTCCGCTTGTCTATGTGATAATGCGGCAAGAGCACTCATGATGGCGTCAATTTGGATTCCAAATTTTCAGCCATACTAACGTCTTGATCTTTGACTAAATCTACGAAAGAAAAGAAAAATTTGACAAGAGAACAATATTGGTTTAGAGGAGGGTAATCCGCAACCTCTAAAACACTAGCACACCTTCGAGAAGAGGGTAATCCACTCTCTAACAAGAAGGGACTAACTCGATATTTGTGAGAAGGTAGTCTCGACAAACTGTCGAGGACACGGAAATGTATGATAAGAATATGTGAAACTAACAAGAATCGACAGGAGCTTGAATTAACAAGAAGAGTACACGAACAACAACAAGAGAGATGAGCTAGAGCTCCAAGAGATGCGTTGTCGAGACCGAGGGGTTGCCCTCGGCCTCGACTCCTATATATACTAGCTAAGAAGAAGGTTCTCCGGAACCTTCCTCAACCTAGGACCTTCTAGGACCTTCCAAGAACTTCCAAGACCTTCCGAAGCTTCCGGGGCCTTCCGGAAACTTCAAGGACCTTCCAAAAACTTCCGAGACTTCCGAACTTCCGAAGTTTCCGGAAGCTTCTAGAACCTTCTAGAACCTTCCTAAGTTGTCTACCTAGTACGTGGCCGTGACACAGGGAATCTTCAAGGAATCTTCGAAGAATCTTTTAGGGAATCTTCAGAGAATATTTTAGAAGAACCTTCTAGAAACTTCTTGTGTATGTCCGTGACAGTTGGATTGGGAAGAATGCTCCATGTTTTGGAACCGCACCTCCGCCGCTGCAATGAAACCGGTGACGACAACACGCACTGCAAGGGCTCAAGTTACTCTTTGCACATATAGACCGAGCAGGGGGCTTCTCATGGGGAGACCCAAGACAACGGGCCAAGCGCAAAGGAAAGTGGCTTCGAGCCCGTGAACGACTCCTTATATACTCCACAGCCAGATCGGCGGTCGCCACAGCCAGATCGGCGGTCGCCCTAACAACAACGCTGTCGCGCCATGTGAACCGGCGGTCGCCCTGGCCTTGACTTCATTGCGCTTAGCTGACCGCGGCCGCCCTAGCCCTACCTGGGGTTGGATACCGGTCGCCATAGCGATGACAGATTGTTCGGACGAAGAGCACTTTACTCTCCAAGTCAAAATCCATGGTCCACGTAGTACAGCTATTATTAACTAGAATCCCGGAGACCATGTGGGTCAAAAATGTTTGATTCGCAATAATGCTTTTCTTTTGAAAAGAAAAAAAATTAATAATAATAAAGGGAACATGCGAAGGCAAGAGAGAGAACAATAAGGACTCATATTAGAAACTAGAGTTTTGTAAGAGTCTAGCTGTCAAAACCAGCAAAAACTACAAAAGAAATATATTGATCTAAGACTTAGGTTTACAATGAATAAGAGTCCCTTATATACTAATCTCTTGGCTCAACTGCCGAGGCTATACTTTAGCTCTACTGCCGAGGCTATACTTTAGCTCTACTGCCGAAGTTCTATTTATAAAATTAATAGCGAGTGAACATCCGAGCTTATCAACGAGGCCTTGGCCCATGACAAATGCCTCCTCCTCCTCCTCCTCATGTGCTGATGAATTAACAAGTGTCATACAAGAGAATGTGCCCAAGGAATATCAGTACCAGACGCGCACAACGAAAATCCTCGGCCACCGAGCGTCGTGTATTTGACTGACGTTCTTGAGTCTCTTGCGCAATGGCCATTGCCGTTGTTGCCAGTTCACTTGAATTACGCCAGATCTTTCAAACAAGCTTGCGTCCTTTTTCCGCCGGTGACAACGAAGAACCCGCCTCCTCGGGTATAGTAATATTCATGACCGAATGATGATAACCGTGAGTCATAAAAATGCGGACATACCTATAGATCGCGACACACGATTATTCAACGCCATCATCGCGATCGGCAAATCGAAAAGCCCAATCTTCTTGCTCAAATGTCGTGAAAATACGAAGATATGTTTCAAGCTCTTGATTCGCCCTCTCTGTTGCACCATCTGCTCTCGGATGGAAAGTCGCCGACAACCGACGCGCGTAATCTTCATCAATCTGCATACTTCTGTCAAAAGCAGACTAACAAATTGACTACCACGATCCGACACAATTGCTGCAGGCAATCCGTGATGCTGAAAAACTTGCTCTAAAAGTTTGTGAGCCACATCAAGTGCACGAATTGTCTTCATAGGCACAGCAATGATAGATTTGGACAAACGATCTGTCACAACCATGATATTTGTCGATCGGCCGCTTGGTGCCAATCCGGTAATAAAATCAATGGAGAGCTCAGTCCAAATCCGTGCCGGAATTGGCAAAGGTTTTAGCAACCCTTGCTTCTGCTCCCGCCAAATCTTCGATTTTCCACACACGTTGCAATTCCGTACAAATCTCCGAATCTCTCTTGTGTCAACCCAAGCCACGTATATTCACGTGCAATCAAGTCACGCGTACCCTCACGACCTGGATGTCCTGCTAGTGGTGAATCATGAGTAGATTGGATCAAACGTGTACGAAGAGGTTCGTGCGCCGGAATCCATATTCGTCCACGCCAACGCAATCGATGACCTGAATCTACAGAACACTCACTAATCGTGATAGGTAAGCCCCATTCTTTAGGTAGTCGGTGCTCACCATCCATAACCGCCTTTCGCATCTTCCAATAACGATGATTTGTTTGCAGGGCAACATCCCATAATGCAATCATCTCTGCGTCAATAAATGGACATATGGGACGCGGGGTCATTATCGACTACAAGCGAGCCTCTTTTCTCGAATCGCATCACCATCTCGCGATCCATGCGGATTTAGCGACAACCTTCAAAGCGCCATCATCTCCGTCAAAAAGTCGATGATATCGATTCATGATTCGATCATCATCTGCGTGTTGGGAAGATCCTGCTCCCGACGAGAAAGTGCATCCGATTGAACTTGATCCTTGCCAGGCTTGTGCACGATCTCAAAGTCAAAATCATTCAACTCGTAGGCCCAACGCATTTGCCTCTCGCTCAAATGTTGCTTCTTCAAAATAAGCCAAATTGCGATGATCCAACTCACTTCAAAATGTTGGCCAACAAGTAATGTACGCCACTCGCGGATGCAATGTACAATCGCTAGCATTTCCTTGTCATGAATCGGATAATTGGACTCGGCTGACCGTTTCTTCGAGAAATAAGCAACCGCATGCCAAAGTCCGTCCACCTTTTGCATTAAGGTGCCACCAACAAAGATAACCGGGAGGAATCACATTCAATGGTTGTTTCCAAACCTGGAGTCCATTTAACGAGCACCGTCGCATGAATTAATGCCTCCTTCAATCGATCAAAGGCATGTTGATATTTCGATGTCAATGGAAAGGTTGATCTTTCCGCGTTAGTCGAGTAAGAGGTTACGCAATGTTAGAATATCCATCTATGAATTGTCGATAATAATTGCGAAAACCTAAAAATCCACGAACTCCTTTCACTTTTCTTGGCGGCTCCCATTGACGAATTGCCTCAAGTTTTCTTTGGATCGACCGCAAACCCCAACCGTCTTCACCAAATATCCAAGATACTTAATAGTGCCCGCTTCAAACTCGCTCTTATCAAAACCAAGTTGAAGCTCTGCGTTAGCAAGCTTACGGATGATCCTGAGAACTGCATCACGATGTTCTTTTTGAGTATCACTATAGATCACCACGTCATCAATATATGCGGAGCAGCATATATCCAATTCTTCGCGAAGTATCCAATTGATATATCGGCGAAAAGTTGCGGCGTGCGCCCGTCGGTCAAAACGGTGTGACCAACCACTCATATAAGCCAAAGCGTGTTTTGAACGCCGTCTTCCACTCGTCACCTTCTTTCACACGTATCCGATGAAACGCAGAGATTACATCAACCTTGGAGATATATTTGGCTGCAGCAATGGATCTTAACGTCTCATCAATGCGCGGAAATCGGATAGCTGTCCTTCCGACTCATCTCGTTCAATCGCCGATAGTCAACACGAATCGCAATCCTCCGCCAGGTTTCTTCACAAATATGACCCGGTAAGCTGCGGGTGAATTACTTACGCGAATAAATCCATTATCCAACAACTCCGTAAGGGTCTTGCGCAAAACTAATAATTGATCCTTGGACATCGATCTGGCATGGCGGGGATGTCATCATTAGTCTTCCTTCAATAAGATTGATCTCATGATCAACCCCTTTCCTATGCGGGGGGCAACGACTTTGCATCTTGTCGATTAAAAGCGTCAATAATCGGCATGAGCGATCGGGAGCATGTTGTGCCGGGTCCCTATACACCTTACATTTGTAGTGCCTTGGATGTCAACCAAGTCGGCACTAAAAACCTCTACCGGGTTCACCGCTTCTCTCGCAAAGTTTGAATTATCGATGCACGTATCTCTTGCATTGGCTCCAACGTAATCGGTCGAGTCTTCACAATCATCTTGAAAGGTTTTCGAATGCAAACCTCTTCTTTAGCAAGTCGAACACTTGCATCATGTCGCTCCATCCAACCTTTTCCCAAGATTATATCATCTATCCGTCATCCCGGAATAACATAGGCAACAATCTTCTCCTCCATACCATCAATATTGGCCATAAAATTTGCAATTTGGCAAATCATAGGCCGCTTCTTCATTGTCGTAACTTGCTCCAAAGATCTAGGTTGAATAGATGACGCATCCAACCCTCTCCGTCGAACAAATTGCTCGCATACGATTTGCAAAGCATTGGCATCCAGAATCACACAAAGCACGAGTAGATATAGTTGAGTTTATTAAAACATCAACATACATACCACCCGTGTCTAAGCTGTCTCCTAGATTCTTCAACTTTGACAACCTGCCTCCACGCCTCCGACTGAGGCTTATGCCGGAAGCTGCTCGTTTTCCGACTCTACATCAGAGTCACAACTCTCCATCTCTTTGACCTCCTCTGTCTTGACATTGCTCTTTTCTTTCTTCTCCGCGCACTATCGAAGTTTTGTCCGCGCTCTCTTTCTTCTTCTTCTCATTGCCTTCACCTTGCTTGGATGAACATTCATTTGCACGGTGGCCTCGCTTCAAACATAAAAAACAGCGTCCCTCTTGGCGACACCGTTGTTGTTCCTCCAAAGTCAGACGTCTCCGAAGCTTGCTTATTTGGACTGTAGGCATCCAATCCATCTCATCTCCATCTGGCCATACGCGATTTGATGTCGCGATCGGAGCTGCACAACCCTTCTGATATTGCAAGCAATCAAGTTGAGAGCCGACCGCCAACAAAGCTTGGACAAACATACCATAATCGATGTACGTCACAGGTCCAATCATCGCACGTTGCATCTCTGAGTTGAGAGCACCGCGAAGATATCCTATCTTCACCATATCCGGAACCATGGTAAGTTGACTCTCACCAAGCTCCTTCTCAAACTTGGGCAAGAATGTTGCGAATGACTCCCTACCCTGCTTCATTGCTTGAAGCCGATTCAATGCCAGCACTTTCTTTGCATTCGGTCGATGTAAACGCTGTCAAGATGTTGAATAAAAGTCGCCGCATTGCAACCACGTTGATTTTGGTAGAAAGATACTACCATCATCTGCGCTTCGCGTCCATCCTCGAAAACAAGTATGCGGCTTGATCTTGAGGTGTACCAAGTCTGACTCCATCAATTGAAGCTTGTTATCCGCTTCGACCTTCCATATCGGGTAGCCCTTGCGACTCCCGTCAAACTTTGAAATATCGGCAATCGCTTGCGCAATGCGACGGCGTTCCTCCATATTGTTCTTTGCATCGATTGCGGCATCATCTGCGATGAAGACGGACCTCCTAAACTCGTGAATTGTCCAAATGCTGAACCACTGCGATCGTTGTGCAACCAATCGCTCGATAGCCAACTTCTCGACTTGCCGAAAGCTTGAAGTGTGTGCGCAACCTCACGATCTCCTGTTGATAGTCTTCCGCCGTAATTTCTCCTTGCGCCTGCTGCTGCTACTGCTGCAAGATCTCATCATCGATCATCTGGGCGTTCTCCATCTCAAAAAGCAACACCTCTCAATCAACTCTTCAGGCTTCGCAAAGCCTTCAAATGCGTCCCGGTTCTGTGGCTATCTTCAATCACTACCACGAGGGTGGATAAGTTCCTCAATCTAATCAATGTCCTACTTTTGTCGTTTGAAAAAACAAGGGAGGATGAAGCCCTTCAGAAAATCAAGAGAAGTCTTGGATTATGTAAGAGTCTAGCTGTCAAAACAAGCAAAAACTACAAAAGAAATATATTGATCCAAGACTTAGGTTTACAATGAATAAGAGTCCCTTATATACTAACTTCTTGGCTCAACTGCCGAGGCTATACTTTAGCTCTACTGCCGAGGCTATACTTTAGCTCTACTGCCGAGGCTATACTTTAGCTCTACTGCGGAGGCTATACTTTAGCTCTACTGCCGAGGCTATACTTTAGCTCTACTGCCGAAGTTCTATTGATAAAATTAATAGCGAGTGAACATCCGAGCTTATCAACGAGGCCTTGGCCCATGACAAGTTTTAACTTCTCTTGCTCCAAATCCAAAAAATAAAGGGATGAATATTGCTCAATCCACGTTTCCTAAATAATTAAGAATGATAAAAATTGCCATGTATCAATGATGGTACCTCGGACATTGAAGGTTTTTCCTTTATGCTTATACCACATGCAATAGTGAGATTTCATTCACCAAGAATATTTAAATTGAAGAAAATCAAAAACTTCATATTCACATTCAACGTTTTTGCATACAAAATGGCAATTGCACTTAGTGTTTGGTATTGAGTACACTACTTTTCTACAATTGCTATAAAAACGTGATTAACTAACTACCAGTCATTCTTCGCTTGGGCCCCCTTCATTGTAAAGTTGGCTTGGCCCCCCTTCTGTACAAACTTGGCTTGGCCCCCCTTCATCAAAATGTGCCTGACCTTCCTCCATCGTTTGGTTCGGCTCCCCTTCATCCACTTCTCGGCTTCGGTCCCTTCTTCTTCTGAATCTGACGAAACTATGTCCTCATCAGGGATTCCTCCTTTGTAACCCCTAGGTGTTGTAAGCCCTTCTCGTGGGTTGGCCGCTGGGTAAGGAGCTCGCGGAATATGGGGTTCTGTTGGCTTAATTGATTGAGGGGATTTTTTAAACGTCCTCCGATCCACGTCCCTTTGCAAAATTACCTCCGCGTACACCATTTGTGCTATGTTGTACGAAACCTCGTTGCTCACCACATGCACACCGGCGTAGAGGAACTTCCACACTTCAATGCATCGTTGCACAAATTCATCGTGATGGCAATAGTGCAAATTTGCGCAATTCAGGCGGCGATGAAACTCGTGACGATAGTGTGGAAACAAATGGCCGATGTGGCACCAAGCAATGTACCACTTGCAAGTCTTAAGGGTCCACGGTTCCTCTACTTGCGCCCACCCCGGAAAAGCCTGTAGCGTGGGATCTATGAGAATCCTGTGAAATCTCCTTTGCATCTTTCCTTTCCTCTTGCAGTCCTTGTCTCTCGCTATCTTCCGCTCCTGGCTAGGCGTCATGGTCACCCAAATGCTAACCAAGGAAGAAAATTTTTAAACTAACTCAAAAAAAAGTTATATCTATTCCGTGGTGTCGGACCCCGTTTTTTCGATTTTTGGCCATTATGTTCTAATGCGCATTAAGAATATGTATAGTGTCTAGAATCCGACCTATGTATTTGCTAAGCCGTATAGTATAAGGCAATTACGTTTTTACAAATAAAGGAATTAGTTAAAATCTAGTTTGTGTTAAGTAGGACGGATTTGCCAATCCGTACTCTGTCCCCGTACGGCTAGGACGTGCTGTCAGAGGACGGATTAGGAGTTATGATGGCAGGAGAAGGACGGAGTGGCGAAGAATTTAATAATGACGAGAAATCTAGAAGGCGACTCCGTACGAAGAGGACAATGATGGCGGCGGACCAAGTTATGATGGTCGGACTTAACTCCGGCCCCCTCGATAAAAGGCCACCCGTCCGCCCTTGTCGTCACCTGCCTCCTCGTTTTCTGCGCCCTTTGTCGTCTTGCGCTCCTGTCCTCCGTCTTCCGTCTTCCGTCCTTAGCTCCGATCCGGCCCACTGGCCGATCTCAGCCCGACGACTCTCTATTTCCTTGCGCACTTCTTTCCGATGGCAGGAACGGCGTCCACTTCCGCTCAGGAGCAAGAGGAGCTGAAAATTTCCATCAAGCTCGTGTCGCCGTGTATTCCGATCGAGGAGGATGAGAAGAAGTCCTTGACGGAAAACCTCGAGAGGATGGGGTTAGCCGGCCTGCTGGATACGCCCTGGGGATTGCGCGACGCGGAGATGGTGCGCGAGATCAAGGTCGGAGCGCCAAACCAGTTCGAAGGGACGGTTAGAGGGAAGCCGGCTTCCTGGACGGCCGACCACTGGAGAGCTGTTTACGGCCTGACCGTAAACAACGGAGTAGGGTTGTGCGGCTGGAAACACAAGTGGGCGAAGAAGGCGTTCCACGGGGATCCGCACAAGAACAATGGCTACTCGATTGAGGATTGCAGGAATCCGAGGGAGCGCGCCGTCATCAAGTTCTTGGCGCCGATTATTCACGGGGAGAAGCCGCACCGGATCACCGTACGGCTGGCCAACACCGTCCTGGGCTCCTTGCGCGGCGAACGAGAGGTGGACTGGGGGATGATCATCCGCGACTTGGTCGCCCGGCTTGCCGAGAATGTAGGTAAAACCCGTCCTAGCCCTATTACTCCTTTCCTTTACCACCTGTACAAGAAGGAGGAGGTGCTGACGGAGGAGGAGGAGTCGAACTATGAGATCGCGCTGTCGTCGCAAAACAACGGCGTGTTCGAGTCGGAGGAGAGTACGGATAGCAAGGCCTGTACTCGGAAGAGGAGGAGGACGAGGTCGGATCAGACGACGGGGACGTTCCACCGGACGCGCCAGAGGAGCCGGCTCCGGAGGCGACACCACCGCGGACGCGTCCAGAGGTAATCATCCTTCCGTCCCCGTCCCCTCCCACGAATCCGACCGAGGCCGGAACTCAGACTGAGGGAGGCCAGCCTTCGAGGCCGGTGGATGAAGGGGAAGTTACGGCCGATTGGGAGAACCCCATGAATCCGAACGACCCCCGACTCCCCCCACCTAACAGTCCGTCCGCCAATCACCCGGATCCCATTAGGCGAGCATGGCACCACTTCACGGAAGCCAGGTGCCAGTACTTCTTCTACCAAGGACTGCTGGCGAAGCTATGCCAAGAATTTGGAGTGAAGACGTTGCTGGAGGTCAAGGCGAAGTGGGAATCCAAACCGGACGCGAAGCAGTTTCGACAAATGGAGAAGCAAGTGACCAAGCTGATCCTGGAGAATAGACGTCTTCGCGAGACGGTCAGGAGAAGGGAGGAAGAACTCCTGGTCGGAAGGCAGGCCGTAATCACGGCAAACGAGCACGTCGTAAAGCTCGTGGAAATCTGCGAGGTTCCGGCCGAGGTACTGCAGAGGGCGAACTTGTTCGCGGCCGGAATCTTGGAGTCGGAGGTTTTCAAGGCGGAGACGTTCAAGAAGTTCCTCTTGGCGGCAAAGACGTACGCCACGAAGGTAGAGAAGAGCAACGCCGAGGTCAAGGTGCTGCTCGACACCGTCCGGGAGCAGATGAAGGAGGTAGTGATGCCGGCCTTCACTTCTACTCCGGCCAAGACTCCGCGGCCGGATACAGCGAGGACAGATGCTGGGCCCTCCAGTCCGACCGACACGAAGGGCAAGGCGAAGGTGAAGACGGAGTCAGACGCACCCGCCCCAGCAGACTCACCGGCCAAGAACACGCGCACCGCTAAGAGGAAGCTCACGGGCGAAGAATACGAGAAGTCTCCCGGGGCGCAGAAGCTCCACGACATCGGCCTCGAGCACTCCGAAGAAGAAGAATTGAAGAGCGGAGACGAGACCAACTCCAGCGAGGACGAGTACGTGATAACCGATACGGGCAAGAGAGTGAAGGCAGGACGTATCGCAGCGACGCCACTGAAGCGGCCAAAGCACGGAGTTAGTTCGCGAAGGAAGAGGTAGGACGTCTTAGAGGACGGCTGTCACAGGACGGCCAGGGTTAGGAGGCCGGATTCGTATCCGTCCTAGGCCAGTATAGTGTTTTCTTTTTGGGGAATGCGTGCCGCTTTTTGAGGAGTAGGCCTGATAGGCCGGCGCCGCAATCCAGTTAGGGATCTAAGTCGTTGACTTAGAAGTACTTATAGGTGGGAGTTTTGTCCACCAAAACATTCCTTGCTTGAGTGTTAATCGAACCTTCTTATGTGCATATTCGGTGTGATCATTTCCCTGTCTCCTTTTCAGTTGAGTGCTTGGAAAGCCGGATCTACTTTTGTGTGTTGTGAGTTGGGAGTTCGGAATCCGGATTCTTTGCTAGATCGTTTCTGTGGAGTTGAAGTCGGGTTGGGCGTATTCTTGAGTGCCTTGTGTCTTCGACTAGTCTAGGTGTCTGAGAGAGGGAAACTGCTGTGGTAAACACTTACGGTCTGGGAGAGTCTGGGAGTATAGTGTGTGAGGACGGATTCCAATCCGGCCTCCAGCTGCCACAGACTTGGGTTCCTCTGTAGTCTCAGAGGACGGATCAAGCGCAGTACGTGACCAGGATACGTGTAGACGTCTTGTAGCCGGATTCGGAGCTCTTGGAGTCTGTCGTTGTAGTAAGGGTGATAGGGTAACCAGGACGGCCTGCGTGACCTGCTAGTTCGGACGGATAGGACGGATTAGTTGTGAGGACGTAATATGTGCCTTAGTGTGTGTGTGTGTGTGTGAGTAGAGTCTAAGTGTGGAGGTTTCCGCCACGGTAAACATAAGGAAAAGAGTCTTTGTGCATCCCCTCTTGCAAAGGGATACCCTTGCCCTACAAGGCTAAAACATGAGTTGGGACTAGGAAACGTTTGTGGGTTTGGTTGTCTTAGCACTACTTGTCTTGGTCACTTCACAGAATCCCTGGAACGATACACGAGTCACCTGAACACGGGTTTTACACCAATAAACGTGTAAGGGAAGATAAAGTGAATACATGGCATCCGACACGTGGACTAACACAGAATTTAGAAAACTCGAAAATCGGGCAGCATGTATGTGTAAAATGCACACGTGTGGCACGTGTGTGCCAATCACCGCACGCTCTAGCGCTCGAACAAGCAGGCGGCAACCAGAGGTCGACACCAGACAATGCGCAAGGCCCGACACGTGGAAGTGAAAAATGGCGACTGGCGGTGTCCGCGCGCGTATATGTAACCCTGGTTCTAGGGCGACCGCCGATCCAGCTGAAAGGCGAGCGTCGGTCGCCAGGGCGACCGCCGATCCAGCGGATTGGCGACCGCCGGTCCACCTGGTGTGCGACCATCGGTCAGAGGGCGCGACCTCCAAATGGAAGGGCGCGACGTATGCGTGGGGGCGCGACCTCTGGATCGCGCGACCGCCAATCCAGCTGGTGAGCGACCGTAGGTCACTGGGCGACCGCCGGTCCACCTCGTGAGCAAGTACTAACCTTCCTCCCAGCGTGTGTGTCAGAATTTTCAAAGTAGTAACGAATGTATATAATGACTTTTGGTGGCAAGTATTTGGAACCATCAAAACTAAAAACAAAAAAAAATTAAAAAAAAAAACATATATATATATATGTGGGGCAATAATGTGATTTTAATACTTGGACTTCCTAATAATGACCCTATGAAAATGATAGAATCAAAAAAAAAAAAACCATGGGGAAATCGCATCCATATGTCATAATTTAGGTGCACCCACCACAACTTTGAATGATAAGGGAAAAGAGAATGAAAGCATACATGAGGTGATACGAACACTTGAATTAGGTAATAAGGGCCTCATAAATGTAATGGAAGAATTCATAAAACCATGGGAGAATGCCAACTAAGTGGTTGAGTTTATATGGGGATATTTGAATTGCGGGGTCTGAAGAACGGGGGAATATGTAAATATATAAGTAAAAAGGGAGTAGAAGGGGTGTTGATAACTTTCCTAGGTGATTCATATTGTGTAAAAATATAATATAAATCTTAGGGGCACAAAGAGAATGAAAGTATTTTTCCCGAATTTCCAAAAATTAAATAGTATGTGAAAGTAGGCGTTGTGCGCACATGCATACGAAAACAAAGTGGGGAATGTAATTTGAACATTTGGACTACACTAAATAAGTACATTAGTGTTAGATTTTTATAAGATTTGAAAATGCTACAAGTTTTTACTTTTGGGATAAAATTTTTACCAAGAATATCGATTCCAATACTATGTAAGGATCCCCATCTTCACCTTTGTAGAGGGTACAAATATTGACTAATAGTAAAAACTTATAGCCTATTTATGTATATTAGTGTATCTAACACTAATCTACCTATTTAGTGTAGGTAATATGGATCATATAAAAATGATGGAACCATCAAAAATATTATAGGACAACCTGTACTATTTTTCCCAAATTAATATAGAATTTTCGAAGTAAGTAGAGCTTTAAATAAAAGATAAAAAATAGTTAAATGGAGAGAAAAAATATTTTAAAAAGAATTGGACTATGTAATAACTACCTTATGAACATGATGGAGCTATAAAAAGAATCGTTGGAGTAAAGGATCTATAGGTTGGATTTTGGTTGCAAGCACTTAGAAACACCAAAACTTCAAAAATAAGAAAAATAGATAAAGGGGTAAGAGGATAATTTAAACCCTTACACTACCTAATGATGACCCTATGGAAATGATGGTGTTATTTAGAAAATCGTGGGGATATGTCATCTATAGGTCATCATTTACTTGTAAGTCATTTGAATGAGTAGAATATTGAATGATATACGGAAAATAGATTTGTGGAAAGAGATAACGATTTTAAAACTTGTGTTGACTAAAAAAGACTTTATAAAAATTATGGAAGAACAAAATTTCCCGTAAAAGAAACGTATCTACATGTTATGATTTACTTTGACTTTGTAGGATGCTAAGTAATAGAGGAAGTTATACTAAAGGGGGGAGGAGGTGGTTTTATTATTTTCTCTAACCGTATTAAATATATTAAATCATGAAAGAAGCCACATGGAACTTAGATTTACATGGAAGGAAATACTTGGTGTTAATTTGATTCAACCTTGGCATGGTATAGGTCTATAGGATACTTGGTGTTAACTTCATTCAAAACCTCTAAATCGCGCGACCGCCAATACAGCGGATGGACAAACGTCGGTCGCTAGGGCGACCGCCGATCCAGCTGATGGGCGAACGACGCTGACAGGGCGACCGGCGGTCTACGTGATGGGCAAGCACCAAGGAGAATAGTGTCCGCGAGCCTCCGCGCACCCTCCTGCTGGGGCGACCGCCGATCTAGGCGATGGGCGAACGTCGGTCGCTTGGGCGAACGTCGGTCGCTAGGGCGACCGCCGATCCAGCTGATGGGCGAACGTCGGTCGCTAGGGCGACCGCCGATCCAGCTCATGAGCGAACGACGGTGACAGGGCGACCGACGGTCTACGTGATGGGCGCGAATATCTGCTTCCCCCCCTTTTGCTACAAATCTTTTTCTGCATATTTGAAATCATGTACGAATCATTGCCTTTCGAGGTTTTGGGGGGTTTGTAAAAATATTCATTGACTCTAAATACTTGCAACTAAATCCCACCATATATTTATACGTAACTTCAACAACTTAGTTACGATTCCAACTTTTTACAAATTATTTATCATTACTTCATCGTGGATTAATACTAATCAAAGCTTTCCAAAACTCAATATCATTATATATACATATGGAATGGTATACACGACATAATTTTCTAAAAAACCACTGTCCAAAGTATCCACCAACCTACCAACATACAAACCTACCAACTTAAATAATTACGAACCTACATACCATTCTAAGAACCTTTTTTTAGATATTTCCAAATCATGCATTTCAAATAAAAAATAAACAAATAAAAAGAATAAACAAGATGATTAAAATAACACCGTGCGCATATATACAAATAATAAACATAACATCGTTCAACGGGTATCTTACTAGTAAAAACATATCATATAATCAAAAAGATACATTGTATAACATCCACCTAGCACTTATCTCCCAACTTTCGATTCACAAATAAAATAAAGTAAATGGATATAACCAACACACCAACGTCTTTCTAAAACTTGATTCCGCTTACTCTAATCTTCTTCCATTGTACTTTAGATTTTTTTAGATGGTACCAGCTCAGACATTTCTCCTTTGTCTTATTTGCAATACATAGATCTTCGATCCTTGCATTTAAGAACCTCTCCTCTTCTCATGAGCACAAGTAGCTTTTTGACCAACTCCTCGCTTGTTTCATTCCACTGTGAACTTTGACCCTCTTACGCAATATCCACGGTTCCATCTATTCTATTGAGGACTAACTTTTCCTTGTTCCCCTTCAATCTTATTGATGCTAGGTTCACCCTTTCGATCTCAGCTCTCAAGGCATCGCATGCCGAAATGAGTTTCTTTAGCTCCTTCTCAAAATGACCTTGGTCATTGGCTCCTTCAACCATAAAATCCTTCTCGCGACCCCAATCATTGACCACAAACCATTCGTCGACGCGCTTGTATCTCCTATGCACATCCTCGAAATGTTTCTTCTTCTTTATGAGCTCTTCCTCATAATCGACCTGATCTGATGCAACCAGAGCTGGGAGAACATTCGTCGCCTCCTCTTGGATCTTCTTTTTTGCATCCTTGATTACCTCTATGTCATGTTGGAGTTCAACACACTTTGCCCGTTCGTATGACAAAGCATGAAACAAATATTCATAATCCTCAAAAGCCTTGTTCAACAACTTCATCCACGAATCATCGTTTTCATTCGGGCGTTTCGCTTTGAAGACTACTTGAACTTCCTTCTCCAGCTCTACTTCTTCATTTCCTTCTCTTTCTGGCTGTTCAATCGTTTCCATTGGATATTCTAGAGTCCCATCCTCTACGCTAACATTTGTTTGAGGAGAGGCGCTCATAATGGGCCGAACTATAACTTCGGGTGTTCGCAAAGTACAAGCACCAAACATTGCTTCAACCTCCATGTATTCAATGCCATCTGCTTCTCCTTCTGTTCGTAGGTCCTCGATGTGCTTCACAGGTGCATCAATCACATCCAAATCTTGCACGCTTGTTTCACCCACATGAAAGTGTTCAACGCCACCAATAGAACCTTCTACAAGAGGAGTATGATGCTCCCTCTCCTTAACCTCTTCTTCATCAGAATTAGGATTTACCCAAACATACACATCATCAGCATCCCCATCTTTCCGATGCCTTGCTGCCGTAAGTCCTTCTCGTGGGTTTTTTCATCAATGGGGCTCTTGGAATATCTTGCTTGGTTGGAAGGAAGAATTGAGGCGATTTTTTCATTGAGCTCCAATCCACCACTTTCTCCAATATTACCTCTGCATACACCATTTGAGCAATATGATACGAAACCTCGTTCTTGGTGACATTCTTGCCTTTATAAAGGAACCTCCACACTTCAATACATCGTTGCACGAATTTGTCATGCTTACAATAGTGCGGTTGCGGCATTTAATTTCAAGTGCGTCTCATGTCGAAAGTGTGGAAACAACTTGGCGATGTGGCACCAAAGCGATGTAATTCTTCATCATGTTGTCCGACTCCACACACCCTCTTCGGTCTCCCACCCCGGAAAAGCGCGTTGAGTGGCATCTTGGAGAATACGGTGATTCCTCTTCTGTTTTTCCTCTCTTCTTGCGTCGCTCCCCAAGTACTATTTTACGTTCCGCAATTGTAGTCATTGTTACCTCCGATCACGGAAATGCCGCTATGATGTGATGTTAGATACAAAACACCAAAAATGGTGCGATCCACGTTGGCCTCCAATCGAGCAAGCAAGTGGCAACTTTGAGTCGACACCGGACAATGCGCAATTCCACGGCACGTGGGATCGAAAAGTGACGACTACGGCCAATTACGATTGTATTTAACCTCCTGTGGCGGGCGACCGGCGGTGTCCCGCGACATCGTTAGGGCGACCGCCCGGTCCAGTGTTTCTTGCAAGACTCGCTCGGGGCGACCGCCGGTCAGTGCAGCAGACCTCTCGGCGACCGCCGCGTGCGGCTTGAAGAGTTTCGATCCGGCCTCGGCGGAGCGCCAGGCGACCGGCACTCTGCAGGCGACTTCGCGAGAGCTCCCGCTCTTTTTCTTGGATCCTCTTTATGCAATATTCAAATTTTGAATTAACCGATTCAAGCATCTCCCCATTCCCCCTTCAATCCCCCTCATCCCCCTCATCCCCCTCATTCCCTCTCATTCCCACTCACTTCTTCCTATATCTCATTCCCAATTGAAAATGATTCTTATGGTCATGGGCATTTTGCCAAGAGCGGTGACCATGATACATGAAAAATGATTTTATTCTCATTGGATACTCTTGTGGTGTAATATGGATTTAGATCGATACAAGTTTAATCACAATTTACAAAATTATAATTTTCAACATTCTCAGAATTCTCAACATAAAATACTCATCAAATATTGGTTCCAAAAGTACGCTCAGTAATGGGTTGATAAGAATGTCCGCAAATCATTAGTCTTCTTCTCTTCAAATATTTACCTTTATATACTGGTCACTCATTTTTTCTCCAAACATATAATATGTCATGATATATCACCTTTTAATTTGGTAAGCAACTATTTCTCTTAGTGCTTTCTAGGGTATATGCACTAATTCCATTCACTTAATTGTATTTCAAGACCTTATTATTTGAGTTGCCAAAATTTTCAAATTCCTCCCCCCACTCAATTTAACCAATTTCATAATGTTATGAGCCCATAAACTCATTGCAAGGATAATCTATCAGTCGGATATTATATACGGAGATCTTATAATATATTAAAGGCTCCACTGATATAAAAAGAAACTAGAAATTGTTCTAGAATGTGATGTTAAAATATGAGGTGCAGTTTTGGTACAGAAATGGTATCTTATTTAGATGCTAGGAATTGACTACCTAGGATTACATGCTAAGATTGTAGGTATTGAATCGTTAGATTCATTAAAGTGTTTTCATGCATTGAAGAGGCTGATGCTCTATAAATGATTTCACATTTTATCAATTATTATAACTGATTAGGCACGATATGACTTCTTAAAATATACACCATACAAAATAATATATACCATTCATGCCTACAAAGAGGACGAAAAACTCTCACCCCATCCTTCCTCCCATTCATTATTATCCATTTACACATCTCTTGTCCATTTCTTAGGAATTGAATGATCATAAAATGGGAATTATGGGACCCACGATCCGAAATTCCTACCCTATGCATACATTCCTAATTTTTAAATTAATACATTATAAACTAAAGGGCTCTTTTATTCCTCCCCCATCCAATATTCATCCTCATCTCATGATTCTCATCCTCGTAGGAGCTGCTATGAAACCTGATGCCCTCGCATTCAACATAAAGAGGTGAAATAGGGCGACCGCTGATTCAGCTCATGGGCGAACGTCAGTTGCTAGGGCGATCGGCGGTCCAGCTTTGGGCGAACGTCGGTCGCTAGGGCGACCGCCGGTCCAGTTCATGGGCGACCGCCGGTCCAGTTCATGGGCGAACGTCGGTCGCTGGGGCGATCGGCGGTCCAGATAGGGCGATAGCTGGACCAGCGGGCGACCGGCGGTGGACATTTTGTAGACCGCCGGTCGCCTTATCACTGTGCTTAGGAACGCGACGGGTAGTCCATTTTCACACTTTGCGAGTTCCTCCTTTTCGGGCATTGACTAGTATCGACTTCAGAGTTGCTGCTTGCTTGCTCGTAGAGGGACTTTGCGTATTTCTACGAATTTTTCTTATGGAGGCACTACCCGTTGTAGCGGGCACATCCATGGTGCGCCATGAGCGAGGTCGGATTGCGAAGAAGCGCAGAGCTATCTTGAAGAATCCAAAGTTAGTAGCGTTTAGAGGATGGGAGGAAGAGAGGGGGCCGTGGTCTTTTGCCATATGTGAGAAATATGTGGAGAGGTGCCACATCAACAAGCTCTTTCCTCTACATTGGCACAATATTCATCGGCACAAGAATGAAGCTAACCTCCGAGAGTGCCATCATTACGATTTCAAAGCGAGATGCATCTATGCTTGGCATATGATATACGGTAACAACCATATTTTTAAATATGAGGTTCCCTACTTTTTGGCACAAATGGCATATGCGGAAATGATTCTCGGGAAGAACGTGCATTGGTGGACGCATCCACGTTTGCCTGTACAAGAGAAGACCGAACCAATAGAGGTTGGAGAGACATCAAAGACTATTGAAGGAGATGGAATTGGAACGGTACCTATGAGTCCTAAGGCCGACGCGGAATTTTACACAGCAGGGTCTTCTTCTGAATCCTCGGAGGATGAACACACACACGAATACGAGCTCGATGAACCAACTGGTCCTCCAATGCATTGGATTGAAGGAATATCCTTTGAGGTAAATCTATTCCGAAAAGTGGGTGGAAGATTATCCAAAGCCATGGATACTTTGATCATTTTGCACAATTTAAGTATAGGAAAAGGCATGGAATTGGATTTAGTACTGCAGAATAGAAAGGAATTGGAAGCCCTCAAAGAAAGAGCCCTTTCTACACCATACGATGTACAAGAAGAATGTCGGGAGGTTTTCGAAAAAGCTCTAGACTGCATAGCTGACATGGAGACCATGCTTGTGCAACGAAAAGAGGCTAAGAAGAAGTTTTTCGAGAAGAAAAATTCAAACAGCCTTTCCATAGAAGACTACGTAGAGTTCTGGACAGCTAAACATAATTACCTGGAAGGGGTCCTAGCTGAGAGGAGGGATAAGTTGACGGATATTGAAGAATCTATTGCTCTAGAGGTAGATAAAGAGATGCTACGCATTCGGGATTTGGCATTAGCGGGTAAGTATGGCAAGACTCCAGAGGAAGTTGACAAATTAAAGAGGCTGGTGAAATGGTGTGAAGACCAGAATGTAAAACTCGCAAAGCAACTACGTGTAGCGGAGGAGAATGCTCGATTTGAGGACGCATGGGCAGAGTGGGCTCATCGTAAAAGTAACGCAAAAGATGACATCAACATAAACGCAATCGACGTTGATTTGGAACCGCAACGATCACTTTTTTCAAAGGGCAAGGAAAAAGTTGAAGATTCTTGACGTAGAGGCGATGGACTTACAACCCCAACATTCACCAAACGATATTTGATTTACGTTATTTAGGTGTAGGGAAAGTGTACGTAATTTCTTCTATGTACTCTTTCGCATACTCTTTATATATGGAAGTTTGTTTTTACCTTTCATCATGCGTAAGTACATGTTTGTGCATTGGTACAAGGGGTTGGGCGGGTTATATGGACTATGAAGATGTAAGATACAATAAAAGCTGACAAAGTACAATCGATAGACCACAAGCAAAGGAGCGAACCAAATACATACCATTGATTTAATCGATGCAAAAAGTAGTACAATAGGAAATGAGATACATTGTTGCGCAAAAAGCTACCACTCGATAATACTATAATGAAATATAGTCCTATATAGCTAAAACCATACGCTATGCTCGAGTGTATGGATTCACAATATCGTAATTATCATTCACTAGGCTGAGGGTTGGAGCATTCTCCAACAAGAAGTTTGCGCTTTGCACGAGTTCGATTGAATGGACCATCTGCATTTAAGATCAGATCTAAAACTCTAGAGTCTTTCAAGTATTGCAAAGTCCTTCTTGTGAGGGGACTATGTACATCCAGTAAATAGTCTAGAGCTTGAAACTGGTATCGTGGCCCCCAAGTAGACTCAGCATATTGACACTCTTCCAAATCTTCCATGGAGGCACGACCTTCACCGTCGGTTACTCTCTTCCCATATTGATTCCATCGATGTCACATTGGATGGGGCCCCCACTTGAATGTATTAGAGCTCACATCAAAATAGCCTCCAAGGCATTGGAAGAAGAACATCCGATTACCGTCATGCTGTGGACCGTGTCTGGCAAGTATTGGAGCAACTCTTAGAATCTCGTTTGGGTCAGTCTCCCAATTCAATTGGGAGCTAGGAGTACTCTTCTCGAGATCATGTTCACCTCTACGCCAACTCCAAATAAGGTCTTTACCCCAGAATCGAACCTCGTCAGTAGTCTCAGCATTGTGTTCCCAAGAAGGCGGCATATAAGTTCTTAGATTGAACATCTCGTAGAACCGCTCGTGAAAAGGCGCTTTGCATATAGCACAACGACTTTGAGTCAAACAATGAACTAAAAGACACTGCGGATGATACATATGGACACAAGAGCCTAAAGCCCATCCACCCTCAGGTCCAAATGGATTTAGGCATATGGGACACGTAGAGTGATCCAATACAAACTGCGGAGGGTTGGGCCACAATAATGTCCTGGATTCTACATCAACATGTGCCGACATGTGGTGTTTGAAATTCCACCCGGCCTTGCTCCAATCTACAACCTCTGTAGAAGTGTCATCTTGCATCTTGATGTCCATCATAGGAAGATTATCAAACAATGTATCCACACTCGGCCACGAGGTCATACCGAACTTTCGCCGACCAGCTCCACTAGTAAAATTCTTATCGATCTTCTCCAGCTCCGCTGCAACTTGTCTCCCTCTATCCACCGGAAGTATACATGCCACCTTCCAATGGTAGTAAGTGGCAGACAACTGCTCCAAACGGGCTTGCAGTTGTAGCTTTTCCTTTAATAAGGAGTTGTATCCATCAGACGACATAAAAGGGGGATTACGAATAGGGGAAACAGGTAAAAGATAAAGAATCTTGAGAATCACATCGTACATCTTCTTCTCGTTCGAGGCCCGACATATTAACAACACATGGCCGAGCTTTCACAGACGGGCGCAATGTAGGGCGTTGCGGTGACATTTCTCCAAATGCCAAGTCCTCTCAGAAGGTTGAAGACAACTCTATCAACATCCGCCATGTCAGATTTCTCTACATCTCCACAAATGTTACGTGCGTGAGATAGTTCTTGCATCTTCTCGCGCATGCGTGCATATTCCACGGAAAGCTGCTCCCCTTCTTTCACCTTCTCCTCATACATTGCTCGTGTTTTTTCGAGATCCGCTTCCAATCTTGCTATGACGTCGTCTTTACTCTTCAGAAGAGCTTTGAGATCAGAAGATGAGTCAAGTTCTTCCAATGGTAAGATGCAAGTACCATGGGGCTCTACTACAGGTGGATGATTACTTGCTATTGGAGGGCGAGAGCCACCTATTTTAGGAACGCGGCCAGGTAAATTACGACGATGATCCGCATCAATCACAACGCTGGCGGGAGGAAGAGGTTGTCGAACTTGACGCACCGCCTTACGAGGCCGCGAACCATCCGAGTCATCGTCCTCTTCCGATGTAGCACTATGATAGGCATCCTCTTCCATAGCCTTGGTAATAGACCTCATCACCGCCATGCCACCATTAGGAGCGTCAGGGAATCTTAGAATGCCTGTCGGAGTGTCACTCGTTGAAGGTCGTGTTACATGCTTCCCCTCTTTGACAGTTGTCCAATCCACTCGTTTACCAAGCTCGGCGTATACTCCACGAGCAAGAAACAATGGAACCTCGTTGCGCTCCACACATGGCATGCCATACAGGACTTGGTAAACCTCAATGCATCGTTGCTTGAAGTTTGGACATTCGCAAAACTTAAGATTTGCCTTGTTGGTGCGCCGGTGAAAATGGTGACGAGACAGAGGGAATTTCTTGTCAATGTGACACCATTCAATGAACGATTCGCAAGTGGCCATCGTCCACATATCTGGTTCATCTTCCCAACCTCTGAAGGCAAGCTTATTTGGATTTAGAAGCACGTGTAATCTTTTCCGTTGTGGAGCGCCCTTCCTCTTCCTCTTCTTGTCGTTCTCTTCCTTCCGAAGTTGCCCGAGAGTAGCCATGGATGAAATAGCCAAAAATGGCAAATAGTTATTACCTACCCCGCACGAGCATGTAGCCAATTCAATGGATGTAAGACAACGCGCTAGGCCAATAAACCCAAATAACAAGTTTAGGTACGATGGGGGAATATATACGCGGGGGCGACCAGAAATCCAAGGCGACCGGCGGTCCAGATAGAGGTATCGCGTTGCGTGGCGACCGCCGGTCCAGTGAGAGCGCGACCGCCGGTGCAGCTAATCGCGACAGCGGGAGGCAGGGCGACCGCCGATGCAGCTGTTCGCGACAGCGGGACGTAGGGCGACCGCCGGTGCAGCTGTTCGCGACAGCGGGACGCAGGGCGACCGCCGGTCCAGCTGTCGCGACTGCGGGACGTAGGGCGACCGCCGGTGCAGCTGTCGCGACAGCGGGACCTGGGGCGACCGCCGGTGGGCGACTGTAGGGCGACCGCCGGTCTCCAAGGATATATAAACCCCAACGCGCGGGTTTGATATTACTTTTCCCCAAACCGCTACCGAATTCTCCTCCGCCCTGTGTCCTTGCTCGTCTTAATGATGCGCACTGCCGGGTCGTCTGAGGAATTTTTGGGGTTTGGTGCACATTGATAGCAGGGGGGATATTTTTTGCCGGTTTTTTCAAGAAATTCAACGATGACTAAATCCAAAAAGCACGGGAAGGGACAACGAGCATGGGATCTGGATGCCCCCGAAACATTTGCACCGGACCTTGGAGGGGAACAACCTAGTGGAAGTGGAGGCCATAAGAGGAAGAGGAGACACCCAAAAGAAGAAAGACCCGGATTCCCAACAACAGATTATACTAAGTTTGCGGAAAAAGCATGCATGGATTGGTATGAGGAAACGGAGGCTCAATTCCTAGAGCACAACTACCTCAGGAATGTTAGCACGGGCAAAGAGAGACTGAAGAAGAAATTGGCGGCCGTAATTTTGAAGGCCATGGAGGAAACGGATAAATACCAAGATGTGGATTATCATTCGCAGTACGCGTTGTGGATGGATAATACAGTTGAACAATGCATCTTCAATGTAAAGGAGTTGTGGAAGAAGCGATTTGGAACGAGGCGTCTAACACAAGAGGAGGACCAGTTTAAACGCAAGATGGATTGGTGGCAACACACAATCCAAAAGCTTAGCAAGAATAAAACCCGAGGGAAGTCATGGGAAAAAACCGCTTTGCTCGCCACATTTGAACGAGACACAGGGTCGGGGGTGGTGTGGATTCCTCAAGACGCTACGATAGAAGCTCTATCGAGGCCGCAATATGGAGGAGGCCATGGGTGTGCGGAAGGTGAAGATACTTGGAGTAGACCACGTTCCGAAAAATGTCGAGTTTGCGACAAAAGCTTCCAAGAATATGAATCTTGAGAAGAGGAGGATAGAGACTGCTGCAGAAGCTCTTGTATGTCCTTTGAATCATCCAGGAATTATCAAGTTTTGGGCGTTGCATACAAGGACCTTCGAAGCTTACTCATATTGGTGGAATGGGGGATCACTACACGAGATGTTGAAGTTGGATGAGAAGGTCGGGGACAAACATCTTCACTGGTCGAAAGTGAAGGAAGTTCCGAGTCTCACTCTAGAGGAGGCTTTCAGATTTATCATGGGCCAAGGCCTCGTTGATAAGCTCGGATGTTCACTCGCTATTAATTTTATAAATAGAACTTCGGCAGTAGAGCTAAAGTATAGCCTCCGCAGTAGAGCTAAAGTATAGCCTCGGCAGTAGAGCTAAAGTATAGCCTCGGCAGTAGAGCTAAAGTATAGCCTCGGCAGTTGAGCCAAGAAGTTAGTATATAAGGGAATCTTATTCATTGTAAACCTAAGTCTTGGATCAATATATTTCTTTTGTAGTTTTTGCTTGTTTTGACAGCTAGACTCTTACATAATCCAAGACTTCTCTTGATTTTCTGAAGGGCTTCATCCTCCCTTGTTTTTTCAAACGACAAAAGTAGGACATTGATTAGATTGAGGAACTTATCCACCCTCGTGGTAGTGATTGAAGATAGCCACGAACCGGGACGCATTTGAAGGCTTTGCGAAGCTGAAGAGTTGATTGAGAGGTGTTGCTTTTTGAGATGGAGAACGCCCGGATGATCGATGATGAGATCTTGCAGCGATGAGAGGCGAGCGCAAGGAGAAATTACGGCGGAAGACTATCAACGGAGATCGTGAGGTTGCGCACACAACTTCAAGCTTCTCGTGGGTGAAGTTGGCTATCGAGCGATTGGTTGCACAACAATGATCGCGGTGGTTCCAAAGCAATGGACAATTCACGAGTTTAGGAGGTCCGTCTTCATCGCGAGATGATGCCGCAATCGATGCGAAAATAATATGGAGGAACCGCCGTCGCATTGCGCAAGCGATTGCGATATTTCAAAGTTTGACGGAGTCGCAAGGGCTACCCGATATGGAAGGTCGAAAGCGGATAACAAGCTTGAATTGATGGAGTCATGCTTGGTACACCTCAAGATCAAGCCGCATACTTGTTTTCGAGGATGGACGCGAAGGCGCGATGATGGTAGTATCTTTCTACCAAAATCAACGTGGTTGCAATGCGGCGACTTTTTATTCAACATCTTGACGTTTACATCGACCGAATCGGCCGCAAGGCATTGAATCGGCTTCAAGCAATGAAGCGGGGTAGGGAGTCATTCGCAACATTCTTGCCCAAGTTTGAGAAGGAGCTTGGTGAGAGTCAACTTACCATGGTTCCGGATATGGTGAAGATAGGATATCTTCGCGGTGCTCTCAACTCGAGAGATGCAACGTGCGATGATTGGACCCGTGACGTACATCGATTATGGTATGTTTGTCCAAGCTTTGTTGGCGGTCGGCTCTCAACTTGATTGCTTGCAATATCAGAAGGGTTGTGCAGCTCCGATCGCGACATCAAATCGCGTATGGCGAGATGGAGATGAGATGGATTGGATGCCTACAATCCAAATAAGCAAGCTTCGAGACGTCGACTTTGGAGGAACAACAACGGTGTCGCCAAGAGGGACGCTGTTTTTTATGTTTGAAGCGAGGCCACCGTGCAAATGAATGTTCATCCAAGCAAGGTGAAGGCAATGAGAAGAAGAAGAAAGAGAGCGCGGACAAAACTTCGATAGTGCGCGCAGTGAGAAAGAAGAGCAATGTCAAGACAGAGGAGGTCAAAGAGATGGAGAGTTGTGACTCTGATGTAGAGTCGGAAAACGAGCAGCTTCCGGCATAAGCCTCAGTCGGAGGCGTGGAGGCAGGTTGTCAAAGTTGAAGAATCTAGGAGACAGCTTAGACACGGGTGGTATGTATGTTGATGTTTTAATAAACTCAACTATATCTACTCGTGCTTTGTGTGATTCTGGATGCCAATGCTTTGCAAATCGTATGCGAGCAATTTGTTCGACGGAGAGGGTTGGATGCGTCATCTATTCAACCTAGATCTTTGGAGCAAGTTACGACAATGAAGAAGCGGCCTATGATTTGCCAAATTGCAAATTTTATGGCCAATATTGATGGTATGGAGGAGAAGATTGTTGCCTATGTTATTCCAGGACAGATAGATGATATAATCTTGGGAAAAGGTTGGATGGAGCGACATGATGCAAGTGTTCGACCTGCTAAAGAAGAGGTTTGCATTCGAAAACCTTTCAAGATGATTGTGAAGACTCGACCGATTACGTTGGAGCCAATGCAAGAGATCGTGCATCGATAATTCAAACTTTGCGGAGAAGCGGTGAACCAAGAGAGGTTTTAGTGCCACTTGGTTGACATCCGGAAGGCACTACAAATGAGAAGGTGTATAGGGACCCGGCACAACATGCTCCCCGACCGCTCATGCCGATTATTGACGCTTTTAATCGACAAGATGCAAAGTCGTTGCCCCCAAGCATAGGAAAGGGGTTGATCATGAGATCAATTTTATTGAAGGAAGACTAATGATGACATCCCCGCCATGCCATTTATCGATGTCCAAGGATCAATTATTAGTTTTGCGCAAGACCCTTACGGAGTTGTTGGATAATGGATTTATTCGCGTAAGTAATTCACTGCAGCACTCGGGTCATATTTGTGAAGAAACCTGGCGGAGGATTGCGATTACGTGTTGACTACTATCGGCGATTGAACGAGATGAGTCGGAAGGACAGCTATCCGATTCCGCGCATTGATGAGACGTTAAGATCCATTCTTTGCGACCAAATATATCTCCAAGGTTGATGTAATCTCTGCGTTTCATCGGATACGTGTGAAAGAAGGTGACGAGTGGAAGACGGCGTTCAAAACACGCTTTGGCTTATATGAGTGGTTGGTCACACCGTTTGGACTGACGGGCGCACCTGCAACTTTTCAGCGATATATCAATTGGATACTTCGCGAAGAATTGGATATATCTTTGCTCGCATATATTGATGACGTGGTGATCTATAGTGATACTCAAAAAGAACATCGTGATGCAGTTCTCAGGATCATCCGTAAGCTTGCTAACGCAGAGCTTCAACTTGGTTTTGATAAGAGCGAGTTTGAAGCAGGCACTATTAAGTATCTTGGATATTTGGTGAAGACCGGTTGGGGTTTGCAGGCTGATCCAGCAAAACTTGAGGCAATTCGTCAATGGGAGCCGCCAAGAAAAGTGAAAGGAGTTCGTGGATTTTTAGGTTTCTGCAATTATTATCGACAATTCATAGATGGATATTCTAACATTGCAGAACCTCTTACTCGACTAACGCGGAAAGATCAACCTTTCCATTGGACATCGAAATATCAACATGCCTTTGATCGATTGAAGGAGGCATTAATTCATGCGACGGTGCTCGTTAAATGGACTCCAGGTTTGGAAACAACCATTGAATGTGATTCCTCTGGTTATGCTGTTGGTGGCACCTTAATGCAAAAGGTGGACGGACTTTGGCATGCGGTTGCTTATTTCTCGAAGAAACACACCCGATCGGAGTCCAATTATCCGATTCATGACAAGGAAATGCTAGCAGTTGTACATTGCATCCGCGAGTGGCGTACATTACTTGTTGGCCAACATTTTGAAGTGAGTTCAGATCATCGCAATTTGGCTTATTTTCAGAAGAAGCAACATTTGAGCGAGAGGCAAATGCGTTGGGCCTACGAGTTGAATGATTTTGACTTTGAGATCGTGCACAAGCCTGGCAAGGATCAAGTTCAATCGGATGCACTTTCTCGTCGGGAACAGGATCTTCCCAACACGCAGATGATGATCGAATCATGAATCGATATCATCGCCTTTTGAGCGGAGATGATGGCGCTTTGAAGGTTGTCGCTAAATCCGCATGGATCACGAGATGGTGATGCGATTCGAGAGAAAGAGGCTCACGCTCTGAGTCGATAATGACCCCGCGTCCCATATGTCCATTTATTGACGCAGAGATGATTGCATTATGGGATGTTGCCCTGCAAACAAATCATCGTTATTGGAAGATGCGAAAGGGTTATGGATGGTGAGCACCGACTACCTAAAGAATGGGGCTTACCTATCACGATTAGTGAGTGTTACAGTAGATTCGGTCATCGATTGCGTTGGCGTGGACGAATATGGATTCCGCGCACGAACCTCTTCGTACACGTTTGATCCAATCTACTCATGATTCACCACTAGCGGGACATCCAGTCGTGAGGAGTGCAGCGTGACTTGATTGCACGTGAATATACGTGGCTTGGGTTGACACAAGAGAGATTCGGAGATTTATGCGGAATTGCAACGTGTGTGGAAAATCGAAGATTTGGCGGGAAGCGAAGCAAGGGTTGCTAAAACCTTTGCCAATTCCGCACGGATTTGACCGAGCTCTCCATTGATTTTATTACGGATTGGCACTAAGCAACATCGACTGTAAAAATATCATGGTTGTGACGGATCGTTTGTCCAAATCTATCATTCTTTGTGCCTATGAAGACAATTCGTGCACTTGATGTGGCTCACAAACTTTTAGAGCAAGTTTTTCAAGATCACGGATTGCCTGCAGCAATTGTGTCGGATCGTGGTAGTCAATTTGTTAGTCCGCTTTTGTGAAGTATGCAGATTGATGAAGATTACGCGTCGGTTGTCGGCGACTTTCCATCCGGAGACAGATGGTGCAACAGAGAGGGGCGAATCAAGAGCTTGAAACATATCTTCGTATTTTCACGACATTTGAGCAAGAAGATTGGGCTTTTCGATTTGCCGATCGCGATGATGGCGTTGAATAATCGTGTGTCGCGATCTATAGGTATGTACGCATTTTTATGACTCACGGTTATCATCATTCGGTCATGAATATTACTATACCCGAGGAGGCGGGTTCTTCGTTGTCACCGGGCGGAAAAAGGACGCAAGCTTGTTGAGCACTTCGGCGTAATTCAAGTGAATCGCAACAACGGCAATGGCCATTGCGCAAGAGACTCAAGAACGCTATCAAATACACGACGCCTTCGGTGGCGAGGATTTTCGTCCCGGTGATCGTGTGTGGTTGAAGTTGAAGAACATCAACACGTCCCGACCAATCAAGAAGCTTCATTGGATTACTCTTCCTTATCGTGTATTGAAGTGCGTAGGTACACATGCGGTTCGTTTGAATACACCGTCGGTATTCATCCTGCTTTTTCATGAGTTTAGTGAAGAAGGCAAAATGAGGATCCGTTGCCTTCCCAACTACCTCATGATAATGAGCTCGGTGTTGTTTTGAGCAATCCCTTCGAGGCATCCACTAGCGAGGACGAGTATCTTTGTTGAAAGAGTGTTGCAACATCGACGTCGTGGGCGCGGTTGGCAACTACTTGTAAAGTGGACGGATGGCGGAGCCTACTTGGGAACCCGGTTTGCCAATTACAAAATGTCATGGCCTTAGACGATTACGAGCGCTTGTTGCGCGCGTCTGGTACTGATATTCCTTGGGCACTGTCGTAACGTGCTTTCCCGATTCGTGCCCGGATAACCCTTTTTTGTGGTAAAAGAGGTTTCCCAAACAAGAACCCGAGTATTCGTCCACGGAGATCTGTGAAGTGCAAGGGACGAGCGATTTTGCACAAGTTAGCAAACCCGGTTTGTGCTATCCGGTATCGGCCCTATCACCCCCGTCTGCCTGTATCTTGTCCCCGAAAAAGGCGGCGGACGGAGAGAAGGGGGTGGGGGTTTCGTCTTAGTGGTTTAGTTTAGCCTCTGTATTCACCTCAGAGGGGTTTTCCCGGATTTAGATAAGTGGGGGATTAGACCACTGTTCCCGTTGATTAACGTGACCGGAAAGGTCACCGAGACTCTCTCTCTCCTTACCCTGTTAGGAACTTCCCTTATACCTCCCTCTACGCCCGGACTCTGGGTCCACACGTATGTCACAAAGATTGGTATCCGGTTCTCCTATGGTCCAGTTATCGCAACTCGCTACCCGGGTTAGTAGATCCCGGGTTACTGGACTGGGGGATGGTGCGACTGGCCCGGAGTTCACCGCTATCACCTCTGCATGCACATGCCTACCCGGACTTCAGCGATCTAGGGGGACTCAACCGATGGTGTTCTCGGGAGTCGGTTGAGCGGCCGGAATCCCTTCCTGGCCGCTGTAATCCCAGACGCTACACGGACAGACTGGACCGAACCCTAAGTGGCAAGTGCCGTTCGCTAGCCGCACTCTTCCCCTGCCAGCTTCTCTACCTCCCGTACTATCCTCCGTTCAAGGACGGAACCGTTCTCTCTCTTGCCCGGATAGCAAGGGTCCTCTGAACTTCCGCAAACACCCCCAACCCAGCAAACAAGACAGGAAACGAGAAAGAGACACAATCACACACACACGGGAATTGAGAAAGAGGCGTACTTGCGCTGAAATTAGGGTATTGCAAAGGCACAAAAAGACCCCGAGGGGTATCCTCCCCCTCGGCTAAGTAGCGATCCTCCCCGGCATCCCGAGAAGAGGACAAAAGTCCTCGCTAGGGAATCTTTCTAAATCCTACCCCTAGTCGGCCCTAGCGCCGTCATTCTCCTATCTCGCAATAAAGGCACAACTAAATCTCGATCCGAGATATCTCGCCTGACTACTTGCGTCCGGATCGTCCTCCTCCTTCCCGATTCTACGGTGCCTCGGTAGTCGTGGAGGTACCGTCCCCCCGCATCTTCGGCCCGGGTTGAGAGGTGATCTCCTCCTCCTCTCCTCCTCGCCATGTGCCGATGCGCTCCCCCGCCGTCCACCACTCGGTGCTCACTGGAGGGGCGGGGGTGAGGTATCCGGAAATACCTCCCCGGTCTCCGGGACCTCCACCAACTCCTCGGGTATGAGGGGGGTGGTCTCCGAGGTGTGGGCTGAGCCAGGGGGACCCTCGGGGACAGGAGATCCCGCGATGGAAATTGCCGGTGCCGATAGAGCCTGGGGTGCCTCGATCCCCTGTTCGGGTGGATGGGGGTTGGTCCTCTCATCTTCTCCTGGTTGGATCGTGGCCTCCGGGGCGGGAGCAGGGCTCTCATCCCTGGGGTCCACTATCCGGTCAGGTGGAATCGGGGAGGAAGTCCTGCTATCTGTCTCTATCCGGGAAGCTCTCTCCTCGGGGGGGACTTCTTCCTTGGCCGCCTCTGTCTCTTCGTGGGTATCCTCGGGGAGGAGTGGCAGTACGCTTGCCCCGGCCGGAACCTTTTCCGGGCTGCGGACGGGTGGAGGAATGGGCTCCTCCATGGCTACGGGGTCGGCAGACTCCTCTTCCTCTGCCCGGGCAGCCTCAACAGACTCGGATGCTACCCGGGTAGGAGGGTTTTCAACTACCTCCGGTGGGGGTGCTTCTCCGGGAAAGGCCTTAGCCATTTCCCCGATGAGGGTCCTCATCTCCTGGAGGGCTCCTTCCATCCTCTCCGCGGCCTTCTTCATGTATGCCGCCATCCGGGTTGGGAGGTCCGATCCCGATGCCTGGAATTGGGCGTCGGCGGTGAGCCTTCACCGTGCCTCTCCGTGCATACGAGGATCTCCCGAGCCCGAAAAGGTCTTTGCCAGCGTACCCTGCTTTGCTTAGACAGTTCCTCCTCCAACTGCTGGATTTCCCGGGCTTGCCGAAGGATGATGAGGGACCCCTCGTTGATGCTTGCCCGGACTGTCGCATTCTCCTGGACTAGATCCCGCACCATGTCGGGTCTTGCTCCACCGGCCGATCCGGAGAGCTACCGATATCCCGCGCAGGGCCTTATGCATTTGCGAGATGCTCCTGCGTGCATACGTGCAAAGCGTGGGCGATCGGTTGCGAGGGTGTTCCTCCGTTATCCGGAATGGGGTACCGGAAGGCGTAGGTCGATCTCCCGCCTCCGCGGGGTGAAATCCTCCCACCCGGGTAACCGGTCGGTGTTGGCCGGTGCCGTCTCTCCTTGTACCCGGGTAGCGGGGACAGGAGAGTACTGTCCAGTGACCCCCTCCTCCTCCGAGTCCGAGGACTCCTCCATCACCCTTTTCCCTTTTCTCCGGGCGTCTCCTTCCCCGGGCGAGGTGGGTCGCTGTATGGCCGGAATAGCCCTGACGACTGGCTCGAGGAGCTCGGCCCGGACAGCAGGGGAAGTAGCAGGGGTCGCGGCAGTGTCCTCCCTGGGCCTGGTAAGCTTCCTCCGAACCCGGGGGCGAGGACTCTCGGAGGGGAGGTCCGCCCTCCTCTTCCTAGCATACGTTGGGTCTCCCCACTCGATTTCTCCTGCAGCTGGCGGGGGCACGGGGTCACCTACCGGACAGGGATGTCACAGCGTCCGGACGTCCGGACGTCCGGCAGAAGTCCGGGGACCGTCCGTGACTTAGAAAATCTGGTCGTTTTACCAAGGGTAAATGACCAACGGGGTGCGTTCATTGGTCGAACCACCCCGTCGACCGTCCCGACCTCTCCGTCGCCCCGACCGACGGCCGGTCGGCCGCCGAGCGACCGGCCGTCGGCCGCGGGTGACCGGCCTTGGGTCCGGCCGTCGGCCTGGGCGACCGGCCGTCGGTCCGGCCGTCAGCCCCGGCGACCGGCCGTCGGTCCGGCCGTCGGCCTCGGCGACCGGCCGTCGGTCCGGCCGTCGGCCTCGGCGACCGGCCGTCGGCCACTGCGACCGGCCCTCGCATCCTGCGACCGCCAACGGCCAGATGGCCCTTTTGAGCATCCAACGGTTTAGGAGCATTTCAATTTCAAATTGCAACGGTCATATTCGGAGTTGGATGGTATATAAGAGAAGACACATTGAGTCTCATTTCACTTCCGAATTTTGAACACTTTCCAAGAGCTATGAGCCACATAATTCATTTTATGTGTACATTGCTTGGTAGGTATTGAGTTCGGAAGTGAGGATTTCCGTAAGGAACTCTTGCCAATTTTTTCCCCGTCACGGTCCCACCATTACTTAAGACTTTGAGGCGTCCTATTTATCAAAATGGGCCCTGCTCCACATGAGCCTTGGTTTAGAGACTTCGAGAAGGAAGGCAAAGCGTCTGGGTCCTTCCTACAATGCTCACTATGTCGTGTAATTGTTTCAAGAAGAAGAGTCGAATTTGAGTCATTATGGGTACGAGAAGATTCCCGGACATAGGGATTCGAGTTACATCCTTTGCTTGAAGCGCCTAGGGAAATTAGGCGCTTATTTTTAAGATGTGGTGGGGAGTTTCCCTCCATATAACGGAGAATTGGAACTATTTCTCGGTGAATGTTCTCTCACTCCATCCACGGACGTTCCAGGTGCTTCAAAACATGACATTCCTGAAACCCCTAGGAGTGACTCTTGTGTAGGGTCCTCGCTAGGCACCCCCATGAATTCAACAAAATTTTTGGTAGGGTCAACCTCTGCTTCTTCCATGCATATGAGGGGAATAAGGGATACTCGCCCGATGTTTGGATCTATGAAGCAAACGAAGCAATCTTCAATTGAAGCTACTTTTGCGACGGATAGGCGGGAGTTGGATAAACTCAGGCGAAATTTTTTACGAAGCAAATATACTATTCTCGGTGAGCCCGCAATGATGCGTTCAAAGTCACGTGATGAAGATCAAAGGGATTTCGAAAATCCTATGCTCCACCATCCTACCATGACATTCGGACAAGGTTGTTAGGAGAAGTAAAGACGGAGTTACAAAAGAAACTAGATAGTAGACTCTCTGAGAGCCTTCGGAAGTTTGGAGGAACTTTGACTATGGATGGATGGTCATCTGTGACTAGTCGCCCTTTGGTAAATGCGATGCTCGTGACTCAAGCCGGAGAGCTTTTTCTTGGTGCTTTGTCGATACTCGCCAAAAAAAACAATGTGTACATGTCAACTCTCATGTTGAAGTACATAGAAGAAGTTGGACCGCATAAATGCTTCAGAATGCTCAATGCCTCAAGAATAGTCCTTGAGAAATATCCGCACATTTTCATGCAAGGGTGTGCGACACATGCAATGGACTTGTTGTTGGAGGATTGGGGAAAGGCCGGATGGATGGCGAATACTTTGGTCATGGCGAAGAAAATGGTCAAGTTTATCAAGAGGCGACAAATGCCCCTAGCTGTGTTTCGTAAACACGAGGCGAAATTCAGCCTCCTGATGCCCAGGAAAACAAGATTTGCTAGTCAATTCATAATGATAGATCGCTTGTTGGAGGTCAAGGAATCATTGGAGCAAGTTGTTGTCGACCCTATGTTCACAGCCTATGCCTCGAAGAAGACGGTATCTGCTAGAGATAAGCTTATATTCTCACGTAAGGTCAAGAAGGTGGTGTTGAGCAATGAGTTTTGGAAGCAATGCAAAAGACTACGGGATATGGTTGCCCCGTGGTGTACGCTCTGAGAGAATTCGACGGCAAGGCTCCTAGTACGGGCAAGGCATGGCATATTATGCGTGATCTTGAGAGACATGTCCATACTTTGCACGCACCGCCCATCTCATTGGAACCACTTGAGGTGGCCACCGCAAAAGAGGAGTTTTACCATCGGAAACGGCTCATGACAACGGATTTACATGGTGCGGCTGCACTTTTAAATCCTTATTTACTACACGACCAAGAGTTAGCTGACGATCCCGATCTTACAATCGCTTGCAAGCGTGTTTTACAAAAATTATGTCCCGCGGAGGATTACGCAGACGTGGTGAGTGAATTTCTTGCGTTTCGAGTAAGGGGTCCACCATTCCATGACATCTTGGAGCCTAATACTCAAAAACTAGCTCCACATGCATGGTGGGAGTTTGAAGGTGCTTGTGCTAAGCTCCTCTCTCCAATTGCAAAGCGAATACTAGCACAGACCGTGTCCTCGTCAGCTTGCGAACGCAACTGGAGTAGCTACTCTTATGTTCACGACAAGAAACGGAATCGGTTACTACCGGGCAGAGCTGATGACTTGGTCTACATATATTCCAACTCGAAATTGCTCGCGAATGATAAGTTGAGTGATGATGGGCGGTGGTATAGAGAGAACTTGGATTTAGAGGAAGACCAAGTACAT
The DNA here is from genome assembly GCA_037043015.1 of Bryum argenteum. Classification (NCBI taxonomy): domain Eukaryota; kingdom Viridiplantae; phylum Streptophyta; class Bryopsida; order Bryales; family Bryaceae; genus Bryum; species Bryum argenteum. The sequence continues at coordinate 6,860,730 of CM073324.1, forward strand.
GAGAATGATGAGGAAGCTGTCGAGGACGAATCAGAGTCTGATGACAATGATGTTTTTGAATTTGGCGATGAAGATGATGATATGACTTTCTTCCCCGCTTCAAATGATGAAGATGCTCCAAATGTTCATGATGGTAATGGTGATTTTATCGCTCATGGTCTTTCAAATGGATGATCTAGATGATGAGCGCACCGTTAGCCCGGTTAATGACACAAGGCGGCATGGACAAATCAAATAACGTCCTACCACATATCGCTCTTCAAGTTTACGGTTGGAAAAGGGGGCGATAGATGCGAAGACCATTGCGTGCAACACAATTGCGGGCACTATGAGCTCTGATCCGGTCGCGGAGAATATTGCATCCGGTAGTAAGGATCAAGTATCGATCAATGTGCTACTCCCGGCTTTATTTCAACCCTCTACTACAAGGGTTACGACAACCTTGGAGAAATCGTCTAAGGGTTTAGTATCCCTTTCAAGAGCCAAATATGGGAGCATCTCTAGTGACTCTGATGTACCGTTGGGCAGGTATTTAAAGAATGCCAATGTTCTTCGTACTGCCACGGGATTACAGCACATGCTTGGCTCTTCCAAGTCGCATAAACGGAAATCTGCAATGATTCCAATTGTTCCGCCTAAAAAACGAAGATCCTCATTAATCTCCCCCGAATTTGATACTTGGCATAAGTATGGGAATATACAATGTCCAGAGAATAAACCCAAGATCAAAGAGGAGGTTCCAAGCGATTATGAATATGATCCTACGGGATCCAAATGGAGATGAAGTGAAGGAGATAGCGATTATGAGCAATCCTCCGGTCCCCGATGAGTAGTTGAATTTGGCATCTTTATGTAGTATAGGTTCATAGGACTTATACTTATTATAGAAATTGTAGTTATAGTTTACTGTAGTACTTTATTGTTATACTCCAAATGCATTTGGAGATTCTATTGTCTACATGACTGCATTTAATGTTTTGAAAAATATTACATACATTTTTACATACTTGTCGTACGATAGTCTTCACTCTCAATTGTCTCAAGCATACAAAAGAAATGCACATTAAATCAAAAAAGATTGTAACCCTTTACTTCAAAAATAAGGCCCCATGGATCAATGGTGGCATTTGCATCATTTTTAAAACAACAACCATACAATCTAAAAAAAGCATATATATGTATAGTTATATATGTGGAACTTAAGGTCCAACATCCGTTCTAACTTCAAACTGAAGATCCATCCGATTGGCCAATCTGAGCTACACAGCCTACACTGCGAGTACGCGATCTTTGACTTGGACGGGCAATTCGACCGCCCTCTTCATACTCTCGATCCACCGCTGCGATTTCGCCTCTCATACCTGCTTGCCAACTATCCTCCCCATCGTCGCCCGATTGCCTCTTCCGCTTTTTGCTTGGATCCACTTGTTTGTTACGTAAGATTTCCATGGCCTTCTCAATCTTTGCAATGACATCCTGTACAACACCTTCAAACTCATCCAATAATAGAAGTTGTGTGTCTTTTGGGTTTAAAAGACATTCTCTCCAAAATGTAATGGCGTCATCGATACGCGTATCAAACTTCTTCACCGCATCCCAATAAGAGACCTCCACATCTTCAAAAGAATTTTCCGGTATCGAAATCCGGAATATTGCGGCCTCCTCCAATTTCGCGAGTACCAGAGCTCTTCCAATTGGAGTATGATCGTACTTTTCTTGTACTCTTCACCAAAGCCTTGTTGAATCGGTTATTTCGTGCCACGAACCATCTTCTCCCTTTTCCACTTTCTTTGGAGGAAATCGAAAGAAACGGTTGTGTTCGATGCTCCAATGCCCCCCGAAATTACGACAAAACAACTCTCGTTGCTCATCACCTTCAATATTCCTCGCCCTGATCTCTATTTCGTAATCTCGTGTCATCCAAAATAACTGATCATGATCCCCACCAAATTGAATGGCTAGTTGGTGTTTTGATTCGGATGTACTCCATGTAAGAGCATTTCCCCAATCATAGTAGTTTAGAAATTTCTTCGGGTATTGATCCAATGGAAGATTCCATCGGTTGAACTCGTGCCCTGGTGGCATAAGATCTCGAATGCCCATCATCTCGTAGAATCTCGTGCTAAATGAGGAGCGACATACTGGACATAACGATTTAGTCATCGCATATCGGCATATGCAAGTAACATGAAAGTTATGGCCACATTGGCCTAACGTGTATGCGCCCTCCGGACCAAAATTATGTAGGCACACCGCACATTTGTCTTTAAGTATTGCGGGAGGAGGGTCGCATGTGTTGATTACAATGCGAGCTGACTCTTGTAGGTGCGATGAGAATCTACTATACGGCGCCCATCCTTCCTCTATCTCCATAGTCCAATCAACATCATTGTTTCGTCCCATCTTAGAGTAGTTTGTACGCTCCATCATCTCTTCAATATCCCCCCAAAAAGTGACCTCTATGGGGTTATATCGTTTTTTCGATCCGTTCTTAACGAACTTCTCCAATGAAGCATCTACAACTTCACGTGATTCCTTTTATGTAGATGCAATCGATTTCAGATCTTCTTTTGCTCTCGAAACCAAGCTCCTCTTATCTTGAAGTCGATGAACCCATCCCAACCATGGTAGTATGCGTAGGTGAAGGTGGATTCTTTGCCTCCTCAGAATCTACCGTTTTGAAGGTTTTCCGTAATGCCTCCGATTCGGCCACCCGATCGCCTCATCTCTCTCTTTACTTGTAGCCTCCAACTTCATTGAGCATGCTTTTGCTTCCTCCTCCAATTTCGCAAATCGTAACATCTCTCTCCTTCTTGATCTTTGCGAACTCCATCGCCCATGCTCGTTGTCGCTCAATCATGCATCATCTATCTCCTTTTGTGATATTAACTTCAATTCCCCCGAATTTCATCATCGTCATCATCGTCTATTTCGATAATGGTTTTTCCCTTATCTTCTTTACCATCCTCTTCACTAACCTCTTTGAGAGGAGATAAATCTACGATATACGTCTTTCTCGTCTCTTCTTCACCATCCTCTTTACCACCCCCATCAATTTGTGAAAGAAAAAGACTATCAAGTCCCGATAATGGTCTTCCCCTTATCTTTATTACCATCCTTTTCACCATCCTCTTTACCATCGTCTTTACCACCCGCATCACATTCTGGAACAACATGACTACATGAAGCCCCCTGAGTGTCATTCTCTGATGGAACATAGGCGAATTGGTCATCCGCCCATGCTTCTACCGCATCCTTTTGGCGGATTGCTTCTTGGTACTTCGCCTCATACTTGCTAGCAGACCTTGGCCAAACAACCGCAATTCCTGTAGAACTCGTCTAGGAGACGTTGCGTAATTTGTTTGTTGTTTCTCCCTGTTTCACAATGATTAGCTCAGTCTTCACTCGGTCCTTCAGTAGAGGTTGAAACCGATCTACGAGTACCTCAAAATTGTTGGCAGCTAGTAGAATGTTGGGCATGACACCTGCAAAAGTATGAGCCAGCCCCACAAATCTTCGAGCCATATCCGCAAGTATTTTTGACCCCATCTTCAAGTTGTACCCTAGATTAGTTATCTGCTCACCCGTAGTCTCGTGCCAATGATTCCCTTCCAAACCTTCCTCTTTATCTACCTCATTGCACCAATCTGCCAAACTTTTTGCTTTTTTCATCCACTCATCCAATGTGTTATCCGGTACTTCATAAGTCATATACCTCTCGAACATTGGCGCCGCACCCGAATCGAGATCCATGTCATCCATGGGAGAAGTTGGTGCTTTGGTTTCCGTGGTTCACTTGGCCCCGCCTCCTCCTCGGTGTTGGTACCGGGTTTCACGAGGTTCTTCAACTACGTTTGCACCTTCGAGCCTATCGATTTATAGTTGGTTCTACGATTGGGGCATCCGTAGCAACCATATTCCTTCCATCCTCTTGATGTGTCGTGGTTGTTGGAGGAGATTCCTTCTCCGCCGTATCATGAGTTTTCCTCCTCAAATCTTGCAATAAGGCCTTTGTAGAATTTGATTACTGGATCAAACCTATCGGGATATCCTTTTGATTTCTCCCGATTCAAGAGGATATGCACTACTCGCCGTGAATGTGCTCCATTCACCTTGCGCTTCAATATGAGCTCAAGATACACCATGCTCAAGAGCGTATATGAAAAATAACCCTTGCTCTTGGGACGAGTTCCAAACAATGCCACCCAAACTTCTTGTGACGATGAAGGAAGTGATAATCCTTGCATGTTTGAGGGTTGCAAGTAAAATTATTGGTATTAACTTTGTGACATTCTCGAGGCCAAAGTTTCCCAATGTGATACATCTTCACATATTTCTTGCACGTCGCCATTCTCCAAAAGATTCCTCCGGTTCATTGGCCCAACCGCTCTCTCGGCTTTGATGGCCTCATTATCCAAGATATCGTAGTGCAACTCATGTCTCGCTCCTTTTGGTTTCACTCTCTTTGACGGTGTCTCATGTAAAACCAACTCGGTCCCCACCAATCCTGCGTTTGTGGTTTTACGTCCATGAGTGACCTCAAGGTTTGTTCGATTACACGGCCTCCATGTTCGTGTTATCAATATCCGTCGCCATGAAGAGTAGGGAGTATTTAAAATACCCCAAAATATCCCAAGTATGCAAAAATTCGATCAAAGACCGCAAGTATCACGCTAACTTCCCCCCGCCACCACAAATGCAGCACACGAGAAGCTAATGCCCACGGTTGCAGCTCAGTTGAGATGGATGAATACAAGGAGAAGTGAGGGGAAATGAGGCCCCAAAGGCCTCTTATCCCCCTCCCTCCCAACCCTAGAGACCGCCGCCGGGACGGTCGCTCGGCCAATCACGGCCGCGACCGTCTTGGCCGGCCGGTCGGCCGGCCGATCGATGGCGGGCGTTCGTTCGGCCGGCCGGTCGCCGCCGACCGATGTGGCCGGCCGATCGTGGCGCTGATGCCGGCCGACCGATCTTGGCCGACCAACGCGGCCGACCGATGTGGGCGGCACGCGCGGTTTTTTTAATTTTTTTCAATTTTTAAAAAAATAAAAATTAGAAATTTTATTTATATATATATATATATATATATATATATATATATATATATATTTTAAAATTCAGAGATCTTACATAGCATAGGATCCTTTTTTATTTCGCAAAGTTTTTTGTTATTTGATTCTTAGTGATTATTACACACTGAAATAAGGAATCCTATGTTGATTTCTGAAATGCAATATATTATTTCTCTCGGATACATCTTAACCCTTAAAAATCCACAATGTTTCGGGAGCTTGAAATCCCAACACTCGACCACTATGTACTATTTGGGGTACGTCCAATATTTTTGGAAATTATTGATAATTTCATCCGTAGGATCTTGAAGTAGACTACCATTGATAGTACCGTGATTATTTTTAACCGTTGGATCATCACTAGATGTGAGATCATAACGTTTAAAGTTGACTGGAAATTTTTTTCCTTCACCGTAAACGCCGAATCGGTGGCCGTGGTCGTTTAGGGGTTAACTCTAAATTTTAAGTTCATAACCATTTTCAATGGACTCTTTAAATCGTAAATCTTCACAAATTAATAGATGTTTCAAACATAAGGCATTCATTTGGTTTCAATCAATATCTTTCTTCTTTATTTTCCTTTTGTAATTTAATTGACCATTGGCTTCATGAATCAAACTTTTAACCACATGACCTACAACAAGAACTCTATTCCAATATTGCATGGTTGAGAATGTCAATTGGAGTATCCTAATCTTAATGTAGGACACTTATTTTGGAACTCATCCTAAAGAGTTATTCATACATCCTAAACCATAAACCACAAATCCTATCCACGAGTGATTTTATCCACTAGATACTCTAAATGAAGAAGAGATGCCTATTTAAAATTTTATATTTTCAAAACAATCAATCGAAGAAAGAGTTATATGACTTATATCGGGAATTACTAGAAATTGTGAAGATTATTTTTGTAATCTTTCAACAAGACTTTGTGAAATAGACAAACATTTTGACTTGGGTCACTTTGGAATCAAGTAGTAAATTGTTCATGAACATATTTCCAAAAAAATTTCAAACAAAGACTAAATTTAACTCCCTTTAATGGACTTCAAACGTAAAAATTATAGATGTACGTTGTAAATTTGGAATTTGGATATGCAAATTTTACCACATGCACTTTGCGGTGTAAGGACCACCTAGTCAAAATTTAATAAAAAATTATTACTTTTGACCTCTTCATATAAGCTGCCCGAAATAGGAAACCTCCACTTTGGTGTCCATGGATCTTTAGGGGTTAAGAAGGAATATTTTAACAAAAATAAATTAAGGTGTACAATCAAAAGCATGGTCTTTAACTAATAATAAGAATTGACCCCTTTGCCTTTGCTTTCCTTAAAAACAAGGGCATGAACTCTCAATGCCTTCACAAATGAGAAAATAGACCACACTATATTGATTGTTAAATGTTTACTTGATTCGAGCCAATTGGGCACAACAACTCAAAAAGTGAGTGTATTGGCGTGAAGATTTGCTCGCCTTAACTCCCCTTCAAGAAAGTCCATTACTATGGATATATTTAAAGCCAAGAGTATCTTTGTCATAAAACATTCTCGCGTGGGACAAAAAGATATTCCCGACATTCTCTTGTCAGAAAATTCCCTGTCCATATTTAGACGCCACGTGGAGCATAAAGACTAAATATAGTAGTTTTGAAAATGCGGGTATGCAAGGCGAGGAAGTGATCGAAGTTGTGCAAACGGGAGTTTGGGGAGAGGCAAGAGGAGGAGGGGAAGGGGGACGCGGAAGGACCCACCGACCCGGTCGCCGGGGACGTGGTCGGTCCCCTTGCGCCGGCGGCGGTCGTCGGGCCGGATCGCCGGACGCTGGGCCGGTCGCCGGTCGCCGGGCCGGTCGCTGACGCCGCCGGGCGTCGCACGCCGCCCGATGGCGGCCAATCGAAATGGGGCCAAAGTACGCTTTTTTTTTTCATTTTTTTTTTTTTAAATTCCTTAAATACATAACTAAAAAATATAAAATTGCATAGGATCCTTTTTTATTTCTCAAAGATTTCTTTACTCGATTTTCAGATAATTACTACACAATGAAAAAGGAATCCTATGTTGATTTCCGAAATGCTAAGTATTCTTTTTTCACGGATACATTTGAACTTTAAATTTTAAGTTCATAACCATTTCGAGTGAGCTCCATAAAAGTATAGATCTTCACGAATTCAAAAATGTTTCGTACAAACACTACTTGATCACTCATACGTTATGATCTATGAGGTCAGTATGAATTAAACTCTAAGCCACATGACCTACAATAGTAACTCTATTCCAATTTTGGTTTAAAATAGGCTATGAGATTGAAGACTCTGGAATCATAATTCGTATGTTGATGTTTAATATAGTACCTATATATTCTTTGCAATAAATTTGTGATTTATTCCATGTCAATAACATCTTCAATCAAAAATGATAAATACAAAATAGATTATTTTGCACACATTAACTATGCGATGTAGAGAAGTGCAACTTGTATCCATGTAAAATATAATTGAGAACTACACCATACATACAATAATCCATTATTTTACATCCACACACAATTGTGTTTGCAAAGCTTTGCAACACAAAAACTAGGATTAAAATGAAATGTACCCCAAATCCTCAAGACCAGAAACCCTAAACCCTAAACCCTAAACCCTATACCCTAAACCCTATACCCTAGAGGCCTACATAGTAATTCATACATCTTTAACCAAGAACTTAAAGTTTATCCTCAAGAGAATGTATCCATTACATACAGTAAATGAAGAAGTGATGGCTCTTTAAAATATTCTATTCAAAAATCAATCAATCATAGTATACGAATAATCAATTTGATATAACATCTAATCCTAGTACTAATGTACTATACTTGTACAATATCAAATATGCTTAAAAATTTAGGAGTTGATGCCATTATTGCCATATGTTAAACACTTAGAGGGTGGGATATTTTTTTAAATTTATCGGTCTCCCTATTTATTTCTCTTATTTTATGATTGCAAAAATAGTAACAATGAAAACTTATTTCAATTACCTTGGTAAGAGGGAAATAAGTAACTATTCAAATCCATACAATAAGAATAATGCTACAATTAATCATATGTACTAGATTATATATATTCTCCTAGGTTAGTTGAAGGTTGTCAAACAAAAAATAGCGAATAATAGAATTAATTGTTTATGCACCATATTTTTTATAATAAGTATTACTAATTAGAATACACAACGACGGAATAATTTCCAAATACCCATCAATTAATATAGACCATACATTGTGGAAATGTTAAGGCCCAAATAGAAAGTCTAAATATTGACAAACTCAAGAAGACCAAAGTTATGAAAAGTAAATGCTCACACATGATCACCTACATTTCATATATACTTGGATCTCTCCAATGTGAGACATCAATATATTCTCACCAAGGACTAGGTAAATTTTTGGAATGTAATTAGAGGGGATTTAGGGCCACCTCGAGGGTACACAAGACGGGGCAAGTCATGAATGGGGGCCAAGAAATGACAAAATCTCCTAGTGAGAATGGATAAATTTTTCTATTTCCTATCCGTGAAAAATAGTAACCCACTCCTTTCTCACACCAAGTATATAGATTCCCTCAATTTTCCTTAAGTGTACGAGAATAGGTGGTTTCACTACAAAGGGGCTATGTCCAATATTTTTGGATATACTTTATAATTTCAACCATAGGATCTTGAGTAAACTACCATATGTAGTAGTGTGAAATCTTCAACCGTTGGATCATCACTACATGCGAGATCATTACATTTGAAATTGAATATGAAACATTTTTTGGCCGTGACGATAAAAGACGAAATGTTGGCCATGATTGTGAAGGTGTTAGGGAAGAATAATTCCGAAAACAAAAAATAAAAATAAATGTGTACCAAAAACAAACATGGACTTTAGTTAATAATAAGAATTGGCCCCATGGCCTTGGCTACCCTTCTAGACATGGGCTTCAACTCCAAAGGACTTCATGACTCGGAAAATTGGCCACACTAAATTGGTTGTTCAATTAAAGCTAATTGTTCAATTAAAGCTAATTGGACAACATAACTCAAAAAGTGCGTGAATTGGCTTGGAGATTTGTTGGCCTTCCCTCCTCTTGCAAAGAGTCCCTTATTATAGGTTTATTTAAAGCCGATAGTATCTTTGTCATAAAACATTCCCGTTTATGACTAAAAGACATTCCCGACATTCCCTTGTCAGAACATTCCCTGTCCTTATTTAGACGCCACGTGGACCAAAGAGGCTAAATATGGAACTTTTGAAAATGCGGGCATGCAAGGCGAGGAAGTGTTCGAAGTTGTGCAAACAAGGAGTTTTTGGGTGAGGAAGAGAGAGGAGGGGAAGGGGAGACGCGGAAGGATCGACCGACCGACCGCGCCGGGTCGGGGTCGGTCGCCCGGCCCGGTCTTGATCGCCCGGTCTCCGCCCGGCCGGCCGCCGCCGCCCGGCCGGTCGGGTGGCGGATGCGGTCGGCCGGATCGGTCGGCCGGGATCGGCGCGCCCCCGATCGATCGATCGGCCGCGCCATCGACGGCCCCGATCGACCGATCGGAAGTGCGACCCGATCGGTCGTCGCCGTGATCGCCGGCCGCGGATCGCGGCCGATTGACGGTGCCGACCGGGGATCGGACGGCCAAGGCTACCGGCCAATGGCGTCCGATCCCGGTCGGCATAAATAGAAGGGGAGGGGCTCATTGTCCTCATTCTCGTGAACGAGCCGTGCGTTGCGGCTTTTTTAAAGTCGCATCGATCACGTTACTCGAGTCCGCGTGGGTCACCCACGCCCTCATCTTGTGCATACTTGTCGCCGCTGAAATGGCGCCGAAGTTTTCACGTTCGAGGGGCGAGGCCAAGTCTCCACGACCAAAGGGCGACCCTCCAAAAATGGATTGGGAAGCATGGAGTGACCCAAATCGTGTTGCGAGCCGGGTTGGCGTGAGAGAGGGGCGGACATTTGGAATTGCACCATGTGCAAGAAGTACGTGAAGATGTACCACATCATGAAGTTATGGCCGCGGCACGAAGCAGAAATATGGTCCTCGTCGTGAAGGCCCCGGTGAAGAGTTGCAAGAGCGACCATTTTGCGCACGATATCACGAAGTCACAATTGCGATTGGAATCAAGAACACAAGGCCGAATTGATGTTGTATTCTACCATGGCCATGGTGTGGTGAAAAGTCCCCGCACAAGGACATTGATCGACCACTGTGATAGGTTTGAACGTGCATTTATTGGATCGCAGCAACCGATTCATTCCCACAAATTGGATGGGACCAAGCGATTGTTATACTACGTATTCAGAACGTTCAGCTGATATGGATGCCCAACTTCAACAACATGGAACTCCAAGGGCATATGGGGGCACTCAGCAAGACTCAAACCATGACGATCGTCAAGCACCAGTATCCTTTGGCACAGGAAGTGAGGGGTATTACCATGGAAACCACCAATTCGGTACTCCGGTGAGTTATATGCCACCTCATCAGCAAAACACGTACGGAGCCGAACGCGAGTACGGTAGAGGTGGATCTAGTTCAAACTACCCATCTCCAATGTATACAGGAGGTACACATGGTTTAGGAGGTGAGCAGGGTAGCGGATCCAATGCTCAATGCAACTCAAGCCCAACTCATCCTATAAACCCATACAATCGTGGGAACCAATACGGTACAACATTCGGAAGTCCCGAGTACCGTAGGCCATCACACCCGAAGGAAACATACGAGTATGGAGGTCAATATGATAGAAGATCAGACATTGTTGGCTACACAAATTATGGATATGGTCAAAATGCATACGGAAGTAACGACATGCCTTGAAAGACCTTATCTATCTCCGGAGGACGAAGAGGCGAGGTACCAACAAGATCTCGCAACAAGCCACACTTCTAAGTCGGCAGGAATACATTGAATGTACTCGAGGCCGAAAGAAACTTTAGGCAAACGTACTTGTTTGGAGAATCTTCTCGAGGACCACCTTCTTACGGTACCAGGGCCAAGTCGTAAAGACGATGATGAAGAATCGGATTAAGAATGACAAATCATTATACATAGTGTCATTGTAGTGAAGGTTATGTAGTTTTTGGCGGGGATAATGTCTACACCATTCTCGCCTTGCTAGGGGCCAATTTTGAGGATACAAAATCCATATTTTGTTTATGAATGGATTATCCAATATCGGACTATATCGTTCTATATTAATATACTATGTAATTTGTTATTTCAAGGATTTTATGGCAATTTCTTTGTATTTTATACTATAAGTTCACTTGGTGGTAATAATTTCTTCTGTTTGGCTTTAAGCCTTTTTTCACAGTCTCACACTCTCACCTAACATATAATATGTTCATCAATTCATTCAAAAAAGCATATGTAAGAAAAGTCATATTATGCTTGAGCTGACTTCGGACAAACCATTAATATCGCAACTACGCAAGGTTGATGTAATGAAGAAGTTCCACAATTCATTATACATTCTCAAATATTGTTCATGAAGATTTGGAGATATTTCTATTGAAGGTAAGAAGTAATAAATTAAAATAACAAACAATGGAGAAGAAGTCATTGGTGCAAGGTATATATAAACAAGAATGTACTTGAAGCCGATACATATAGAAGGCATGTAATACACTTTACTACAAAAATTTGCCTACATCTACATCAGAACTTCAATGAAGAATCTAAAAATCTAATAAAGCCGGAAGAACTAAAAGAAATGCGCATAACTAATTTGCTAATCATACTTGGTGCGATAATGATCATTTGGCACCGCCAATGGAATGATTCCATGAAGCGGTTGACAACGTGGGTCAACGTATACTTTGCATCAGCCACCATCTCCAAGTATTGGTCAAAAGCATTTGCCAAGTCTTGATTGCACCACCGGTCAGGCCCCGTTGTACTTTGGCAATTCTCGTAGGCCTTCGACATGCTCTTCTTGAGGATGCGTTGTGCTATTCGTGCCGTAGCAAACTCCTCCGAAGCGCAATCAAGAACGGGAATAATGTGAATGTCATCACTCCGTTTGTACAAGTACGCCACCCGAGATCTACCCAATATCGTGCTTGTAGAGTATCAATTCGCTCTTGGGGTTTTGTAAACGTATACAAGGACCTCATTTTATCATCCATGCTCGTTTAGCCCCCAATCACATACTCCAATATACACCCGTGATTCATCTTGAGGAAAGTGAAGAAGTATGTTCTCTGGAGACACATCGTTGTGGAGGTAGTTCAACCGGTGGACTTCACACATGATATGCACTAAAGCCCCAAGCAAGCTCTGTTTGTTTTTTGCGGAACCGACCAACCGCCAAGCTCGAATAAGCTCATCATCGAAATGAGGTGAGAGTCCGATCTCTCCATGAACATCATCTCCATATCTTGCATCAAGAGCCAACATCGATCGAATCGTGCCGCCATTCCACCAATACGTATAGCCTTGGAATTTATTTGCATGAATGGCTATAAAACGAATAACACCGGGATGTTGTATCCTCACAAAGAAGCGCCTCATTCGATGCTCCATCTTGGCCAAGTCCGGGTCGTGTCACAAAGATGGATGGGAGTCTTTGCAGCAAATTCCCAAAACTCTTCAATACCCGCAACCCCTCTTATGTGAACTTTGGAAATTGCGCCGTATCCTCCCCTTAGAGTCCTCTTCTCAAGCTCGATGATACGGGCCGTCATAGGAATTACCACCAAATTATTCGTACGAACCAGCTCCATTAACCTTCCTTGTTCCGTGCGCCACCATCCTATGGAACCAACCCGGTTTGCATTATTGGAATACGGCCTCATCGCTTCTTGAAAAGCCTCCGCCCTCAATACCACATCCCTAAACTCCTCATCACCCGCTCGAGTGGTTCTCTCATACCTCTTCAATATGTCGACAACATTCCAGAGAGCATCAATTAATCTATCCTCCATCCAGTCCGTAAAACCACGCTTATCAGTCTCCGTTCTCCACACCGGATCTTGGAGCGCTTCCATCATGAGGTCCATCATGTCGTCCTTGAATTTGGCCACAACTTCCTCTTTGTATCTCACGTATTTGCTAAACAAACGTGGAAGACTCTTAGCCTCATAAAATCGCACGATTACATTCTCCCAAGAAAGTTCTTGCACTTATTGGATGGGTGCTCCCACTTCTCCAAATGTCTAACAACCCTTGGTCTCCGCCCTCGATTCCCCCTACCCTACCCCACCCCATGTTTGGGCATCTTTGTGAAAAAAAAAAGCAAAATCTCCCCCCTTACAAATGAAAAGACTTCTTTCCTCCGCAGGATAATGAGCCAGTGGATGAAAATTAAAAAATTTCCAACCTACTGACTACTCCGCACTCGATAACGAAGGAAAGAAGTGAGGAGAGTGGAGGCCGGTCGGCCTTATATAGGCCGCGGTCGCATGGCCGGCCGGGCGACCTAAATCGGACGGCCGATGGCCGACCGCCCGACCGACCGACGGCGGCGGCGCCCGACCAATGGCATGATCGATCGGCCCGCGGCCGACCGACCGTCGGACGGCCAGCGCCCGACCGGGCGCGACCGCCAAACACCATGATCGACCGACCCGACGGCCGACCGATCGGACGGCCGGCGCCGACCGCCCGACCGATGGCCTGCCGACCCGACCGATCGCCCGCCGACCCGACCGATCACGGCCCCGACCCGACCGACGGACGGACGGCCATCGCCAACCGGCGGTCGCGGCCGATCGACCGCCGACGGAGAGCGCGACCGTCGGTCGGCCCCGCGCCGACCGCGACCGACGGACGGCCCGACGCCGACCGGGCCCATCCGACGGCCGACCAACCCGCGACCGATCGGACGGCGGCGGCCGATCAGCGACCGATCCGACGGCGTCGACGGTCGGTCGGCAAGAAGCCAATCGGACGGTCGAGGGCGCCCGATTCAATCCAACGGTAATCACCTACCCTCACAACACTATTTGAACGGCTACGATACGATTTTCAATACGATCTGACGGTTAAAAAATTTACTACATGCATAGTAATTCCGATTTACCCCCCGGACGGACGTCCGGACGGACAGACGTCCGTCCGTCCAAAAAAACCCAAAAGACGTCCGGATTGACATCCCTGCTACCGGACTGTCTGCTAGGAGAAGGAGTCCGGCAGGTATGCTCTCAGCCTGTACTTCCCGGGTCGGAGTAGGTGCTTCCGGGGTAGGATCCCCTCGCGGGGGTGCTCCTTCCGCCTCAGCCTCTCCTGGTTGCGCTACAATTGCTACCTCCTGCCTTCCCGGGGGAGAGGAAGCCTCAGCCTCCACGAACCTTAGCACCCGTCCGGATTTTCTCCGGTGTAGGACGGGGAGTTCCTCTCCGTCACTGTCGTTCTCCTGCACCAGTCTGAGAGGTGGTGGAGAGGCGATCGCAGAGGTCGGAGGCGTTGCCATGGCTACTGGGGAGCTCTCCTCCAGTCCGGGTAGGATCGGGCTCTGGTGGCTCGATCCGGTTGCAGCTCCACTCCGGGTTGCCATCCGGTGGCTGGTGGCTGGCCGGGGTGTGGTGGCTTCTCCGGGTTGAGGATCGGTGCCAGGAACCTCAGCGGACGCCGCTCCCGAGCATTTGCGCAATCCTCCACTCGGTAGTCGTCGTGCTCATGCGCAGGGTTGTGGAACATCCCACCGAGGGAGGGATCGTTCCTCACCTGAATGTATCCGGTGGAGGAGTCCGGAAAGCCGTATGTCGCCCTCCAGCACGCCTCCTGCCAAAAGTGCGGCTTGGCCCGGACAGGGTTGTCGGCGAAAGTCGGTGGATCCTGTACGGACACGGCCTCCTCGATAATCCCTGCATCCTCCACATTCCAGGGCACCCAGTACAATCCTACGCACCCCATCCGCGTCAAGTCCTGCACCAACTGCGCCCGGGCATCCACCGCCATTGGAATGCCAGCCTGGATAATCTTGCTCCTAATCCGCGAAGCTCTCTCCCCGGCCATGTCTCTGTACTCCTCCTCTCCGGGCTATGGTGTGCAGGACGGCCGCGTGTACAAGCTCGTGCGAGAAGGGGGGGCAACACAGCCGGCAATGGCGCACGAAAAACGAGGGAGAGAGAAAAAAAGGGGGGGGGGAAATCAAAAAGGGAGGACAACGGCCTTCCCCGTGCCATTAACGACAAAAGAGAGTGGGGGAGGTGGCGGTACCTTTTGGCGGCGCGGCCTTAATCACGGGCTTGTCAGCCCGGGACTGTCGGCGCCGCCGGTGGTTATACCGCCCGGCCCGTCCTTCCACCCGGCGGCCTCTCCGGCCATTGATAACCGGCCGGGTTATAACCGGTCGGTCCATGTTCGGTCGGGCCATAGCCGGGGCTGGCCAGGCAATGACTGTCCGGGTCATGCCCGGACAGATCGTACCCGGGCTTCTCATGCCCGGTCGGCACATGCCCGGTCGGTGCATCCCGGGTCAGTATATGCCTTCCCGGTTTGAGGCAGACCCGAGATTGGTCAGCTAAGCCCTACCTGGGCACTCAGTGGTCGGACTAGGTACGGTGAGTCTGTGCCCGAGTTTTAATAGCAAAGATTAAGAAGCAAAAGGCGGGTTAGAAATTTTGCTATCCTATCCTGCCCACTAAGCTTTAGGATGTCCCCGGGCAGGCAGGTCCCTGGCTAAGCTAACCCTACCCGGTTATTACCCGGATAGCCGGTTACCAGGGCGTTATTTATCCTATTTAACTACTACTAAGTACTATCCGGACCATATTGGGGCAAAAACGAAAAAATGAGGTTTGACAGGCACATTCTCTTGTATGACACTTGTTAATTCATCAGCACATGAGGAGGAGGAGGAGGAGGCATTTGTCATGGGCCAAGGCCTCGTTGATAAGCTCGGATGTTCACTTGCTATTAATTTTATAAATAGAACTTCGGCAGTAGAGCTAAAGTATAGCCTCGGCAGTAGAGCTAAAGTATAGCCTCGGCAGTTGAGCCAAGAGATTAGTATATAAGGGACTCTTATTCATTGTAAACCTAAGTCTTGGATCAATATATTTCTTTTGTAGTTTTTGCTTGTTTTGACAGCTAGACTCTTACAGAGATTTAGTAAACAACAATGACAAATCATATAGAAATAAGCTAGTGCAAAAAGTGAAAATAAAAACCACATGAACCGTGTCATGAACCCATCGTATTGTATCAAGTCAGAACATCGACATGAAGATAAACAATATAAATCTAGTTTGACTTCGCAACAATTCTATTAGAACGCCGCGGGCCAAGTCTAGCTCGTGCTAGAGCTTCCAAGCGCAATTGCTTCTTACGTGCCCTCAAACCCTGCATATAAGTAGGTTGATCTTCATTAACCATGGTCCCTAGCTCCGTCAATGGTGATTGAATACATTCAGTGTTAGTATCTGAGATAGCAGCTGGAAGTGCCGGAACCAAATTGCGATTATCGCCTACGTCTAGGACTATAGCTTGCATGGTAGAACAACTACTAACGCTCTCGGACTCCAAGTCCTCCGGCTCGAAATCAATGGATTCCTACATCATAAAACACAACCAAAATTGTGGGTGTAAGCGAGAATATTCTCAATAAGAGAGGAGAAGAAATATTGGTGTTATAATTATAATGATGAAACGTATAGATCTAGAACAACTCATGATTTCCTACATACCGTGCTTGATATTAATACCCCACCTAATCTATGAGATCCCCATAAAAGCAATCAAGAAATTAACATATGAGTTCAAAATTCAAATTCAAAAGTCAAGGACATCAAGAAAATTTAACTCTTTCACAAAAAAACACCAAAAAATATTTATAGTCATCACATTAGTGGTTAAGTTGCAAACTAAAATACCAAATCTAGACCTTCTGTAAAACTTCATTAAAAAAGCAACATGGACCTCTTAACGTCCTACTCTGAGCAAATAGAGCATAGCATTGGAAATGACAACAAGTGAACTCCAAGTCAAGGTTAGAAAATAGCAGATTCGTCTACGAAACTGACAACTTAGCGATGCATGTCCTAGTCTCATTACTTTTATTCAAAAAAATTTGCACTCTCGTTGACGAAACTGGGTGAAAGGCACTCAATATTCAGAGCTAGTTCAACTTCCGAGAACCTCGCAGCCTAGACCGGAGGCTTCGTCAACGAGACTGCAAATTAACGGCACAACATCGACGGCTCAAAATCTCAAAACATGGAGCAGTTCGGAGGCCAAACCAGTTGCTTCGTCAACGAACTCGCACAGATGGCTCTGCATAAACGGCCCAATATCGGAGCGGGTGGTTCTCATCAGTTCAGCTATCAAAGATTTCGGAGGCTAGACCGGAGGCTTCGTCAACGAGAGTGCAAATTGACGGCACAACATCACGGCTCAAATTCCTTAAATCAAGTTCGGCATGGAGCAGTCGGAGGCCAACCAGTTGCTTCGTCAACGAACTGGCACTGATGGTCAGCATGAACGGCACAATATCGGAGCGGGTGGTTCTCATCAGTTCAGCTTCGGAGGCAAGACCGGTGTCTGGGTTCGTCAACGAAGCTAAGGATTTGGTAGAGAGGTAACCACACTTCTGGACCTGATCTCATCTTGTTCTAAAAAATATTGCACTCTCGTTGACGAAACTGGGTGAAAGGCACTCAATATTCAGAGCTAGTTCAACTTCCGAGAACCTCGCAGCCTAGACCGGAGGCTTCGTCAACGAGACTGCAAATTAACGGCACAACATCGACGGCTCAAAATCTCAAAACATGGAGCAGTTCGGAAGCCAAACCAGTTGCTTCGTCAACGAACTCGCACAGATGGCTCTGCATAAACGGCCCAATATCGGAGCGGGTGGTTCTCATCAGTTCAGCTATCAAAGATTTCGGAGGCTAGACCGGAGGCTTCGTCAACGAGAGTGCAAATTGACGGCACAACATCACGGCTCAAATTCCTTAAATCAAGTTCGGCATGGAGCAGTCGGAGGCCAAACCAGTTGTTTCGTCAACGAACTGGCACTGATGGCTCAGCCTAAACGGCACAATATCGGAGCGGGGGTATTGATCTGTTTAGCTATCAAATATTTCGGAGGCAAGACCGGTGTCTAGGTTCGTCAACGAAGCTCCCGATTAGGAAGAGAGGTTACCACACTTCTGGGTCTGATCTCTTCTTGTTCTAAAAAATATTGCACTCTCGTTGACGAAACTGGGAAGGACAAATTAACGGCACAACATCGACGGATCAAAATCTCAAAACATGTACAGCATGGAGCAGTTCGGAGGCCAAACCAGGTGCTTCGTCAACGAGATGGCACTGAAGGCTCTGTATAAACGGCACAATATCGGAGCGGGTGGTTCTCATCAGTTCAGCTATCAAAGATTTCGGAGGCTAGACCGAGGCTTCACAACGAGTGCAAATTGACGGCACAACATCACGGCTCAAATTCCTTAAATCAAGTTCGGCATGGAGCAGTCGGAGGCCAACCAGTTGCTTCGTCAACGAACTGGCACAGATGGCTCTGCATAAATGGCCCAATATCGGAGCGGGTGGTTCTCATCAGTTCAGCTATCAAAGATTTCGGAGGCTAGACCGGAGGCTTCCTTATCGACAGTGGAAATTGACGGCACAACATCACGGCTCAAATACTCAAGACAAGTTCGGCATGGGGCAGTTCGGAGGCCAAACCAGTTGCTTCGTCAACGAACTGGCACCGATGGTGGTGCATAAACGGCACAATATCGGAGAGGTGGTTCTCATCAGTTCAGCTATTAAAGATTTCGGAGGCTAGACCGATGTCTGGGTTTGTCACAAAACTTGTTCTTTTGTACTGGAAAGGTAGCACTCGCTGTGGCCACTACTAGGACTCTGCAACGGAGAAGCCATGGGCCAGCACAGCATTCGAGAAGTTTAAAACCCAGAACGACGGCGTTGTCGACAAAGCTGACTAGGTCGTTATTTGTGAACTATATTTCTAGCACCACAGTCCAGCAACGGGGCAGCCAACGATGATCACAAATGCAGACATCGTAATCACGAAATGGAGCAGCCAGCGAAAAGCCAAGCACAAAAATGTCAAGAAATGTCATGAAGGAGAGCCTTCTACGAAATCGAGAGTTCCTGTTCAGTATTTCGAACGTGGAATGTGAATGAGGGAACGTCTAGTTTGCGAGAGTGAGCGTACCTGCTGAGGACTTCTTGGGTTCATATCTTTCTTCGTCACCACCCTTTTCCCTTTCAATCTGCACTACAACTGTCTCCACCCTGAGATGAGGAAGATGGTCGGGGGAGAATAGATGCTTACATCGTCGCTTGATTCCCGCGGCGTCGTAACCTCCCCTCCAGGATTCGCCATTGCTGGAACTATCTGCATCTAACAGATTCAAAATATGCTCTCAGTTCTCTCGATTCACTGCAAGCTCTCTAGCCCTTCACAACAGGATTCACTCAAGCACCGCTCATCGCAGTCCCGCATGGAATCTTCAGAAACGGCGAAGATCGTAAACTGAGAAGCAAGTTGATGCCGAAAGCCAAAGATCCGGCGCCCCTGCCGAGTCAACGAGCTTTGCGGCTCGCCGAGTCCGCGAAAAGTGCGGCTGGTGGATGAGCGCTCTGATGCGCCGACCACCTCAGCGCTGCCTACCCACAGTCCATGTGGATCTTCCGGGGACGGCCAGTCATACTCAGCCACTAAGACAGTGTGGTGGGGGGGCGCGGTGACGCCAATGCATGATTTTCGTTCTTCTCTATCACTGCCATGACGGCCAATTCTATCCAGACGCTAAGAGAGTGTGGTGGGGGGCTGTGTGACGCCAATGCATGATTTTCGTTCTTCTCTATCGCTGCCATGACGGCCACTTCTATCCAGACGCTAAGAGAGTGTGGTGGGGGGGCTGTGTGACGCTCTCAGTGCATGCTGCCGATCATCCTGAGGTTGCAGCAGATTGCAAGCCTCGATGCGGCCAGTGAGAGTTTGACTGGGGCGGCACACCAGAGATCCCTGTATTTCAATCTTACGAGCGTTTTTTGAAGAGCCCATCAGGCAATGACATTTTAAATCAAATTTTGTGAAATTCACCATTTCGACCCCCTGGTTACTTATTTTGATGATTTCCAATTTAAATTTGAGGTCAGCGACCCCAAATTACCCATGGAATGCTACTCCTTGGCATTTACAGCCTATACATAAAAAAAACTGGGGGGCTCATTACGCAGCCCCTCTCAGGGCACTGAAAAACGCTCGTACGACTAAAATACAGTGACCGCACACCAATCGGAAACCAATACTGAGCATTGGTTTTCTTACATCGTTTTCATTCTCCTAAACTCCATTAACCTTCCATTGTAAAAAACCATGCACGGTCTAATATAATATAACGAGAATGATTAGTGAGCAATTTGGAATACACTAATCGATAACGGTTTAAATTATTCAATGACATTATTTCCAAAATTTTGAACCCAAATAAATCCTGCATTGGTTTTGTAACAACGATTTTAGCATTACATACACCAATTAATAAAGAAGTCATTACATATCCCAATTCAGTGAACATTTCGCTTTCTCTATAGACTACCTTAAAATTCAAGATAATTATGATGATCCTATGTGTCATGAGTGTTTGAAGTGAAGTCCCATAAATTATAGATAAGATACCTTTAATTTTATTTATATTATTTACTGGAATTAATTATAATGTCCAAAGCTTACCGATGGCGTTCCATTCTCAGGTGTGCAATAGTATAGAGGTCTTTCGGATACGTGGAATTTTATGTGCATTAAATTCTTATAATCATCTGTACTACCAATGTTTTTTGCAAGGCGTGGTTTTTTCGAGTGTGTTCAAAGAACATGAGTACAAATTATTACGCAATTCATAGGATCATAAAAGTTCAGAGAAAGGAATTTTTGTTTGTTACAATCAAGAACACAAAATACATGCTAGTCATAGTTTAGTGATAATTTTGTGAACATGATCTTTATGTATTGAATTTTCACGTTTCTAATAGTACATCCGCTTTCTGTTTTAGTTCACGTTAAATCAAAGGCTTCATTGTGTCTACATACTAGTGACACATTAACTATCAGGAACCGCTTCGCTCACGTCCTCTTCGTCAGCCCATGGGAACTCATTATTATCTATCAACCAGCATTGAATGAA
Organism: Bryum argenteum; assembly: GCA_037043015.1. NCBI lineage: Eukaryota > Viridiplantae > Streptophyta > Bryopsida > Bryales > Bryaceae > Bryum > Bryum argenteum. Next base: position 6,881,925 of record CM073324.1, read on the forward strand.
GCCATTAGGGTGTTCATAAATCATAAACTCAGGACGACACCCTAGATCAACCTCCTCTCCAAGGTTGGGGATTTGTACCGGTGATCGTTCCAGATCTAATTCCACTTCGTCTGTTTCATTATCGCCATCCATCGCTTTCTGTTCTTCCACTTCACAATCTTGGGTTGTTCCATGTGCTTCTGCTTCAATTTGCTGAGGATGAACACCAAAGATGTCATCAACGAATGTCTCCGTATCATCCCACTGAACAAATCCATCAAAACATTTGAGACTAAATGTCACATCAATTTTTACACTTACTGCAAACCCAGACAACCATTTAAACTTACTACTTTTTCGAACTCTTTATCCACGCTCTCACGTCCAAATTCTTGAGATCCACTCCTGCTCAGCGATTGCTTGCTAGACTCATGCTCCTCCACTCCTTCGTTCCAATCAATCCGTTCTCCTTTGTCTTCACAGCCAGTATTCTCAGTAATGGCGTCCAAGTTCAACATTCGCATCTGCACATTCTTTCTAAACCTCCCGGGGAGGAACTCATCAATCGCTTCTTCCGTATCTTGCATTAGGTCGTCATCAGACACATCCGGCGCATCTTTCTTTCGCATCGCACTCCTTCGCAAAGCTTTCGATCCAGAAAACTTTATGCCACCTCTTCTCTTCTTTCCGCGTCCGCCATCCTTCCCTCTCTCTACTTGACTACATCACACCCTCCATTGCGAACAACTACAAAAACTTGCCACTTAAGACACGATATTCTCAATCACGTGACTCTGTGTGAATACGAGTATATCGTACAATCAAAACAAAGAGGATTATCTCCTCTAACCCAATGACTATATACTCTTTGAATGCGCCTGTTCTTCTAACCCTAACTACTCTAAACGCGTATCCCAATAACACTCATCGCCACTTCAAAGACACCGATCTTGTACAAAATCTTTTACTCGATTCCGTGTCGACACTCTATAATAATCTATTTTCAATTATATTTTTGGCGCTCTTATTCTCCTCGAGATGGGCGGCGCCACACAAATTCAATTCTTAGTTCCTTAATTAGTTTTCCCATCTTTATAAATAAACTAGATAAAGTTGCAACTCTTTTTTACATTCACTATTTACAATAGTACATTATTTCAGTACATAAACTTCGCCGCAGGACCTCATTATCTCCTTTGTACCACTCGTTCGTCCATTCTCTTGTACTAGCTTCTATCATGGCTTCCTCCTCTCAGCAACCTTGACCGGATTTGATCGAGATTAAGTCAGTTGCCTCCGATGTCCCGGCTTGTCTTCCTTCTCGCCCTGATAGTGTGGCTGAAGTCATGGCTTCCACCACTGAGCCTCCTTCTCCGGATTTGATCGAGATTAAGTCAGTCGCCTCTGATGTCCCTATCTGTCTTCCCATTGCCCCTCATGGTGTGGCTGAAGTCACCTCTTCTTGGCTTGCAATCCGCTTTGGCTATGATGTATCTACATTGTGGTTAGAAACCGACGTTCTTGATCCACATTCTTATCATGTCTTGTACTCCACGGTTGTAGAACCTGTCGTCTTAGATAATAACGCTACCATGTGGAAGCTGAAGTCAGGAAAGTATCGCCTATACGGTTTGACAGAGTCAGTTATGAACGCCTCGACTCAACTTCTAACACCTCGTAGCTCCTCCACGATCTCTAACGTTGGTCCCCTCTTTGCAAGTGTCAACATCGAACCAAGCAAGCGTATTAGTATCGATATATCAGATTCATCCGATGACGAACGAAAGCCATCCGTTCCACCCCGTCGTCCTTCTGCCAAGCTTCCATCCATCTCCTCTATTTCGCAGAACTCTTCTCTATCAACGCCCTTTTCGTTAGCCTCTCCCTCACCATCTTCCCAAACAGGAAAACCCAAAAAAATTCTCCCATGTCTACGGAAACTTGGTAGCATGCCCGGTAGCAAGAATATACTCAAGAAACTAGATTTCAATTCCATCCCTACTCACATTGTATCCTTTCTGCCTCCATCTTTCAATGGAGATGCCCTATATGTTCTCCCCCCGGCACTTCCTTCCGCTGTACTCAAGAATGCAAAATCAATGGAAGGGATGGACAAACGGTATGACGGTCATGTCTGGACTAGGACGATGACAACTAATATCAGCAACACCTTGGGCTTGTCTTTTCGATTTTCAAATTGCGTAGGTCATCTCCAATGCCACAATGACAAGTGCCCTTTCTTGGAACGCCCGGATCGTGCGACGGGAGTCAATGAGGTGGAGTTTGAAGGTATCACCAAAGAACCTTTCTCAGTGAGTAATCCGCCCCCCCCATCGTCCACCATAGTGTGTAAGATTTGCAGAGAACCTCCAGTCTGCGTTGCTCTGTGTCCTGCCAGAATCTTCTACGTTTTTGGAGATGATATTCAAGAGCGTGCTTGTGTGCATATCGGTACCCACGAGCACCTCACAAAGTCGGAGACTATAGATGCGCACGTCAAATGATAGATGAGTTAATCGAACAAAGATGTTGATCGCAACCCCCAAGCAACAATTTCCAAAATTGTCTTGGAGACTAGCAAGGACGTAGTAGGTAACATTCTTCTACGTGATGAAGATGACCCCAAATCCGCCCACCTAACTCTTAAAGAACTTGAGCCGCCTTTGATAGATGTCAACTCTTGAACTCTCCGAGCTTGCGGAATCGGATCTACTCTTTCAAATACATGCGCAGATTCGGCATCCTTGATGGCATCACGAAGCTTAGAGGACTCAGCAACTGGGCGTATGTGCAACGCAACATGTTCCCGGGCCAAGGAGACGATTCTGACAAAGTCTTCATTTTTAAGATGTCAGAAGTTGGACCCGGTAGTGGTGTCGACCTCGTTCGCCGGATGCAGCCTGAGGCGACCTCTCCAATGCATGGATGATGTTTGACCATGTTAAACGGGTAAAGCCATGGACTACCATGGCGTGCCATGTGTACGACCCTAATTACCAGCGCATTCTAACCATTGCATGTTCTGATTTTCAATCTGAAGATACTCAAGCTCAGCTCGTCTTCTGGAGGAATCTCAACCACGTCATAGCTAGGCACGGAGTACCCAAACCTAAGTTTCAAGGATTTATGGTCCGATGATTACTCAAGCCAACCGAACGCAGCGATGCGCATTGTTTACGGCTCTGGAGATCCTTCAATTCCGATGGAAGACCAAGAACGTACTTGTTACTTTCATTGGACGCAATCATTAGAAACTCATACCAAGAAGTACATCGTCCACGAATTGCAAGATCAACATAGGGTTCTCTGTAAGCAATATAAGGATGCTTGTTCATCCGATGAAGCTGAGACCCGGTATTTGGCAATCAGAGCGTGGTGGTCATCCTCAAATGCCACCTCCGAGAATGGCCTCTACCACCTAGGCCTATGGCTTTCGTATTGGCATCACCGCTATAGACAGTGGGGTGGATTCATGGAACTGGTAAGTAAATGTTTACTTCGGTAATTTTCAAGTTATAGTAATTTCGATTTTACAATTAAGTCGAGATAAAAGTAAATTATTATCTCTTTCCCAAAAAAAAAAAAAAAAAAAAAAAAATCTATTTTTAGTAGGCAGTTTCGTCAACGAAATTACATCTTCCCTCACTTTGAGCTTGACATCAACACTTACGTACCTGGCAGGAGCAAAAATTATCTGCAGAAGAGCTAGCTGAGATGCCATCCTGCAACCTTGCAGAATCCATTCATAACAAATGGTTGCAAGCTTCGGGAAATAAGGGTGGAGATCTCTATATGGCAGCCGTTGATGATTACGTTCGTGCTTTCCTTCAAGTTGTGGGTTACTATCAATACACCAAAGGTGGAGCGGGTGGACATGGTCCGTCGAGGGAGGAACTCCGACTTCGCAGTGCACAACGTAAGGCTCATAGAACCGGCGATCCATCAGCTCTCAATAAGGCAGTAATAGAGTTCCCGGATGCTGAGATATTTTGTACTCGCGATGCTCACTTGGAGGGTGCCGAGATTTTTGGTTCGAAGAAACGTAAGCATGATGTTCCAATCGGAGCTGAAGAGGAAATCCATAGGCCTCGACATCACATTTCTCGCGTCCCCGAATCGGCAGAAGGGTTACCCGGGGTTGCGGTGAGAGTCTGACAACTATTCACGAGGACGACGAAGAGGAAGCACGCCCAATCGAATCTTCCACATCCGCTGGTGCCTCTATTAATCGAGTGACAGCTGTACAAGAGACAAAAGTGAACGAAAACTTATGGCATATTGCCCGATTGAAGGAGCCCTCAGCCAAGTCCTGTTGGGCACAACATGCAGTGACCAAGAAGAAATGCGAGTCTCGTATAGTGCAAAACGGGAAGTCCACACCTGCACCAACTTATACCGGAATATGGATGCCTCCTAAAAATGGTCACCGCAAGAAGGTGGAGAAGTTTTACTTCTGCCCCGACGATATTGAGAGGTGTGTGAAGGGCACTCGTCGGAAGTGGGTGGAGCCGTTCTCTCGAACAGAAGATCAACCCCCAATCCCAGCAATCTGGCCCGTGAAGATAGGGACAAATCTGACACGTTCGGAGATGGAGGCGTTAGAGAATGCTGGTTTCCGACTCCCTCAGAAGAAGAGACTTCCACGCAACCGCACATTCAACACTGCATCTGCGCCACGGGACCTTTCACATATTCCAGTGCCGGAGAATGCAGATGTCTTCCCAAAATCAAGGAAGTCAAGGAACCTCCGGCGCATCTGCAGCGTAACTTCTAAGCACACACGGAATATTGATTCCGCGCGTGCGATGCAGGCGAAGATACTAAAGGTCACTATGGTCCCATCGCCAGGAATTGGATGCATTATTTCCATGGAGTCAGATTCGCAAGCGATTTATCAACTATCAATAGGTGCATTACCAGATTGCACTTGTCCGGTGTTTAAAAGCACAATTGCAAAACTAGGGCGCAGAGGAGAACCGTATAGACCTTGCAAGCACCTATACTATGTCTTTGTGTTGGTGTGCAAGTTTGAAGCAGATGTAGACCTCTTCATTCATGCGCCTACCCTAAGTTTCAACGAGGTGAAGATGATCATGGAGAGAGGCATCCTTGAGCTCGCCATAGTTTAGATGTCATAGTTTTCCACACTTTATTCCCTATTCGCCCTTATCCCTAGACTGTGTAGTTTACACGTTGTGTGACTATATTTTGCAATATAGCATTATAAAAAATATATTAGTATCTATGTCCACAAAATTGTTTAAGTAATGTCACACCATAAGTGTCTCCATGTCTTCTGAATGTTATTGAAGTTTGCCAAATTTCAGAATTTTTTCCCTCATTTCCACGGGTTCGGGTCCCAAACCCACGGTAATAAGTCATGAATATTCGAATATTCTCTAGAATATTCTGTATAAATTTAGAATTTTTATATTTTTAGTAAAATTTTCCAAAAAAATGTTCTCACAACCGCTCTCCAATCTGAAATTCTCCGCTCTACGCTCTACGCTCTACGCTCTACGCTCTACGCTCTACGCTCTACGCTCTACGCTCTACGCTCACGCCCAAGTAACGTCCACCCGCAATCTTCTGTCCATCTCGTGAGCCCCGTTCCGTCCCACCCATACTGTTGAAACAGGTAGTATGGTGAGAATTGCACTTCCACGCCGTCTACGATGCCTGTGGGGAATGCGTTGCCGTCCGTGTGCTTCCCCATTGTCTCGATAAACTGACGGCAGCGTCCAATGTCGAGGTGCCAGTGATGCATATCATCTCGGTACCGCTGGATGCCTGTTTCTGCTGCCCACACACTGTCGATGCGTGATATCCAATCTGTGAGATTTTTCGGCATGTGCAACGGAGGCAACTGTGGCCGCTGTGTGTTACCCTGGCGCTGTGCCATTGTCACCGTAAGTCGACTGAGATGACTGTGATGCAGCGTAGGAAGACAGCTAAGAGGTGCCGAGAGAGTGCTAAGGCAGAAGAGGGAGAGAGATGAGCAAACACAAGAGCTATGGCCGAGAGGGAGAAAAGGTGAAGGCTCCAAGTGAGCACGGAGGTGGAGTGAGAGAGTGGGCGAGGGAAGAGAGCAGTGAGGATGAGTGTAAGTCGGCTTGGCGCAAAAAGTGAGGCACTGACTGCCAGTTCCCCCCCTTAAGTAGCCACCGGTGCCTAAAATGATGGCTGTCGTTGGCGGCGGTGAGGTGCCCAATGAGAATGATTTTTTGAGGGTGTCGTTGGCGGCTTGAATAGGCCTTTGAAAGCCTAGCACCGTTGGCGGCCGGTTGTCCATCATGGGGTCATCATAGTTGTTAACGATGGCCCAATCTACGGTGCCTCGATGTCGGCTTTGATGGTTGTACCGGTCACTATGAGGGGCATCATGGGTATCATGGATGTGGATGTGGTTGATGTATGCCACCATGGGGGCATCCCCCCCGTCTCCGTTGCCTTCAATTGGTGTCTTACTGTATGCTACCATGGGGGCATCCCCCCCTTCTCTGTTGCCTTCACTTGTTATTGGGGGCTGTCTGTCTTCGGTGGCCAACTGCTGTGCCTCGGCGACCAAATTCTTCTGAAGTTGCCCCAGACTCCATGCTGGCTGTGTCCGCTTGTTGGCACCGTGGTAGTGTTTTAATTTGGCAGCGTTGACAATGGTGGCCTGTGTATCAAAGTTGTCTTCGTTGACTAGTAACACTGTGTTGTTTGGCAGGGCTAATTGGACTCTGTATGGCCCGTGCCATACAGATTCAAACTTGGATTTCCGCAATTTTGGGTCTCGTGGGCACCACAGCACCTGGTCACCTTTGTGAAACATTCGGGGAGGTTGTGATCCTTGGAAGTGTTTTGCGCTTAGTGTGTGTTTGTGCAGGATGTTTCGATGGGCGTCGTCCCTGAGTTCTTCTAGTTTATGCAAATCCTCCATCCTGGCTGCCAGCACACGATGCGGTGCAAAGTCCCTTGGTTGGAGTGATCTGAAAGTTGGCACCAGATACTCCGTTGGCAACAATGGTTGAGTGCCATATACCAGCTCAAATGGGCTTGCCTGTGTGGCCGACTTTGTGGCGACACGATATGCCCATAGCGCTGCAGGTAAGCAGTCGTCCCAGTCGCCAAAGTTGGCCTGTGTGAACTTGCGCAACATGTTGATGATTGTTTTGTTTGTGGATTCCGCCTGACCGTTGCCTTGTGGGTAGTAAACCGTACTGGTCCTTTGTTTAATGAGGTGTTTGTCCATGAGTTCTTCGATGACAGCGTTGACGAAATGTGTTCCTTGGTCGGAAACGATTTCCAAAGGGCATCCAAATCTTGTGATGATGCAATCGTAGATAAAGTTTGCGGTGACGACAGCAGTGTTGTTCCTCAATGGTTTTGCTTCTACCCACTTCGTTGTGTAGTCAGTGGCCACGAGAATGTACCTGTAGCCTTGTTTAGTTGCCGGTCGAATGGGGCCAACGAAGTCCAGTCCCCATCTCTGAAAAGGTCCTAACGGAAGAATCGACTTCAATGGCACCTTTCCTTGATACTGAAAGTTAGTAGCCGCCGTTTGACAAGCGTGACAGCTCTTGATGTAGGCAAAGGTGTCTTTGTGCAACGTTGGCCACCAATACTTTGCTGCCAGTATTTTTTTTATTGTTGTTTCCGGACCTTGGTGTCCCCCTGCTGGTCCATCATGCAAATGTGAGATGATAGTGCGTTGGTGATGAGATGGCACGCACAGGCGAACTTCAGAATCTGGTCCTTTGCGGTATAGTTGCCCTTGAACCACCGTATATGGCAACGTTGTTCGTACGAATTTGATTCTTTGGGTGCCTACGGCGTCAGCACGTAGGGTGCCGTGGATCAGGTATTCCATGATTGGATACCTCCAGTCGTGAGCTACCGATGTCTCCGTTGACTGTGTGAGTGCCGGTTGTGTGCCTTCAGAAGACGCCGTTGGTTGTAGTGTAGCCGTCTGTATGTATGGTTCATTGAAGGAGTCATCGATGCCTTCCTCCGTCGTATTGGTGTCTCTTGACAAGTAGTCCGCGATAATATGCCTTTTGCCTGGAATATAAACTACTTCGAAATCATACTCCATTAGTATCATAATCCACCTTGCCACCCTTCCAGTAATCAATGGTTGATTTACAAGATAGGAAAGACTATGATGATCTACCATGAATCTAAATTTGTTTCCAAGTAGATAGTGTCTAAACTTTTTCACAGCATATATCATGGCTAGCGCTTCTCTCTCGGTGGTGGAATAATTTCTTTCTGCCTGGTTGAGTAGTCTGCTAGCGTAGGCAACAGGTTGATCATGTTTGCCATCTACATTTTGGGCTAACATGACTCCTACGGCAATCTGTGAGGCGTCGGTGTGCACATGGAATTGTTTTGTCCAGTCTGGTGCCAACAGTATGGGTGCCCTCGAGTAAGCTTGCTTGATTTTTTCTAAGGCAGCTTGGGCTTCGGTGGTCCAATCACGTGGGTAAGTATAGCCGGCGTGGTTCAACTTTGTTATTGGAGCTGTAATGTATGCCAGCTTTTCAATATACATTCTATTGAACTGTGACAAGCCCAGTAACCTTTGGATGCCCTTTTGATACACGGTCGGTGGCGTCATATCCATGATGTCTTGAATCTTTGCTGGATCAAGGAGTTTGCCGTATTTGCATACGATCTACCCCAAGATGACTATAGCGAAGAATAAGAACATACATTTGTCAGCGTTGAGACTTACTCCATTTGTTCTACATGCCTGGAATATTTGCCGTAGATGGTCAACATGGTCTTTTATCCGTCCATATACTGTTCCATCATCTAAGTAGATACGAAAAAACTTTTTAAAGTAGGGACGGAATATCAACTCCATGACTCTCTGAAATGTCATTGGTGCATTTTTGGCTCCGAATGGCATCCTTTCGAATTGATAGGGTCCCCACTCTGTAGAAAAAGCCGTTTTGTTTTTGTCTTGCTCGGCCATGGCAACTTGGTAATATCCTGAGAAGCAATCCAGGAATGAGTACATCTCGTGTCCGGCGACCTCATCGATAATCTCTTCCATGTGCGGTAATGGGTAGTGATCTTTTCTCGTGGCAGCGTTTAGTTTTCGAAAGTCTACACAGATACGCAAGGCGCCATTTTTCTTTGGTATAATAACCATCGGTGACAACCAGGGGGCGCTGTCGACTGGAGATATGAATTTGGCACTGAGTAACTTTTCTAGTTCCGTTTTGACTTTGGCAGCGTAGTTTGGATTCATACGGTACCGTCGCTGTTGTACTGGCTGGGCGTTAGGCTTCAAGTCGATGGTGTGTTCCGCTATATTCCGGGGTATGCCTTTGAGGTCTTCGTGTGTCCAGGCAAATATGTCCTGGAATTCTCGGAATAATGCCACCGTTGCCTGTTTGATGGTATCAGGGGCATCAGCGTTGATTTTTACATACTTTGGCTCTTCCTCGGTGCCCAAGTTGACTAATTCTATATTTTCTTTGGCACCGTTGGTCCAACCTGTGACGACTTGCTCCTCGAGTGCCTTCGTTGCTGGGGTAGCATTCACTGTGATGTCTTCTTGAAGCTCTTCTTTGAAGCGTGATGGTATATCTAATGTTTCTTCCTGCGGCACGATGCTGGCCAAGTGTATTTCGGCAACAGGAATCAACGATGGGTCTGCATGGAAGACTAGAGCTTCTTGGTCCTGGGTGAGACCTTTTACCCAATCGGTTCCTGCGGAATTGCGAATTTGGTCGACTTTAGCTTTGGTAATGCATCTGTCGATAGGAATCACTATCATTTTTCCATGGTGCCGTAGTTTAATCTGATTCCGAGCCCAATCGTGCACCGCATTCATATCTCGTAGCCAGGGTCTACCGAGTATGATTGGAAAGTTAGTGGTATCTGGCATGTCAATGATGACAAAAGTTGCCGGTGTTGACACACCATGCGTGGTAATGGCAACAGTAGCAAGAATCCCCAACGGCGTCACTGGAGCATCGTTGGCCATCCTTAGGATAAACTGTGCCATCTTCGGTGAGGGTAATCCAAGCTGCCGACGGAGACCATCACTCATTACGTTGACACCGGAGCCTCCGTCGACCAGAACATTGGACAGTTTGTGTGAGCCTAACCTCAGATGTATTACGGCGGCGTCGGGATCAATGGTGGTAACGTTGGTGTCTATGGTCATCAATGCTGTCGATGTGTCCGGCAAGGCTGTCTGTTGCAAGTATTTTTGCAATTCGGGGCTAATTTTTAACAGGCTGGTTAGTGTGATACTTACAGTTGTATTGTCCAGTACTTGTTGTAAATTTGCACCCAATGGCGACTCCAGATCTTGTTGTATTTGTTGTCGAATATTGTGTAGGCGCTCCCAGTGCTGTTCCGGGAAAGGTCTGCGGTGCTCTACCACATGTTCTGGCGCGTCGGCTTTGGACCTTGTGGTGACAGCGGCAGCGGAAATCGTTGAAATGTTAGTTTCGGTTCCATGCACTTCTGTCAACGTTACTCCCCCCCGCCGATTCGGGCTGGGTCTTTGGTTATCCAACGGCGCCGTAGTGTTGTTATTTGGCTCTGCCATTGGACGACTTTGGGACCATCTTTGTTTCAGGACAGGACACTGGCTTCGTCCGTGATGTAGAGACCCACACTCCCAACAGCCGTCGCTCCTGCCCGGCTGAAATGCGTCGACGTGGACTTCCTCCGGGTACATGGCGGCAGTAGTAGGTCGAGGTCGCCTTACGTCGTCATTCCGATTGCTGCCTGAGGCGAACCAACAGCGGCCATTGTGGGCTTTCCCACAGGTGGTACACAACGTCAGTGTAATACGAGCATCATTTCGTTGGTTTTGGCCTGGCAGTGGCAACAGCGGGGCTTGTGTCTTATTTAGTAGCCCAAGTTCTCTACTGATGTCATTGGCGGCGGTTAGAATATCTGGTAGAGTTTTTACCCCTCTAATCACGATACCTTGCTGAATCCATGGCAACAGTCCCTTTTTGAACCATTCGCATAAGTAGTCATCAGTTGGCTTCTGGTTTAACTTGTCAGCCAACTGTTTGAATCTGTCGTAGAACGTATCCACAGTTTCTCCCTTTTCTTGGGTAATGTTGCCCAAGGCCCGGAGGATTTCGGAAGACGTCTTTAGTTTACGAAATTTCTGAAGGAAGCTCTTTTCCATATCGTCCCATGTAGGGTGAGCATGTTCAGCTTCAAAATCGATATACCAGTTTATGTGGTTTCCCTGCAATGTGGTGCCAAAGATGTTCTGCAGATCAGCAGGGGTAGAGACACCATTTGTTCGGGCTATCACTTTGAAGCGTCGAATATGCCAATCGGGGTCGGCATTGTCGTCAAACACCGGATAGGGTATTTTGGGCAGCTTGATGAGTCTATCTCTTTCCCCTGTATCCATCGATGTAGCCGCCGTTGGATTTATGGGAGGCACCGATGTGGACGAGGAAGGCATTGCTGCTATTCCAGGATTGAGCATGGCAGCGGAAGTGGCCGTGCCTTGCAAATGATGGTATTGGTTGCTAAGCATTTCCAGTTTAGCATTGGTGGCGTCATTTTTGGCAACAAGGTCTGTCATCTGTTGCTTCATCCATTGTAAAAACTCCCTTGTAGCATCAGGGTCATCAGTAGGTGATGCTACTTCTGGTTCTTTCTCTTTCTGCTGTCGGGGCGGCATTTTTCTTTACGTAGGGTTTCTACTCGACTTCTGAGTATCTCAGCACTCCATCCCCAGCATGGTCGCCAAAATGTTAGCCGGGTATGTATGGAGGTGCTTTAAGAGACTACCTTAAGTCGACCTTAGTGAACAGTCGTCCGGGAGGCAACTGTGTGTTTTAGAAGGAGGGCATCAGAGAAGTGTAGGAAGAAGGTGAACAGCCAACTACTGTAGTCTAGCTGACCCACCCCAAGACCGCGTTGACCGTATGGTTGCCTGCTGTAGCCGTCAGTGGTAACTTAGTCTAGGACCGTGGTAGTCATCGAGGGGGTTTGCACAAAACAGAGTGGCAGTGCACTACGATGACACCGAGCGCGACGGGGGTGTAAGCTTGTCAGAACAAACTCCTTGATCAACCGGGGTGCTCGGGGAGCAAGACTCCAAGGCAGAGACACCCCGAGACTGTGCTGTCAACGTCGCCTTACGAAGGCTGTGTCGCGTAGGCACCGGAGGAGAGAAGCGCAGGAGGGAAGAACTCCCTGGTGACGGTTACGATGCGCGCGGGGAGCGGAACCAGCAAGAAGGCAAGGCAAGCAAGACGAAAACAGACTAAGACCGTTACGAAGACGGTTAGCCCTCTGGAGCATGCAAACAGAATACGTAGAAGTAGAGGTAGAGAATAGATCGGCTATGGCCTTTTGTATTGATATTGAAATCAGAGTACATGTGCATTCCTCTAAGTTCTGTCTCAATGCCTAAAATCACAACCGATGCTATCTACTGTTGACGACGCCCTTATGTAGCCCATGCTCCCGAAGTCCATGCTGCCGTTCGGTACCTTCTATCCTCCCGAAATGGCCGCGATTCCCTGTTGTCAACGCTGGCTACGGTAACAGACATATTGTTCCAAATCTAATAGATTTTTGCAACTCTTATAATTATGTTCCCTTTTTACACTAGTCACGTATGTATGTCACCACATTTTGTGTTACATGAGTTTCAAACCTCATGGTAGATGTTAGCCTTTTCTTCAGGGGTTTGTGGATTGTTGTAATTTGTTTCATTTTGAATTCTTAATGCTTCATCTACGTTTAAAAACGTGAACGGAAGAATTTTGGATAATGTGGGATAAAAAAATTTACTTATTCTACTCGGGGGAAGCCTCCAATGCAAGGCCAGCCTAGGCGACCACCGGTCCAGGGGCCATAATAGGCGACCGCCAGTCCAGCGAGACCGCCGGTCGCCATGGGCGATCGTCGGTCGCTCATGGGCGATCTTCGGTCGACCATGGGCGATCGTCGGTCGACATGGGCGATCGTCGGTCGCTAAGGCGACCGCCGGTCCAGCCAAGGCGACCGCCGGTCTAGATGACGCGACCGCCGGTCCAGTCCTACGTGGCGCGGTCGCGAACCGTATTGCTGAACTGTACATGCCACATGGCAGCCACGTAGGATGCAACGTGGACAGGGTAAATCCATGGTAAAAAAAAGATTCTGTAGATTCTATTAGACAATCTGAGGCTCAATGTCTGTCTGACATGTCGTGTCTGTCTGACGTCCGTCTGTGTCTAGCAAGACAACCCTGAATACGACCACTGTAGAGGACACTTCCGATTGTCATTTGCCAGACTTAGGAACAGAGATCGAGGATGTGGAGATGGGACCCATCCCGGCGGAAGAAAATGTGGCTGATGACGAGGGTGATGTTGCACCAAGTGGCGGTCTTGAGTGCAGGCAAGCTGAAATCCAAGGAGATGGGAGCGGTTTGAAGGTTGCTGAAAATCTTGGAGAGTCCGACCGAGATAGAGTTTTGGAAGAATTGAGGGCAGAGATTGCTGCCTTGAAGGGACAGACTCCGGATTCATCAGCACCCATCGAGGAAGTTCAGTCTCCATCACCTCCCGAGCCGAGCCAGAAAGGAGTTGTGAGGAATGTACCACCTTTCGAGGTGTGGCAACCTAATACTGCAAGGCCCGTGAAAACAAGGAGCGTGGCCGAACTTGCAGTCCCACCAGCTGCTAGTACCCGTGCAAACTCGAAGACAGAGAAAGTGCGGACGCGAGGTGATGGACCTGCCACATCTTTACCCCCACAAAAAAATCGTAAGCCGCCACAGAAGAGGCCCAAGGTAGATCTGCTTAAACCTTGACCTCACCTAGAAGATGAAGAAATTGTGTCTTATCTTGACAGGTGATGCGCATGCTTTACCAGCAAATTTGAAGCGACGTACAAGGTGAAGATACACTGAAGTAATAGGGAAGTACAGAAGGTTTAGTTTTTAGTTTTAGTACTTTTTATTTATTCGGGACTAACAGGAGCCGCATGTAACAGGAGTTGGGACCCTGTGTAGCATTTCGGCCAGGGCTAGCTGGTTTTTTCGTAGAACAGGTCTTTGCCTTGTGTCCGGTTCCCTTTTTTGGCATTGCCCTACCATCACACGTTTATGGTGGCACTTCCAACATGTATGGATCATTGAGGGTTTACCGCAATTAGGTGGCTCTCTTGGATAAATTATTGTTAATTATATTGTACTTTGTAGCCTTGCGCATTCAGTATGTTATTTGAATATCTTATAATCAGTTGATGCAGGATCAGACTCGAAAGAAAGATTTGTGTGATCTTTCTGTCGGGCTTGAGAAATGCCCTATTGACATACAATTCAGAGAAGGCACTGAGCAGGGACCACCTCAATTTAAATATATGAAGTGTAGTGTGCGTCATGGAAGTGCAGCTCTAAAATTGCCAGGGATTTTCAAGGACGGTGAGTACTGCAAGAAGTTGTGTGGCAGTGGCTGCGGAACGAAGAGGAGGCGGTGTTCGTGTGCAAGTCAAGATGGAATGCTTCCTCCATACGACGCAGACGGTTTGCTTCACCAGCACTACATAGAGACGGTAATTGTACTCACAAATGCTCTTAATTCTACAATTGGCAAATTTTATGTGTATGTGTGTGTCTTATAATGTGTTATCTGGATGACCAGGCAAGAAGAGAAAAACTTGGAGAAGAGGAGGATGTATACGAGTATTGCGAGGGGCCGAAGTGTATGTATTTTGGTAAGAAACAAACGTGTGATGGCCACATTTCTCGTACTTTCTTGAAGGAATGCTCAACCCAATGTGGATGTCGCCCAAACTGCTCAAACCGGGTTGTGCAGCGAGGTCTGACACGAAGACTACAGGTTCGTGTAAATCTGAAATCATGTCGGCAATCATGTACTTTTTGCTGTTAATGTGTTTGTCTTGAAACTGAATTATAAATTTATAATGCCTTGTGTGTTTCAGATTTTTTGGACAAACCCAAAGAAACAGTGGGGTATTCGGACTTTGGAAGAACTTCCAAGAGGAGCGTTTGTCTTCGAATATGTGGGCCAAATTGTCAGTAACCAGGAGATGTTAACTCGGCCATTTCAAACAAAGTATGCGCTGGATTTGGATGCCGATTGGAGGTCCAAAATGTTGCTGACAGATGAAGAGGCCTTGTGTCTTGATGCAACGAAGTGTGGGAATGTCTCACGCTTCTTGAACCATCGGTAAGACTAGGAGTTCATTTTCTTCATAATACGGGTTTTGTGCACTACTGCAATTAGAAGGGATTGAGTTACTTGTGTGCTTGCTTGCATGATGAATCGTTTTTTGCTGCACAGGTGTTATGACGCCAACCTTATTGACGTTCCTGTGAAGATTGACACTATGGAATCACGATCCTGTCATGTGAGTATGTAGCTCCAAGTTTCCATTGATGCCTTGTTATTTCTTTAACATTCATTTGATGCATTCTCAATTCTCACAAGACCACCGGCCCACTAGGAACGCTGATGACAAATCCTTTGTTAGAGCCGCGATGTTTGCTTGTGTGTGAGCACTGCTTGAGCCGCCCTAAACCGATGTTTGCTTGTGTGTGAGCACTTGTTTGAGCCGTGTTTGACCGCCGATGTTTGCTTGTGTGTGAGCGGGTAGCATTTTTGTAAAAGAAGAAGTGAAGGGCGGGCGAGCTAACCTGGACTACGGCATGGATTTCTCCAAGAATCCTAAAACCGTATGTGGGTTTAGGTGTTCTTTGCAATAGCATCTACCGCAGGGATACGGGTGGTGCTAGTCTTCCATCCCGGCCGGCCATTCATGTGCCTGAAGAAATACCTCAAGACCATATGTTTAAATGTTGTGCATAGTAGTCGCAGAATAATGTGTACATGTAGCAATGTAGTATAAAAGACCCTTGCAAACTATGTGTATATGTACTTTTGATATGTACATTGGAAGAGTTTTATTAAACTCTGAGCTCCATCAAATAATACAAATTATTGGGTTTAATTTTACTCTGTAGTGGGTGATCGCATGTTCATGTATATGAAAGTACTTAGAAAGTGGGTAGGAATGTGTGCGGTATGTAACTACACTTGTCGATGTACATTACTGTATTGCCATGGCCCGTTTGAATGACTGCCTCGTCATTTTTGGCGTAAAATGCAGTCACAGTAAAAAATTCAGTCACAGTAAAAATTTCAGTAAAAAATATTTATCCCATATTGTTCGGGAAGTTACCTCACGGGGTAAATAAGTACAGAAGTTAACCGGGGTCCTTTCGTCAGCAAGACACCGAGTTGTCCTTCAGATCGGGGACGAGAGAAATCATAAGGGGAAAGTACCTTGCCCTTGATGTGGGGGGGGACCGGTTCTTGCATGACACAATTCAACACCCAAACTGGAGGCAGTCCATGTTTGGGACCTTTTTTTTTATTTTTTTTTCACCAACTGATTTTCTACAGTGCCCCCATGTATGCAAGTATCATCATATCATGCACCAAGTATATACAGGACTTTTTAAGTATACATCACCCATCGATATAGTATATAAAGTATACTGATACACTAAAAGTATTTTGCAGAATGTATTCATACCCAAGAATGTAACCACATAGTATTACATACACTATCATGACGACAAAAAATCCTTAAAATTTGTTGTTACTAATTTAATCACACATCAGAACCCCTCAAGGCTCGTTCTAATGACTTCGATAGTTTCAATACTTAGCTGATAAACAGGATCATCCCCTTTCACTCTATGAAGAGCGGGTGCCATTGTGAACTTGCAGGCAAGAACTAAATCCGCATCAATGTAAGCAAGTTGGGAATTAGTCAAATACACATATGATTGCTCACTATTCCCCCACTTTTGATAGTAGGTACCTGCAATAACGTGTTGTCCACGCTCGAACTCTCCACCCCACACGCACGTGAAGCTGTCTCGCACAAGTTGTTTTTCTTTTTGGCATTGGAGAACATAGAACTCAACACCTTCCCGATTGCCTTGGAGCGCTGGAACAGCGAAATTGTCACCAATTTTCACCAAACCTCCAAGTGATTCATCATCACATACGTAATCCCACGGCTCTTCTTCAGCAGAGTTGCTTCCTTCTCCTTGACCATGTACCATTTGGTCCCTCACAAAAGTCACATTAGTAGGGGCTAGTTTCACAACCCTCCAAGACTTAACATGTGATGAATTCTCACAAGATTGCCAGTCACTATCTATACATGGCGCACAATAGCAAGCAAGCTCTCTCACCATCAGCAATGTCGGGTCCGCTGGCGAGACTGCGTGTATAGAATGAAAATTCCTTGAACCTGGGATTGTGTCACATCCATGTACATGTGTCCTATCCACATCATCTGGCTTGATGTTGTAAAAGTGTCTATACGACACAGTTCTTTTGGATTGAAGAGAACTCGACACCACGCCAGACATGGATTCGGTAAGGAATTCCACCACATCTTTGGCGTCTTGCAACCTCCTTGACGGGTTGTGAAGTTGCTCTGTCCGAAGAGCCCGCTTCACCACAGCTCCGGCTCCATCCCATTCCCCCTTTCCATGACCTGTCCCAAAGAAATTCCAAGTAATCTCACAACCCCCTGTTAGTCCAGGATAACGACTAACAAAGTACATAGATCTAGCCCCTTTAAACTGCCCTGCACACCCATCACTCCACACCCAATGGCGAGAGGGGCTGACACCTTCAGATTTCATCCATGCCCAATGGAGAAGCAAACAATGCTGGACAAATAAAGTATCATGAGTGCGATCATCCGAAATATAGAAATGAGTGTCTTTCCTTACTTTACCTGTAGTCACATCCATGCGGTATGTCATGTGAACTAAGATGGTTACCTGTGAAGATTGCCAATGCATTGATTGAATTTCGTTTTGCATCTCAAAAGTATAATTTTCAGCAAAGTCTATATGAGACAAAACGACATCATGAGGCAAAGTTTCCATACTTTTCCTGCATTGCAAATCTTGCCACCTAGCAACAAATTTCTGCAATCTTGGCAACAAACATTGTATGAAGACATAGCAAGAAGTTTCTTTGAACACTTCCTTAATTTTCTTCCTGGGCTCCCCATTGTCAGTGTACCCAACCAATTCATTCTCAAAACACCTCCATCTCAAGGTCCAGGTCGTATTTGACCATTCGAGAGGACAAATTGGGAGCTTGTCTGCACCACAATTACCGCACAACCCCATCAGACATTCCAGTTTGTGGAATTCATGAGTCTCTGCCTTCGGACAGACGATTTGCTCCCACAGTGAAGTCACCCCTTTAAAACTCTGTTCAGCTGCACAACAACCCAATTCAAAAGTATTTATGCAAAGTGGACAATCACAATTGCAAGATAGGGAAGAATGTACTCCCTTATTGGAATTACGCATGTTGTTCATCCCTTCCCGTAACAAGTCAATCTCTACGTGGTATTTGCAGCAGCAAACATTACGATCTTTGCACCTCTTCACAAAAAACGGCTTCAATCTCTCAAATGCGCTGAATCCTATTGTCTGATCTTCGTGCGCCATACGGAATCGAGAATGGAAAGAAGACTGCAAGAATCAAATTCAAGTGCATTCCCACCCAAGGTAAGTAAATCTACCCAACAAAAGTAGTATATACTTCAAATGTATCTGCACAGATAGCATCGTAAGTACATAAATATACCTGACAAGCTATATGGGACAGTAAGCATACTTGAATACTATATCGACATACTTGATCAATAAATCATGTACTGTGAGAAGTATATAATAGTTTTGTTTGTACCATACAAAAGTACATATATAGTAGTCTTTATACAGAGTACAGACACTACATATACATTGAAATGTATATGTGATATACATACATTAGAATTCAAAATCGAACACACACTAGCCAATGTATATTAGAGTCTACAAAGACTGTGGGATCTACTTTATACACAAGCCGGTGCACCTCAAAGTACATTGTATCCTATAGAAGGTACTATGTTTTGTAATCCTACATCAAATGTGTACATTAAGTTAAACTACACACACTATCAAAAGTCTACAAAGTCAAGGCATGGTATGGGGAGTACATAAACCACAGTACTTTGTAAACCAATAGACATGCATGTAGTCAACTTTGTGCCTTGACTTCACACATATTCATGTGGTGTAGTTTTAAGATAGAGGTACAGACTACAGATACTTCAATCATGCATTTCATGTATTCCGCAGGGATACATATTACCGGTCGAGGTACTATCATATATTGAAACTTGAGGAATGACAAAAATTTAGGACAGTGTGGAGTTCATAACATACCAGGCTTTCTAGAAGAAAATGCGTAGGGTGATGTTCGTATGTTTTCAGCCCCAACCTTTTCCGCGTCACGTCCTTCTTGTTCGGACTTACTCGGGTTTCAGAAGTCCACCATAGGTTGACTAAGGCTTTCGTATTGTTGGAAATGCCTTCTCGCTTTCTCCGTTCAGCCAAGGTGAAGACTGAGGATCCAATCGATTCCAGAGTTTGATGCCGCTGAATTGCGTTCGAAATGTTACTTTTCTTTGTGCCTAGGACCCTCGATAATGCTCTGACTCCGGTAACATTTCTGGAAATCGCAGCTTCAAGAAGAGTTGTCTTTCTCACCAACTTCTCCTTCGAAGTTGGTATCTTCAATGACTCCAATTCGGTCCTGTAGCTTTGGATAAAGGAATGCTGAGCTCTGGCTTCAGACGGGCACGAGTAGTACTCCGGCAGATGGGGCATTAGTGCAGTATTCCGAAGCATTGATTCCATTACGGCCTTCCGAAACTCAGGACCCCGACGCACACCTTGGAACTCCTCGATTATGAATTGAACGATTTTGTTTGAGACTCTAGAGGCATCTCTTCGCCCAAAATCGCGCGACTGTGCTCCATCGTCAGCTGTAGGGAGCAATCTCGAAGCTTCCTGTACTGCGCGTTTCCTCATCCGACATTGCCGCTGACGCCACCGCCGCTCTCTTGTCAAAAACTACGTCAGTCGAAGAAGCTCTTCTTGATGTGCTTGTGCTCTCTCGAAAGGTGTCCGGGACGTCTTACTCCAGTAGCGCCGTTGTTGAGTCCGCGCATTTCCCATTTCGTTTCCTACAAACTTCCCACCAAAAAAGGCATATGAGCAAGAAAACCAATAGTGCAAAGATGGGGTTGAACTAAACCCTAAACACTTTGTTATAAGAAATAGCAATGAAGTTTGTCTCATGCGAAGCGGGGAAGAATGCGATCACGGAGACACGGACACAAGGAATGCGAGCTTTTGTTCGTGCATCGTTTTTCTCCCAATCCGAGAAATTGCTCGTAAGGCATTGGAGTGAAAGACGGCGCAAATAGTGAGCGGCATGTTGTCTCTAAATATGCAGCTATGGACACGAAATTAGAAAAAGTGTGCTTTTCTTACTAGAACAGGAGCCCTCTCAGGACTCGAGCCCCCTCAAGACCGGAACCATTCGTAAGGCATTGAATGAAATAGACTCTCGGAACTAAAGCAGGAGCATATCTCTACGAAACAGGAAAGAATTCAGCTACAAACGCGAACTTCAAGAAAGTGAAATCCTCTTCCAAGCATCGGAACTCTCTCAGGCCAGACACCATTCCTCACGCAACGAGATAAACGACTAGCAAATACTAATCAGGGGCATTTCTCTACAAAGCGGAAAGCATGCAGACAGTTAAAGAGTGCTAGATTAAGATGGATAAGTGATACCTAGATCGAAATCCCACGGTGAGATTGGGGTTTTGTGTCGACGCCCTTCACTTCTGAGTGCGCTAGACAACTCCTCAAACCGCTATTAGCATTCAGGAATTCTCTCTTCGTCCTCCGTATTCTCACTTGTGCGTCCGAACCTTCTCTAGCGCTTCTTCATAAACTAGACTCAAAGCGTCAAAAGCGCACAACATATTCTCGACTTTTCACTTTCTAAGCCAGACTTTCTCGAGTTTTTGGTGAAACGACTCCAAAAAACACAACAACGAAAGAAACTAACCAGAAAGGGCGATTCCGCACAGCACCAAACCCTAAACCTCCCAAATTCATTGGGATTCCATTCATCTGACAAACATTCACAGAAAATCCACCCATTTTTAGAACGAAATGGACGTTGAATTGAAGTCCGAGCTTTGAAGATAGCCTTCTAGCGCCGCCCTACAGCAGTAGCAATTAGAAGAGTCCAAGGAAGGGTGATAAAGCAAGCACTTCAGATCCGTTTCGAGGGAGAAGAAGGCGGCAGTTACCCACTCCTGTCCAATGAAATTAACGAGCTTCATGCAACAACGGAGCGTCATCAATGCGAAGGCCACTTTTGCAAGTCGTGCGCTGTCAGAGGGCCGCCGATCTCAGCAGAAATGCAAGACACGTGGCGCTGTGTCAGGCCCCACTAGTGTCACTGAGTACATTCAGGTACTTCAGAGTATATAACATACCATAAAGTTCTCCCCAGCTGCATTTTTAGATCCGAGGCAATATCTGCTAACGGAATGGAATTTATTCTCTGCTATAGCTGGCCCACCTACATTCTGGTCACATTAAACAGTAACTACGAGAAAAACCAAAAAAAAAACAATTCCACTTAGTTTTTCTTCGTGTTGAAGTAAACAAGCTAAGTCTTTCTATAGATGACAATTTAGACTATGGCTTGCATATTTCCATGTGGAATATGCAAGAGCAATGTGTGTACATTATACAACCCATAAGTTACGCCTAGATTGTACAAATCCTCTTGCCAAACAAAGTATATTTGTGCGAAATACGAAACTGTGACAGGTATATGTCGATATATAAATATACTCTTTATGTTCATTTGAAGCACAATCTATTAATAAACTCTTCAAACATTAGTAGTAGGTTGAGTATATATCCATATTATGGTACCAAATAGCTCAACAATTTCCTATAATTCAATTGACATACGATTGAATACCACACACCCCTGAAACTGTCACTGTGACTATATTTTTGTACCGGTTTAGTGTACATTCACCCTATTGGATTTTGTTCACATATATTGTAGCTTAATCAATTATTGCTTAGTACATCATAAGCACGACATATTGGCAAGGAAGAAAGTTTTATGTCCCACTTGACTTGGCCAACTTCTAGTATCCGTTGGCGCACTTCAATGTTTGTGCTCTCGTTCCAACTTCTACAAATAGCTTCAGCAAGACGGTGCAACCTCCAACGATGTTCATAATTTGGCACAATTTGAGATCCATGTACCTTACGATGTTGTAGCTTTGACATGATATTTCTAGAAACCAACTTCTTATACTCCTTCTGGAGTTCATTTATAAGTATTTCAAAGGATTTGACTTGCGTAAAAGGTGCTCTGTCTTCCCAACTAGACCATAATTCTGGGTTATGATTTCCTTCCCACACGGAGAGTTTAAATCGAGGATCATAGTTTGAAATATTGGTGGCATCTCCGTTGGTGGCAACTTCTGCATTATTATTGCCTTCCATGACTTTTGACAACTTCAAGTAATTTATGTGTCAACTGGTAGAGTGCTTGTATAGGTAAATACAACAGATGTAGGTGCTATTATATAACACTTCAACACATGACAAGAACCTTAAATAGAAGAAGGTTCTTCTTAAAAGCTAAAAATCATATAGGCTGCCATGCAAATGAATTTATAAGGGGTACCACAAATTCTTAGCTTAAGCTCAAATGAACTACCAATTGAAGGTGATTTCTCTCCAGAAAAGGTTAATGTATACATGTATATATCTATGTATGTATATATTGTTCATATTATAATGTAAAAGTTCTAGTCTTAAAATTACGAAGTAAAAGACTTTCAAATATCTATGTATGTACATATCATTTATTTTATAGTGAAAAAGTTGGAGTCTTAAAATTACAAAGTAAAAGTCTTTCAACTAGGGGTGTGAGTTTTGTGATCAATTTATGTGATTGTTTTTGTACCAGGGGTCATGGAGGCGGCGGAAGGTGAAGCAGAAGACGAAGCCATTGACCAAGAAGTTACAGTAACCTGTATGACTTTGCAGCCGAGATGTAGAGAACTGGTTACAATGAACATATTGATAAGTATTATGTGCAGTCAACGGCAAGATGGGATCATTACATAGAAATGTCAACATGACATCGGTACCAGTGGGCAGCCTGAGCACTTTAAGACTACCTCATTTGCATAGTCCGGAACAACCTGCTCAAATCGACAGCAATTTCAAGTTACAGTACAATTAGAATACAGTCACCCGCTACAATGACATGATTCAATAGAAGGATAAGTATACATACCCTAGTATGAAACACGATGTGAGAAGTGCGTTAATCAAGTCCTCTCTGGAATCGAAAGAAATCCACCAACAGACCCCTTGGCCTCCGAAACACTTGAGTAACCGCAACTGCATCATCAAACTTTGCACGTTAGTTTCATACGAAGAACTCCAAAAACGCATACTATAGGAGTAAAATCAACCTCTTGTTTTGCCATTCACTTTGGTGTGACAATCTTCTAGTAGAAACTTCGTAAGTAAATTCCTCAGTACAGCCCGCAGAACAACGAAACATCAGTCGTGAATGCGTAGGTAAAGCTTACTGAAGCCATCAAAGACCTGAGCAACGTTACAACAAGCAACAACTCCACTAGTCTGAACGATTTCCATATCCACTGATACTTTAACGCGAACGGGGGCTGTGATGAGATTGACCTTAACAGATTGGAATCTCGTGACAAATTTTCTCTCCATAGTATCACACGCTACTATGAATTACGATGCTGGATGAGTACCTACGACTAACACCTCGGTTTTCACAACAGATATTCTAAACCATCACTTATTATCCTCCAGCTGATTCAAAAACAACCCTCCGCAGCATCAACACGCTGGAGAGAATCAGAATGTTGAAATGCTGGAAGATTGTCTAATACTTTGCTGTGACTAGAAACCTCGGTTTTCACAGCAGCATACTCAACAGATATGAATCTCGTTATGATGATCGCATCATTGTGCTCTGGAACATCTCTCTATATACCAAGGATTCGTACTTTCACAGCATCAGATTGTGAGAATTGAAACCACATATTAGAATGTGGTATTGAGAAGGGGAGTTCAACTTACAGTGATGTAGCCCTCTTGGAGCAAGCACTGGCACACGCCCAGATGATAAGGAAACAACAATCCCGCAGCGGAGAAGCTGAACCCGGGGCTTGTGAACATCATGTCTTTCTTAGCAAGGACATCCTTCTCTCGCCGCTCCCACAGATACGAAGGATTCAACGTATCGCCCGTAACTGCGGCAGTCTGCTCGCCCTCGCCTAACGGCTCCGGTGGCTCCACAATCCCTACTTGGCGAGTCTCCTCCCTTGATCGTCTCAAGCAGCTGCTTCTTCTCAATATCACCTGCAGCTTGCAGAGTGAGCATTGCTACCAAGGTTTCATGAACCGAGAAGTAAGAGCCATGCATTCTTTACCTGTAGCGTAAGCCCCAATTGTAATTTGGAATCATGCTGCCAGTACTCCATGATTTCAAGGCGGGCCTCCCCGTCAACTGTGCACGATCCAATAACTTCACTTGTTTTTTGTTTCGCCTTCTTCTTTAGTGATGGTTCGTAGAATTGGTAGTCGTTCGTCGAATGCATCCATGTCAACCTCACCAAATCGACCGCCTCCAGCGATCCCACTGTAGATCGGGGAACAATTCGCAGGCACTGTGGAAGCCGGACAGATTGTCACTTTCTGATCCTCTACTTGAGTCAGAGTAGAAAATGAAGTTCGCACCATGATGATTTAAAACATGTCTCTGAAGAAGAACATGATGGAATCGGAGCCTCGCCACACAAGCTCGACACATCACCAGTTGTACGTGATGTCCCCATGGTTGTCATATTGGACAAATTAGTATTCATTTCATGTCCTATAGAACGAGTTACCATTTATCAAATGCATCTGTCAAGTTCATGTCCCTTGCCTCATCGTTGATTTTTTTTTTTTAATTTAAACTCCCAATAGAAGCCAGAACCGGTTTCAAACTACTTTTTTCTCTCCTTTAAAAATTTTCAAAGTTCCGGTAATTCTAAATACTTGCAACCAAAACCCACCATATGGATCCGTCACTCGTATGATTTTTTTTTATTGTTCCATCATGTTCATAAGGTACCCTTTAGCTAATCCAAGTTTTAAAATTATTTTTCCTCCCAACTGAACTATTTTCCTTCTATTTTTCAGAGTTCTGGTTGCTTTGACCATTCTAAACTAATTCGGGAAAAATAACTCCAATTTTGTAATAATAGTTTTAATAATTCCAGAATTTTCTTAGGGTCCTAATTAGCTTATTTAAATTCTAAAACCACCTTCATCTATACTTTATCTTATATTTCTGCACGCACCCTCAATTTGAACATGTCTAATTAACTTCAGGTAATTTGGAAAAAATACTTCCGTCCCTCCTGTGGCTCTAAGATTTTTACCATTTTTTTTATACTATGTGCGTCACCTAGGAAAATTATGAAGACCGCTTTCACTCCCTTTTTGCTTATATATTTGCATACACCCCCTTACTTCAAATCCTACCGATTTAAATATTCTCATATAAGCTCAAGCACATAGTCCTCATTCTCATATGATTTTCTGAACACTTCCATCACATTCATTGGGTCCTTATTAGCTAACACAAGTATTATTATCACCTCCTCTCATTCTTTATTTACTTTTTATTCAAAGTTTAGGTGGTTGCATGTAAATTATGACATATAGATGAGATTCTTCACTCGTTTTTTTACGATTTCATCATTTTCATAGGGGCATAATTGGCTAGTCCAAGTATTAAAATCATATTATCCTCCCCTCTATCTATTTTTTTCCTATTTTTCAAAGTTCTGGTGGTTCTAAATACTTACAACCAAAATCCACCATATAGATCCGTTACTCGTATGATTTATTTTTTTTGTTCCATCATGTATACAAGGTACATTTTAGCTAACCCAAGATTTAAAATTATTTTTTCTCTCCTCTGTACTATTTTCCCTCTATTTTTCAAAGTTATGGTCACTTTAACCATTCTAAAGTAATTCGGGAATAAGAGCTCTGATATTTTTATAATCTTTTTGATGGTTCCAAAAAAAATTATATGGTCCTTATTAGCGCCTCTAATAACCGTTTTCTCTCTATAACATGTCTAAGTAACTTAAGGTAATTCGGGAAAAATACTTCTCTTCTCCTCGTAGCCCTAAGATTTTTACCATATTTTTTATATGGTATGGGTTACTTAGAAAGAATGTACACACCACTCTCCCACCCTTCTTGCTCATACATTTGCACATGCCTCTCCACTTCCAATCCTGCCAAATTGTGATATCCTTGATTAATTGTTTGAGTATAGTTTCCATGTCTCTATGGTACTTTTAGCACTTCCATCACATTCATAGTATCATTATTAGCTATGAAGGATTGTAAGACCACCTTCTCCCACCTACTTTCTTGTTCGCGCTCTTATTCAAAAATTTGGAGAATTTGAGTAAATAATGACATGTAGATGCGAGTTCCCTATGATTTTTTTTATGATTCCATAATTTTTATAGGGTCTTTATTATCTAATCCAAGTGTAAAAATCCTTTCATTCCTCCTCATATTTATTTTTATCTTACTTTCAAAGTCTCGATGGTTCTTAATACTTGCAAGTAAATTCTACCTTATAATTCCGTTACTCCTATGATTTTTTTTATGATTCCATAATCTTAATAAGGTATTTGTTAGACAGTCTAAGATTTAAAAATATTTTTTCCTCTTCTTATCTAAATTTTCTAGATTGTTCAATGTTCTGGTCACTTAACCCCTAAAGGTCTGAGCGTGCCGTGGCGACCAGTAGAATACGGTGTATTTTGGTTGTATTTGGAGTGAATGCACATCTTTAATGGGTTTGAGTTCATAGAAGAAGTTGACATTTGAATTAATGCGGTTCTAGTGAGCTATTACAATTCCAGTTTAGAGTTTCTTGTTGGTAGCAAATCCTAATTATACGACAACGTACATACTATCCCCAAGGGACTTTTAAGGGTTAAGCAACTTCAAAGTAATTCGCGAAAAATAGCTTTGGTCTTCCAATAAAAATTCTGATGATTCCAAAATTTTATAGGGTCCTTATTGGTCAAACACCTCGACCATGTTAATTTCTAATACATTTGCATACACCCCTTACCTTCATGCATCTATTTGATCTTAAGTAATTCGAGAAAAATACTTCCCTTCTCTTGTGGTCCTAAGATTTTCACCATAATTTTTACATGACATGAATTACCAATTAAAGTTTTAAAAAACACTCTCCCTCCCTTCTTGCACATACACTTGCACTTGCCCCCTACTACAAATTATGTTGGGCTATTGAATCTTCACAAAAAATTTACACATAGTTCCATTTCTCCTATAATATTTTTAACACTTCCAAAACATTCATATGGACCTATTTAGGCTCTGCAGCCAGCATAAAAATCTAAAACTGCTAATGAATGACGGACCACTGTAAATGAGTGCTACAAGCGTT
Source organism: Bryum argenteum (assembly GCA_037043015.1). NCBI lineage: Eukaryota > Viridiplantae > Streptophyta > Bryopsida > Bryales > Bryaceae > Bryum > Bryum argenteum. The sequence continues at coordinate 6,909,380 of CM073324.1, forward strand.
CCTGAGTAAGGGAGGGGGATGGTAAAGGGCCCCTTTAATGTTTCATGTTTTAGCACTACATGTATGGGCAGAAGAGAAGTTTACTCGAATTGGTAGGTGTTTCTTTAACACTCTATCCTACTCCAATAATTGAGCAAAAATATAAAACCTGCCTGGAGTTTCTTTATATCTCCAAGGACCAACCCTGTTATACTTTAACATTTGGTGACTGTCCATGAGCTCACTACCATCCATGAATGCACACCAAAACTTGGACACCAATCGCATTTTCAATATGTTCTGGACCTAGGTGACATGATTACCTTTGCGGATCCTTGAATTGGCCACACTTTCTCCACAACAATGATATTCGGGATTCGTGGAATAAGTTCTTTGTCCATGCTCAAGTAGGAAGTCAAGGTCCTCATTCGCTCGCTTCAATGTCTGCTCCATGGTCAAGTTCTTGCTACCATCATAAATTTGATATTCAGTGCCTATGTGTAAGACTAACTTCCTGAGAATAGTAGCCGTCCTTCAAATATCCAATCTCCTACATGACACCATATCTTCAAGATTGTATTCTCCTTATACGCCACAATGTTGCCGAGGCCCCTTTGTATCTTCTTACAAACAATGCTAAGAACACTAACATTCCAGAACTCATGGCGATGATAGCTGCTATCTAGATGAAGTAAATGGTGAGTGCCATCGGCACTTACGTGTATTTCTAGATTTCCTTGCGGATAGTCTTTCATTTTTGTTGTGTACGTCTGCATGACGAAGAAGTAGAGCACGATATGTGAGTAGTGCAATTGAGTACTCTATCTCGAAATAAATTTATAATGAGATTGTTCATTGCAATAGCAAGTGAACTATAAATGCGAAAGACAAATAATCCAGCATATGTGTTCGAGACGCAAACCTTCGCGCTTCGGTTGTCACGACCAAGATCTGCAATCACCTACATGAATACCCGCTACTAATGACAGCTTCCATATCCCGGTTTGACAAAGATTGCCTTGTCACAAACAAAACAAAACAAACTACCTTCCTTGGAGGACGTATCCATTAACTTGTAATTTGTTTGTATGATTTTGTGGATTCAATTGGGTGAATAAAGATTTGACTGTGTCTACATGAGAGAAAAATTTGAAACATTCCATGGAACTAGAGTTTTACCATCTATACATTCTACATTGAATCAACACTCAATACTATATTAGTTTTTGATGTCTCTTTGAGCTCCATGCAAATCTTCCAAGGTAGCACCAATTTTCCTTTCATTAGAATATTGGATTTTGTTCACATATATTGTAGCTTAATCAATTATTGCTTAGTACATCATAAGCACGACATATTGGCAAGGAAGAAAGTTTTATGTCCCACTTGACTTGGCCAACTTCTAGTATCCGTTGGCGCACTTCAATGTTTGTGCTCTCGTTCCAACTTCTACAAATAGCTTCAGCAAGACGGTGCAACCTCCAACGATGTTCATAATTTGGCACAATTTGAGATCCATGTACCTTACGATGTTGTAGCTTTGACATGATATTTCTAGAAACCAACTTCTTATACTCCTTCTGGAGTTCGTTTATAAGTATTTCAAAGGATTTGACTTGCGTAAAAGGTGCTCTGTCTTCCCAACTAGACCATAATTCTGGGTTATGATTTCCTTCCCACACGGAGAGTTTAAATCGAGGATCATAGTTTGAAATATTGGTGGCATCTCCGTTGGTGGCAACTTCTGCATTATTATTGCCTTCCATGACTTTTGACAACTTCAAGTAATTGATATGTCAACTGGTAGAGTGCTTGTATAGGTAAATACAACAGATGTAGGTGCTATTATATAACACTTCAACACATGACAATAACCTTAAATAGGAGAAGGTTCTTCTTAAAAGCTAAAAATCATATAGATTGCCATACAAATGAATTTATAAGGGGTACCACAAATTCTTAGCTTAAGCTCAAATGAACTACCAATTGAAGGTGATTTCTATCCAGAAAAGGTTAATGTATACATGTATATATCTATGTATGTATATATTGTTCATTTTATAATGTAAAAGGTCTAGTCTTAAAATTACGAAGTAAAAGACTTTCAAATATCTATGTATGTACATATCATTTATTTTATAGTGTAAAAGTTGTAGTCTTAAAATTACGAAGTAAAAGACTTTCAAATATCTATGTATGTACATATCATTTATTTTATAGTGAAAAAGTTGGAGTCTTAAAATTACGAAGTAAAAGTCTTTCAACTAGGGGTGTGAGTTTTGTGATCAATTTATGTGATTGTTTTTGTACCAGGGGTCATGGAGGCGGCGGAAGGTGAAGCAGAAGACGAAGCCATTGACGAAGAAGTTACAATAACCTGTATGACTTTGCAGCCCAGATGTAGAGAACTGGTTACAATGAACATATTGATAAGTATTATGTACAGTCAACGGCAAGATGGGATAATTACATAGAAATGTCAACATGACATCGGTACCAGTGGGCAGCCTGAGCACTTTAAGACTACCTCATTTGCATAGTCCGGAACAACCTGCTCATATCGACAACAATTTCAAGTTAACGTGGCTTTTTATGCACAAGTAGAGAATACAGCTACCTAATCTATTCACCTGTCCTTGTGCTACCCTGCTTACGAACACTGGATATGTAAAAGGCTTTCCCACCGTACCTGATGTACTTAAGGCTAAACAGATTCTCACAACAATTTTTGAGACATTGAGAGAAAAAATTTTGAATGTAGAACAGTTACGAGTAGATAATGGAGGATGAAGATCCACATGTCCACCAGGAGATGCGAACGGATGAGGTCTACAGACAATAAATGAAAAATATCCAGAGGGAGCTACAACGGGAACGAAAATAATCCTGCTTCTCCTTGCGCTTGGTGCAAGGTCGACCAAGGATGGGTGGAAGTTGTCACACCCACCAAAACTCAGCAGTAAGCACCATCACCGCTATGCTTGCAAGAAGACGATGCCAAGTGGAATTCTTGTGCCAGAGTCTGCTAATTTTCCAATTATGCTTGTAAGGTTATAATGCTCACCAGTTGTTGCCACAGGATCAAGCTCCCTGATGTCAAAGACGGACACAAAGTGTTGAAGTTGTGGAAAGACGGCAATCCGCAGTCCGAGTACTTCCTTGTCGAGAACCGACAGCTTAAGGGCCGGGATGCCGATCTCCCAGCCGGCGGGCTTCTGCTGTGGCACATCGACGAGCAGAAAGAGGACAACACGAGCGAGAATACGAACTATAAAGTGGGGCTCGTGCAAGCAGATGGTCTCAAGGAACTCGAATGCATGCGAGATCAAGGTGACAACGGAGATGCATTCCCGGGTGTGAATAATGTGCGCCTCGTGAGCTCCACCACTACTCCTTCCACCAACGCCCACAATGGCGCTCCTACGGATCTTGTCATTAGCAACATCAGCGATTCTGCGGACATCATGACTTTCACTGTGAGTATCGGCAACGGTTATTTTAATAACCCTTTCTTTTTATACAGCTTAGTCTGCTGTATCAACACTGCTGATCGCAACTGACAGTGGCCGGGAGAGATTGGACACACACTCCACGAGAGTGTAGTGGCATTTGGTGCTGAACGCCTCAACTTCATGAGGGGGTTAGATCAGGGCTGCTTGCTCCTAAATATTGTAAATCAGATCGTGTGGAGTTGGTTCTGTGATATTTCTTCACCAGTTTAATGAACGCAGAACTGTATATTGGAGTACACTCTCGTCCCGTGTCTCTGTCCCGCTTCCCAGAATCCCGTCAAAATTTCACATTTGGCTTCATCCAAGTCTTTATCGAAATCAACCGATGCAACTCTAACAGCCAAAAATAGCAATATTCTGGTAAACTCGTCACTAACCTTAAATTTGAAAGGAGACCATTGCTGCTCCTTTGTGCACATTGCCTCAAGAGTTGAGGAATTACGGCTTAGCCAGAGGCGAAAGACTGCCGAATGCATAGGCATTTCAGAGCGGGAGCGCTTGATTAAAACTTCCATCAAGGCGATCCACACGTGAAGCATTTAACACGAAATTCCCCTGCATTCAATCGTGCTGTAAATGTAAATGATACCAGGAATTGCGTCCCGTATCATTACGATGCATTTCAGGGTATGCATCCTTCATCGTAAGCTAAGCTTCACGATTACAGGGTCATCCCTCCACAGAACACTCAGTAAGTTAAAGGATCCTTCAAATTTCCACATAATGTACTACGTGCTTAATACCTGAGAATCATAATTGAGAAGTAAGTCTTTTCTTTTAATAGGAGAAGCAACAAAAACGATGGCGTCCACCCTGTTCATGGGAGATCCTACAATTGCAACAATAACCACGAATTTGATCCAAATTTCTTTTTCAATCCGCAATTTTGCACATGAACTGAAAGAAGACACACTCTCGAACAACGATCAGAAACTCTTGAAGCAGTGAGCCGAAGATCAAGATCATCTCGGGAACATGTTTCAAATACTAGACTGCTGCACTCGTCAGGTTTAGAGATTCAACTTACAAATTCATTCGTAGTCGAAACTCCGCGTCAAAAACCCTGGAGCAAGGACTGTCATACCGTGCATACTTGAGAGCAATTTTTCAGTCTCGAAAGTTTTCGTCATCAAGCGACATCTGGTAAAGCGACATTCAATCGTGATGAATTGTCCGCCACTACAATTCAATCAATCCAGAGCCTGATTGTAATGAAATATGAAGATGCTACAGATTGAGAGATTGATTTTCGCGACGAAGAAGATCGCCATAGCGGCACATTTTGAATGGGATGTACTTCCCGCCTGAATTGCACAGTCGCTTTCAGAGGCATTTCCATTTCAAAACTCCATTAAGTTTGTTTTTTCTTGGAAACGTTGGAGGGAAATTTGAAGAGGGAGGGCAGTCAGGTGGTCATTGTTTTCAAACAAGCTTGATAAGACGTGTTGGTAACTATCAACATAAAAAAATTTCTTTATTTGAGCCAATGTACAAAAGTTGGAGCCTACTCTCTCTACATGATGATACAGTATAAAGCATTTTACTCCGGAGAAAAATACAAGAAATTGTGTATGAACTGAATGCCTGATTCTAGCATTGCAGCAGAAAAGCAGCAAACTGACGAAGTTCATAGTAAAAATCTAGGCTACTTCTGGAGCTGGAGATGCACCGGCATTGTTATTCAAGTCCTTTTGCTTGGACATGTCGTGAGTTACCGAACCGAGGAGACCAAAATTAACTCAATTTGCCCTTACAACCTAGCAAAATGGTCCACCTTCCGGGTAACGTTCCACGGAGATTCTGTGAAGTGTGAAGACAAGACGAAATCCGGATCGACCACCGGTTTAACACTACAACGACCAACACATTCTGGTATACCGGATCAGGGAACGCAAGAGTTTAGACCTGACTGGTTCCTTAACCCAAAACCCCAGGGTAACCGGTTGATTCTGATCCGGTTGCTCTCCTCAACTCAATTATTATTTTGACCGGTTAGGGCATGTTAGTGAGTGATGATTTAATTTAGCCTCCGTAAATCCTCGGAGGGGTTCTCCCTGTAAGTTTTTAACAGAGCACGGAAGGGGCACTCTCCTCCGGTTGATTAGGGTGACTGGAGTTTCACCTATGCTCGTATCCCTCTCTCTCTTTCTCTACCCGGGGTTCCTCCCTTACAACTGCCGCTACCGCTTGGTTGATTTGCTTAAACGGTAGGTCACACCGGCAGCTGTCCGGTTCTCTCCTTCTCTCTGGGCGACACAACTTGTGATCCGGTCTGCAGTAAGTAGCATCCCACTACCCGGCCCACGAGATTTCTACTAACGCACACTGGTGGTTAGCTGGCATCCGGGGTTACGTACAACTCCCGTCGTGGACTTTCCTCACCCGAATATCCCATCCGGGGGGTGGTTATGCAGGGTGGCTTTACTCGCCAATCCCAACTCCTCTGTCCAGTCCGGTTGGAGTCACACCCCCCTTTGGCACTCGCTAAACACCTCCAGGACGCTCGGACTCCTCTCACTTGGACCTCTTACTGACGGCGTCACTCCTCCGGCTACCCCCTCCTCGGATATCTCAGACTCGTAACTACCAGACCAACAAGGGACTTCCTGTACCCACAACCGGTTTTCAATCCTCACTTTACACAAGATACCAAGAAAAATCACTCACACATACACAGCAAGGATGCATGGTTTCAGATGCAAATTGAACCTTTACTCACAGAAGTGGATCGCAGAAAAGACCCGAAGGACTCCGCAGAGCCTTCGGTAAGTACAGAGGGTTCCGGAATTCCCGGAAACCCTATCAGATCCGGAATTCCCGGGCCTCCGAGATTCCCGGGTGAGTGGCCAAAAGGGCATCTACTATTCCTAGCTACTTCTAACCTAACTAATTACTAATTAGTGTCTTCTTCCGGCGGCGTGGGGCGGCTCGAGGTGTCTGGCGGCGGGGGTATTCCTCCTGGGAGCATCTTTCCACTCGCGGAGGGGGGAACCTGCCTCTTTGATCGACCCGAGTGTAGATGTAAAACCTCGGGTTTTACTGTGTCCTCCGGCTCTTCCACCTGTCCCGGAGTGCCTTCAGCTTGGATGGAGGGGGAACGGGTTGGACTTCCGCTTCTTCCTGAGGGACCACGGGTTCCTCCTGCTCTTCCTGTTCGCCCGGGTCTCCCACCTCGTTAATCTGGGCCTCCGGGTGAAGTACCACCTCCTCAATCGGCTCGGGGAGTCCTGCCTCTTCTCTTGTGGTACCATCCACCGGCTCCTCATCCGGTTGTTGAGAGGGGTTAACCTCTCTCTCGACCGCCTCTTCCACCTCGGAGGGACCGGGTAGCCCTACTTCACTCGGGATATCATCTCCCCGAGGGGGAGTTACATCTCGATCTTCCTCCCTGTTCTCCGGAACGCCACCATCAACTGGGATTCCCTGCTCCCCCGAAACGGGCAGGGACACCTCCTCGATCTCCATGGGCACCGGCCTCTCCGTGGGCACCTCTGGGGGTGCGAGCACCTCCTCTTCCGGAAGGGCTTCCTTCATCTCCACGTGGGGGAGGGCCCCCAGCAACCTACCCGTGAGGGTTCGGAACTCCTTGAGGCACTGGTTGATACCTGTTGCGTGCCTCCTAAGCAACTCCAGGGATTGGGGAGACTCGCTAATCCCAATCCGGGCATCGTAGAAGGTGGCCTTTGTTTGGGCCTCGGCATCCGGTTGCAGCACCTTCAGGATGGAGTGCAACACCGTCCTGTCAATATTCTGCAACCTCCGGAGTGCAGCCTCCTGCTCCTGTACGATCCTCCTGAGGGCTTCCACCTCTAGATGCGCCTTCGTGTCCGAGGGGTCCGGTCCACATTGGACTCCCACGGATGCCTTCTCCTTCGGCCGGGCCTTCAGCACCAGCTCCACCTTCTCCCTCCTTAGCCGGGCTGTCTCTCGCTGCATCTCCTCGGCTAACTCCGGATACCTCTCCACGTTGGGGGTCTGGAAGACCCGCTCGAGTCGCGCCAGGGAGGTGAACAACTGTTCATTCTCCCGATCTACCTCCTCCATGGCTAACCGGATGGGGTGGAGGATACCCTCGCTGGGTATCCGGTAGTAGGGACGGGGGAGCACTGGGGTGGTGTTTCCCGTCCCGGGGGTCACAACCCCCCTGTGGGACGACTCCGGGGCTGCCACTGATGCTGGGGTGGCAGGGGCTGGGTCGCTCCTCTGCTCCGGTAACTCCAGTCGGGGAGGTGTGGTCCTCTCCGGAGTGTCTTCCTCCTCCGTGATAATCAGCCTTCTCTTCACCTTGGGCTGGCTCTCCGGGATCGGTTCTTCTACCGGAGTAGGGGCCGGGTCCTGCATCGGTACGGGGTCCGGACTTGGGGCCTGCTCCTCCTCGATGGCCCTCGGTTGTACTACCGGACTCGCTGACCTCTTCCTCTTCTTGGCCTTGCGCTTCAGGTTGGGCACTCTCCCTCCTGGGGGTCTCTCTCCGGGTGGAGGCACCTCCGCATTGGCCCCTGCTGCAGCCACCTCCTCGTCTGGGGCTCCCTGTTCTACCGGGGGAGGGAGTCGGACGGGAGAACGTCTCCTCCCAAAACCCGTCGTGTCCTTCCTCCTCACCCCTCGGGATGGTCTTGCCTGTCGAGGTGGGGCCTCCTCTTCTTCCTCCTCCTCGTCTTCTTCATCCTGGTCATCCTCCTCTGCGGACTGGTCTCCACCCGCCTCGGCGATCTCCTCAGCTCTTCTCTGTTGGGCCCTTGTCCTCCGGATGAGAGGGACGACCTCTTCTTCTTCCTCCTCTTCCTCCTCTGCATTCGGCATGAACAGGGAGGGCATCGTCTGGTGAGCCCGGGTAGGATTCACCCGGTTACTTCCTTCTTCTTGTGCGGCCACCCGGGGTGCTGTGCTGGGTCCGGCCTGGCTGGATCCCACCGCCCTGGTCTGTCGAGTGGCTGGCTCCGGTGACCCCTCCAGGTCAGTAGCCCGGACTTCCTCCATCTCGTCCCCGGACTCAGAAGAGGTCGGCCCCTGCGGATCCCCGGATGGGAGGTCGTGCTTCTCGTGCCAGTAGAAGATCTCCCGATCGGTGAGGATGCCGTGCCGTTGATAGAGGTGGAAGAGGTAGGGGGCCAGTGGATACCCCTTCTGATTCCCGATCTTCATCACCTCCCGCTGCACCACCTCGTTGATGATGTGGTGCCACCCGACCTGCATCCTTCCATCGTAATTCGCCAGTATGGCCTTCATCAGCTTCACGGTGCAGGTGGTTGGCTTATCCGGGCTGAGTATGGGGAGGAGAAACCGGAGGAGGCGCATCACCCGGGGGTCCTTGCAGTCTTCCAGTTTGAACCCATCCTTCTCTGTCGGCCCCCTGCGGAACCGGTTCCTCAACCCGTCGTCGCCCTTCTTCTTGATGTAGCCAATCGGGGAGTCCGGAAATTTGTAGGTCGCCCTCCAATGGCGAGGCCCCCAGTTATCCGTCTTCCCCCTCAGAGGGTGCGTCACGTACATTTCGGGGAAACGGTGGGTGACGGTCTCCTCGATGATGGCCTGATCCGCCAAATCCCACGGGGCATCGTACAGCCCGGCGCACCCCATCCGGAGGAGGTCCTCCCTCAGCTCCGCCTGGTGCAGCGGAAGTTCGGGCACCTGCGGCTTCACCGACTTGAGGGGGATCGGCATCCCGGGTCGCCATGGGACGACTTCCCTCCTCTTCGGCATTGTTCCGGTTCTACTCCCCTGTAGATGTCCGGAAATACTCTCTCCCTGCCTTCCCGGACTGACTCCGGTAGAAACCCTACTTTCTGAAACCCTAACCTCACAGGACTTTGCTTTTCCAACTCTCGCGGATTGCTGAGCGCGCAAGACTGCTCGATCTCTCAGAACGCGCGGACTGGAATGGCTGAGAATGGAGGCGGCGGCTCCTAATAACAGCAAACCGGAGTTCTCCTTCCGAGACATCATCACCCAGCGCTCGAGACGTACACCGGGAATTACCCCGGTCATCATTGAGCCGCCGGTGGTTCTGTCGGGCGCCCGCGAGTTTTCCGGCCCTTTCTCCGGGTCGACCGGCGGCCCCTGTCATCAGCCCGGTAGGAGAACCGGCCCATCCGGTGATCTCAGGGTATCAACCGGATACCAATACGGGTATCCGGTAAGCTCTAAAATCCCCTAAGGTTAGCCGGAGGGATCCTAACACAAAATTACTATCTACGAACCGGTTTAAGCCGAACGATTTTTATTTCTACTTGCTAAAATTACCATTTTACTCCTAATTAATTGCTAAAAACAAAAATAATGGAGAACAGGGTTCGACAGGACACCTCCTGCTTCTTCACCCACGACATTGCGTCCTGGTAACCCAAGTCGTAAAGCTCGTCCAGAATCACATCTTCCGCTGGCTCCAAAGCCCAGTTGAAGAGCTGAACAATAACTCCAAGAATAAGTCAAAAGAATAACTGAACTCAGTTTCAATCGATAAAAGGTTCATCTAGCTTTCAGAGTTGTAAACGAGAATGTGACGGTGATTCGGTGAAGCACACAAAAGGACAAGGATATGCGTTTCTCATCAACGCCTCAAATTTCATTCCGGCGGGTCTAGCTGGAGGCCCATTCCTGAACCGCGGCGTCGTCTTCCTTCCCGACGATGGCGTCGCTCCTGAGGCTTACGCGCCTGTCTCTCGCGGTAACTCCAATCCTTCGATCCTCTCTTTGGCGTGCAAGCGATGATTGAATTCCTGAGTCTCATTTTGTACCGCCAGCTTCATTTCTTCTTTCTTTTTGCGCGCAAGCGATGATTGAATGGCTGGGTCTCATGCTATGGGACAGCGGTGGCGTTGGCGGGGTGCTATGCGGCGATAGTGGAGAGGGCGACAGTGGGGAGGGTAATCCAAGCGATGCTCCAGAATGCTGCGATAGAGTACTGGACGTTGGTCGGGCACGGGAGTGGTGGAGGCTCAGTGGCGGCCCGGCTGGTGCAGTCCCTGCAGCCGAAAGTGAAGGGGCTGGTTTTAATTGCAGCCGCTGTGGCGAAGGAAGTGGACCTGGTGGATGCGAATGTGCTTGTGATGGTGTTGTATGGCGGAAACGATACGCTTGTGACGCCCGCGACCGTGGAGGCGTCGTTTGGCCACGTGCCTGGCGATGCCGACGTGACGGCGTTTCCGCATCTGAGGCACTATGACTTCGTTGCGAGTGAGTGTGCCGGCAACTCGCTCCGGCCTGGTGCTTCAGGTGAGCTCAATTCCATCCAATCAACGTTTCCATGAAAGCATGTTTGTATAGGGCATCCCCACGAGGAGGGGAGGGGAATGTGGAAATAATGGTCCGGACGAGGTGGGTAGTTCCATTTTTCGATTTTGACAAAGAGGGGATTGCCCAATTATGCACATCAATGAATCTCCTTTGCAAAGTGAATGAAAAAATCATAAGGATTGATTATGCAGTTTATGGCCAGTTAAGGATTATGGCAAATAATCAATCCGCCAAATGATTGGAAATCCGGTGATTTATGTAAACTCGCACACTTCTATCCAATGCAGCACTGACGGAAAAAGACTTCGCTACACTAGTGGACAAACTCTTCTACTCATTCCTCCTCCTTCAATAGGCTGTTGCGGGTAAGAAGGCCCTCTTCTTCAGTGATAACGAGAGGCTGATACCTGGGAAGAACATCTCAAAACCGTATCCGTGCAATATCCGTGTTCGCTACTCACAAGAGCCCATCCCAAACACCAACCCACAGAGGTGGTGGTGGGTGTTCACCCCAACGGTACGCATTACTCTTCCCCACTCTAATATTATTGCATATCAATAGCAGAACATTGAGCAATTTATAGTAACAGAAGATTCAACTTTTGAAAAGCGGTCATGAAACCTGTTGGACACATGTTTTGAATTCAGGTGATAAAAGGAGGTCTCGTGTACTACCCAGGCTCAGCAGTCGATGCGCGAGCATACTTCCCACTAGCCTTCTCAATCGCCGCACGAGGCCATCTCGTAGTGCTCATCCAAATGCCACTCCGCTTTGCAACTTTCCACTACAAAGAAGCAAACGCCGTGATCGATTCACCGCTCTTCACCAACATATCCAACTGGGCAATCGGTGGCCACTCCTCGGCGGACTCGCAAACACTCTCTACGTTGCAGAATTTGGACATCCAGTGTACGCAGCCGTAATGCACGCAGGACTCTGGCAGGCGAATCTCACAGAGAATCCACTCCCTGTTGCCAATATTTACGGCACCCTGGACAACCTCACTTGTGGCTTCGATCGGTACCGCTCTTTGATTATCGATCCACCCGCGCTTGGATTCGGCCCCAATGTCAACTTGAAGATGGCTAGGTTCGTTACCGTTGAAGGTGCGAATCACTACCAGGATGGTAATTATGGGTACCAGCATCTCGACAAAGTCGCTGTTATTAGTATGGAGCAACAATGGGGAGAGGTCGCACAAGCTACTGTAGATTTCTTACACGATGTACAGTCTCAAAAATGAGGAATAGAAGATTGCACATTATATCACATCCATAAACTTGTAAAACCATATAATGCTGGGAGTAAGCTCTTTACTACTGGATCGTTTGTCGCCTGCTAAAGCCAATGTACAAAAGAAGAAGCTCCCTCTCTACATGATGATACAATCTAGAGCAATCCAATCTAGAGGAAAAAACAAGAAATTATGTATGAGCTGAATGCGTGAATTTAGCATTGCAGCAAAAAAAGCAGCAAATTGACAAAATCTACAGTAAAAGTCTAGGCTCTGAAAATCAAAAGTCAATTACTTCTGGTGGTGGAAATGCGCCGCCATTGTTGTTCGAGTCTGAGGATGCGTTGCCATTGTTGTTCAACTCTGTAGATGCACCACCATTGTTGTTCAAGTCCTGTTGCTTGGAGATCTCCTGCTTCTTCACCCACGACATTGCGTCCTGGTAACCCAAATCGAAAAGCTGGTCCAGAATCACATCTTCCGCTGGCTCCAAAGCCCAGTTAAAGAGCTAAACAATAACCCCAAGAATAAGTAAGTCTAGGAAGTAACTGAATTCAGTTAGAATCGATAGTAGATTCATCTAGATTGCAGAGTCCTTGACAAAATAACGAGAAATATGTCATATTAAGCATCTACTAAGTCTTTGTAGTAGAAGCATTCTACAATCCAAACGTTTATTTGTAATTTGTAATATTGGTCATAACCAAAATTTTCTGCGACGAATTATAGAACGCATCCTACTTTTGGGTCTATTTCTGGTTGGCCACTTCAACGAAATATGGTTAATTCGTAAAACTAATTTGTAAGGAGATGAAGTGGTGGTACCTGTTGCATGCCTGCTCGAGTTTTGGCAGGGTTAAGATCAGGACTGATGCCTTCTGGCGCATACAATGGAAAAGCACACACTCGTACCTGCATAATTTCATAACAAAGCGGTTAAGGAATAACTCATTAAGTCCCAACATTGATACAACCGTATGTCGATTTACTTACTGTTTGGGTAGCAGCCATCGGTGGCATGAACATGGTGATTCCTCTGTCGATGCAGATTCGGTTGCGGAATAAGGTGGCAGGTCGAGGTGCTATCAACGGTCCATATTCACAATTAGAATACAGTCACCCGCTTCAACGACATGATTTATAAGGCAATAGAAGGATAAGTATACATACCCTGGTATGAAACACGATGTGAGAAGTGCGTTAATCAAGTCCTTTCTGGAATCAAAGAAATCCACCAATGCACCCTTGCCCTCCGAAACACTTGAGTAACAAGCAATCGCATCATCAAACTTTGCACGTTAGTTTCATACGAAGAACTCCAAAACGCATACTATAGGAGTAAAATCAACCTCTTGTTTTGCCATTCACTTTGGTGTGACAATCTTCTAGTAGAAACTTCGTAAGTAAATTCCTCGAGATGACCCGAGAACAACGAAACATCGATCGTGAATGCGTAGGTAAAGCTTATCAAGCCATCAAAGACCTGAGCAACGTTACAACAAGCAACAACTCCACTAGTCCGAACGATTTCCATATCCACCGATACTTTAACGCGAACGGGGTCGTGATGAGATTGACCTTATGATTGGAATCTCGTGACAAATTTTCTCTCCATAGTATCACACGCTACTATGAATTACGATCTTTGGATGAGTACCTACGACTAACACCTCGGTTTTCACAATGTATATTCTAAACCATCACTTATTATCCTCCAAATGATTCGAAAACAACCCTCCGCAAAGATCAACACGCTAGAGAGAATCGTGAGTGTTGAAATCTTTGAAAGATTGTCTAATACTTTGTCAGAACTATAAACCTCGGTTTTTCACAAAGGGATACTCAATGAGATATGAATCTCGTTATGATGATCGCATCATTGTGCTCCGGAACATCTCTCTATATACCAAGGATTCGTACTTTCACAGCATCATCAGATTGTGAGAATTGAAAGGGGAGTTCAACCTATAGTGATGTAGCCCTCTTGGATCATGCACTGGCACACGCCCAGATGATAAGGAAACAACAATCCGGCAGCGGAGAAGCTGAACCCGGGGCTTGTGAACTTCATGTCTTTCTCAGCAAGCACATCCTTCTCTCGCCGCTCCCACAGATACGAAGGATTCAACGTATCGCCCGGCAGTCTGCTCGCCCTCGCCTCACGGCTCCGGTGGCTCCACGATCCCCACTCGGCGAGTTTCCTCCCTTGATCGTCTCAAGCAGCTCCTCTTGCTTCTTCTCAATATCACCTGCAGCTTGCAGAGTTAGCATTGCAACCAAGGTTTCATGAACTGAGAAGTAAGAGCCATGCATTCTTTACCTGTTGCGTAAGCCCCAATTGTAATTTGGAATCATGCTGCGAGCACTCCTTGATTTCAAGGCGGGCCTCCCCGTCAACTGTGCATTATCCAATAACTTCACAATGTTTTTTGTTTCGCCCTCTTGTTTTGTGATGGCTTGTAGAATCGGTATTCTCTCGTCGAATGCATCCATGTCAACCTCACCAAAACGACCGCCTCCAGCGATCCCACTGTAGATCGGGGAACAATTCGCAGGCACTGTGGAAGCCGGACAGATTGTCACTTTCTGATCCTCTACTTGAGAGTAGAAAATGAAGTTCACTGCATGATGATCTAAAACATGTCTCTGAAGAAGAACATGATGGAATCAGCATGAAGAACATGCCTCATCGTCGATTTTTTTTGAAAATTTAAACTCCCGATAGATGCCAGAACTGGTTTCACACTGCTTTTTTCTCTCCTTTAAAATTTTTCAAAGTTCCGGTAATTCTAAAATCCACCATATGGATCCGTCACTCGTATGATTTTTTTTTATTGTTCCATCATGTTCATAAGGTACTAGAGAGCGGTCAGGGTTCTGCCGATTCTGCAGATTAGCGAGCCCGTAGGGCGAGCCGGTCTCGTAATCGGCAACCCCGACCGCTCTCTCGCGTTAAGCTCGAGGTGCGTATTCCGAAAATATACGGTTAAATATACGTATACGATTTCGTACATATCGGACGTCATTTTCCTTCTTCGTCATGCGTTCTTGTTCTTGGTGAGCGCCAATTTTCTTCTTCCAGATTGTTGTTATTTTGTCTCTTGATGTTTTAGTCCTCGTGTTGTTACCAAATCCGTTTCATGCTGCGAGCTTCGTGCTGTCATCTTGCCGCATCAGAGGGATGGATACTCGAGCGCATTGGCGGATGTTTCAAACTTGGATCCTATTGCCGTGATGAGGTGTAGTATTTATGATCTTGAAAACGTCTCGGTGATGCGGTGTAGTATGTATGATCTTGAAAATGTCTCGGTGATGCAGTGTAGCATGTATGATCTTGAAAAACGTCTCGGTGATGCGGTAGCATGTATGATCTTGAAACGATCAAGAACTTCTGGATCCGCGAATGCCCTGCATAGAAAAAATAATCGGCAAAGCGAGCCGATTCTGGAAAATAATCAAGCTCGAAATGAGCGGAATACGCAGCCTCAGAGCTTAACGTACCCTTTAGCTAATCCAAGTTTTAAAATTATTTTTCTTCCCTACTGAACTATTTTCCTTCTATTTTTCAGAGTTCTGGTCGCTTTGACCATTCTAAAGTAATTCGGGAAAAATAGCTCTGATTTTGTAATAATAGTTCCAAAATTTTCTTAGGGTCCTAATTAGCTTATTTAAGTTCTAAAACCACCTTCATCCATGCTTTATCTTATATTTCTGCACGCACCCTCAATTTGAACATGTCTAATTAACTTCAGGTAATTTGGAAAAAATACTTCCGTCCCTCCCATGGCTCTAAGATTTTTACCATTTTGTTTATACTATGTGCTTCACCTAGGAAAATTATGAAGACCGCTTTCACTCCCTTTTTGCTTATATATTTGCATACACCCCCTTACTTCAAATCCTACTGATTTAAATATTCCCATGTAAGCTCAAGCACATAGTCCTCATTCTCATATGATTTTCTGAACACTTCCATCACATTCATTGGGTCCTTATTAGCTAACACAAGTATTATTATCACCTCCTCTCATTCTTTATTTACTTATTATTCAAAATTTAGGTGGTTGCATGTAAATCATGACATATAGATGAGATTCTCCACTGGTTTTTTTATGATTCCATCATTTTAATAGGGGCATAATTGGCTAGTCCAAGTATTAAAATCATATTATCCTCCTCTCTATCTATTTTTTCCCTATTTTTCAAAGTTCTGGTGGTTCTAGATACTTGCAACCAAAACCCACCATATAGATCCGTTACTCATATGATTTTTTTTATTGTTCCATCATGTATACAAGGTAAATTTTAGCTAACCCAAGATTTAAAATTATTTTTTCTCTCCTCTGTACTATTTTCCCTCTATTTTTCAAAGTTATGGTCACTTCGACCATTCTAAAGTAATTCGGGAATAAGAGCTCTGATATTTTTATAATCTTTTTGATGGTTCCAAAAAACTTTATATGGTCCTTATTAGCGCCTCTAAACACTAAAACCATTTTTCTCTCTATTTCATCTTATACATCTGCACACACCCCCAATTAGAACATGTCTAATTAACTTTAGGTAATTCGGGAAAATTACTTCTCTTCTCCTCGTAGCCCTAAGATTTTTACCATATTTTTTATATGGTATGGGTTACTTAGAAAGAATGTACACACCACTCTCCCACCCTTCTTGCTCATACATTTGCACATGCCTCTCCACTTCCAATCCTGCCAAATTGTGATATCCTTGATTAATTATTTGAGTATAGTTTCCATGTTTCTATGGTACTTTTAGCACTTCCATCACATTCATAGTATCATTATTAGCTATGAAGGATTGTAAGACCACCTTCTTCTCCCACCTACTTTCTTGTTCGTGCTCTTATTCAAAAATTTGGAGAATTTGAGTAAATAATGACATGTAGATGCGAGTTCCCTATGATTTTTTTTATGATTCCATAATTTTTATAAGGTCTTTATTATCTAATCCAAGTATCAAAATCCTTTCATTACTCCTCATACTTATTTTTATCTTATTTTCAAAGTCCCGGTGGTTCTTAATACTTGCAAGTGAATTCTACCTTATATTTCCGTTACTCCTATGATTTTTTTAATGATTCCATAATCTTAATAAGGTATTTATTAGCCAGTATAAGATTTAAAAATACTTTTCTTTCTTCTTATCTAAATTTTCTCTATTGTTCAATGTTCTAGTCACTTTAGCAACTTCAAAGTAATTCGCGAAAAATAGCTTTGGTCTTCCAATAAAAATTCTGATGATTCCAAAAAATTTATAGGGTCCTTATTGGCTATCAAACACCTCGACCATGCTAATTTCTAATACATTTGTATACACCCCTTACCTTCATGAATCTAATTAATCTTAAGTAATTCGAGAAAAATACTTCCCTTGCTCTCGTGGTCCTAAGATTTTCACCATAGTTTTTATATGACATGAATTACCAATTGAAGTTTTAAAAAACACTCTCCCTCCCTTCTTGCACATACACTTGCACTTGCCCCCTACTACAAATTATGTTGGGTTATTGAATCCTCACAAAAAAATTTACTCATAGTTCCATTTTTCCTATAATATTTTTAACACTTCCAACACATTCATATGGACCTATTTAGGCTCTACGGCCAGCATAAAAATCTAAAACTGCTAATGAATGACGGACCACTGTAAATGAGTGCTACAAGCGTTCCTGAGTAAGGGAGGGGGAGGGTAAAGGGCCCCTTGAATGTTTCATGTTTCAGCACTACATGTATGGGCGGACGAGAAGTTTACTCGAATTGGTAGGTGTCTCTTTAACACTCTATCCTACTCCAATAATTGAGCAAAAATATAAAACCTGCCTGGAGTTTCTTTATATCTCCAAGGACCAACCCTGTTATACTTTAACATTTGGTGACTGTACATGAGCTCACTACCATCCATGAATGCACACCAAAACTTGGACACCAATCGCATTTTCAATATGTTCTGGACCTAGGTGACATGATTACCTTTGCGGATCCTTGAATTGGCCACACTTTCTCCACAACAATGATATTCGGGATTCGTTCGTGAATAAGTTCTTTGTCCATGCTCAAGTAGGAAGTCAAGGTCCTCATTCGCCGCTTCAATGTCTGCTCCCATGGTCAAGTTCTTGCTACCATCATAAATTTGATATTCAAAGTGCCTATGTGTAAGACTAACTTCCTGAGAATAGTAGCCGTCCTTCAAATATCCAATCTCCTACATGACACCATATCTTCAAGATTGTATTCTCCTTATACGCCACAATGTTGCCGAGGCCCCTTTGTATCTTCTTACAAACAATGCTAAGAACACTAACATTCCAGAACTCATGGCGATGATAGCTGCTATCTAGATGAAGTAAATGGTGAGTGCCATCGGCACTTACGTGTATTTCTAGATTTCCTTGCGGATAGTCTTTCATTTTTGTTGTGTACGTCTGCATGACGAAGAAGTAGAGCACGATATGTGAGTAGTGCAATTGAGTACTCTATCTCGAAATAAATTTATAATGAGATTGTTCATTGCAATAGCAAGTGAACTATAAATGCGAAAGACAAATAATCCAGCATATGTGTTCGAGACGCAAACCTTCGCACTTCGGTTGTCACGACCAAGATACTGCAATCACCTACATGAATACCCGCTACTAATGACAGCTTCCATATCCCGGTTTGACAAAGATTGCCTTGTCACAAACAAAACAAAACAAACTACCTTCCTTGGAGGACGTATCCATTAATTTGTAATTTGTTTGTATGATTTTATGGATTCAATTGGGTGAATAAAGATTTGTGTCTATATGAGAGAAAAATTTGAAACATTCCATGCAACTAGAGTTTTACCATCTATACATTTTACATTGAATCAATACTCAATACTATATTAGTTTTTGATGTCTCTTTGAGCTCCATGCAAATCTTCCAAGGTAGCACCAATTTTCCTTTCATTAGAATATTGGATTTTGTTCACATATATTGTAGCTTAATTAATTATTGCTTAGTACATCAAAAGCACGACATATTGGCAAGGAAGAAAGTTTTATGTCCCACTTGACTTGGCCAACTTCAAGCATCCGTTGGCGCACTTGAATGTTTCTGCTCTCGTTCCAACTTCTACAAATAGCTTCAGCAAGACGGTGCAACCTCCAACGATGTTCATAATTTGGCACAAATTGAGATCCATGTACCTTACGATGTTGTAGCTTTGACATGATATTTCTAGAAACCAACTTCTTATACTCCTTCTGGAGTTCGTTTATAAGTATTTCAAAGGATTTGACTTGCGTAAAAGGTTCTCTGTCTTCCCAACTAGACCATAATTCTGGGGTATGATTTCCTTCCCACACGGAGAGTTTAAATCGAGGATCATAGTTTGAAATATTGGTGGCATCTCCGTTGGTGGCAACTTCTGCATTATTATTGCCTTCCATGACTTTTGACAACTTCAAGTAATTTATGTGTCAACTGGTAGAGTGCTTGTATAGGTAAATACAACAGATGTAGGTGCTATTATATAACACTTCAACACATGACAAGAACCTTAAATAGAAGAAGGTTCTTCTTAAAAGCTAAAAATCATATAGGCTGCCATGCAAATGAATTTATAAGGGGTACCACAAATTCTTAGCTTAAGCTCAAATGAACTACCAATTGAAGGTGATTTCTCTCCAGAAAAGGTTAATGTATACATGTATATATCTATGTATGTATATATTGTTCATATTATAATGTAAAAGTTCTAGTCTTAAAATTACGAAGTAAAAGACTTTCAAATATCTATGTATGTACATATCATTTATTTTATAGTGTAAAAGTTGTAGGCTTAAAATTACGAAGTAAAAGTCTTTCAACTAGGGGTGTGAGTTTTGTGATCAATTTTATGTGATTTTTTTTGTACCAGAGCTCATGGAGGCGGCAGAAGGTGAAGCAGAAGACGAAGCTGTTGACCAAGAAGTTACGGTAACCTGTATGACTTTGCAGCCCAGATGTAGAGAACTGGTTACAATGAACATATTGATAAGTATTAGGTACAGTCAACGGCAAGATGGGATCATTACATAGAAATGTCAACATGACATCGGTACCAGTGGGCAGCCTGAGCACTTTAACCCTAGAACGTCGGAGCCCATAACCGTGGCCTGAACTTTGATATGTCTTACTCTGAATCCTCCATTTCGCCACTTTACCTGAAAGTAAAATATTTTATTTTATTTTTTGTAGATGTGATCACATGCTTTTCATATGCTGTAAAAATTTCAGATTTTTTTGGGAAGATTTGAAATTCAAGTGAATTTTCAAAGAAAAACCAAAAATAATTCATATCAAATACAAATCACTTTCAAAAAATCTGAAATTTTTAGAATAAGGGGACATTGTAGTGAAGAATAACATGGTGTAATCCATGGTTTCGTGTCATGCTATATTTGAAAATTGAGAAAGAGACCCTATAGGCATGTAAACTTAAGGTGTCAGTAAATCACTAGATATTAGGAATTTCTTGAAATTCTAACTTGGAGTAGAAACAAGACTTGGTAAGATTCATTTTATGAATTGAGCTTGAACTCAAAAGAGATCATTTAGTTGCCTAAATTTGAGACTTAATAAAAGTAGGAAAAAGTTGCAGAAATGCACTGTGGTGATTTGTTTTTAACCATTCTTTCAACTTTCATACCACATGTGATCTTCGGAAATACCTTTAATGACCTCAAATGAATTCCATGATATGCTATTATCATTCATAAATCCAATTACAAAAATCATGAATGAAATTCATCCCGCAATAATAGGTTACAGTGAAAATGTTCTGTTCATCGGACATAAAATGGCCCCTCCGACGTTCCAGGGTTGAGACTCATTTGCATAGTCCGATGCAACCTGCTGAAATCGACAGCAATTTAAAGTTACCGTGGCTTTTTATGCACAAGTAGAGAATACAGCTACCCAATTTTCACCCGTCCTTATGCTACCGTGCTTACGAACACTGGGTATGTATAAGGCTTCCCACCGTACCTGATGTACTTAAGGCTAAACAGATTCTCACAACAATTTCAGAGACATTGAGAGCAAATATTTTGAATGTAGAACAGTTACGAGTAGATAATGGAGGATGAAGATCCACATGTCCACCAGGAGATGCGAATGGATGAGGTCTACAGACAATAAATGAAAAATATCCAGAGTTCCAAAATTTTAAATTTGCTCATAACAGTCAATAGACTTCACAAATGCTAATCCTCAAAACTAGTAACAAAACTCAACATCCGTTTGAAACTCTGCAAAGACAGCACATATAAGACGCTCCCACCTGCAGACATCAAAGAAACATAATCATCAGGTCAAAGATCTCCGGTTCAAAGAATGGGCGACACTGCAAAGAGAGACTTTAAGTGGTACAAACCTCTGCTCGAAGAGTGCCCACATTCTCTTAAATGGTTGGAACCGATTTCAAAACCTCGTGAATCCGTTTCTCCAACAGCTTCTGATGTCAACAATGGTTGTAGGTATACCAATATAACCTAGTCTCAGCACAACCAGTACTAAAGCTTCCTAAATCTTTACCTAGAGTTTTTCCATCGTCAATATCCACAATGATGGAACCGCTCATCTCAAGCTAAAGTGACACCATATGTGGTGCAAAACTGTCCCAAGGCTGCCATGTTGCTGGGCTCCATGCCCTGTTGTAACACAGTCGACAAGTTCCGGTACTGTTGAGAGACAGCTGCTAGGGTTTTGGCCACAAATTCTTTGGGATCCTTGACGTCCTTGAGAGGATCGTCTTCCTTCTTCGCTGCATTGTGTAGTTGAGCATAAACAGCTACGTAACCTGCAACCTCGTCCATATCAGGCACGTCTTTATCATCCTCCACTCGCTCCTCTTCGGGCTTCACCAGTAAGGTCATCACACTGTTCACCAGCCGCCCCACGTACACCTCTTTCGAAGTCTGGAACAATGGTCCCACAAGCATCGTTGCAAACACAGCACACAGCTTCGTCTCAATGTCACCACTGATGTTGACGAGATTCGGGATCCAGATCTTGTCTAAGATGGTGCTGAACAGATCAGGTTGTACCAAGTTGATTGTCTCGATGACTTGACCCGGACTGTGCTTCACACCAAAGAGAGAAGCGAAAACAATGAGGGACTTGATGAACTTCACTGTGCTTCGGAACTGAAGTCGTGTGAACAGGATGTTCCAAATCTGGCGCATGTATGGAGACAGAGTCTCAAAACTCAGATTCTCCACAACAGTATTTAGGATGAAGAATCCTTGATGGTCTGTGTTCTTCGAGCCAACGAGCTTCTCGAATACGCCCAACACTTGAGTCAGCTGGTTCCCTTGAGTGATTTCCTGCGGGGCCCTCTGTAGGTAAGCCTGCAGAAGCCTAACTAAACCCGGAACATTCGCCTGCCTTTGCCACAAAATGGGAGTCAGCAGTGGTGGGAAGAATGCAATATAAGTCTGAGGGATAGGAGGTCTTCGGCTCTCAAGTAGTTGCGACATGATCTGGAAAACGTAAGGCGCAAACTCCGTCACGTCTTGTTCCAAAACCGTCTGGAAGACAGGGAACAGCAAATTCTCGAATGTTGCCACCTGCCCCGGATCCTTCTCGCCTGCATTCCGTAGCAGTGCGGCAACTGCTTCGAAAAGGTAGTGGTTGAAGCTCGGATTAGAGGGATTCTTGCAAACTTCTGCCAGGATATTCGTGAGCTCTCCCAAGCATTGAGCAGCGAACGGCCCAATGTCAGCTATGGATAAAACTCTCATGATACATCTCATGACATACGCGTTCTCCTGAGACTCCGGGAGCTTCAGGGCACCGAACAGGTTTGCAAAGAGGGGTTGCAAGAATGGGGTGAGATCCGAAGCAATGTAGCGCGTCTGCTTCCCGTCCTTTATGGCCAGCAGCTTTTCGATCGCCAAAGCAGCATAAGAGTGGACAACATTCGACTCTGCCACGAGAAACCCGATCATGTTCGGCATCAACTCCAATGCCAGATGCTTGGGAACTTGGGTGCGAAACGTCGTCAAAAACTTCAGTGCATCGGCCTTGAGAAGCCCGTTGGAGTTCACGTCTTGGCTTCGTAGTTCAGGAACTATTTGAGAGCTGAAAAACTGTTCGAAGTTAACCAAGTCTGTGCCTGCTGCTCCTGTTGATGCTTGCTTGGGCGCAAGCGAGACCACCAAGTAGATTGCACAATCTTTCGCTTTCCAATTCTGAGCTGGATTAGTTGCATATTGTTGCAGCATGGACTGAATGTATCCGTTAAACATTCCGGTCACTTGCTCTCGATAGTGAGTGGACAGGCCCTTGACAAGCTCACAAGCCATCCTCCTCCTGCAAAATTGCAAATAAGTCAGTATCAAAGAAATCGCATATTCACGGAAAATCTGCTGTAATTAGTTCGCCATGGAAACTGGTCGTACAAGTCGAACGTACTTCTATAGTGGAAAGTAAATAAAAAGTCCGACTCGGATTGACACACCATGTCATCATTGCATGTGACTATAGCTGGCAAGGCAAGGCCTAAATACGATCAACATGCCTGATCGATTTCAACTGATTGACCTGCTTCGCAACTTTAGACTATGATTGGCTAGGCTACACAATTACAATACACGAGTAAGCAAATGAAGTTTGGGATTGAGAAGTTGTACCTGGTATCCAGATCGCTGCCCTCCACGTCCCGCCTGATGTATTCGACATGATTCATCTCGAATAGCTCTTCATCCTCCTCTCGAATGGTCACATTGGGAATAACAATACTTTCACAGATTTGTTTCAGGGTTCCAGGATCAGCGAAAAGCTTGTGGTGAACACTCTTACTCACTGTCGTCAGAAATTTGATAGCAGTAGTAGCCAATCGGTCTTGACTAGGAGCCAGAGACACAGTCATAAGTAAGCTCCAGACATCCGTCGCAAACTGGCTCAAAAATGGCTGAAACTCCTGTTCGTTTTTCTCCATATACAGATTGATATTCTCGCATACTGCCGCTTTCAACTCATCAACTACGCTTGATTTCTCAGGATCAGTTTCTACCAATAAAGGATTCGTGTAAATCAAGTACTTATGAAATTCTCCCATCCACTCAGCTATATGATCCTCAAAAAACTCAGGAAGATCTTGAAAATTTAGAGAATAAAAGATTCGGCAACATAAGCGTTGACATGCTAGGGTCGGCTTCAGAATAGCCGGCGCTTCCGAGTTCGCAGCAACAAGAACACCGGTCTTCTGAAAAATCTCAGTAAGCGGCACACAAAACCCGTCAAGACAGTACTTCAAATCCGTGAAAAGCTCATTGGATTTGAACTCATACCTAAACCGCTTGAAAATAGAATTCGCGGTCTGTAAGATACCGTTAATGACGGTGTAGTCAGTGGCAGCGCTCAAGCCTTTGACAAGCTCGGGGAGAAGCGTTTGCCATTTGCGAGGAAAATCATGCTGGCTCATTATAGTTAGAGCCTCGCTGAGCTGCGACTGAATTTTAGGAGGAGTGCTAAGCATCAGATTCACAATCGCGCCCTTGATCTGCTCCTTCTCCGGCTCTTGGATGGACACGACAGAACTTGCGGAATCGGCGTCCGGAGTCTCCCATCGGAACTTGATATGGTTCTTGAAATTCACAGCTGCGGCTTGGCGCACTTGCTCATCTACTGAGGGCTCGCACACTATCTGCATGATCACCATGCCATAGCCGGGCTGATCCGCTGCTTGCTTCAAGAACGCCTCCGCCTGCTTGCGCGGCTCCGGATTGGGAGCCAGCGTCTGCAGAAAACATTGCGACAGAGACTTCACCGTCTCCTGTGTGTACTGCATTGTATTGCTTCTTCCCTTCCGCAATCACAAAACCTCGATTCCGACCTAAGCGCCAATCTGCATATCCCTCAGTCCTGGCCACAAGAACCCTCAGAACAAGCGCAAAAACGAAGCGATTTCCGAAAATTTTTGTGCGGAAAAAATGGCAGAGCGGGAAGAAGACGAGGAAACGGAGGTTTGAAATTGGAATGAGGGCGTGCAAGTACCTGCGAGAAGGTTCGAGGGCGCCGTGCAGGTGCGTAGATGGAGTCGACAATACAGAGGCGAAGGTTTAAACAGGGGAAGAAGCAGGTGTGATATTAGAGAGGGAGCAACCTAAGCGGGGATATAAGGGCCGCCCTGAGCTGGCGCAACGGACACCAACTCCCCTTCTCTTTCTCTCCCTTGAGCCCGACGGAAGGAATTGCACACTCTTTTCAAAATACGTTTGTTTTACTAAATTTAGTGCGGTGAAATCATAACACATCCTTTAAACACATGTTTTCTTCACTTATTCTTTCATTTTGGAGTACGAAATTATTTACATTGTTTTATAATAAATTGTAATTATCTATTATTTCTTACCCCTTTTTGATCTTGTATATGGTTCTAGTTACTATATAGTTGTTTGTTAACTTTTTTCTTTCTTTTTTACTGATCTTGTATTGATCATTGGTTCTTACAAAAGAATGAAGCTCCTTTGTTTTGAAGTATTTTATTTTTTAGGGGTAGAATCTATCTGGTTCAATTGTTTGCATTATTTGTGAGACAAGTCTTATTGATTGTAATACTCCACAATGTAATTATTCATTAAACTTAAAAGGTTGAAAATAAGGATAGCAATTTAGAATAACCCTTCTGTTCTTGATTTTATGTTTGGTTAAGTTGTGTTGTCAAGTCTTCTCATCTTTGCTTATATGTACAACCACCTTCTCATCTTATTTATATACTCATAACATTATCTCAAACTTGTCAAGTGGCCACATCAATGACACTTTGTAGAATGATGATAGCAATGGTTCTCGGGTACAAGGACTTTGAGTTCATTGTGGTCACCTTGCTATAGTTCCACGAACAAAAGAACATACGATGTGGTCACCTTGCTACAGTTCTGGAAACATAAGAACACACCTTGCTACAGTTCTAGAAACGATGTGGTCGCCATGCTACAGTTCCAGAAACATAAGTAAATACCATTTGGTCACCTTGCTACAGTTCCAAAAACATAAGTAAATACAATTTGGTCACCTTGCTACAGTTCCAAAAACATAAGTAAATACCATTTGGTCACCTTGCTACAGTTCCAAAAACATAAGAACATACAATGTGGTCACTTAACATAAGAACGTACGATGTGGTCACCTTGCTACAGTTTTGGGAACATAAAAACATAAGATCTCACTAAATCTTCTCTAATAATCCTCTATCCCACTCTCATACCTCCTCATTTACATGCTTAATCTCCAGGGTTGTTCTTTGGTTATTGTGGTTCTCTCCTCCCTTAAAATCAAAAAGTTTTTCAAGGAGAGGGAGGTAACATTAAATAGTACATCAGTGGGTGATGCAACCTTATATTTAAGATGTGAGCAATCCCATGTAGAGAGAAAAATGGATGGAATCATAAAACTACACTTAAACGCTTCCATTCCACACTCCATAATTTCACATTTAAGATATATTCCAAAAATTTGGGTAGGCATCTCAAATTGATCAAACTCTATAGTAAGGGAATAGAGTGTAACAATTACTCCAGTAACACCGGAACCTGAGTTTTTTATTTCTTCAATTTACTCCTGGTCAACTCCCAAATCCAGCAAGGTAACCGGACCTGGGAGAATTCCAATATAACAGACTTCCAACAATTCTGATGCGGTAATGGTGGAGCCAAAAGCCCGTATTTGAAGCTGACCTATTTTCCTCGGAGCGTGACACCCAAGGTTATGTCTGGGCCTGGGCGGTAGCCATTGAAGAGGATGCTTCCACCCTTGGCTTCAAGACCCCTGGCGATTTTCGTGCTTTCCGTGTGAAAGAGGGGTTTTCGAGCTTCCGAAACCTAACGTTGCAGCGAGAGATCCTGTTCTGAACTTTCAGTTACTGGACTTGCAGCATTTGATCAGTCACACCAGCGAGCCAGGTGTGAAATTGAATCAAATTATGGATCAGCGCAATTCTGTCCCATCTTGAGAGATGTGCATTTCGAGAAAGAAATCGAAAGTGATGTGTGTTTTGACTAAAATGATCGAGTGCACATTATCGCATCCAAGAATCTAAATGATGAGTTTGCAAAATGCTCAAAACTTTAAATAAATTCCTAGAAAAAGCTGGAACAGTGCATGCTTAAGATGCACGCTTTGCACAATTGAATCATTCCAATGAAACTTGACAGGCAAAGTTGGAGCACCTCGCTGCCCAAGGCACGGCGAACGAAAAGAGACCAAATGAGGCAGGACACGGATGTAACGATAGGTGTCGTCAATCACGATCCGGATAAAAGTCTAATCAAACAAATATGCATCTGGCTGAGACAACACAGAAAAATCTTGACTTTCAAAAATTCAGCAGATTATCCATGCAACAAGACTCCCAGAGGCAAGAATTAGAAAAAGAAGGCTTGAGATTCTTGAGAAGAACACAAAGCCGTACTTCACATTGATTTCGGTGAAAAAGATGTTCTCAACAATATGATCTAGAGCTCTTCCTTTCCTACATGAGGCTTGTGCGCAAACTCTTCCTCTTCCTTGGGCATGTGGATGGTCACAACATCTGGAAGTGGAGTCATGGGTCCTTGCTTGCCCTTTGGGTCCCAGTCCAACATGATCTTCACCTTGATACCCAACACTCCCTGCAAAATTCAACAGACAGCATTACTTACACACGTTCATTTGCATTATTACACCAAGTAAATAATATGTTCGACCGGTGCGTACCTGACGCAACATGACGTGTCTAACGGCACTGTCGATGTAGTCGTTCACAGGGCTTCCTGACGAGATCATGTACCCGTCCTTGAACTTCATGGACTTGGCACGGGCAGCTCGCAGCTTGCCACTAACAATGACCTGCAATTTAAATTCAGCTTTAATCAGATGGCGAGCAGGGATATCCACAAACAACCCTGATAAAATTATCACATGATGTGCAGCGGTATGTGGTAGAAGCAAAATTCTAGAAAAACATGATGTATCGTCCACAACTGTAAATTTCACATCGATAACACCTACAATTTATCGTGCATCTCCACGATCCCGTTCCTCATGTTTAAATTTATGTGCTAAGAGAACAATTGTAGGGGGTGATCGTGCAGAGACTGACAAGATTAAGCTGCGTTATATGTTTTAGAGAACCATGTATGAAGCATGTGTAGTGAGCAGTATTACCTCACAACCCTTGGCGCCGCTCTCCATGATGAATCTCAAGACTCCGTAGCAAGCCCTAAAAGTCACACAATTTGAACCCCGATTAATAAAATCCCTTATTTACTGTCTTGGAGCTGTCTTGAGCATGAGAATGTATGAACGATCCTAAAAGAGAACGATCCCAAAAGAGAACGATCTCTGACCTGCGAACGGCAAGACCTCCCAAGAGCTTGTAGCGCAGGGATTCGGCCTGAGCAATAGCGCACAAACCCCTGTTGTTCACCTTCTCCGCATACAACTCCACGGTGCCCTCGGGGAACTGGAATCGCTTCTGAACCACAGAAGTCAATTCTCTGATCCTCCGTCCCTTCTCGCCTGTCAGACAAAAGTACAAAATCGTCTCAATTCACAATTTATTCTTTAAAAAACATAACCCTAATTATTTTTGGAAAGGGAACTAACCCAAGACGTTCTGGGTGCGGGTAGCCCGGATGATGATCTCGGTTCGCATGGGGGTGACGCGGACCTCCACGCCGGAGTAGCCATCCTCGGCGAGCTCGCGGGTGAGGAGCTCGTTAAGCTCGGCGAAAAACACACCGTCAGCAACGAACTGTGACAAAAGGACAAAAAACGGAGTGAGATTGTGGTAACTTTTGTGGAAAGTGTTGGAGAATGTGCAAATGCGAGCTAACCAACCTTGCGCTTCTTGCTCATTTGGGTAGCCATGCTGGAAGACGGGCTAGCGAGCAGCTGCCGCTAGGAATAAGGGCTTGATACTAACGAAGGCGACGAAGCGCTAACGCGAAAAGGGAGAAACCCTACTTGGTCGCGGGCTTATGAGTCGGAGAGGGGAGGAACGTCCAAAACCCTAATCGACTTGAGTCCCTTGACGCCCGCTGCCGCGCGACAACGTCTGCTCGAGGCCGCCCTGCCTCGACACTAAGGGCGGGACAGTGGAGGACCTACGCCTCCCTGCCCGCCCACAAAACCCTGCCCGCATAAAATAATTTGGGGGTAAATTTGCCCCCTAAATTTTTGTTGTTGATGTCACCAATGTCATCATGGGACAAGTCTAGGGGAAAATTGGGGTCGCAGATCCCATTTTTAAACTCAAAATCTGAAAAAAAATATTCTTACGCCTCCAAAAATGCAAAAATCAGATTTATACGAATTTATTCCGGGCAGCGAGTATGGGCGGGCAGCGGAGGCGTACGTCCTCCACTGTCCCGCCCTTAGAGACGAGGGCCGCCCTGGCCCTTTGATGTTACTGCCGCTTGGGAGATTTTGTTTTTTTGTTTATTATTTTTATCTTTTTAATAAGAAAAATAACAAGGAGGGTAAATCAACAAAAATGATCATATTTGAACATGTAATAGATTTTTTATTATATATAAAATAAGAAGGCTTGTGAATGTACCCCTTTCTAAGAGAGAGTAGTGGTGCATGCTATTACAACACCATTGATATTTGGTACAAGTACAAAAAGTTCATCCCTTTTACAAATTCATATGATTGGTATTTAAGCTCATTAGGCTTAACCCCTAACTCTCCTTAAAACCCGAAACTGTGTTCGGAGGTTCCCGCAGGAGAAAAACTCAACCAACTTTGACCATTATAATCTCACAAATGAGGAAGAATGAACGGTTCAAATTTGGTGTGTGAGATGAATGTCAAGTGAACTTTGAGATCTTACGGTTGAATCTTTCAAATAATGCTTAGATTGAGATTTTTGAGCTGAATCTAAAGGAAGGTCAAATTTTGTGACTTAGACCGTTTTGCAACAAGGAGATTTAGGGGTTAAGATCAGAGATTGGTCCTTGATTGTGTGCAAGTTTCAATGATGTTACCTTATGTCATATTTGTATGGGCAGTTCTATATTTGATTTTAAATAAAATAATCTAATTCCAATATTTATTCTATTGACAAAAGCATTTCTCTCTATTTTGAGGTTTTTGAGTACCAATATATATCACTACTTGTTATTATGCAAATTTATTAACCCTTAAAGGGGCCTGTCAGCCCCTCGGGCTGTTTTCCAACAGAATCTTGCCTGTAGCTCTTTTGATTTTCAATTTTTCACTTGATTTTTTATATCATTCTGGTCACCTTTGTATCATGCATTTATAAAGTGAAATCCTACAATTCAAATCGCAATTTGTATGAGTGATTTGTGCTTTGAAAGGATTGTGGTAGGTAGGTTGGGATTGCACAAAACCTTGTAGGAGGTTGCAAACTCATCATTGATTGGTTCATTCATGCTGCCCAAGTTTAAAAAGTGCACTATTCATGTTGCCCAAGTCCAAAAGATGCTGAGAACCAATTTTGGGCTGCCCATTGAGGGGTGGAAGGACCTTTAAGGGTTAATATGACTTTCACTCTAATACAACTATACTAAAGGCAACCATCCATGACAACCATATGTATTTGACAAACACATTTATATCTATATATGTAAAAGAATGTTGTCTATTCATAAGTCCCTTGTTATCCAGCATGATATTAAGTATGACATTCCAAAAAACAACATTTAATATCTTCTATAGGTCCTACAATAATGCAGCTTGAAGATTTGAAAAGATTCTTAAGAGTTTTGGTGAGTGTTATTTGATTCTTACTAACAATTGATTATATCTTATGAACAAGGCAAGAAGACAAGGGGACAATGAAAGAAGATAACAAGTAGACGAGGTCAAAAGAAAACAAGTGAAAAAACAAACAAGCGGACAAACAAATAAGAGAAAGGAATAATGCTCCAATGGAAAACAAGAAACATGGAAGAAGGGACAATAGAATAAATCTACAAAAAACTCGAGATGGGAAATAAGAGGATGGGGTACAAAGAACTGGGAAGAAGAAACAAAGGACACTCAATTAGAAACAGAGGATAGGAAACAAGAAAGCGGGAATAAGAAGTAGAGAAACGAGTGACAAGGAGATGAGAGATGGAGAACAAGGGGACAGGAGATGGGAAGATGACAAGAACACGAAGGCCGAGACACGGAGATGAGAGATGAAACACGAGGACATGGGCTGGGTCAGGGGACATGAGATGAGAAACAAGAAGAGGAAGATGGAGACACGGAGACAGGGGGACATGAGATGAGAAACAAGAAGAGGAAGATGGAGACACGGAGACGAGGGATGGAACACGAGGATATGAGTTGGGTGAGAGTTGAGATATGAAGACGGAAAACGAGTGACCCAAGATCTTCGTGATCTTTTAGAATACCCAAGATCGTCAATATAACTACAGCAAACACAAAGGACATTGATTGCCAATCAGGGTAAGATCACAATACCAACGAATGCCAACACCATATTTAAACATTGTTGATATTTTACAAATAGAGAAATCACACAAATGACATTAATAATGATCATGTTGATCATTAAAACACAGGATTGTTACAACAGTTTCTCCCCACTAGGTGACAATTAGTATAGTATAAGTATGCAAAATTGTCATCCAACACTAAACATACATTACAATGCACATTACACTAACGAAACAACACGATCCATAACCACACGTCCACAAAATTTCCGACTATGTATTCGATATCAGCAAACCATCGAACAACTTACCAATACTGTACAAAGTGATTTAAATGCTGCGTGCACATCATCTGATTGTTCCAAAACCTCCAGGAACAAACAAACAGCCGTGCTACAGAATCAGAATCATTAGAAATGTATCTATTCTAACCTAAAAGCTAAGCGTCCTTGGGTGCTTTGGCCCAGTTGGTGCCTCGGTTCTTGATCAACATCCACCTCAAAAGCTTCTCATCCTTGTTCAAAAACTCCAGCTCCTTCGGAAACGATGGAGGCACCATTATTGACATCTGCATCATCTGACCCTGCACACACCACGACGATGACAATGATCAGAAAAGTACCGGAATTGATCGACTATCAATTACACTGAGAATCATGCAAGTGAGCTCCTTAACAATATATGCTACTACCAAGAAGGAAAATCCCAAAAGTATACATCGTTTTTGACGAACACCCTTCCCGTTTAGAGAACGGAGTTAAACTGTACCCTGTTCAGATGCACAGCTCAATAATAGCTCACTCTAATGGTGATTTCTACGGCATAGCAATCCTGAAACCATAGATTTTGATTGCACGATTCCTATGATACTATATAGGTTCCACATTCAACTACCACACAGAGACGGATTCCAGTCAAGAAACCCTAAGACGATACATCGTACTCCTTCTTACGACTCTTACGAGATATTCACACAAATTGAATCTCACCAATTGCTAAAAATGTGAATTTAATAGTAGCCTCTACGCTCTTGCAACCCTGAGTCTATTCTTTTAACATTACACGAGAATGCAGCATTCCGCATTGATATATGGGTTCGCATATTTCCTACTCTATGTCAATTGAAATTGGATAAAAATTGCCGAAAACATTGTACCGCTACATTGTTCTCAGAAATTGCATACACAGGAATCTGAACAGATCACAGAAAACCCTCTCCAGGGGCTTGATCAAACAAATTGCTTAACGCTTCTGTTACTCTAGATGAGGTATTTCAACATTCCACAAGAATGCAGCATTTGAGGTTTTTCTATCGCGTGAATAGATAAATTGAGGTTTGCAGCATCTGTAGAGAGGAGGAACGAATCAACCGATTACTGAAAAATCGGATGAGGAAAGAGGTGAGATGGGTACCTCGAGGAATCGGCCATCGCGCTTTTTGATCCCGTAAGCAAGGTTGACGCGACCGAAGGACTTGATATTGGTGACGACGCCGTTGCGCGTGTACACTCGCTCGCCCAGCCGTTTCATAAGCTCCACCAAACCGCGCCTGTCCACGGCCGGCTTCACCATCACCACGAAATCGTAGAGCGGCATGGCTGCCTGCCTGCTTGCTTCCCAATTCCGATTCAGAGCTCTCGTTCCCTCGTCGCACATTCGAATGGCTCAATGCGCCAGGGTTTAGGGTTTAGAGACTTGGATGGATGTACAGGGAGGACGGATTCCGTTCGTTCATCCAAAATAGTCTCTACGTTGTTTGTTTGTATTTTTAAGTATTTTTTCCCGAGAGCAAATATTTTGCATTAGGTACACTAAAATCTATGTTTAGTGTTGTATGCACTAATTGATATATAACTGCTATTAGGTTTTACTTTTGATAAAAGAATTTACTACCTGTGATCAAAAGAAGAGAAACTCCAATCTATTTCGAGACTGACTTAAATAGAGTGTTCATTCAACCTATCCTTGGATGCATGCCCGGAGGTTATCACAACAATGACAGGACTACTAACCTCTCTTGGGGTGAAGACTAAGGTAGACAGACCTATAACCGACAACTTAAAGATTTTATCACATGATATTAAGGTATATATTTTTTTTAGAATTTTTCATGTGTGCAAACATAAGGTTCTTGTTGAATGCAAAAAGTTTCGTGATTTTATTTGCATTATTTAAATAGTTATAATTGTTTGAAGTGAAAAGTTGCTTGGAACCTAAAGCCGACACCATGCTCAAATATACAAATGAGGTACATCTGTCCTTTTAAAATCTAGGAATTGGGCTTGATCGGTTATTGGTCGCCTGTCGGTTTTGGGTCAGTCTACCTTATGTTGGTTCCTACCTACCCACTAGTGCCTTAGAAATACCTGACATGGTATATCCCCAAAGGGCTTTGAGGTACCCATACAATGAAGTCCAAGAACCCCCCCCCCACCATAGTTGGGTGGACTATGGTGGTGCTAACTATGTTCACAAGTTTGTCCCCTTCAAGTACAATAGGTAGTTGATTGCTCAATTGAAAAATTCATCAAAAGTTTATAGCTATAACAAAATTTAATTTTACGGTGTCGCTTCACTAAACATAATTTTTAATGTAGTTAGAAGTTTTGTAGCAAAGGGTATAACCTGCAACATATAATAATAACAACCTCAACATATTTACTTTTTGTAGCTCATCTTAGATTGATTTGTGAGGTTTTGATGCAAGAGAGATTGTGTATTAACAATATAGATTCATAAAAATGGAGCATGTGAATGATTATTGTGACGTGCTAAGTTGAATCTTCATCCCGTTGGATGATGTGGGGTCTGTTTTGAACTTTTTGTCATTGTGACAAGCCTTTTTTGGTGTAAGTATGGTACACGATA
Source organism: Bryum argenteum (assembly GCA_037043015.1). NCBI lineage: Eukaryota > Viridiplantae > Streptophyta > Bryopsida > Bryales > Bryaceae > Bryum > Bryum argenteum. The sequence goes on from CM073324.1 coordinate 6,943,645, forward strand.
TCTTGATACTTTTATTGTAGGTGGAGATACACCTTTTCATGTAGAGCAGTTTTGATTTCAATAATAGGGCTAATAAGATATAAAGACATTTTTTGTTTTTGTATTCATTTTTAAAACTTCATTTGGTTTTTCAAATACTATACAAAGGTTTTATATAACTTGCACGTTCCTTATTTAAAGATAAATACTCAAACATTTCATTAATTACTCATACTTAAATACTTAAATACTTTACGTGTAAATACTTAAATACGTTACATGTAATTATATCATGAGAAAGAACATGAGGCCTCTTTTGAAGTTTGTGTCATCAGACTATTCATTGTCCGCTTATTGAATATGCAAGTCTAGAAGACATGACAACAAATACCATAAACTACTAACGTCTTTTTAGGGAGAACACTAGTGCTTAGGAGACGATGGGCATGTCATCTTCTTAAAAGCGTGATTTGGAAATTCATTTGGACCTGTTAATCACAATCTTTTAGAGGAATCATTATCATTGTTACACATTGGTTTTCACAAGTATAAAAATTGACAAATACAAAACATTTACAATTCTCGTTTAGACTATTAATATATATATTTAGACTAGTGTTGTACAAATAATTTTGTTTCTCTATATACTTTACAAGTCTTTGAATCGATTAGTATCATACAATTAAAACTAATCATTAATTCAAATGAAAATCATTGTATAGTATGAACCTCATCTATACTAGTGATCAAATTTGAAATTCGCATGCTAATAAATAAGTGTTAAGGTTGTTCAACTATTACTTATAACATAAAGAAGATCGTTTGTATTTGACATAGTTCTTCCTATATTCATAAATTGCTTTGTAAGTTGCTGGTGAATAGTTTTTATAAAATCGAAACAATGTTAATTTTTTTCTATGTTTTCTAGAGGGTTTTGGTTTAAGATTGGTAGAGTATTTAAGATTCAGTTCCTCAAGAAATTGTATATCATTTATACAATCGAATGGTATACTAAGTGTACTTAGACTATACCACAATTTTGAAAGGAGTGAAGGTTCTAAGTTCATAGCACTGTTTGAGGTATCTTGGTTGTTGGTGCTAAGATTTTCACAGTTATCAATACTATGTTGGCATTGAATGTTATTTCCCATTGAAAATACTTTTATTGATTCGTAACCAATCAATTTTGAACATTATAATTAAGAAATTTCTTGATCGCCATGTAACATGTGTGAAGTTTTCTACTTTTCTATGATGAAGAATTCTTTAAAATCTAGTTCATAGATTCAACATTTCAATGTTGTTTGAGACTACTCGATATTCAATACAATAGCAAGAATGAATGGCTTCTGAACGGTTGCAATGGTTCACGATTTCTGTCAATGTGATAATCTATTTTATTTAAAGTAAGCAGAAATTTTCAAACCAATTCAAGACTATTTTTTTCTTTTCCACTAAAACCATTGACTCCGAACTCACAAACATATTATATATATGTATGCTGATGATACTTTTTTAAAAATTGAGTTTATAAATAGTGCAATATACATTCATGTGTATATAAACCACTACACTAGTTATTGCTATATTTCATAGGAAACTCTCTTTCTAAACGTGTAATATAGATCATACACATATAGGTGTGATAAGATATTACCTATAACTTTATATTATACTAGAAGATGATGATATTTAGCTTAATCCTAGTTCCAATATGATAATAACGAAATTAGTGTGTATGATACAAAGTAATTGAAGTTAGAACATTACTGGTTGAAATTGGATTGACATCGTCATCAAATTTTGTAGAGAATGAGATAGAGGCAACTTCTACGTATCACATTTGTAATACCAAGTACTAACTTAAGTACCGAGAATAATATGTCATTCATCAAGTACTAAACTTTCACGGATCACTCTCCTACGCGAATTTATTTTCATTTGGATGTCATGAAGGTTCTGTATTCTTTTTGTTAACAATTGGTAGTTATCTTTTGAACAACTTTTAGTATTTATAATGGTCCCTATGGAGTTCTCAAAATATGTTCTATTCCAACCTCCCAATTGAGTTTGAAATGCTCGTATTAGTAAGTGTTAAATAATACACAAGCCTTCAAATACTCTTCTCGGTACACATTCCCTCCATAGACTTAGCATACAAATACTCTCCATAGACTGATGAGATGAGGCGCTTTATTTGAAACATTTACAAGTTTCAAAGTGACAAACAATGAGCAAAGAAACTGCAATTATAGAGCACTTCATTCAATGCAAACATTGGGTTCAAAGTGAAATGATGTACTTTTGTACAAGATACAAGAGATTCATTCAAAGATGAAGATTGTTGCCTACGACTGCTATCCATGTACCAAGCTTTTGCAACATTCGAAAGTAGTCAAAGTGTATTTTCAACTACATAAAACTAAACGTATGCGTCTGATGCAATACAAGCGTCACTTTCGTTCAGTTACCAACAAACGAGAAAGTGATGAACCAACCCTTGATGGTCTGGGTACGTGCAGTAACAACGGTTGCTGATGAAACCATGAATGGCTGTGACTCCACTCCAATTCCACGGCGCTTTGGTGACTAGTTCTCCAAGCCTGAAAAAGCATCGATTGTGTACTGGAGTATCGTCACAATGGTGTCGATGCTTGTAACTTAAACTGAGCCATGGCGAACGTTGCTTCTCCAAATACATGGAGAAACAAGGTTGCATCAGCGCCCAATACGTCTCGGCACAGGAGCTCAAGCATGGGAGAAATTCCTGTGGTCGGGGTGCCGCCCAACTTCAACTTCATCAGCCCATTGCGGAATTTGTACTCCTGCAACACCATGGCTGCTATTCCAGGTCCTCCATTGCAAGCTCTTTCTTTACAGAATCATGACCTAATTGGAGATGAGACATCAATACTTATGTATGTTCCATATTAGGTCAAAACTTCAATGAGCTCGTGATGCAAATGCGTCAAAGATACGGGCAGAAGTCGCCGAGGGTGGTGGCTGGTGTTCAAGGTCGAACTGCATGGATGGTCCCAGCTCTTGCACTCATTCACGTTATTGCCTTCATCTTGGCCATGTCACACAACAACTGCGACAGGAAGGATGAGGAGAATGAAGACTGTGTGTTCTCTCTTGTGAAGCGGTTTCCGTTCCAAGATTTGACGGAGAATCCTCTGTTGGGACCATCGGCTGTTTCCTTGTTGGATTTTGGGGCGCTTCAATCCGAGCTCGTTGGCCAGGCAGGTCAAGAATGGCGTCTGCTCACGACACTGACATTGCATGCTGGGTTGTTTCACTTGGCAGGAAACCTAGCTTGTTTAATTTATTTCGGTCTCCAGCTGGAGAAAGAATTCGGATTCCTCAAGGTATGCACATTCGTTTTCCTTTACCCCGAAGTGACAAAAGATATCCTCCCTGCAAGAGACCACTTGCTGTTAGCAACCGTACATTCTTGTTCTGAACTTGTCAATATTAATCATTGTCAAAGGCATGCATGTAATAGAAGGTTCTGGGAACTTTCTGTCCAGGATGTCACTTTGGGGTTTAGCAACTCATTACTGTTATATGTGACTATAATCACGTCATCTTTGCTGAAGGGTTCTGGTCTGATCTGCATGAGTTCAGATGCAAGCAGGTTGTGTTGATATATTACCTGGCGGGATTTGCTGGGGCTCTAGCCTCAGTGCTGTTCGTGCATGGGCGAGTTTCGGTAGGAGCTACAGGAGCTGCCATGGGCTTGGTCGGAGCTAGGCTTGCAGAAGCGTTCATGAACTGGGATGCGAGCTCGTCGCAACACCGCACTAGGTCAATCATCGCTGCTTCCGTCTTCTTTCTCACTTCCGTTGTGTACGGGCTGTTACCCCTCATGGACAACTTCATGCATATGGGTGGCTTCATCGCCGGTTCTTTGCTGGGCAACGTATTGCTCATCCGACCCCAAGCTGACTGGGTGAGACCGCAACAGCAATGCTTTCCTTCTATCATTTACGATGCAGACGATTTGCCTGTCACATCGAAGTATTCGCATTGCCAGAGAGTTGTCTGGATAGTTTCCCTCAACGTCCTCGTTGCAGGCTTCGCTGCAGCCCTCTTCGCACATTTCACAGGTGAGCAGGAGTTTGTTCACATAGTGAGGTATATGTAGTGATAGCAACGAATGTGCCACTCAGATACTCTCAAAACGATCACTGAAATCTCTATGCTCAAACAGACTCGAAAAGATGAGCAGGCTGACAGGGGCGTTTCTACTGACAGGTGTGGATGCGAGAAGAGGGTGCACTTGGTGTCACTATATGACGTGTCTTCCGACGGATTTGTGGAAATGCTATGGCGATCGTAATATTGTTTGTGGCTCATTTACGCGATCCAGCCATATGCAAGTCGATTGCCTGGGCCCTCACCTGACAAAATCAAGGACCAGTATGAGAAACGGGATGGCCCAAGATGTCTTCACCCACTGCATAAAAAGCTGCATGTGAGGTACTTGACTATGCGGCACTGTACTATACAGGATATACTTATGAAGTATGCGAACACATTATGTACCTTAATGATTTCCAACGCTGGAGATTTGTACAAAGATAATTTGCAGTGCTTATAAGCCTAGCACGCTTCCACCACTACCAGATCTGTTCAGGACTATTGAACATAATTGCTGATCGATCGCGATACTTAAGGTTTCATCCTTGATGCTACATTTGTTAGGCTCTACTTTAAGCATTGAGGCATGGGCTTTGGGGTAATGGATGGTCACTTGTAGATGAAATTGCATGGGCGATACGAAACCATAGGGGGCAGTTCTTGATTCTCCAGAGGTGTGCATCTCTGTATTATGTCAAAACAGTCCGCCAGCAAACGTCAGAATAATCCACAGGTCCATTCAGTATACATGGTGCAACTCATTTCCACTTTCATCTGTGCGTATACATGATTCACGGTGAGAAATCATGACGATAATGAGATTCACCACGAGATCTTGGAAACAGAATTATTATCTAAAGTTCATCTGTAGAAAATGTAGGTAGGTTCAAATCATACTCACAGTCAACACGAATATCCTGATTGGAGAAGTCCTTCAATTTTAGGTTTGAAGAAGCTGATCTTCCATGATATTGAGGAGCCGTGCAGGTTCTTCTGCAACGCATAGATTGCGTACACCATGGATCCTTCAATGAAGCCGCCGTTCAAGGACAGTTTTGACCTCCATAGATATAGTACAACCAATATCGTACAAACCAAAAAGTTGGCAGACGAAATAGCATCTCAAATATTGTCGCACATTTGAGCCCGAAAGATTCCTTTGGTCCTATCCTCCCGCCTGTTGAGAGACAAGCAAAGCATCAGAACAGACTAAGTTCATAAAACAGGAAGGATAACATTCTCAAACCAGACTTTACTCTTGAACTCACAAAAAAACATAGTGAACTTTATATATAGCTCTTCTTACTACAAGAGATATGAGGAATACCTCATAGAATAATCCCTCAAGGCTCGAGAACTTGCAACGGAAGCTTCTGGGTACACAAAACTACTTGCTCGAGCTAGTTTTCGAAACTTGTCTGACCGCTTGATAGTCATTCCTTTTCTCAATATTGAATTGATATTTCCCTGTGCCAAAAGTCTCGTCCATTAGTAAAGTTTTGTTCAAGACTATTGTTGAAATACGAACTGAGAGTGAACAAATGTTTCGGTCAAAAATATGGATGGAATAATTCGAAAGTACCTCCTTAGTATCCATTATTATGTTTTTCGGGTAAATGCATGCTTTCTTGAGCTTTCTGTGACTGATAAATTCCACCTCAGCCATGAATATTGCACAAACTGATCGATGATCTGACAGCTTCAGGTCTCCACGTGTGTAAGCTACTTGCTTCAAGCCTTTTCCATACCAAAGTATCCTGTCACACCTGCAGAGAAAAGCCCATATGAAGATCACTTTCAGGCTGCCATTCTCAGGAGACAAACAGGTGGCAACATGTAGATGACAGGACTTACCAAGCTGGAGATCGTCGTTTCTCCCCTGGGCTTGCGACCTCGCCTGAAAACTGATCTGTTCCTTCTTTGTACTTATAGGTTGGAGGAAAATGGATTGGACCTTCTTGCCAATTGTTGAAAACTCGCCCCTCGCCTTGCTCCAGCTTCAACTGCACAAACATTCACATGTAATAATAGGTAAATACGTGCAAAAATACAAGTAAATACGTGGCTTTCAGTATTGAGTCCTTGATCATAACTAGCATCAATACCTGATCCTTGAGCAAGAGATACTCCCAATTGCGACGGCTGACATGTTTCCAAATGTCTTTGTCGGAAAGCACAAGCCGGTAGTTCAAATCTCCAAGCCAGATGACTCGACTGAAATGAGGAGTAAATCCAAGCGTTAAAAAACTGCAGTAGTTTTTAATAACATGATGCCAAAGAATATGAGTTACATCTAGAACTTCAATATGTAGCAATGTGGAAACCATTGAAATGTTTTCTTGATGCGAATAGAGTTGGCAGATATTACTTACTCATGTGCTATGATGGATTCGGGCAGCTCAATACCAAAATTCGTCATCAATCGTGGAAATTTTGTTCGGCGCAGAATCTCGGCGACATCTGCATTTCGTCGAAGTTGATCCCCATCCTTGTTGCCTGAGGACAAATGGGAAACTACGAAGCAGAAACTTGTGTGATGAAGACACATACTAACAGAAATGGCTCCCTGCATGCATTGCAGAAAGCAAGATTAGAACACACTCTCCAGCTTTGGAGCATGTATAACAATTCAAGTAGCCAATGACAAGATACGCTGTTGTTCCGGATAAGTTCCTACACTATTGTCAACAGTGAACATCAAAGTAATTGGAAAAACGGGTCTACCTTATTTCCGAGGTAATGCATGAGCCCAAGGCCAACAGCTGACACTTTCACGTTGTGAACATGGCGCCAAAGCTGGGAGCGAACCCACACAGTAATATAGATCCCTACCATTTGCTTACTAGCAACGCAAGAATATTTGTGACGAACAATGATGGGCGGGTGGCACACAGATCCATCGGAAGGAAGAAGTGGGGCTACAAGGTTTGCTTTCTCTGAAAGCATCTCCTCCGCCATAGCTGCCTTGTGCAGATCGCGCGGAGTAACATCTTTGCCGGACGGCCACTCCCTATCATCGTTGAGAAGCTCTTCATCACTGCTTGACCTATCTAATCGCCACTCTTCGACTGGATCAGGAAGATTCTTTTCATAATTTAACAAGTTACCTTCAGAAGCTAAGAAGGCTGTTTCTAGATTCTTTCCACTAACGCATCGTTCGAGCAATTTCTCGACGTCGGAGACGTCAGAAACAGGAATGCCCATGTGTTCACTGTTGGGTGAGGCTGGTGCACTACGACTCCGAAATGGATCACAACCTCCACAGAAATTACTCTTATCATTCAGATACTCCCGGATTTTAGCTTCCCATCTAGCTGCTGGCTCTCGATCTTCAACGCACAGAACATTGTTCGCGTTCAGAGGAACAATCTCTTGAAACCTGCAGAAATGGTACACGTGAGCAGAATAATCTGATATACCTCCAACTTTCTGCTTCCATGCTCTTGATTATGATTTCGGAAGTGTGTGCATGGCAAGGAAACCTTACCCAAAAACATAAATATCAGCTGGCTGAGAATCGTTTATCCATTCCTCCATATCCAAGTCTTTTGGAGGTGGTTTACCCGCAACATTCCATGAATGCACTGCCACTCTGCTCATCACATGTTTTTACATCATCAATAAAGTAAGAGAGAAGAGCGTTGTTGTCAAAACAAACCACTATTGTCATGCTACAGTTACAACACAATTTCAACCGACTGCTATATACGTTCAGATTTCATTGAGCTCATGTACTATGTACTTTCTTAATGATTGAGTTGCAGAGAGTTGAATGTACCGATATTCTTGATCATCAACAAACTGCTGACGCAATGTCTCGGACTGTCCTCGCAGTAAGGACAATGGATTTGATGGAGGAGCAACTGGCGTACAGAATTTCTACATCAGTAAACTAAGCCGGTACTACTACCTTTAATAAGATGATCAACTTTGATCAAATTCACGATGTAAGGCTAGTACGAAGATGCAGAAAACTATTTCGAGAAATGAATATTTACCCTCGACGACACGCAAGTCCACACCGACGTCAAGATTCGAAATGTCCACGTCAAATTTATCTCCATCCTCATCTAAATCTGCAAGCCATGAGGAATGTGATTAACACAAAGGTAGAGCAACCGAAATCAACATTGTAAGAACGTTGGCAACAGTGTAAGAGAGGTACACCCTGACCCTGTAAAGAGGATACTTCAGTCAAAGAACACCTTCGACTGCAAGTAATAACTACTGAGTAGAGTTAGGCATCACGTAACCTTCATCAGGTCGTTGTCTATCCGTTAGGAGGACCAATGTACCCTCTCCTACACTGTTGCCAAAAACGGCAACAGTTGAGGACCTACTGGAATGCAAATAATGCAATAATGCAATCAGTCGTGGTAGGCCAACGACTAAGAGAATCAAATAGAATCTGCATACCACCAATTTCGACGCAGTTTCTGTTCGCATCCAAGTCGGTGTCCCGTTTAAAGCTACGGTTGCCGGTATGTCTCAAGTTCATCCATTTCTTCACCAGCTGGCGCGGCCAGAACTGCCACAAGAAGTTGATAAAACATCAAATAAGAGCGAGACATTAAGAAAAGATCAACAACTGCAGTGAAAACACTAAAAAGGCTCGTCTACTCAGAACATCGAAACAGTGAAGAAAGATGTGAAGCACCTCTTGCCCAGAAGCTTCAGACACCATCTTATTTCAGCAGTCTCCGCGGAGTTTCAAGTGGTCCGTGCCTGCAGTAACCGCACAAAGAACCCTATGATACTGCTTGAGCAATGAGCAGCACAAAGAACAAATACACATTTGCAACTGCGATCGATTCCCCTGTGACACTAGTGCTGCTAGACACTCTGAACAACAACCTTCGTCACATAGAAGAATCTGCTAACCGTCGCTCATGCTCAACTCTCAAATAGCCTTGAAAACCTTCTACTCCCCTCATCACCTCTACTACGAACACTTCCGCGTCTCCTAAAACCTCTCACACTCTTGCCTTATCTCACAACTCGTCAATCTGAAACTTCTCGGGTACCTCGCGATCAAGACACCTGCAAGACTAACAACAACACCTAGACCTCTCGCAATGCCTGCAGAAACTAACTAAAAGAAGCCCCTCCACTACTCCCGACTAACTAAAAGAAACAAAAAGAAAGGCCTTCCACTACTTCCGACTAACTAAAAGCAACAAAAAAAACGCAATTCGTCACATGTCAAGTACCTACATTATTTTTCTAACCGATAGTCAAAAGGCTCTGAAACTTAAAAGTCTATAGAATAAGCTAGTTCTACTTCTTCTACTCGTGCACATTGGAAACAGAGCTGTACTGAACACATTGCTGCGCACCTCATTGCAAACGCGTTTCTATGCAAAAAGCAGACAGCTCGTACCTCTCAATTCTCCAGCTCAAGAACAGCTAATGCCACCGGTTTCTTCTCCACTTTTCCTCCAAATCACCTTAAAACACTTCCAAGAATCCGTACAAGAGCGAGAATTGATATGGAAAGGGAGGGAGGGAGGGTGCAATGAGCAATTGATGTTGCTTTAGAAATTGTTTAAGCGATTGAGGAGGAGGGAAGGGGACGGGGAAGCAGACAGTTGCGCTGATCGTGTGGGCAGGCGAAGCTGCACTGATTGTGCAGATGGCGAATGCAGATGTGGTGACAGGCTTCAATTCCAGATTTCGGGGGAGTCTCCTGTCACCGTGTGCTGGTTCTCGATCCTATCCCCGTGAGGGCCAGTTAAAGGGTGCCACCTGGATTGTGGTGGGTCCCGTTTCTGGTACTTGGCACTGCCAGCAGTACTTTTTGATGCGTGAAGTTCTTCCAGGCGGAGAAACTGAACTTATTAAGGTATGAACACCTAAAAGCGGCCACCCCTAATACCATGTATGTCAGATTCTTGCTTCAATGAAGATTTGAGCATCATACAATCACTTTCAATGTACCTTGTGCGTACATACAGTCGGGTGTGAGAATATACATTTACCTATACTGATCAGTTATTGATCACTACTTTTAGTTATTATTGTGAGTGCTTATAAATATCGTTTTCTTGGGGTAAAAAGTATCGGTAAAGTTATATAATTTATATAATATATAGAGCGAGATGCTTTTATATCGGTTCTCGAAAGTTAAATAGTACTTAAGTTTTACTTTTCTAATTTTGTATAGAACTTGAGATGAGAAGTTTAAAATCTATTATATAAGAAAGATAGTTTGTTTTGTTTGTGACATTATAATCTCGGGGATAGTCGGTCGGATCACGACACATGAGGTGTTGTTGGAAGCAAGTATTTTCAGAAGGGGAGGCAACAATCTGATCACACAAGCAGAAAAACAATAGAAACCCAATCACACAAGAATCATGTTGTTTTGAGCCATAGAAGAAACATGGCCCTACAAGCTTAAAAACCTATCTTTTATAGACATGGTTGCAGTATCCCTATAAACATAGCAACTCCGATAAGGAATACTTGTATATTGTATATGGTTATATAATTTGAATAACATGTCCATATCTTTACAGGCATTACATTGGTAAGTAGATAGGAACTAGCACACCATTCAAGATTGGTTAGTTCTCCTTAGTCATTGATATCATATATTGTGCACATATAATTCTAAGAACAGGTCAAACAACTACTATACTTACACATTCAACTATAGTAGCCCTGATTTCATCCAATCTCGAATAAATTGAGGTAAAGACATTGTAAGATAAGTGCATCTAAAAGCGACCTCTTAGTGAGTAGAAGCTTCTCTACCTACATCATGCAATTGTTGTCTTGAACTTGAACTAGATATGGTTGCTTTCGTACGATATCACGATATGAACAATATCTCTATGACATTCACACTCATGAAATACTTTTTTCCTCTGATTCAAGGCTTGTCTGGAACTCCATTTCTCTTTTTTCACTTTTTCTAGAATAAGAGAAATTACAGACAGCTGCGACGACGGCAGACTTCGGAGGCGATCTTACATCACCATACCAATAATTTACATGCGCAGTAGTTCAGTACAGTCAAATAAGTCCAAATTCCTTTTGACTCATTCTTACGCGGAAAAAGAAAGTGCATGAAAGAATCTGGTACAGTACAAGAGCATGGGACTGGAGTAGAGAACTTGCTTGGCTGTTGTGACCCAACAAACCATTTTGGTTGGAATTTGCATAAGAAGTGCTCCTACTTCAATAGCTGGTCGACTAGGGTTTGGTCAGCTCTTGTCTTTTTGAATCATTCATTTCGTAGAAACTTCGAACATTTACCACGTTTTTGCTCCCTTTATGCTCCCTTTTTGCTCCCTTTCTGCTTCTATATTTGCATACGCCCCCTTCCTTCAAACCCTGCCGATTCAAATATTCCCATACTAATAAGGTCCCCATCGTTCCGACGGGAAAAAAATCCATGTCTGCCATTTCATCTACTTTTTAAAAATAATAATAATAACAATATTTAATTATTGTTGTTGGTAAGACCAAGGTAAGTAGGTAGCTACTTTTGTATGTTGGTAGGTTGGTACTTTGGTGGGTAGGAAGGATCGTCGCCAAGCGGACCCAATTTTGTTATATATATATAGAAGCTCAAGCACATTGTTCCCATTCTCCTATGATTTTCTAAACAATTCCATCACATTCATAGGGTCATTATTAACTAATTAAGGGTTAGTATCACCTCCTCTATCCTTTTATTCTCTCTTCCGTTATCATTCGAAGTTATGGTGGGTGCATGTAAATTATGACATATAGATGCGATTCTCCTATGGTTTCTTTCATGATTCTATCATTTTCACAAGGTCATTATTAGCTAGTGCAAGTATTAAAAGCATGTAGTCACCCCTTCATCTATTTTTGTCCTATTTTCAAAGTTCTATTGGTTCTAAACTTTGATCCAACAAAACTTGCAACCAAAATCCACCATATGGGTCTGCTACTTCTTTTTTTGCTCCATCATGTTCATAAGGTACTTATTAGCTATTCCAAGATTTAAATTATTTTCCCTCCCCTCTTAACTATTTTCCCTCTATTTTTCAAAGTTCTAGTCACTTTGACCATTTTAAAGTAATTCGGGAAAAAATAGCTTCGGTTTTTCTATATATATATATATATATATATATATATATATATATATATATATATATATATATATATATATATATATATATATATATATATATATATATATATATATATATATATATATATATATATATATATATATATATATATATATTTTTTTATGGTTCCAACAGCTTTATATGGTCCTCATTAGCTTATCCAAGCGCTAAAACCACCTTCCTTCATGCTTGATCTCATATATCTGCACACACCTCCAATTTAAACATCTCTAATTAGCTTTCGGTAATTCAGGAAAAATACTTTCCTCCCTCCCGTGGCACTAAGCTTTTGAAAATATTCTTTATACTATATGAATCACCTAAGAAATTTACCGAGACCCCTTTCACTCCTTTTTGCTTCTATATTTGCATACGCCCCTTTACTTCAAACCCTACCAATTCAAATATTCCCATGTAAGCTCAAGCACATAGTTCCCATTCTCCTATGATTTTCTTAACACTTCCAATACATTTATAGGATTCTTATTAGCTAATTCAAGTGTTATCATCACCTCCTCTACCCTTCATTCTCTATTTCCTTATTATTCAAAGTTCACGAAGGTGCATGTATATCATGACATATAGATGCGATTGGTTTTTCATATGGTTTTTTTTATTAACTCATATGGTTTTTTTTCATGATTCCATCATTTTCATAAGGTCATTAGTAGCTAGTGAAAGTGTTAAAATCTTCCACTCCCTCATGTTTTTCAAAGTTCCGGTGATTCTAAATACTTGCAACCAAAATTCACCATATGGACCTGTCACTCGTATGATTTTTTTTTATTGCTCCATCATGTTCATAAGATACTTGTTAGCTAGTCAAAGATTAAAATTTATTTTTTCTCCACTCTTAACTATTTTCCCTCTATTTTTCAAACTTCTTACCATTGTAAACTTTGTTTTTTGTACATGTAAATAAGGTTTTGGGCCATGATCTCACCATTCAGATTTTCAATCCAATTCTTCTTCACATTTCATTTTTATCGTCAAAGGTCAACCTTTGTAGTTGAAATTCAACATACCTCCATGTGAATTATCAAGCATTTCTTTGGGTTTTATAGGTTGCAGGAGGGTAAAAATTGTATGGACATGTTCGTAACTCACCTAGGAACAATAATTTGAAGAGCCACACATCAAGTATTCTACCAAAAAAGGTTTTTTTGGCCCTCAAAAAAACTAGTTTCCCTGTCTACAACAAAGGGAGCAAACTTATCCTCCAATTTTAAACATTGTGATCTCACAATTGGTTAAGAATTTAAATCTAAGATTCAATATACATATACACATATAAGTTAATTACTAGATCCTACGGTTACCTGACAGAACATAGAATTTGAAATTTTTCACCTTGCATCAAAAGGTGGTAGTTTTTAGCACTTTTGAGACTTTTTGGTAAATTTGGGGCTAGTCGACTTTGAGGGTTAGTTCATATGTTGCATGATTGTGTAAGACGCAAAAAGAGTGGGTTTCCAATAATTGTCCTGCATGGTACACTAAATTTGATAATTAGTGTTAGATAATTATAAGATTTGAAAACACTATAAGTTTTTACTTTTGTTTTAAAAAATTTACCAAGAGCATTGATTCTGATACTATATAAGGACCCCCATCTTGGCCAACATAGTGGGTAAAATTAGTGAACAGTAAAAACATATAACATGTTTATGTAAATTAGTGTATCTAACACTAATTATCAAATTTAGTGTAGTGATTGTCCCATTCACGGTTTGTTTGAATTTTATTCTTGGGTACAACTTCTACAGTTTTAAAAAAGGGGTGCCTCAACAAACACAAAGCACTGTTCGGGAAGAACCGTCAGTCAGTTGTAAGTCAGCCGAGCAAAGTTGTCAAATTACCGATACAATTTGAAGGAGTTAGGTTATTTTCCGGCTCGTATTCTAAATATCACCAAAGTATCACCTAGGTATTACCTAAGTATCATGCACGTATCAGATAGAATTACCGAATAATTTTATGAAGAAGGGGATAATAGCTGGATTGCGTTAGAAACTTTGTTGCCCTGGTCCCACACAAAGCTCCTGCAGCCCAACAACCATGGAATCTACTCCTCAATTGGGACACCTTGGAGTTTGGCTTACTAACCGTTCAAGTTTTGGGTTTGGCAAACTCATTGGGGAAGGTAATTGGGGACGGTAATTGGGGAAGCTCATTGGGGAAGGTAATTGGGGAAGCTCATTGGGGAAGGTAATTGGGGAAGCTCATTGGGGAAGGTAATTGAGGAAGCTCATTGGGGAAGGTAAGTGGGGAAGCTCATTGGGGAGTGGAAAAGGGAACCAGTTTTGGAAATTAGATAAAGTATGTAAGAGATTGAACTTATTGGTATCATAGAATTTGGATTTATCTTGAATTAGTTATGAATTTTCGAAGTGAGACCCATAGGTGTATCACGACCAGAAGTTGAATGTTGTAATGTGCCTCTTGCTTGGATGGAGTGATGCACTTAGTGGAGGACTTTAGGTATTGTGGGGGTTTTTAATCTCTTACCTTCAGTTCTTACACTCCATAAACTAAGGGTTGATTTACACTACGGTCTAGAAGCCCACTAGTCAATGAAGAATTTCATATACAAACAATCACATTCCAAGGGCCTCAATTCAAACAATCACATTTCAAGAGCCTCATTTCAAACAATCAATCGTTCACTAGGTGCATCATTCCATCCACAATTTTCTCCTAATCTCTTGATTAAATGCATCACTTTTAGTTACTACCTATCATCATCATGATAATTTAGATAACGAAATTTCAAAATCATGATATTACATGGGAAGTGAAAATGGAGGACTCGACCTCAATATCTTAGGAACGCTTTATATGGGGAGTCAAGCCGAGCATGGGGCGGAAGGAGGGCAAAAATGTTCTCAATGTGATTAGTCTCTTACTTGCAGTTCAAAAACTGAACCATTTACATTGAGAGAATTGTTGCTCTTCATATGCCCCATGTACGCCTTGACCCCATGTGAAACGTCCCTTAGCTTGTGCCTCTCACTCTTTGCTCTTCCCCGCCATTCGTCTTCACCCTTTTTCACCCTTTCCCAAATGATCCTTCATATTTACATATCATGACATGTGCAAATTACAATAACAACTGAAAATGGAGGAATTCTAATTATCACAATATTTTGTTATAGGGTTGCCAAACGCAACCTAAGTCAAATGTTTCAATGTTTTTCACAATGATTGAACATTACCACACTTGCATGGCCAATTTGGTACTCAAGTGACAACTGATCAGTTAACTTTGTGTTCTTGAATTTACAAACCTTCTTCAGTCGTGATTCCATTTTTTTAACCCCTAAGAATCCTTGTGTTTTTTGAGAGCTTGAATCCTCAAAACTGCAATTTTCTAGTACTATGGGTGGGTGTGAACCAATTTTTTAAAAATATTTTTTGATAGTTTAATCGTAAGATAGATAGATAGATAGAAACTCTGGTCCCTTTCTAAGGGGCTGGCGTGAATGAAGTGTCCGTTCATAATGCTAGTATCCCGATGGCCACCGGACAAGGGGAAACTGGAACAATACTACTTCCCCCTCTCGAGGGTGGACACGATAACTATGCTAGTTTCTAGCTTAGTTACTAATGCCTTGAAGATACTTGACATAGAATCCCCCCGAAGGGCTTTGAGGTACCCATACAACAAGGTCCAAAGACCCCCCACAATAGTTGGGTGGACTATAGTGGTGAGCACCACACCGGCATGGGGAATAGAACCCACGACCTCCTCATTGGGGGCCTAAGCCCTAACCACGAAGCCAAGGCTTGTGGTGCCTTCGTAAGATCTTATACTAAAGCCTATTTCTAACCCCTAAAGATCCAAGAGGACCAAATCGGGCTTTTGCTATTTTGGGCAGCCTAGATGAATAGGTTAAAAGTAATACTTTTGCCCAATTTTTTTAATGGGTGCTCCCTATACTGCAAAGTGTATGTGGTAAAATTTGCAAAGCCAAATTCCAATTTTTGAGTCTTCTACGACAATTCTTGGTTTGCGAGCCGAGCTGGGGCAGTTTAAATTTAGTAATTTTTTGAGATTTTTTTTGGAAATATGTTCATGACCAAATCACTACTTGAGTTCCAAAGTGAGCTAACTCAAAAAGTTTGTGAATTTCACAAGGGCAGCCCTCAAAAATCAATCTTCACAATCTTCACAATTTCTAGTAATTTATGAATTAACTCTTACAAAATTTGTCAAAATTTGAGGTTTTGGAATTTTCCCAAATTTTTATTTCTCAAATTTCATAAACTCATAAAGGCACCTACTCGCCTTTTGGAATTTTAATTTAACCAAATATATCGAAGGAAATGCATGTTTTACTATATCGTTGTTTTTAGACCTTCTTCTAGGAAATAATTTGCATGAAGGTCACACAAATGGAATGAGTTTCCAAAATTTTGCATGAGCGTACCCAACTTGATTATCTACATGGAAAAAAATATGGGAATTATGTTTGGGGTAACAATCCTCAATTTTACCTATGCTCCATGGAAACAATGTCTCACAAGCAATGCCCAAAAAAACTTCTGCACCAACTTTGAATGTTACGATCTCACAAATGGTGAAGATCCAACGGTTGAAATTTCACATGGTAGTACAAATAGTAGGTGGGTTTGAGATCTTACGGTTGAAAGTACAGAAAAACAATAATTTTTTTGACCATATCTCAATTCGAACAAGGTGGTAGAAAATCACAGTTTTTGGTTTTGGAAGGCCAAAAAACGCTTGGATTTTCTTCATGGTGCATAGAGATACTTGAAGATTGGTGTCCCAAAAAACTTGGTCACAATCTTTTCCATGTAGGTAATCAAGTTGGGTACGCTCATGCAAAATTTTAGAGAATCATTTGGCTCTTTTGACCTTCATGCAAATTGTTTTTTAGAAGAAGTTCTATAAAACAATTATATTGAAAAACATGCACCATGTTAGATATATTGATTTTTTGGAAATGTTGTAGAGTGAATAGGTGCCTTTATGACTTTGTAGATTTTGAGAAGTTTTTTTTGGAAAAAACCTAAATCTCAACTTTTGACAAATTTCGACAGAAAGTATTGTAAAATTATCAGGAGTTGTTTATGAAGATTGCCCTTGATTTTTTTTTGACTTGGGTCACTTTGGATTTTGAGTAGTGGTTTGGTAATGAACATGTTCCTAAAAAAAATTAAAAAAATCTAAAAATCTAAACTGCTCAAACCTTTAAACCTATAACTTTTAAATGAAGGTTTTAAATTTGGAATTTGGCTTTGCAAAATCTTCAGGTGTTTAGTTCTAATATGTCCTTTTCCAAAAACACAAAATCTCCCTAGTTTTTGGAACTTGAAAAAAGAACTTACTTTTTTGTCATACACGTATGGTAATGTAGTGCATGTTAAATTCTAAACAAAAATTCTAGGTCGAAATATTAAAGTTTTTGATTGACGAAGGGGTTAGTTTTCACTCTATTTCAATATTTTCATGACATGGCAAATATGATACTTCTAAGTTTAAATTCTCTTTGTGCAAATAATATTTCAAGAAAGTGCTTTATTTTCTATACCAATTTAACTTCTCCCATAAAATAAATAATTCATTCCCCTATCTGACATTTAAATATATTTCCCACTTCCCCATCAGTAACACCTACAGTGGCTCAAATATACCATCACCCCCTAACCCTTAAACGCCCTTGGGGTCTGAAATGGGCAGCCCAAAATTGGATCACAACATCTTTTGGACTTGGGCATCATGAATAGTGCACTTTTTGAACTTGGGCAGCATGAATGAACCAATCAATGATGAGTTTGCAACCTCCTACAAGGTTTTGTGCAATCCCAACCTACCTACCATAATCCTTTCAAAGCACAAAATCACTTCATACAAATTGTGATTTGAATTGTGAAATCTCACTTTTTCAATGCATCAGAAGAAGGTGACCAGTTTGACATCAAAATATAAGTGAAAAGTTGAGTTCAATGAGAGCTACATGGAAGATTCTGTTGGAATCAAGCCCCTCGGGCTTGCTCGGGCGTTTAAGGGTTAAAGGCGCCTGTCAGCCCCTCGGGCTGTTTTCCAACAGAATCTTGCTTGTAGCTCTTTTGATTCTCAATTTTTCACTTATTTTTTTATATCATTCTGGTCACCTTTTTGTGATGCATCTACAAAGTGAAATCTTACAATTCAAATCGCAATTTGTATGAGTGATTTTGTGCTTTGAAAGGATTGTGGTAAGTAGGTTGGGATTGCACAAAACCTTGTAGGAGGTTGCAAACTCATCATTGATTGGTTCATTCATGCTGCCCAAGTTCAAAAAGTGCACTATTCATGATGCCCAAGTCTAAAAGATGCTGTGATTCAATTTTGGGCTGCCCATTTCAGACCCCATGGGCGTTTAATGGTTAACCCAAATCCACCACAATACACTTACAGATGTCACCATTGCTTTCTTCAACACCATCATAATATAGACAGTGATTGTGTACCAGTTTGACCAGATCAACGTTCTTTTGATCAGGTGGGTTACATAGGATTGTGTACCAGTTTGACCAGATCAACGTTCTTTTGATCAGGTCGGTTACATAGGATGACTATTATTGGACATGAATAGATCGAGGTTCATTGGGATGACATTTTCTTAACTGTTATTGGATACTAGAAGATAAAGATTCAATGAAGTATATGGTAGAGCAGCCAAAAATGGCGCATTGCCGAAAATGGAGCCCTAGTAATCTTCACTGTCACGTACATAATAGCTTCTCCTTACAACAGTACCATGTACACACTGCAAAGATTATAGGGCGTCACTTTAGGGCACCATTTTAGGAACACCTATATTTCCATCTTTAAAAATTCATTACTTACTGTAGAAGAGTCGAAAAATGATGATTCCACTTGCTCTAGTTTTCTACTAATTTTCCCCATGCACAAAAATTGCTTGCACTGGCAACATTCCTGTAGATTTTCTGTGCTGAAAATTGCGCCATTATAGGACACCTTACCATAATCGTCCTCGCACACAAAAAACATCCCAACTATTAGGTGATTATACAGTAGTACCCGGTACGTGCATTGTGATCCTTGTGTACCACTTAGTGAACATCGCCGTGCACACATGTATGTGCTGATCCATTTTTTACCGGGGGTGTTTATAGTGAAAGCCCATATCGGGGTAGTGAATAAAAGAGTATACAATTGCTGGTTCATGTCCGGTTTGCTATATGGGGTTTACATAGCACTGAACTTTCCAGAGCCTTCGATATATTGGGAAGGGATGAGGTGTTGTGGACGTGATGGCATAGTCCACCCAACTATGGTGAGGTTCTTGGACCTTGTTGTATGGGTACCTCATGGATACCATGTCGGGTATCTTTTCTAAGGCACTAGTGGCTAGGTAGGAACTAGCAGTGTTCACCTCGAGAGGAATTAGTATTCCCCCCAATGGTGTGATGACCTCTGGGCATACATTTAACCCCTAAATCTCCTTGTTGCAAAACGGTCTAAGTCACAAAATTTGACCTTCCTTTAGATTAAGCTCAAAAAATCTCAATCTAAGCATTATTTAGAAAATTCAATTGTAAGATCTCAAAGTTCACTTGACATTCTTCTCTCATACCAAATTTGAACTGTTCATTGTTCCTCATTTGTGAGCTTATAATGGTCAAAGTTGGCTGAGTTTTTCTCCTGCGTGAACCTCCAAACCCGTTTGGGGTTTTAAGAAGAGTTAGGGGTTAAGGATAGGTTGAACGAACACTCTATTCACGCCAACCTCTAAATAGGTTGGAGTTTCTCTTCTTCTACTGAAGATGGTGGGTACGATGGTTTTATCGTCTTGAGGCTAAGATTCTACCATCAGGCCACTGATGTTTCAATTGGGCTGAGTAAATATGTTGTTGTATAGGGTTAAGCTCTGGCCTGAGTGCATCACGCGCTATTACATGCCCGAGGGCGAAGCCCGAGAGCGTGTAATAGCACGTGACGCGCGAGGGCTGGGGCTTAATCAGGCGTTAAGCAGTGCGTTAACGGTGCAACGCACCATTAAAAAATTTAACAGTGCAATGCACGATTAAATCTGCGGGTGGAGGGCCCCACGAATTTTGTGGTTGATTAAACGCGTCGATTTGGTAAGGGACGAAGCCCGGCAGTGCTTAACGTGAAATGTTGGTATCTATGCAAATGTCATGGTTGGTAAACGGTGAAAAGTTAAACGTAAAATGTGACGAAGCACGTTGATCAAGTGGACAATCAAATGCTCACAGTTGGCCGGGATGTGCATACTAAAGTGTGCTTGTACTCTTTACTTCATTAACCCAGTGTACAAACTATGCAGTTGTATCATAATGCTGTTGTTAAGTCCACAACGACACGTTGTTGTGTGCGGCAACACTTCGGCCTGCCTGGCAAGCTAAGCACTTGAAGTTGAATTGAATTGTGTCAGGTTGCACTTGCTCTTTGCCTTGCTGTGAGTTTGATTGAAAGACATGCATCATCTGGGCTCCTTGAATGCCACGATTGTTCAGTTGTGATCCCCGTCTTCATCTTGAGCTTGAGCTTCTGATTGCTATGGTTTTGTGTATATATGAGCATCCCCAATCTGGACAGGTAACAGCCTGGCAAGTAGCGAAAGGGACGGGAGTTTCTTCATTCACGCCGGCCCCTTAGAAAGGGACCAGAGTTTCTATCTATCTGTCTACCATGACAGAAATGGCTTATCTGGAAAGATGTCTGCCATTTCATGGCTTGTAAAAGCCACACTACATTGTGGCCTAGCCACTTACCTAGCCACTTGTGCCTTAGAGATACTGAGCATGGTATCCCCCAAAGGGCTTTGAGGTATCCATACAACTAGGTCCAAGCAAACCCCGCACCATAGTTGGATGGACTATGGTGGTGAGCATCACACCACACCCAACGAGGTCCAAGAACCCACGACCTTCTCATTGGGGACATGAGCCCTAACCACCAAGCCCTATGCTTGAGCACAAACATCATAGCCTAAATGTTCAAAGATTGGTCGAGTAAATACTTCGATTACACTTTTGATTAAATATTTTGATTGCGCCCGTCTCGAAATGGGGTTCGAAAGTAAAGGGAGAGGCCCGTGCTGGAGGGCCTCACACAATGGGAGGCCCGAAGGAGGAGGGAGGGCGGAGCCCGAGCGACGACTGAGGGTCTCCCATTGTGTGATGCCCGATCAGGGAGGGCTTCTCCCGGCGTAAAGCCCAGCAAGCAAAATTGCCCGCTGCCCGCTGCCGAGTGCACGCCTCACAGTGCAAATTCGATTTTGCACTGTGAGCTCCCATGAGTGAGGTGCCCTTGCCGTTATGAGGAGATTTCCTTACCGGGCTTTACGTCTTTTTCAGACACACAAAATCAGATAGATTCGATCAAAAAATCATGCTGCTAACATCATGATTCTGCGCTCCGTTGCGTGAATCTGGCTCCACCACCACAGAAAAGCAAAAAAGCAAGTCATCATCAGACGAGTGAGCATATGCTGCACACCTGACGTACTACATCACAACGTTCATTCATTCAAACATGCATGCATTGCCATAACTCAACTCATACGTTGCACCCTGACTCACTTCCAATGGCCTTTATGCTGCATTGCATTTCGATTGTATTCTTGTCCTCATTCTAGATTTTTCCACAATCTCAGGGTCGGTTTACACTATGGACCATGAAGATTGATTGACCATGTCCTTATGAAATTTGTGGATGGAGAGGACACTGCTCTTGGAACCGTTTGGCTTGAAAAGAGGAGAATGACCACTAACTTTGAGGTCTGCAAAGTATGTTGTGGATAATGTTTTCATGGTCTCCTTGATTGTAGTTGATGGTCCCTGTGGACAAAGAACCATGACCAAGAAAGTTAAAATCATTGTCATGGTCATGGCTCTTGGCCAAGAGATGTGACCATGATAAATCAAAATTGAATTTTTGAGTGTAAAGTGGATTTGGACCTGGAGGAGTTTAGGCTTAATTTTTTTGATTTGAATTCTCTTTCTTACCCTCCTCTTTTTCCTCCTTTCTTTTTAAATAAATAAACACTAGCCAATCAATGATTTTTGAGCTTCATGGTCTCCTTGATTGTAGTTGAGTGTAGGTATTTGCTTCGACTAAACTATAATCAAGGAGACCATGAAAGCATTATCCACAATGCAATATATAGCATACTTTGGGGACCTCAAAGTTACGAGTCATTCTCCTTTTCTCAAGATAGTGTGAAGCCAAATGGGACCAAGAGCACTTTACTTTCTTGATGAATTTTTGAATCTCAGCAAACAAATTGTATTTGGGTAGATTTCAAAAATACACCATAGTTTTGGGCAAATTTTGAGAGTATATACCACAACTTTGGGCACATTTTAGAAATACAAATCAATTTTACACAAATTTCACCTTGTTGTGATTGGAGTATCGAAAGTTGAGAGCGAATAATTCCTAAAGCACGAGCAAGGGATTTTTTTGACCTTCCTGCATACATTTTAGGGATAGGTGGGGTCCCAAGTAGGTGGAGTTCTTTTTCTTCTTTTAAAAAGAATTATATAATGAAAATAGTCTTAGTAGAAAAATGGGAAATTTTCATTGAGGAGAACAATATTGTAAGTTATCACGGAGGGGAACAATCTCAAAATGTATGCAAAGAGGGGAAGATTAGCCCCTAAAGGTCCATGGTGCAAATATGCCTAAATGAGAAAAAAATGACCTTCTTCCACTTCAGGCTTTGGAAGATATGACTCTAGAATCTTAAAGTTAACTTGACTAATTATGCACATGTCAAATTTGAACCTTCGATTCATCTACATTCGTGAGATCGTAATGGTTAAAGTTGGCTTACTTTTATTCATGCTCAAAGTTCAAAAACCTATTTATATTCATAGAATCTTTAGGAGTTAAACGTCTTATTGTTGCTTCAAAAGGATAAAGAAGAAGCTTTACATTGACCTCAATATGCTAAGACGTCAATTTTCTTTTCAAAAATATAAATAAAATAATAAACTTGTTCCCCTCTTTGCAAATATTTTGCAATTCTTCCCTTATCTGGAAATATTCTACAAATATGTTCCCCTCTATGAAATTCTCCTAGAAAAATACAATAATTTCCTTCAACATGTCATAGGTACCAACTTCGTAATGTAAAAAAAGAGAAAATGTGAACCAACCGAAAGTGAGAAACCACCTCGTTCTGGCTCTTTGCAACATTATTGGTTCAATCAAGAAACACAAAGTTAGGGCGGCTTTACACAAGGGGCCAAGCTATTGATGGGGCCAATTCATGGCCAAATCCTCTCTCCTCATTGGCCAAATCCAAATTCTATAAATTTGCCCAAAGGGCTTCACATGGGGTATCAAGGCCAATTCTCTGAAATGTAGATTTGTTAGCCTTTAGGGATGCTTTACACGGGGAGTGAAGGCTAACAAATCTCTAAGCCAATTCACTCACATTTTAAGCCCAATTGGCTCCATGGGCTACTTGGAGAACACATTAAACAATTAATAAAAGTGGGGGTCAATACCCACATGTGTAAAGCCCTTAGAGCCAAATTGTAGAAGGAACAACAAAGCCATGGGGCTGGCCAATTCGAACTTTTAGCTACATTCTATGCTTTTGATTTGTTCACATTATAATATTCTAGTGAAGTAATGATTTTGTATTGAAATCAAGCAACTACCTCCCACTCTTGTATCTCCCAACTTTTGGAGCCCAAGCCCTGTCATAACTTGTCCCCCACCCATTATAATATAATTTCAGAAAATTGGCCTTGACTCCCCATGGAATGCTAAACCCCATAATAATAATAATAATAATAATAATATTAAAAGCTCTAAAGTTCAATCCCATTCCAAAGATAGACAAAAAGTGCCAAATATAACAGCATTGTCTCTCCTGATTAAAAAATTAAAAAACAACAACCAAGTCTAAAGTTCAAGAATCTAAAAAATTCCCCAACAAAATAAACAATAACAAGCCAATCAAAACCCTCCACATCAGCATGAAGAATGGACATTCAAAATGACAACTTCCACGTGGCATTCCGGTGGGTCCTAATTTGTTCATTTGATCGCCATGTGGCGGTAGCCTTTTCTTGGCCTGGTCGGTGCCAGCCAAAATCAGGATTCAAAATCAGCCCTTTAATCGGCCATTGCTCCATCCACTCCATAGCCAGACCGCAATTCTAGCCCCTGCTCGATCACTACTGCCCTGTCCTCACTCTAAATCGTAGCTAGACTCGTGTAGTTATTGCAAAAAGTTCCGTTTACTAGCTCCAAATTGAACTTTTTCGTAATACTGGAAAGATCAGCATGCTCTTTGTCGCAACGTATCTGATCCAAGACCGTTTCTTTTGATCGAGGAGTGTGTAGAGATTTCTTTGGATCGAGGAGTGTGTAACGATTTCTTTGGATTCAAGAGTGTGTAAAGATTTCGTGGGATCGGGGTTTTGTAGTTTTCGTAGCCTTTCGTGTGATCGATCACTGTTATGATTTTGGGGGCTTGCGGATGATCGACGAGGTTCGATCGATTTGTATATTGGGGTTTTGTAGTTAGGCATGAGCCTTTCATGTGAAATATCGCTGTAGGTGGTGCTGTGGGATGATTGACGAGCTCTGGTAATCGATATTGATCAGCTCTGGTAATCGATATTGATCAGCTCTGGTAATCGATATTGATCAGGTCGTCGACGGGGCTCGATCAGGCTGGCTCCTCTTCCGATTCTGGAGATTCGTGGATCGGGCCGGGGTTTTGTAGTCTTCGTGGCCTTTCGTGTAATTTTATCACTGAGGTGATGATTTGGGAGTTTAGGGATGATCGATCGATGTCATATGAGGTTCGATCAGACTGCAGGTACCGTAGCTAGCTAGCTTGATAGCAGGATGATATTGTATTGATCGAGGGGTGGGATTAATTGGAGCTAGCCAAAATTGATTGAGAAAGGAATCGATTGGAGTGATCGAGCAAGATGGTGGAGCAGGCATCGTTCATCACTTCTTTGGTGACTTCATTCGTGATATTCTGTATTCTGCTAGTGGCGTATGCGATCTTGTCGCGGCGACCGGGGAACGCCGTGATTTATTACCCGTTGAATATCCTCCGCGGCGAGGATCCGGCCGCTTTGGTGAAACGGCGCAGTCCGATCTCCTGGATTACTGATTCTTTCAAAGCTAGCGAGGAGGATATCGTCCGGGCCGGCGGCTTGGATGCCGCCGTTTACATGCACCTCTTCACCGCAGGTGCCATTCCTATCGATCGATCACTCACTCTTTTCCGGTTCGAATATGCCCTGGCCAAAATTGTTCAAAGCGTGAACATTTTGGGGTTATGAAAAGGGGGATACTTACGAATGAGTTATGATTCTTTGTATGAATGCAGCGTTGCAGATTGTCTTGTTATCGTCGCTCTACTGCGTGCCGGTGTTGATACCCTTGGCATCGACCAGCCATTACAACGAAATGCAAAACCAAAAGGATGCAAATTTTACTTCCACCAATTTTGACAATCTGGGAATGGGCAATATTGAGGTACGAATCAACAATCCCTATGGAATGGAGAGAATCTAATTTTCTTGCGAGCTGATTTTTTACCTACAATGTACCCTGTGGTACTCTCAATTCCTTACATTGTTAGAAGGATAACAACGTAATGGTCATACATATCCTAAGAGAAATATTCACTCTCTCTAAGTAAAGTTTGTCATTTACAGAAGATCATTGACAATCATGAAATCTGAATGGCATGATACAGTTAATCATTGTGCGAAGAATAATATCTAGAAAAAGTTGCAGGTCTTGGAAGCTGAATTGGAGGTCATGATATTGTACTTGGAAAACAACAATTGCTGAAAAGGGTTGTCAGCTCACTCATAAATCAATAGTTAAATCATTGAATTGGTTCAACCATATATATTCAAATATATTCTTGGGGAAACAGAAAAAGTGTCTGGAATATGATGAGAAGAAAAATGAGGTCGAGATAAATTCAGGTGCAAATGGCAAAATTCAAATAGCAGGAAATGAAGTTACGAAATTTATCATACGTAAACATCGAATCTACTGAATTGACTCATCGACATTGATCCATGAATCACATATAAACAAGAGTAGTCATTCATCCCTGATTTCTAAAGCTGCAACTCTCAGTTCCATTGAATTGGTGGTATTACATGTTTGATTTTACATTGAAATCGTGGAAAGTTACACTTGTCTCAATACCGGAATCGATCATGCATTGGGATGTTTGCAGCCAAAGAGCAACAAGATATGGGCATTCATGATCGGCATGGTGTGGGTATCCATAGCGACATACTTGGTCTTATGGCGATCATTCCGTCTCGTGGTTGACATGCGAGACAGAGAGCAAGCATCAGAGCACGCACGCCCGCAACAATTCACACTCCTAGTCCGGGACATTCCAAAGAAAGAGCGTGATTCGAAGGAGAGTCGCAAGGAGCAAGTGGAACACTTTTTCAATAGAACTCATCCCGGCGCCTTCGAGCGAGTCGAGCTCGTGCACAAACTCAAACCAGTAAAACCCCACACCCTCCTCGACTGATCCGTATTGATAACTCAATGAATGTGCTTTATGATTGTTTGAATATCTGAGTCATTGTTCTGAATGGGGTCACGGCCGGATCAGGTCGAGAAAAACTTTACGGAGCGTGAGGAAGCGTTGCGAGCGCTGGAGCACGCGGAGGCAGTGTGGGAGCTGTCGAAGAAAAAGACCGGCGATGGAGTAGAAGTAGAAGGAGAGCGTCCGATGCACAAGACGGGCTGGATGGGATTGTTCGGTCCGAAAGTGGACTCGATCGACTACTGGCGCGCCAAGAGCGAGGAACTGACACCGCAAGTGCAAGCAGAGCAGAAACGGACGCGACAAGACCTGGCACAAGACGCCGCGTTCGTCATCTTCAACGACCGCCGGTCCGCCACCGAAGCCTCCCAGGTACCGATCGACCAGTATCATGTAAATGGTTATTGTTATTTGAGTGATTGAAGACCTGCTTTTCTACTACCGTAGTGCTCGCTCGCACTTGGAAAAGAATGTGAATGAGACTTGATCGATCGATCGATGGCAATGCATGCAGGCAGTGCACGCGCCGCACGCTTTGCGGTGGAAAGTGAGTCAAGCGCCGGAACCGGAGGAAGTCTGCTGGAACTCGCTCCACATCCCATCATGGAGCCGCGCCACTCGCCGCACACTCGTCAACATACTCACATTCTTCTTGGTCATCTTCTACATGATCCCGATCGCATTCGTGGCGTCGCTAACCACTCTGCAGAATCTAGAGAAGCTGCTCCCCTTCGTCCACTCAATCCAGAACATCCCAGTTTTACGCGAAGCGATCGCCGCGTACCTCCCCCAAGTAGCCCTCCTCCTCTTCCTCGCTCTCCTCCCCAAGATCATGCTCCTCCTCTCCCAACAAGAAGGGTTCGCTTCCCAGGCGCAAGTCATCCGCTCCGCGTCTGCAAAATACTTCTACTTCATAATCTTCAACGTCTTTCTGGGTGTCACCATCTTCGGTGCCGTTTTCAGCAATATTGAGAGCGTGAGCTTTCTGATCAAGCAGAGCCAGTTGTCGGCGAGCCGCGTGGTGCAACTGTTTGGATCCAAGCTTCCCCCGGTGGCGAGCTACTACATTACTTATGTGGCGTTGAAATTCTTCATTGGTTATGGACTGGAAATCTCGAGGCTGATTCCGTTGCTGATGTTTACGTTTAAGAAGAGGTTCAAGTGCAAGACGGAGCGGGAGCTGAAGGAAGCTTGGGCGCCGGGCCCGTTTACTTATCACAAGAGTATTGCGAGTGACTTGCTGATCTTGACGATTTGTCTTTGTTATGCTGTGATCGCGCCCATGATTCTGCCGTTTGCGTTCCTGTACTACGCGCTGGGCTGGCTTGTCATGCGCAATCAGGTTGGATCTCTCGCCACTTCGATTCCCTTGCCGTTGCAAAATTTCTTTCACTTTCGTTGCATTTTTGTTCTAGAAAATGACACAAGACGGTGGATTTCGAGTGAGCAGAGTATATAATTCACAATAAGAGTGGGTTCTTGAGTTAAAATGGTAGAAAGTGAACATAGGATGGGAAAAAAACGCAAATCTTGTAAACAAAAATGAGAGTGAGTAGAATGAAAGATAGTGGGATTCTTGAGTAGAACGTGAGGGAAACATAGCTTTTGTAACTAACAACAAGAGTGAGCATACAGAAAGATGATGGAATTGAGAATATATAGTATATGATAATAATAGATTCAAGAGTGGAACAATAATTGTCTTCACAGAGTGGATTCTTACAGGTTAGAGCAAATAGTACATCCCAAAGTAGAGTTAATAAAATGCAAAAGATTCTTAATGGATTTCAAAGTAGAAAAGTGAGCGTCCTTATGGAAACTACTATAGCTTATAGCAAGAGTGAATAGTTTTGTGAATTACAAAGTAACATAGTAAGGGAATCACTATACAATCAGTGTAACTTACAACAACAAGAGTGAACCAAGATAGGTGAATTTCAAAGAAGAAAGAGTGAAGATAAAATTCGTGAGAAGAAAGTGTGTGAGCCATTGATTTGTGAACAACTACAAAATTATACACTTCATCACTTCTACACTGAACAACTACGTATTAACAGATTTGACACTAGAAGAGTACAATTACTCTCATTCTTCATAACTCTACTGACACTACTGTTCAAACCCTGAATTCCAAATCAATCACCATTGCCGTCCACTTGCTGAAAATATGTTGTTTCTGCAAAAAACTGAAACTTTGACTCAATACATCTCAAGATCCTTACTGTCAAATTTGATAAAACTTGGTAGGTAGACTAATTGGATAGCTCTGAACAAGATCCTACCGATGGATTTCTCAAAATCAAGCTCAATTATTTTTTTTGTGCAATGGTCAGTGTAGACATCTCTCCTTTCGGAGCTAACCAAGTGATCCATGGTGTGAGGGTGGCAGGCGTTACATGTGCACGTCCCAGACTTCGAGAGCCACGGCTCCATGTGGCCACACATCCACAACCGCATTCTCGCAGCGCTTTTCGTAGCACAGATCACGGCACTCGGCTACTTCGGAGTGAAGGAGTTTCCTTACACAGCAATACTCATCATCCTCCCCGTCTGCACCATCATCTTCTACCTCTTCTGCCGCAGGAATTACTACCCTTCAGTCGCCGTGGTATCACTCTGGGTCGCAGCCGAGGTTCCCAAAGCCCAACCCTCTCCTGGAGCCATCGTCGAAGCTTACACTCCTCCGTGCATGCAAGAAGGCCATTCCGGAATCCGAGATAAACGATCCAATTTCGCAACTAAGCTTGAATCCACTGTCGACAGTGTCCTGTAAAAACAAACGATCCAATCAATCTTGAGTCCCACTGTTGACAATGCCTTTTAGTAGGGTTCAGGATTTTAGCAATCTCGCAACGAAGCTTGAGTTCACTGTCTTGAAAAAACTGGTACAAGCTAGGGTTTAGGGTTTTAGGTTTGTACTTGTAATCGTTTTCCAACAAAACGATCCAATCTTGCGACTAAGCTTGAGGTCCCATTGTTGACAGTGCCTTGCTAGGGTTCAGGGTTTTAGCAATTTCGCAACGAAGCTTGAGTTCACTGTTTAGTAAAACTGGTAAAAGCTAGGGTTTAGGGTTTTAGGTTTTGTACTTGTAACAAGATTGTATTATGGCTGTGTAAACAGTTAGAGATTTTCAAATTGTTATTATTAACTTCCCACCTACTCAAGATTCTGGGTGGTTATGAAGAATCTGGGCATGGGATGAAGAATGTTTTGCTTTTTTTTTTATATATAGAAAGATCTCTAAATCAGTGTTCAGCAGGTTGGTTTTAGTAGTAGGGAATGTTTGGCTAGATTTGATGGGTTTAGGAGTAGGGAATCTATGGCTAGATTTGAGTGATTTTTCGATTAAAAGGTTTGAATTCATATGTGGAGTATGTAGATGAGGAGACTGTTTTGAGGAACGTTTGAATTTGCAACTAGAGTATGTAGAGAGGAAGACTTTTTGATGAGTGGGTGATGTTCGTTATTACATTATTTTGTTTGATATCGTGAAAGTAGTGAGTAGGGTTCCTTTTAATACTATTCGGAAAGGGATCTTACTAGAAAGTAGTGGGGAGGACAATGAGTTGACTTGAAATACGTAAGTAGTTGTATGTTTGATGTAATGCATGTAACTAAATAAGTACACAAGTACTAATCTTTTTTTCTTCTTTTTTTCTTAATATATACATCATTTTTCTTACAGAGATCACTAGATTGCTCGATTTTTAAACTTTTTTTGAGTACTACGAATATTTAAGTGAGGTTGCAACCAACTTTGTTGATTAGAAGTGCATGACTTCTTTGTTGTTGTGTAAAAAATTAAATGAAATGAGAAATGAAATAACTAAATAGGAATTAGTACTAATTATTTCAAATTCTTAAAGTGTTAGGAGCAAGATAGATAGAAAGATAGATAGAAAGATAGATAGAAACTCCGGTCCCTTTCTAAGGGGCCGGCGTGAATGAAGTGTCCGTTCGTAATGCTAATATCCCGATGGCCACCGGACAAGGGGAAATTGGAACAATACTACTTCCCCCTCTCGAGGGTGGACACTATAACTACGCTAGTTTCTAGCCTAGTTACTAGTGCCTTGAGGATACTTGACATAGTATCCCCCCAAAGGACTTTGAGGTACCCATACAACAAGGTCCAAGGACCCCCCACAATAGTTGGGTGGACTATAGTGGTGAGCACCACGCCGGCATGGGGAATGGAACCCACAACCTCCTCAATGGGGGCCATGAGCCCCAACCACCAAGCCAAGGCTTGTGGTGCCTGTGTTAGGAGCAACCACTAAGTCTTCAACGGTTTGGATATGGTTACCAAACCATCTCCTTTCCCTGCTTAGTTCTCTATTGAATATTTTATCAAATGAGCTAGTTATATTCTACCATGTTTGGGAGTTAGATTGTTTACATGTTGTAAGCCCTACCAAAAAGGGCTCATGACAAATTGATAGTCATTTCTAATTTTGAATGCGAGTCCGAAAGGGTGGTGTTCTAATTACATTATCACATAAAGTGTTCATTTGGTCAATTATTGACTTTTAACTACATTGTTTCCCATATTTATTTTTTAGTTTTTTAATTCTTTGGTATAGTACTGAATGGAATACAATATGAACTTGTGTTTCTTGCAAAAAAAAAATCTCAAGTTTGCTCAACAACAAAAACTTAGAAGAACTTTCATTTTTAACCCCTAAACGACCAAGGCCTCCGATTTGGCTGTTTTGCTATTTCGGGCAGCCTAGATGAAGGGGTTAGAATCAATATTTTTGCCTAAGATTTTTATTGGATGTTCCCTATACTACAAGGTGTATGTGGGAAAAATTGCAAAGTCAAACTCCACTTTTGGAGTCTTAAAACGCAAATTTTCGTTTCCAGCTTTGGGGCGGGCAGAAAAAAACTTTTTATTTTTAACTTTTTTTTGAGATTTTTTTAAAATTTTCTTTTCTTGACTGATTTCCTACTTAGGTTTCCAAGTGACCCAAGTCAAAACTTTTACTAATTCTACAAGGGCACCCTTCAAAAATTACAAGAACTAGATCCAAAGTTTCGTAATATTACAATTTTTCTTTCGAAATTTGCTAAAATTTGAGATTTAGGAATTTTTTGAATTTCTTTTTCTCAAAATTCACAAACTCATGAAGGCACCTACTCACCATTCATTTTCCCCCTAAACCAAATACGACAAATGTGGTGCATGTTTTACCGAATCCTTGATTTCTACCTTCTTCTAGTAAATAAATTGCATGAAGGTTCAAAAAACCAAATGAGTGTCTAAAATTTTGCATGGTAATGCTCAACTTAGTTACCTACATGGAAAGAAATATAAGCAAGATGTTTGAGGTATTAAGCATCACAATATCGTTTGCACAAAGTCGACTATGTCTGCTGAAAAAAAGTTTGCATCAACTTTGAATGTTATGATCTTGGAAATGGAAAAGATCCAACGGTTGAAATTTTAAACACTATTGCTCATGATAGTTACCTTTAAGATCCTACGGTTAATAGTTTCAAAAAATTGTGAAAAAAATTCTCATACACCAAAGTTTACAAGGTGGTATGAAATCGCAGTTTTGGAGTTTGGAGCTCTCAAAACACCATGGTCGTTTAGGGGTTAATAAATTCTCATTGAGAAAACTCGAGAAATTATTGCTTGAGTTTTTATATTCTTATTCTATTGCAAAATAATTGTGTTCAAAGATAACACAAAGTATTTGAGTAAACAACACAATAAGGCCAAACCATGTTTAGTTACTAGAAGACTTAATGGTTGATCTCTAAATACTTAAGCATCCAGTTTTGGGACAATATACAAGTCGTTTTGTTGTTATAGCACTTGTCTTTACACTTATTGTTTTACACTTTCTTAGCAATATTTCCTTTTTGGGAGTAATTGAATACACGGTCGAGTCTATTGGGGCTATCCTACATTCTTTCTTCAAAGTTGTGCAAAAGATTAGTCTCGTACTCATGTGTAATCAAGGTAGTAATTGGCATGTGTAGAGTAGGTTGTGGTATTTTGTCCACATTCATACTAGCGGTTCAAAGAGAAAAATTGTCCAACTTGGCATACTTAATGCACGTCACAATGAAAGATGTGCTGGCACCATGACATGTCGTGAAAGGTCATATGCTGTTAATACTGCATGCTTTCAATAGTATTCTAGACACTAACTAGCATATTTAGCAAAAGTTGTTTTGGCAACATAGTTATATCTAAATATTGTGAAAAATATTAATAACTTCGTACAAACGTTGCAAGAAGAAAATTCATAATTCTTAATAAACATGTCATTTACAATACTGACTTTATAATGGCATATAGTAGTAGTATAAATTTCGGACCAAGGTTTGAACATAGATAGAGTTATATGACACTTGTAACTTTAGGTTGGTACCACAACAACATGGTTCATATCAAGTCTTAACATGCTAAGTATTTATTACATAATCGCTCTACTTCGTACATATATATATATTATATTGAATACACCTAATTATATTGTACAAAACCTTAATCAGGATAAAATGGCGCTTTTTTGGGTGCTTGACATGAAAAAAACAACGTTAGTTTTTATGGAGTTCTAACATGATAGGGTAAATATTTCTAACCGCAATTCAAAATCAACAATGTTTTTGAACGGCCATTTAGAAACATTGCCCTTTGACTATGTCCAATGGTCAAAAACCATAAAAATGTTTGATATTATGAGAATTTTGATGATATTATGAGAATTTTGGTGATATTATGGAAATTTTGGTGATATTTTGGAAATTTTGGTGATATAACAGAAATCATTCGATAATATGGAGTACATGTGTGATATTAATAAACATGCCACTTTGGAGGCATAAATACTTCTGAACTGCAGTTCAAAAATATGCGTGTAAAATGGCACATTTGAAAAGGGACCAAAATGGCTCATAGGGGACTTGGCAAAATGGCACAAAGAATAATGCCATTTTAACGGAATTGTGGATACAAGCATTAAAATTGAATGTCACATGGTGGCATTTTGTAAAGACATTGTGCTTGAATGCCATGTAGTCGTGTCTTGTTACACATCCTGCTTAACATGTATTGTTGTACTGAAGATAAATATTACATGAGACATGCAAACAATTTGGATTTGAACTTGTCAACAAAACATGCTCCAAGTGTATCACTAACCTTACACCAAGGGCAAGTTTGTAGGGGCTTGCACCACCCTACACGCCTCGGATTATTACGCATTAAAAAAAGTTTGGGATAAATCTACATCATAGAATGGGAGATTGTAACGTATTAGTACTAAATACAAATTGTGAGATTTTGTCATTTTCACTTTAAGTAGAAATTCTACCAACAAACAAATTGTTTTTAAAAAATACAAACTAGAAAGTTGTTTGCTTTCATCTAAATAACACACTTTTACGAAGAAAAAATTCATTGTCTCATCTAGTAGCCTTGTTATGGTGAAAACTGCCAAAAAATTACAAAGAAAAAGTGGTCCAAAACTACACCTCTTGCACTAAAACCTATGCCTAGTCCTCAAACATCTTCAAATAAGTCAAGATTTCTACCACTAAAAGAAGACTCTAACTAAAATCCATTCCAAAGGTGAAATCTAATAGTGGATGAAGGAGATCTAGCTCCTCAAACTTCATCCATTCTTTCACTCTTTTTATCATAGAAACATCATGGCAAATCCAAAACTAAACTTAACTGGATTAAAAATCTTCCAACTAGAAAGTTTTTAGTATCCATCTCAATATCATACTTATATATGAAAAACTATTTTTGATTTTTCATAATCCGCTTGCCCAATGTTTGAAATTTTGGAACCAAAAGTTGTTGTCACTAAAATGTTTGCTAATAATTAATTCTTTCATTGTATTACTTTGCAATTTTAACCTCACAAAATAGACTTTATAGAAGACCCAATCGAAGAGATTTTGGCAAAGACAGACTTTGAATAAAGAAGGTATGGCTCTTCAAAGTTTTTGTCCTTCATATAAAATGAATCTAAATGATCGTTGGGACGTCAAGGGTTCATTTCTGATTGTTGATGTAACATATATTTAAATACGTTTCTAATGTAACATATAGCAACAACACACATGTGGTTATTATTTTCTTAATGAGTGTCTTTGAAAAGTTGGTTGAGAAGCTTCTAGCCCTAAGCAAGGTGGTTGCTTGTGCTTTAATGTATCGCCATCGATTCCGGAAGTCATCAAGGAAGCTTGGCCTTTCGTACTCAAGTGGAGCGATAAAGGTCAATATCAGTCATTTGGCCTTTGTTCTTAAACTTATTCCTACGGCTCTTGGAAGTTACAAAGAAAGCCGTCTATGAGCACTTGCTATCCAATCTGTCGTATTCGATTGATTTTTGAATCGTTCCTACGCTTGTAGGAAGTTACAAAGAAAGTGGTAAAACACATAAGTAAGTTGGTAATTGCTATTTGATTTGTCATTTCAAGCTGTTTCGGCTTTTAGGGATTTAGAGAGTTAGACGATTAACCTTTAGTGTTGAAGGTTAACGTAGCATATATGCTCACTTACTCATACTCTACATAGCAACTAAATATATATTTACGGGTTTTTACATACTCATACTCTCGATAGTAAATAACCGTACATTTACATGTGAATACATGGTCTAATGAATAAGAATAATAAATTTCCATATATATTGCCACACACTATTCTTCAAAAAACATAAATCATCATAGACACCTCTTATGTATAAATACTTTGTGGCTTTAAAATCTCAACTCAACAAAAAGAAGAAAAAAAAAAGTTGTAAACAAACATATATACCATATTGATATTAGATGATTCTATGAATGCATAAAATATATTCTTGATGTAATTCATTTTACCATGTTTTTGAAAGTTATTGAAATTTCTTGAGGGTTTATCTAAGGCTTCTATACCTAATCATAATTGAGTATTATTAGTTACATTCACAAAGGATTTATGAGTCTACATTTATTTATTTATTCTTGATGCTTCCTATTAACTTGATTGGTTCAAAGTCGATACTACTTTTGTTTTATCAAAAATTAACCAAAAATAACATCCGTAATGAATTAAAGACACATTGCTTCAATCATTGGTGTGACATGTTATTATGAATTGGACAAATATTGTCTTAAGGATTGTAGCCAAAATCTTTATTTACAATTGTTGTTCAATTTCATTATAGATGCATCAATGATTGATC
Source organism: Bryum argenteum (assembly GCA_037043015.1). Taxonomy (NCBI): domain Eukaryota; kingdom Viridiplantae; phylum Streptophyta; class Bryopsida; order Bryales; family Bryaceae; genus Bryum; species Bryum argenteum. The sequence goes on from CM073324.1 coordinate 6,979,634, forward strand.
CAAAATTACAATATTAAAGGCTACCACATTGCAATAGTGTTGTGATTGCTACCCTTATATATTTTCATACAATCTATATTCTTCATGCTACTACTTTATAACTAATGTAAACGTTATACTCACTGCCAAACGATGTAACATCAAAACCTACATTTGAATGATAGTCTCCTCACTGTAAGCTTATTTGTGTGTGTGTGTGTGTGTGTGTCTATATATATATATATATATATATATATATATATATAATTCCATGCATACCACTATTATATGAGGTTAGATAAACTTATTGCAACTCTTATTTATTTGATGGTTTGAGACTATTACTTTACATTTCAATTTATACAAAGTTATGCTATATATTGCCGTTATTGAAGATTACACCTATATCGTCTTAATCACTAGTGCATGATTCCATTATATCAATGATACTACCTCAATGTCAATTGTACACAATTATCCTTTCAATGATTGTTAAGAAATTCGTCCTTCATTTCAAATAGACTATATCAATCATCAGTTCCACGTACAACATTACGCCGCAAACGAATGTTGTCCCATTGATGAACGCACACAAACGTTCTCTTAATGATTGTTGTGAAAATTGTCACTAGTTACAAACAGTGTGTATGGATTATTGGTTAAATCAATCATTAGTCACACGTTCAACATTACGCCAGACACAGATACTACCTCAGTAACAAACTCACTCAAACATTCTTTCAATGATTGGTGTCAGAACCCCTCACTCGTTACAAACACATTGTATCAATGATTCGTCCGGCGTTCCAACATTACGCCATGCCATTAGAAATGACAGTGTCCTGACGGTAAATCTATTTACGCATTATCTACATTCCCAATATTGCTACCGAAACAACATCATATAAACTCATACTAACTTTGTACCTATGAAGCATAAAAAAACAACATTGAGCATACTGACTAAGTATTCTACTCTTACAATTTTCTCATATATCTTTTTTTTTTTTCAAAGAACCAAATACTTAAGCATCCAATTTGGGACAATATACAAGACGTTTTGTTGTTATAGCACTTGTCTTAGTGTTTTACAGTCACTTTCTTAGCAGTTTTTCAATACTTTTCTAGACACTAAGTAGCATATTTAGCAAAAGTTGTTTTGGCAACATGGTTATATTTAAATCTTGTAAAAAATATTAATAACTTCATAGAAATGTTGCAAAAAGTAATTTCATCTTATTTAAATATATTTTTAGAAGCATATTATTTACAATACAGACTTTACAAGAGCATATAGTTGTAGTTTAAAGTTCACCATTAGATGTTCTCAAGGGCTTATTACAAAATCTCAACATAGAAAGAGTTATATGACACTTGTAGCTTTGGGTTGGTACCACAACAACATGGTTCATATCAAGTCTCAACATGCTTAGTGTTTAATACATAATCCCTCCCCTTCATATATATTGGTTCTGAATAAACGTTGTATTTGGCACGTATTAGTGTTGAATACACATGATAATATTGAACAAGCATTATAACTGAATGTCATTTGGTGGCATTGTAGAGACATTGTGCTTGAATGCCCTATAGTCATATTTTGACACATATCATGCTTGGCATCTATTGTTGTACGATAGATATTGCATGAGACTTTGCAACCATTTGGATTTGAACTTGTCGACAAAAACATGCTCTAATCGTATTACCATCAAAGGCAAGTTTATAAGGACTTGTACCACCCTACATGCCTAAAATTCCTACACAGTAAAAAAAAAATGGACTTAATCTACTTCATAGAATGGGAGATTGAAACATATTGGTACTAAATACATATTGTGAAATTTTGTTATTTTCACTTTAGAGTGGAAATTTGACCAACAAACAAATTGCAATCTAAAAATATCAACTCAAAAGTTGTGTTTTTTCATCTAAATAACACAATTTTACCAAAACAAAAAATTGTAAAAAATCATTGGCTCCTGTAGTAGCCCTATAATGGTGAGAACAACCAAAAAAATTACAAAGGAAACCTAGTTCAAAACTACACCTCTTGCACTAAAACCTTTGCCTTATCCTCAAAACATCTTCAAATAAGTCAAGATTTCTACGGCTATGAATAGACTCTAACTAAAACCCATGCGAATAATAACGTTGAAATTTAATAGTGGATGAAGGAGATATAGCTCATAAAACTTCATCTATTTTTTCACTCTTTTCATTATAGAAACATTATGGCAAATCCAATACTAAACTTATTTAGATCATAAATCATCCAAATAGAAAGTTTTTAGGATCCATTTTAAGATCATACCTATGTATGAAGAACTATTTTTGATTTCTCATAATCCGCTTGCCAAATGTTTGAAATCTCGGAACCAAAAGCTGAACTAAAATGCGTGCATATGATTTATACTTCATTGTAATAATGGGTTTGCAATTTTACCGCATAAAGTAGACTTGATTTGGAACCCAATCCAAGAAATTTCGTCAAAAACAAAATTTGGGTGACAAAGTTATGGCTCTTCAAATTTTCTATCCTTCATCCAAAATGTATAAAAACGATCGTAGGGATGTCTAGGGGTTAATTTTTCATTGTTGATGTCACATATAGTACTATTAATATCTTTCTAGTGTAACATATAACAACTACATACATGTGGTTATTATTTTCTTAATGAGTATTTTTGAAAAGTTGGTTGAGAAGCTCCTAAACTTTAGCAAGGTGGTTGCTAATGCTTTAATTTATCGCCACCGATTCAGGAAGTCATCAAGGAAGCTTGGCCTTTCGTACTCAAGTGAAGCGTTAAAGGCCAATATCAGTCAATTGGCCTTTGTTCTTAAAATTATTCCCACGGCTCTTGGAAGTTACAAAGAAAGCCGTTTATGAGCACTTGCGATCCAGTTTGTCGTATTCGATTGGTTTTTAAATTATTCCCACCGCTTGTAGGAAGTTACAAAGAAAGTGGTTAAAGAGACGAGTAAGTTGGCAATTGCTATTTAATTTGTCAATTTGAACTTGTTCCGGCTTTTAGGGATTTAGAAAGTGAGTTGATGGACCTTTGGTACAGAGTACCGTATTGAAGGTCACGTAATTAAAGTGCTCACTCACTTATACTCTACATGGCAAATAACTGTATATGTACAAGTGAATACATACTCTAGTTAGCAAATAACCGTACATTTATAGCTGAATACATTGTCAAATGAAAGAGATTAATAAATTTTTGTATATATTGCCACAAACCATTTATTTTCATATCAACATAAGTCATCCTAAACATCTCTTATGTATAAATCTTTTGTGGCTTTTAGATCTCAACTCTAACAAAAATAAATTTAAATAAACGTATGTGTCATGTTGATAATAGATAATTCTATAAGTTCATGAAAATATTTTAGATGTAATTGATTTTACCATGTTATTGAAAGTATTTGAAATTTCTTGGGAGTTTATCTTCGGCTTCTAATGCTAATTATAATTGAGTATTATTAGTTACATTTTCAAAGGATTTTGGTCTTTACATCAAGTTTTAAATATATTTATATATATAAATAAAATATCATGGCTACTTAATTTTTAAGTAATGACTAAAATTAGTAGAAAAGAAATGATAGGTAAGTCTGAGCGTACCACAATATACAATTAGATTGTAACAATAATGCATATTTTCTAAGCTTGTGAGCTAAATAAAAAATTTATACAAAAATCAACATATTATTGGACATGGTATTGAATTGGATTGGGTAATGTAATTATTTGGAGCTTATGAGATGGATAATCATTAAGAACTCAATGATGTTGTAAGGTGTGGTATAAGATTATATTGGTTGAGGTAGAAATTCTACAAACAACGATCATACAAAGCTCTAAATTGTTACTTTGAGGTCTTAGTTACTTGTTGGGTGGTGTGACACCATGAGTATAATAAGTATCTCAATATACTAAATTTGATACTAAAAACTTTATGAGTCTACATTTTCTATATATTCTTGATGCTTCCTATCAGTTTGATTAGTTCGAGGTCAATACTACTTTTGTTTTATTACAAGTTAAGCAAAAATAACATCCATAATGAATTACATACACAATTGCTTCAATCATTGGTGTGACATGTTATTATGAAGTGCACAAATTTTGTTTTGACGATAGTAGCCAAATTTTTCACTCACAATTGTTGTTACATTTTATTATATATGCATCAATGATTGGTTCAAAATTACAATAGTAGAGGTAACTACATTGGAGTAGTGTTGTGATTGCTACCCTTATCTATTTTCATACAATTTATATTCTTGATGCTAGTACTTTATAAGTAATGAAAACCTGATACTCATTGCCAACTAAGCTTCATGCATAAAAGATTGGCCTAACAATGTACCATCAAAACCTAAATTCAATTGTTGGTGTCCTCACCCTAAGCTTATATTGTGTTTGAGAATATTACTTTACATTTCAATTTATACAAAGTTATGCTATACATTGCCTTTATCGAAAATTACACCTATACAACTTTAATTTCACTAGTGCATAGTTCCATGGTATCAATGATACCTATATCGTTTTAATTTCACTAGTGCATAATTCTATCCTATCAATGATATTATCTCAGCGACAATTGTACACAAATATCCTTCCAATGATTGTTGGGAAATTTGTTACCCATTACAAACACAGTGTACCAATCATTAGTCCCACGTATAACATTAAGCCGCGCACGGATATATTGTCTCATTGATGGGCGCACACAGACATCCTTTCAATGCTTGTTAACAGAATTGTCACTGGTTACAAACGTGTGTGGATAATTGGTTACATTACGTCCCGCACGGGTGCTGTCTCAATGATGGGGCGCACACTGACATTCTTTCAATGACTGTTGTCAGAACTGTCACCGCGTTAGAAACACCGTGTATGGCGATCAATCACCAGTCACACGTTCACGACACGCGATACTAACTGCAAAACAAACTCACACAAACATCCTTCCAATGATTGCTAGTTAGAACCCCTCGCTCATTACAAACAAGTTGTATCAAATGATTGGTTCGACGTTCCGACAGTACGCCACGCCATTTGAAACGACAGTGTCCTAACGGTAAGTCTTATCTGTTTACGCATTATCCACAATCCCGATACTGCTACTACCGAACCAACCTCGTATAAACTCATACTAACTTCATACCTCTCAAGCATCAAAAAACAACATAGAGCATACCAACTAAGTATTTTTCTCTTACAATTTGCTTATAAATCCCTTTTTCAAATAACCAAATGTAGGTAAGTGATGAAACAAAAACATCCAAATTTAGCTATAATTTTCCAAAGTGGACTTTGTAATGCACACTCACTCACTCCCTTCACCAGGGAGCCGCCAGTGTCAGTTAAGCAAGGAGAAAATTGGGGGCAGGAACTTGAAAGGAGAGGACCGCCCCCTTTAAGTTCTCCTCTGCCAAACAGCTTCCCCCATAACCGCACCTTCGTCGAAATAGTGCACCTTCCAAAATTAGTCTTACCGCCCTCACAAATAAGCTACAGCCTCCGTGCCCCATGAGAAGGAAGACGGCGAAGGCGATGAAGTAGACTCTCTCGCACTCGATCACTCGCTATGGCGATGATCTGACCACCCCCAATACTCTCTCTTCTACTCTTCCCCCGCAATTTTCCGCCTTGAAAATGGTGCCAGTTTTCGGTTTCTAGTTCACAGCACTTACCAGTTTGCATTAGCTGCAGGACCCAGCCATCGCCAACACCTGTCATTACAAAGCTGCTGCGAGCCAGGAACCTTCTTTGCAGGCATTACAATTAGTCGGAGGGAAAGTTCTAGTTCATCTGAGCTTCTCTTGCTGCGAGCTAGCTACAGCAGCTTCTGTTTTGTCGGGAGTGAGGTTTTTGTTACAGCTTTCTTGTTATGCTTGTACATATTTTTTTGCTTCGGTTGCGAAATGTGAGGCGTTTCTGGAGTGGTAGAGGTATTCCCGCTCTTTTGTATTTTCAAATGGGAACGAGTGCTGTAAGTGTTTTTTGCTGCTCCTGCTGAGTGCGTGCGATCGAGGTTCATGTGTTTGGAGGTGGAGGTATCAGAACTAGGGCGACTATGTATCGGCATGACGGGGGTGACGCTGAAGGAATTTCACCGCCGAGTACTTCTCCAGAGAACCTGACTAGTACAGAGGGGATCGAAGTGAGAGTGGAGCCGACTCTAACGCGTGTGGACTCCATCGAAGGTGGACCGAGACGAATTACTCGCAAGGAGAAGGTGCAACAGAAGTTCAATCTAGTTGGAAAGTACTTGAAAAATCATACGAAGCAGCAATGGTATGGCTTCAAGGTCGCCATCACCATGGTTCTTGGCTCGGTGCCTGTTCTTGTTGGTCCTCTTTACGACTACTTTGGCGTGAACAGCCTCTGGCTGATCGTCAGCGTAAGTCTCGAGATTCCTGGAAATTAGGGTTTGAATTATGTTGTGGAGTACTCTTTCTGCTTTCTGATTGTGAATTGCATCTAACGGTGCTGTTCCACATGATCTTGTTTCAGGTTATTATTATTTATGAGCCGACTGTGGGCAGTTTGTTGTCGAAGGGCTTACAGCGCTTGGGTGGAACGGTTCTTGCCATTGTGCTATCCCTCATATGTACTGAAATTGCGAACAAATCGGGTCGAGCCGAAGTATACGTGATCCCTATATTATTGTATTTTGGAGCACATGTGCTTGGTTTTCTGAGACAGGTACTCGTTTCTAATTCGCTAGTCGTTACAGTTGGTGCCTCTCTTTGTATTAGGTGAATGTTAAAGTTGACCAGGGAAGCATTTTTTTTGTTACATTGTTAAATTATCAATCATTTCGTGGTGAGAAAGCTTTGTACCTACAAGTGATGTTCACTCTGTGTTTTCTTGTTTGTGAGACCGTTGTTACATGGTCTCGGTGATTGACTATAGTGGCAATTTCTATCTCCAGTGCTGATGAAAGATTTAGAATCGCTATTATGCTCCATGCAGACCAAGGCTTGTACATGTGATACCAACTTTGCTTGATTAGATGAGCTTGGTATCATTGAAACTTATTTGTCGTTTTGGACGTGGCTATCTTTTCTCTCTCCAGGTTTCTCCTTTCAAGAAGTATGATTATGCTGGCCTTATTGCGCTTTTGACTTTTGGATTGCTCACATTGAGTGAGTGAGTGCTTTTTCAACGCCTGAAAGCACTGATACTTTTTTTCTTCTTGAAATCTGATTGTTTTTCTGCATTGAATTGGACTTTTGTTGATTTCATTAGGTTGGGGTAAGGAATGTGTTGATTCACCTCGCCATAAGAACTCCAGAATTAATTGCTGTTTGGTTCTTCAGGTATCGCACACAGGAGGGGCCGAGGCTCGCGGGCTTGCGGATGATGCTTGTTCTTGTGGCCTTTGTAATTTCGACACTCACTAATTTATGTATCAAGCCCGACTTTGCTGGCAAGGAGCTGCATCGGCTGGTTTCTGAACATTTTTCTAAAGTAAGTGTATCTGAAAACTGTATCTGTCTAATTTTTTTATGGTACTCTTGGAACTCTTATTTATACACTTTCAATGCACATCGTCTTTGATGCAATAGAGTCCACGTTCTGAAATTGTGGTCTTGTTCGCTGAGCTTGTCTGTATGAACATGTGTTGGACGTTGTCACCTGTTCATATTAGTGGAATGTGGCTTCGACCTTGGCTTTGCAGATTGCGAGATCATTGGATGCATGTGTCCAAGCATACTTAGCAGGATCTCGGTCTACAGAGCTTGACAAATTGATGGACGGATCCGAACCTGAAGATGAAGTGCATGAAGGTTACAGGGCTGTTATTTTAGCAAAAGGAGATGAAGATACTCTGGTTAGTGTCGTTCTGCTTGTCTCCTCCGCTGACTATTCTAGTCCATCAAGCCCCATGTATGTTTGCTCGTTTTCGCCTTCGGTGTAGTAAATTTTATACTTTATTCTGCTTATCTTGCTATTAATAAGTCGGTGCCTACTATCATTCACAAGTGGTTCTGTTAGCGTGCAGCATGAGATGGTGATGTGGGAACCACCGCACGGAAATTTCAAATATAGGTATCCTTGGGCTCTGTATAAAGATGTCTCGAAAATCTGCCGGCATTGCATGTATGCTGTGGTGGCCATGGATGGTTGTCTACGCTCGGATATCCAATGCCCTGTTCATATACGCCAACTGCTTGCTATCCCGATGACCCGCCTTGCTGGAGAAGCGGTCAAGGTTTGTAGCAGTCTAACGTTGAGAAGCCTTAGTAGGTTCCATATTTGCCTGTGTGAAACGGAAGTATCTCATTTTAATGGTTCGGTATGAATATTGTCCCGTAACTCCAACCTTGAACTGTCCAGGTATTAGAAGCTATGGGAGAAAGTGTATCAGAGATGAAAGCGGTGAATCTTCGGCCTTACTTAAGTGCCGTAGAAGCTGCAGCCCTAGACCTTCAGAAAGAACTGCAAGAGAAGGCTATGTCGTTGATAACCCCGACCCCTGAAACTGACAGGTAGTTCAATTCGCCTCTCTTTTTCATTCTGATGCTCATTCACTCAAAATTTCTATTTTGTATATCAATACCTAATTTTTGAACAGGTGGGTGGAGTCCTTTTTGGATGAAGACGATGAAAGAGCGAGGGCCAGCATGTCTAGCAGTAAAGCAAGGGGATCTGCAGGTATTCTCTACTAATATGAGCCTGTTATAAACTTATAATTCGGTTCTATCAAGCAAGCAGCGTCATCTTAAAATACATTTCTGATTCGTGTAGCAGCCGAATCAGCAGAAGGAAAGCGAGCGTCAACCGAAGACGATGAATCTGTGGAGTTTTCTTTTCCAATAATGCAAGTAGAGGAGGGATTTGACGACCTTTATCTGCACACAGACTCATATGGTCGTCAAAGCCGTGTAACACCAGAACGCAGTAAGTTGCTCATTACTTCGGCCCTTTATTACTTCGGCTCAGTGCTGTCTAACAAGGAAGCTTCGATGGTGCAGGTCTTCTTCAAAGTACACCTTCCGATTTACAGGAGAGGCATCGGCCATCAGTGGAGCTGAGCTACATGGAGCCCATGATTCCTCCTCCATCACGCCAGGGTTCCTTAACCGACCGGATCAATCGAAAACCGAGTGGTCGACAACTCATGGTGCCAGTGCCAGGAGGTATTGCAGTTCTGTCATTAGTTCAGTTTGTATGTACTCTGGTAGAATTCGCAGCCAAGTTGAACATGTTGGTGAATTGCGTCAACAACTTGAGCGAGAAAGCTGGCTTCACTGGTGATGGAAAGATGATGCAGTCACATAGAGACAGCACTTCCGACAACAACAGTAATAGCAGGCGAACACCCTTAGAATCTGTCGTAACTTCTGCTTCATGACGACGGTGTTCCCATTTTTAGTAGGCTTTGATAACCACTTAAGTGGTGTCACAGAAACAAACAACATTTTGAAGATAGATGCGGCTGGGTCTTTTTTTTTCCCCTCTCAGGAAAATGTTCCCCTCACTGTCCTCCTCATTCTTTTATTACTCGATGCAGGGCTCACATATTTTTAGGGGTACCAGACTCAAAGAAAAATTGTTCCCTTTCTGCTTCTCTGAATAAAAGACGTTTTGTTGCTACATCGCACGTCCTCTTGTGTCTCCCTTCTATTTGCCGATTTTCCTCATTTCCCCATCATTGCATGTAGCATCTTCCTGCTCGCTTCTCCAATTCCCTCGGTTTTCTAATTTCTTTAATTCACGATGTTCCTTCCTTTGTTTCTATCATCTGAATTCCTTCAGATTGTTGATGTTCCTTCCTTTGTTTCTATCATCTGAATTCCTTCAGATTGTTTACAACGCTCCTTGCTTATCTTTCGAACCCTCATTCCAATCTCACCTTCTGGTTTAATTCTTCTTTTTTCATAATTTTTCAGTTTTATTTCTTCTTTCTTTCCGTTCTTTTGCTCTGTAACCATCCCCCTTGCTCCATAGACGTATTTTCCGTCTTCTTTTCTTCATTCCTTCTATTCTTTTTCGATGAACACTCTCGTTATCATAGCTAGATCGATTCTGAAGGTCACATGGAAATGCTGATATTTGACGCCCTCAAGCCCAACGACAACAACATTTTGGAGTGAGACAATTATATGATGGCATATGTGCATGCAGAGGAGCTCGAGGAAGCCTTGTACGCTGCAAGTGCTATAGATATTTCTGTGTCGTGTTGATAGCAAGCCCTGCTCATTATTCAACGTCACATGAACGCTTCTTTACGAAAGTAGCACATTCAAGTCAACGATTCATTTGAATTGTCGTTCCAGATTCAAGAGCATGTTTGCTATTGTTAACCGGGTGTTTGCCTAGCCAGTAACCTAGTAATTTCTTGGTTACCAGGGCAGTGAAAGTCCTAGCCCAGAATTCTTCATCACCATAATTTACGTTGTTGGATGAAAACCTAAACTTAGACTTCTCCATCCATAGGATTTCATCCAACAACCTCAAATTTGGTAATAAAAAAGTCGAGGTTGTCGTGGTAACTAAACATTTACTAGTTTACTGGCTAGGTAAATACCCTGTCAACAACAACAACTAGGATTTGTTTATTTTCAAGCTCACATAGAGTGGGCCAATCTTTGCGTTTTCGACTTTCTCAACCTTTAGTTCTTCAATACTACAACTCTTCGTTTTTAACAGTACCATAACATACACTTTAAGCGCCACACAAAACTAATGACCTATCTTCTTATAGCCGAGAAGGAGCAACAGATATTCCTATTCGGATCACCATAAGCGTGACTATATGTAACACAACAAACGTCGTGCCCCTTACGACAAGTCTTACCGATCGTCTTATTCTTGTAGTCCATATTCTTCTTATCAACCAGAGAGGTCCGGACCCGTCAATGGTGTCTGTTACGAGTGTGTTCAACATTGTCTCAAGCGCCTTGATGAAGATATTTGTAGATCCGTCCGCCACATTCGGGTTTGTTTACCTACTTTTTGGTCCTTGTTGCTGCCCTAGGGGTTAACGCTCAAATTTCTTTGCTTACCACTTGGGACATGTTTTTTCTCAAGATTTTAGCAACGCTTCTTTGTTTTAGAACCCATTTCCCGGATAGACCCAATTATCTTTCAAACACTTGAAAGTTCCTATGGCACCCAAAGAGCCTAAGGCCCCTATGACACCCCGTGCCCAACAACAAACAATAACGCCCTAGACAAGATACTCCACTTCTAAAGTTCATAAAGTCCTTCATGTAGCACATGCACACCCTGAATTCTTCGATACTCATTCATTCTTTCAGCCACATGCCAATATCTACTTCACACCTACAGTAGAAGCCTTCATCAATACCATTGTCACCGAAGATCCAAATTCTATCGCCTTAGAATAAGCCAATGCTAGTCCCGAATGGCTCTAGTGGCATGATGCGTTTAAAAGCCGGGTACATTTCTCTTCAAAAATGCCAAGTGTTTGAAACAGTTGCCCTTGATATTTCTTCCAAGCCCATCGGTTACAACTTGGTGTTCACCCGCAAGCGCAATGAGAAGGGCAAGATTGTGCGCTAGAAGGTGTGATATGTGGCACAAGGCTTTAATTAACCCTTAGGGATAGACTTTGATCAAATTTACTCTTTGTTAACCGATCTGACTTCCCTTAACCCTTAAGCGGGCCGAATGTCGAAAATCGACATTCTGGATGACAGAAACTTTGGAGAGCCATACCTTCTTCATCCGGACTCCGTTTTGGACGAAATCACTTGGGTTGGGTCCCAAATCAAGTTTAGTTCATGTCATAAAAATCTCAGACCCACACAATGAAGTATGAATTAATGGCATGCATTTCAGTGACAGCAGCCTAGTTTTAGACATTTTTTCCTTTGTAAAATTTAGGGCAGTTTTCACCATTGCAGGGCCATAATTTGCACAAAGAAATTTTTCTCATGGTTTTTTTTTTTTCAAGGATGCTACTGAGATGAAGGTGAACAACATTCTAATTGGTGACTTTTTCATTGCAATAAGTCTAATGGTAGCATTTTCACTTTAAAGTGAAAATGATGAAATTATGTGATCATTTTTGAGTATTAATACATTATGATCTCGCAATCTATGAAGCCTCATGACTCAAAATTTGACCCACATGATGTTCAATATGTCTACAACAAGATTGTACGGTTGAGATTTGGATAACACACTTTTACCTCCACCTATGACAATGCTTTTGAGGATGTGTTCATTTTACTACAAATGAGTCAAACCATTTAGGGGTTAATTTGCTGAGACACCCAGCGCAACTCGCATTGTCGACTTGACTCGTAGATGTCGTTGCGGCTTACCTCTATGGCGAACTAGATAAGGAGATTCACATCAAGCCACCTCCGGAATTTTTGAAGGCACAAAGGACTTAGGCCTTCATCACACAAAGGCGGCAAATCTGGAGGCTAAGAGGTATTCGGATTCTTGATTCATGTCGGACATGATTGACGAACTAGATAAGGAGATTCACATCAAGCCACCTCCGGAATTTTTGAAGGCACAAAGGACTTAGGCCTTCATCACACAAAGGCGGCAAATCTGGAGGCTAAGAGGTATTCGGATTCTTGATTCATGTCGAACAGGATTGACGGTAAGTCTTAGATTGGTTATATCTTTCTCAAAAAATGTGCTCCCATGTGCAAGAGGTCCGTGAAGGAGACCGTGACAGCCACTTGACAAACCATGCGGAGCTCATTGCACTTTATGCGATTTGGCCGTGCTCTATTGTGAACGTGATTTCCGAGTAGTGCCACACTAGTTTAAGGTCCAAGGCGATGGTGATTTTTGAGGACAACATTGCACTTGTTACCCAAGTCTCCAGGGGCTTCATCAAAGCGGACTCGGTCAAGTACACCATCCCAACTCTCCATGGCTTTATGCAGGACCTTGTGGAGTCCAACCAAGTCAGCATGACAAAAATCGATTTTGCTCAAAACATTGCTGATATGGTGATTGAGACACTTCATTCTTTCTTAAACCTTAAAAGTCCCTTGGGGATAGTATTTACGCTGTCGTATAATTAGGATTGGCTACCAACAAGAAACTCTAAACTAGAATCGTAATAGCTCACCAGAACCGCATTAATTCAAATGTCAACTTCTTCTTTGAACTCAAACGCATTAAAGGTGTGCATTCACTCCAAATACAACCAGAATACACCGTATTCTACTGGTCGCCGCAGCACGCTTAGACCTTTAGGGGTTAAGCACAAGGAGCTAGTACGTGCGGCAAGTAGTCGCTGACTTCCAGTCCTTGTGTAGAGGGTGCATACTCTTCTCCACTCAAGCTAATCCGACAAGGCTTTTACTTGAGGCAAAGTTTTAAAGGAGGTGTTCTCTGATCGAGGATACAGTTGTTGAATCATGCGGCCTCGGAGCTAGTATGTGTCCGTTTTGTATTAGAGAGAGCTGACACGTAGATAGAATAGAAGGAAGATTGTAGAATATAGTTCCACTACCAGTGTGAGTAGTAGTTCGAGTATTGGTACGATGCAAGTATTGATACCATGCAAGTATTGATACAATGCAAGTATCGATAGATTGCAAGTAGTCTCAAGTCACACTTGTAGCTACCACAGGTAGTACCGAGAGTACTTATACTTGAGCCAGCAAGGCTCTCTTTTTCTTTTAGCAGATTCTCTTTGTCTTTAGTTTTCTTCCTCTTGAACAATTCAGAGAGACGTGCAAAGTTTGTGAGAAGCCATCTTAACTTGATTTATGTTCTTCTACCTACTTTATGAATTTATTGATTAATTAAAACTTAAATAATAAGTTTAATTTGATTTTTTTTAAGAACTATCGTGTATGGATTCACAAAATTAGATAGATTTTTTATTACTCATGGATTTAATTAGGAAGGTCGTTTATCAAATTTCCTAAACCCATAAGTAATAAACTTGATTTCTTCAATAGAAAGAATGAGATTGAAAACATTAAATAAACATGTATAGTTGTCCCGTTTGATAGCATAAATAAGAGAAACTATGCATGATTTGAAGAATTTACTTCAATTCCTACTAACATATAGTGTTCATACTTATTACTTCCGATATTCAATCATAACCATAGTCCAATAGTAATAGATATTTTTGTTAGCTTTGAATTGTTGTAAGAAAGAGATAATGTAAGATAGACTAAAAATAGTATCGCCATGCGTGTAAAGAGAGGTTTGATGAAGGGTGAACAAGAATAGAATATCACTTAGTTTGAGCGCATAAATGATTCCTTTCTTTATTCACGTAGTAACGGTTTATGTACTTAGATTCCCTCTGTATGGACAACAACGAGCCGACCTAGCTCAGTTGGTAGAGCGCGTGGCTTTTAACCACGTGGTCGTGGGTTCGAGTCCCACGGTCGGCGACCGAACTTATCAAAATGACGATATCTCATTGTATTTTTCTAGTTTTGAATGCAAGGTGGACTTTTGATCGGATGAAGCAGGAATTATCATCAGCCTCAATAGATGAGCCATCATAATAATGATGGCTGCGCGCAAGAAGGCGGGGAAATGGCGTAGCAGAATTTTCGGAATGCAGTCGACGCTTGGGTGGTTGTGAGAATACTTTGTTTCGAAACACTTTTGCTTCCCAATCTGTTGATGCATATCCTTCATGGTGTCCGCGTAGCGCACTCTAGCTGAAAGCGCAGCTTGTCGTAGTGGGCGGGGGGTAGGAATCATGGTGCGAGTGTCTATGCCCGTGTTGGCCATCGCCCTCGTTCTCGATCTTTTGGCGTTTGGACTCGCCGTGGGCGCCATGGTCAAGCGCAGCAAGGTCCGTACCCTTCTCACATTCTCTTTCTCGTCCGCCCTGATTTCCGGTTGCGATTCGGAAGAAGTAGTTGCTTCACAAAGAACAGATCTCTGAATCAAGTAGCGTAAAACCCACGAGATTTCTTGTGCATTACAATCACGAAGCGATCAACATCCCTCACACTTGTGGTTCCTGATTCGAATTGGAGTTTGTATTCTTCGAGAATAGATCTTTCGGGCTTAGACCAGCCCCATTCTCATCAATGCACTCAGAATGATTATCAGGAGAGTTCCAATGAAAATTATACAAGTGCAAGAGTTGCCGAAGTGCCGTCTTCTAGGTTTTTGTTGTCAGATTTGTTTACTAAGAAGAGTATCATCCTTTAGCAGATTCTCCTAGGGTTTAGCAAGGTCTTCTTGAAGTTTCAGGTCAGGGTGAAGCTAAGAGTCGTACTGTTCTTGAATGTTTCTGCAGGCAGCACCAACATATTCCGAACCGGGGTACCTCACCTGTGGTTACACGAAAGACACTGCCACCGGGCTAGCCGCAGCAGCATTCGTCTTCCTTCTTTTCGGCCAGGTTTTGATCACCGCCGTCACCAGTTGCTTCTGCTTTGGAAACAGAAATTATAACCGCGATTCCGGACGCTTGTTCGCACTCTGCGCCCTGGTAACCTCCTGGTAAGCTCTCATCACTCTCAGTATACTCTTTTCTTTTAATGTCATAGTATCAAACAACGTGGTAAGAGTCCAGATGGTGAGATTGTGGGCATGTATATGATGTTGGCCAGGTTTACATTTGCCGTTGCGGAGATATTTCTCCTCACGGGGGCGATTATGAACAACATTCGGTCCAAAGGGCAAGTGGACGAAGGAGTGACGACTCAGAGTGAAGTGGACTGCGCACATGCGAAGAAGCTGTTCTTCGCTGTGGGTGCGGCCTTCGCTTTTCTAACAATGCTCACGAGCATTGCTTACTACTACCTGCAAGCCGGAGCGGAGAACAAAGATCACCAGTGGAATTCATACCGTAACGAACCGGAATCAGATGCTGATCCTTACACTGCTCATGATGTGCCTCATGTTAGCATGACTGCTTACAACTAAACGAACGCCGACTCAGGTCTGCGTTTCATTTGTTTTTGCATGAGAGTGATACACAGGATTTCCTGACCCGAGAGCGAGATCCCGAAAGCGAATTCTTTAGTCGTAGGAAGGCAACCACTACAATTTCACACCTAGTTAGTTAGCTCACTAGTGGAGTGGTGGTTCCGCTTTCACTAATATGTTCTATACCTAGTTTGAATCACCTGATACTTATATTTAGACTTGTGGGCAGTACATTGTTGAGGTTGTAATATGAAACTTTGAGCAATATCATCGATTCAACATGCTTTTCGAAAATCGATACAATCTCTTGTGTGTACTCTGTATCATCACTTTTGGTTCAAGTTTTCTGTTAGGTGAAAGGTGGTCTGTGGAAGTAGGTGATCTCAGTACCAAGTTTCGAATCTAGAAGCTGCTGTTTTGATTGTAGATTCAGAGATTTCAATGTTATAGGTAGTTTGCTAATTGCAAAAGTGGTGACGAATTTGCTCTCACTAAGATCAAACGAATTAGTTTCTTGAAGCTCTGGTAAGCTGCAGATTGTTGAGTTTGTGTTATGAAACTTTGGACATTGTAAGGTTTTGTACGTCGGGTACTGTAGATTTATGTCAACATGCATTGCGATGATTTCAACCCTGACAACTATCTTTTGTGAGACGTTGGTATATTAGAAAGATGCATCTTCACGGTTTACATTATGACAGAGGTGTTCAGTGAGAGAATAATGAAAACGAAAATGATCATGTCTGCAAGCATTCTCAGGTAGATTGGATAAACTTTGGATTCCAATCGAAGACGAAAAGAATCCTGACAATATCTGATGAGTAGAAGTATGCTGAAGAAACAACCGACATCACATTCAATTTCTTTCGAAGTGGGCAATCGCAGCACCGACACCGAATTCCATACTTCACCACTCGTGTCCACACCAAGAGTTGCATTGGAAAAAAAACCAAAGCCTCGTCCTGATGATATATAGTACAAATACATTACACACGACTACACTATCAAAATCCAGACTAACTCAGAGCGGATACGAAATCCACTACCGTTGAATAGAAATACAAGCTACCCTAAGTTGCAATCAAAACAGGAGCTTCACGATTCATCTACAGCTTCAAGAGGGAGATCCAAATGCATCCACTCATTCAAACCATCTTTCATGTGCACAACGTTGGTGAATCCGGCCTTCTGGAGCTCGTAAATGGCCTTGAGCGATCGGGATTGGCGTCCAAACAGACGCTCAGGGTCAGCATACTTCTTCGCTTTCGGGCCCTTCCGTTCCACAAACGTATCCAAGGTGCCGCCAATGGAGCAGTAAACGATCACCTGCTTTCTCTTATTGCCACCCACAGCCTCAGTAGCAGCCGCAATGAAGTCAGGATTCCGCTCCGTTCCGCGGAAATCCGTAATAAGAGCGTACCCTAGCCTCCGCATGTTCGATTTCATATCATCCCCCTGAATCAAACGGAAGAGAGGCGCGTTTTTGGCGCCCTTCGCATGCACTTTCGCGTACTCGTCCTCTTGCCGAATGTCGATCGCAATGGCTTTCCCGGAGGAGATGAGCTTGTATGCGCCCTTGCAATCCACGTCCTTGAGACCCCGTTCTGTGAGTACTCGGTGAACCTCAACCCACGCCGTGTACTTGAAGGAGTCTTCGAACCACGAGCCCACGAAGCCGTTTCGACTCTTGACGTCGTTCTTGAACTGCGCAAGCTTCGCATCCATCGTTTGAGTCGCCACGAAATTGTTGTAGAACCATCCCTTGTCTCTCGTGGGTGCCGCTTTCCCCACTTCCTCCACTTCGGCTCGTACCCTCACCACCCTACATGCCAAATTTCGAGTGCTGCTGCACCCCCCATTGCCCCTCAATGCTGCAACTCCTCCCCCAAGGGAACTCAGCTGCTGCAACTCCATAGCTGACCAACTAACCGCAACAGACAGTTAGAATTTAGAGGTATTCAAAAGGGCAACATCAGTAACCACGCAATCAACTGGACAAATATCTGAGTTCGGGGTGACATGGACGCAGGAGATCATTGTTCAGTGTGAGGTAAGGAGTTTCATTCCACTTTTAGGCTTCAAGCGCCCAATCCACAGAAGCCTCATCCACATTTAGCGGCGACCTGGACAGAAAGCGGCCCATTCTGTTAATCAAAGGGTGACCACAGATTTTTGCGTGCGTTTCCGGGCTGCCGAGTGTACCGTAGTGGTCACTCCACGAAGAAAGTGTTCTAGAGCATTCTTGGAGCCCTATTAGACCCTTGCTCGGATTGTGCTGTTTTTGAAGAGACCTGTCTAGGGTTGTGGAGTAGTCTGGAAAATTGTTGTCGTTGTTGCCATGAATGCGCAAGCTGCCCTCCGAGGCGCCCCGCTGCAAGCAGCGATTGGAGCTGGTGGATTATTGTTGAGAGCACGAAATGTTGCGCCGCAGCGCCTTATTGTGCGAGGTTCTTTGAAATCGGAATTTTTTATTGCCAGACAATCGAGTGGACTGTTTTTGAGCAGCCGCTCTCTGTCTTCTTCTTTCCGATGGAGTCCGCCGTCGCTCAAGGCGTCGCAGCGCCAGTTCTCTTTGAGCCCTGCCGCCGTTGTTGCCCCTTCTCCACCCAAAACGGGTATGCAATCTCTTCTAAGTTTGGAATTCTGTAATCAATATTGAGCTTCTCTCACAAGAGGCTGATTTCACCAAGCATTCTTTCAATCAGTATCGACTGAGATGTTCTGAATTGTGCTTCAAAGGAGACTTTCAATTTGACATTCTTTATTCGGATTATTGGCTCGGGTTGCAGAACCGGTTGATGCGCTTATTGCTTTACTTTAGACTTTGAATTTGAGATTCTATTGTCGGATAATTGGCTTGGGTTGCAGAATCGATTTTTACGCTTGTTGCCTGTCTTGAGGCCTTCAATCTAAGATCGTTTTGACTTGGGTCGCAGGTGCGGATCCCGAGTTGGCGAAGGAGTTAGGGTTCGAGCAAGTGCAAGAGCAGTTTGTGGATGAGTATAAGTCCACTGCAACTTTGTATCGACACAAGAAGACCGGTGCCGAAATTATGTCCGTCGTAAACGACGATGAAAACAAAGTTTTCGGCATCGTCTTTCGTACTCCTCCGTAAGTGACCAGCTCGGAGATACTTTTCGAATTTTACATATAAATTCCAAGCCTCCTAAAGCATCGATTAAAGAAACCAGTCTTTAAGGTCAAAATTTGGGCCACGAAATGCAATCATTGATTACGGTTATTCAAATTTTGACCTGTTTGAATTGCCGTTCTTAACGAAGTTTGTATTTTGTAAAGCTATGAAGCTCAGTGTATTGAGAGCACGGAAGGAAACAATTACGGGGACAGACTTCATAAAGTTTGCATTTCTTTTGCAGGGTTGATTCGACGGGTATTCCTCACATTCTAGAGCACAGTGTACTGTGCGGGTCACGTAAATATCCCCTGAAGGAGCCATTCGTTGAGCTTCTGAAGGGCAGTTTGCAGACGTTTTTGAATGCGTTCACCTACCCTGACCGCACCTGCTACCCAGTGGCTTCGACCAATCTCCAGGTACCTCCTCGTAGATTTTCCGTAGTCAAGTCATTCTCTCGTTCCTGATAAAGCAACAGCTATCTTGGGGATCTTATGAATGTTTGGCTAATCGTGTCGTGTGTTCCGTTGAGCAGGACTTCTATAACTTGGTAGATGTTTATCTGGATGCCGTGTTCTACCCCCGCTGTGTGAACGATGTTTCTACTTTTCAACAAGAGGGCTGGCACTACGAGTTGAATGATCCCTCTGAAGAAATCACTTACAAGGGTAAGCCCCAGAATCTCCACGTTTGAAATCATATTCCTCTAGTTCATTTATACTCTTTACTTTTTGGAATAAGCTGCCCCCGTCATTTGGATGTACACTTCGAGTTTTTTTGTTGATGGTGATTACGAGTTGTAAATGGAATGTAATCGATTATGTTCTCGTCTTGTAGGCGTGGTTTTCAATGAGATGAAAGGCGTGTACTCTCAGCCAGACAACGTTCTAGGCCGTGTATCACAGCAGGTGTGGATGCTCTCGAAAAACGAGGCAGTGATTTCTTCTTACAGTTGACTTATTAGAAGTGAATACTCAATCGTTCTGCAGCCTAACAAGTTGATGGCTGGTGTTTTCAGGCCTCGTTCCCCGACAACACTTACGGTGTAGATAGTGGTGGTGATCCCACCGTCATTCCTGACTTAACTTTCGAGCAATTCCAGGTACGCTGGTGTTCAAAATACATCCATTCAACTGTCAAATAGCCATCAGCATCGAAGTTATTGACTCATCCATCGTTGTTACAGGAATTTCACTCAAAATTTTACCACCCTAGTAACGCAAGAATCTGGTTTTACGGAGATGACGATCCCAACCAGCGATTGCGAGTTATCAGCGGTAAGTTTACCAAAGATACACGCACTGCCTAGTTCTCATTGATACTCTGTTTTCTTCAGTCCTTTTCACGTGGAGAAAGACACACAGTAACTGCTGAGACGAAATGTAGAGAAATCGAGTTACAAACCATCAGTGAAACATGACCATGGAAATATAAATATGATGAATATAAAGAATGAACATTAGTCATGTTCATATACCAATCAATTTATGTCTTTCTTGATTGTCCAGTATATTGAGGAATCAGAATCTTATGTTTTTGGTGTGCAGCATACTTGGACGAGTTCGAAGCGAATTCGGCATCCAAGGAGTCAGAAGTGAAGGTACAGAAGTTGTTCCACGAGCCTAAGAGGGTAGTGGAAACATACGCAGTAGGAGATGGAGCAGACAGTGGACGGAAGCACATGGTAGCAATCAACTGGGTGTTGTCCGACACCGTTCTAGACCCAGAGACAGAGCTCGCTCTTGGCTTTTTGGACCATTTAATGCTAGGCACTCCTGGTTCTCCTCTTCGGAAAGCTCTCATGGAGAGTGGGTTAGGCGAGTCTATGATCGGCGGTGGTGTCGAAGATGAGTTGCGGCAACCACAGTTCAGTATCGGCTTGAAAGGTGTGGCCGCAGAGGACATCCCCAAGGTCGAGGAGCTAGTGTTTTCAACACTGAAACAGCTCGCTGAAGATGGTTTCTCACCTGAAGCAGTAGAGTCTTCCATGAACACCATTGAGTTCTCTCTTCGTGAGAATAACACTGGCTCTTTCCCTCGTGGACTTTCTCTTATGCTGCGATCTGTTGGAAAATGGCTGTATGGGCTTGATCCCTTTGAGCCTCTTCGTTTTGCGAAGCCACTAGAGCATTTTAAGCAACGACTTGAGTCTGAAGGCGTGAAGGGTGTTTTCTCACCCCTCATCAAGAACTACATCTTGGAGAATCCTCACCGTGTAACCGTTGAGCTTCACGTAAGTCTATTCTCTATTCTATGTAATTAGAGCGAATGTTTAATCGATTCAGAACCTTTGCAGATCCTATCGTTGTGTAGAAAAAGTAGAATACATTCTTGCTATGTAAAGTATAAAACATGAGCAATTCTGTATCGGAATTTGTTTCTATGCCTTTTACTGATAGAGACGTCATTGCAACAGCCTGATGTTGAGAAAGGAAAGATGGAGGAAGCGAAGGAAGCCGAGAGACTCGCCCGTGTGAAGTCAAGCATGACCAAGGAAGACTTGGCTGAGCTTACGCGTGCTACCGAGGAACTGAGGTTGAAGCAGGAAACTCCTGATTCTCCTGAAGCACTTAAGGCTGTTCCTAGTCTCGCTTTGTCTGACATCCCGAAGAAGTCGGCTATTATTCCTATTGAGGTAAGATGTGAGATATTGCAACTTTCAGTTGTCTGGCAGCAATCCTCTTGCTGATTGAGGATCTTCATCTTGTTTTTTGTGGTCGTCATGGGTGCTTTGGCTTCCAGTTTGATTTATTACTGTTAGGTTTTAGATCGTTTATAACGTAGCAATATGCTTACTTAGTATTCTGCTCTTACAGGTTGGAGAGATGAAGGGAAGCACGATTCTTCGTCATGATTTATTCACGAATGATGTGTTGTATACCGAAGTTGCTTTCGACATGCGTACAGTGAAAGCGGAGCTGCTTCCTCTCGTCCCCCTCTTCTGGTATGTCTTTGTCCTACATGCTTTTTACTGGAAATCCCTCGGCAGGAGCAGCGTTTGTCCATTTATTGGGATGGTTCTTGCTGTTAACTGTTAACGATGTATGTACGGAATGGGTTTACGTTTGTTCGTAGATGTACTTCAAAAAGGTTGATTAACTTGTCTGCTTGTGGATTCGCAGTCAGTCGTTGTTGGAGATGGGCACTGCGGATCTTGATTTCGTCCAGCTGAGTCAGTTGATTGGACGGAAGACTGGTGGTATTTCGGTCTACCCTTCCACTTCTGCCATTAGGGGAAAGTCTGAACCCTCCAGCCACATTATCATCAAGGGAAAATCGATGGCTTCTCAAGCTGGCGACCTTTTTGGATTGGTAAGTCAGCGAACTTGTCGTTATATATTTCAGTTTTTCAAGTAGTCGTAGCACGGTAGAAGAGTTCAAGGTCTTAACCCCGATCAAATATATGACATCTTGCTCTAAAAACATATAATCTGGTATCTTCTTCTTTAGTGCTACATCCTTTATCGAGTCTCATGAGACCATTTTAGACGTAGAAGTGGGCACTTGGTCATTTTCAGATCACGAAGCTCTGGGTAGTGACTCCAACTCGTTGTACGTTTATTTGCAGATGCGAAAGGTGCTCCAGGATGTGAAGTTCGACGACCAAGCGCGCTTTAAACAGTTCGTCTTGCAAAGCAAGTCTCGGATGGAGGTGCTAAATCACTACCTTATCGTGAAATATCCTGTTCTGAGTGGCTGTATTTGGCTCCTTGGTTTTCCATTGTCGTGAAACTGATACGTATTTTCTGATACAGAGCCGGATATCGGGCGGAGGTCACAGTGTTGCTGCAGCACGTTTGGACGCGAAGCTGAACTCCGCAGGATGGGTCAGCGAGCAGATGGGAGGACTCAGGTAACTACAGCCTCACTTTTTGACGTTTCAAAGCTTTCTGATTCTCTCAGTAACATACTGATTCGAACCTTTATATGTTTCAGTTATTTGGAGTACTTGCGGGATTTGGAAAAGAGGGTAGACGAGGACTGGCCCTCTGTAGCCGAATCCTTGAACGAAATCCGAAAGGAGTTGCTGTCAAGGAACGGCGCTATTGTGAACTTGACTGCTGATGAGCGGACTCTCTCCAGAGCAGACAGCCATGTTGCCACTTTCCTCGATGCCATGCCTGAATCTGCAGGAAGCCTTGCAAACTGGGACCGAAGGCTGCCACTTGTGAACGAGGGGCTTGTTATCCCCACTCAGGTGAACTACGTCGGCAAGGCTGGTAACATCTACGATGCCGGATATGAACTGGATGGAAGTGCATATGTTATCTCTAAGGTTATCGGCACCACATGGCTTTGGGATCGCGTGCGTGTCAGTGGTGGTGCCTATGGAGGCTTCTGCGATTTCGACAGCCACTCAGGTTCGTATGAATACCCTCCTTTGCTCAATTTTATCCAGAGTTTCCGTGGCAGGTTGAAACCCTAACTCTAAGTCGATGATAACCCCCTCAGTTACAATAATCATCGAATACGTTCAATCCTCTTACTTTTACTCCTTTACTTCAAACCATCCGGAGGAGTGCTCACATGTGCTTCCATGTGCTTTCAGGTGTGTTCACCTACTTGTCATACAGAGATCCAAATCTAGTGAAAACTTTGGACAACTACGATGGAACAGTTCAGTTCCTCCGGGACATTGAGATGGATGATGATGCTTTGACTAAAGCCATCATTGGTACCATCGGTGATGTGGATTCTTATCAGCTGCCTGATGCAAAGGGTTACTCTAGGTGTGCTTTCTCTCCCCATTTTAAAGAATTTCACTACTCATAGAGTTTCGAATGTAATGTTTCAAGACCTAAACTTGGTTCTATCTCCTGGCAGTATGATGCGTTACATCATGGGAATCACTGATGAGGAGCGACAGAAGAGACGTGATGAAATCTTGTCTACGAGGTAAGAGCCGTACCTGAAAATCATCATATTGCAAGATCTGTGGCGTAAGAAGATTCATTCCGCAATGAATGTGGGTCTGGGGTTATCATTTAAGAATGTACCTTTAATTGATGTATAATTTATTGTGTTTGTTGTGCAGTGTGAAAGATTTCCATGCGTTTGCGGATGCTTTGGAGAGTGTGAAGCAGAGCGGAGTGATTGTGGCGGTGGCGTCAGCTGATGATATCGCCGCAGCTAACCAAGAGCGCTCTGGATTGTTGGAAGTGAGGAAAGTGCTGTAGATGTGATGGGTTTTCTTCTGATCTCTGTAGAGGTTGATATTGTACATTATGTTTAGAGCATGACAAATGTACAACTTAGGGTTTTGGCAGAACTTAGGGTTTTGGCAATTAATCTTGGAAGTAAATTTGATTATTTCGATACGACTGTTAATGGTTCTCTTGATGTGGGGGTGGTTTGATTATCTCTAAAACTGTACTTTAAAGATTTTCTCTGCTAAGTTTCAATTTCAGTATTTGTCAAAGTGGGGCAAGTGCTACATCAATAATGTTGAGACTTCCATTTTTGAGAAGGTCTTGAAACCTGTTTTATAGTTGCATTAGGAGTTGAAAATGGACACAGCCGGGTTCTGATCTTTCTGCATGGACCAGTTAAGGTGGAGAATCATAGTTGCTTGAAAACCTGCCTGACTTTTAGGTTCCGGTTGGGTCGTTACACTGTAGAACTTCTGGAGTTGCGAGAGTGTTGTGATGGACCATGTGCCTCACGCGAATTCTGAATAACGATTAAGTTTTTGTCAATAGAAGCTGACGTGAAAGATGACTCAGTCACCAAAACCAACGTTGTTGCACTTCATATTGTAAAACAATGTTTTCATTGATCGATGGCCTGGACTACCGCTTTCCGAGTCTGCTCTTGTGGATTTACTAAGTAATTGAACATTCTTGATGAGATGCATACCACTAGTAGAAACCACATGAGCCTACCCCAAAGTGATGGTGTTTTACGCCTGAGGTGGTGTAAAACACCATATGGAGTGTACTCGTTGGTCGATGGTATAGTGTGTGGTTTATCCAGGACACATTTCTTCTAGTGTGTTCTAATGCGATTACTTTCTCTTAAATTTTGAGGATAAGGAGATTCCTTCTTGGCACTATTCCCTTGTGTCTGCGAAAAACGTATCAATTTTCTTACAGAGGAAGGAAAGGTCAGAGTGGACAAATCAACTCAATCCCACACAAAACAGGGAACAGTGTCATGAGAACTTTATAATTTACTTATTTATACTTTGGAAGCCTGGGTGTGTGAGATCGTTGAACCCAGGCTTCGCTTCATCTACCAGCGTGACGACCAGTTGGTGACCAACGACCCTACAGAAGTTGGCATCGTGCAAAGGTCCAAGACCGGAACAGTCTGTCACAATGTCGAAAAAACACTACGGACACACAGGGACTATTTCTACGTCACCAGTACGATGTTGCACGTTCGCAACAATACTCATCCTGGCCCGCCCTAGTTTAAATATTCAAAAAGCAGAAGAAGGAACACGACTGTCGATATTGAGATAGTAGGTGCTCTCGAACACGACTTACTTATCTTCATGCCATGGTGAGATAGTAGGTGCTCTCGACATGTCTTACGTAGGGCCGCTTCAATGCTTTACACTATCTCCCCAAATCTCGTTAGCGCCGTCAAGTGCGGGCTGCAAAGTGCGCCTCAAAATGCGGAGGGGTATGGGAGGGGTCCAGCTGGGGGTCTTGGGGGGTCTTGGGAGGGTCTTAAGGGGGCCGGGGTCTTGGGGGGTCTTAACCCCTAAAAGTCCAAGAAAGCGGAAATCGCTTTTTGGAATTTCCGCAGGGAGAAAATTCAGCCAACTTTGACCATTATAATCTCAAAATTGGAGAAAAATTAACGGTTCTAATTTGACATTCGAGAAAAGGGTCAAGTTAACTTTAAGATCCTACGGTTGGATCTTCTAATCAATGCTTAGATTGAGTTTCTTTGCACCTGAAGTAGAAGAAGGTTTTTTTTGATAATTTAAACAATTTTGTATCAAGGACCTTTAGGGGTTAAGGGGGCCGGGGTTTTGGGGGGTCTTGGGGGGCCTTTGGGCAGGGGGTCTTGGGGGTCTTGGGGAGGGATTTATCCCATATCATTTGCAGCTACTTCCTCCCCTGAAAATGTACAAAAGGGCTGGAGGCTCCCCTCAAAAGAAAAAAAAGTTACGAAATAAAGCGCGTTCATGGGCCCATGTGGCATCCCCTCAAGGGGGTCCATGTGGCAAGAAATACCATTAGGTTAATTAATGTTGCTGCATAGTGAATCTCACTATGCAGCAACATCTTCACACTATGACCGT
Source organism: Bryum argenteum (assembly GCA_037043015.1). Taxonomy (NCBI): domain Eukaryota; kingdom Viridiplantae; phylum Streptophyta; class Bryopsida; order Bryales; family Bryaceae; genus Bryum; species Bryum argenteum. The sequence continues at coordinate 7,005,887 of CM073324.1, forward strand.
CCAAGTCCAGAGGCCGTGGGATTGAAAGTCCAAAGTTTATTGAGAGTCCAAAGAAATTTATTGAAAACAACCAATAAAATATTGTAAATTTGTAACTGAAGCCTTTGGCCGGGCTAATTGTGAAACGTCTAATTGAAAGGCCAAGCCTCTAGTCGACACCCATACGATTTGTTTGGCTTTAATCTGCTTATCTCATTATCAATTCATCGAATTTCAAAAATATTCTATTTACGTTCTTTGTTCATGGGTTCTGAAAGGGAACACATTCTTGTATTACTTTCAATTTTCATGGTCATGGAGTATGTCGTTGTGGGCATTCTAGCATTGAAAAGACTTGCAATTTTTCAGCGAAATTTCCATATGATGATGATGATGGCAATTATTATCACACAATGAAGGAGGGTGAATTATCAAAGGAGGTGTTGGCATCATCAAAGATATGGTGGTTTTTTGGACAAGACGCTTTTGAGGTTATTTTCAGATAGTGATTCGGAAAGACCTGAGGGTTAGTACATGTACATTTCAACATCTATGTGCTCTTTCAGGGCCTGTTTTCAAAATAAAATATAAACATTTAAGTGAAAGTATTGGTTTGGAAGTGGGATTGCAATTACTTTTGCTCAATTAGCAAGTGGTAATTCATTGCAAATGGTTGGTGATTTATTTGGGGTTGGATTGAGTACAACTTCTATCACTGTAACAGAGTGTTGTGAAGCAATTAGTATTCATTTGAGACCATTGGTTTCTAAGAAACCAACTTGTGATTAAATAAATCAAGTAGCAAAGGATTTTGAAGCATTTCATGGCATTCTATTTATTCTAAGAGCAATAGATGGTGGCCACATTCCTATTAATGCACCATCTTGTGATCCTATAGTGTATAGATCTTGTGATCCTAAGAGCAATAGATAGTAGCCACATTCCTATTGAAGCACATTATTGGCTTAGCGTATCATTTATATTTACTACAAGAAGTTGTAGATGTGAATTGCAAATTGTAGGATTATAATTTTGGATGGGCCGGACAAATTCACAATAGGGCATTATTTCAAAAATCTGAAATAGGGAAGAAGACTATAAAAGGTGCATTCTTACTCTACAAATTCATTAGTGATACTGCATATCCTATGAGGTCTCAGTTTTACTCATCGTTCAAAGGATAAAGAATAGGATTGTCTAAAAGAAAGGCTCATTGGAATTTTATATAGTCTAGTACTCGTATGGCTATAGAAAGAGCATTTGGCATTTTGAAAGAAAGATGGCGTTTATTGTTGAAACGGGTTACCATGTGCGGAATATGCCAAACATAGGTGCCGCATGAAGAAATAGAGAAAGTAGATGATTCAAGTGAAGAAACAAAGAAAGAGAGGCATAAAATATATGTTGGCAAATTTAACTCTAATCCATTCACTATTAGTAAAGAGCTTTTACAAGGCATAGTTAGAAAGAAAATCAAACTTTCAATTTGAAAGTTGTACATACATGATGATTACGTGATGATAACTATTACTATGATAATAACTCTAATGAAGAGTAGTCTATAGAAGGTACAGCTTATTGATAAAACGGTCAAATTGGCAATCCACCCTTTCGAGCAACTCATTAATTTTCTATCCCAACATGGGGTGTAGCTCAGATGGAAGAGCAGAGGTGAGGAGTTAGAGAAGAACGAGCGAGAGCGGCGCTACACAGTTCAATGGAACCTTAGTCGGTTTTTTCTGTTTTTAGTTACAATTTTCTCACCATTGGGAGCGCTTTTGCGTGCTTGGTCACGCGCGAGCAGTTTGTAATTCGTGGGAGTTTTTACTGAGTTTGCGTTACTTTTTCTTTGTGTGTTGAGGCAGATTACTTCTTTCTCTGGTGCATAAATGGAGAATTCTACTCTGATTGATGTTCCTATGGAGGAAGTTACCTTTAACGTACAAGAGAAGGCAACGCATGTTTCTATGTCAACAAAAGCAAACACTCTTAATCGGCCTCTAGCGCCGATTATCTCTTCTGTTCACCAGCAGGGAGGAGTAGCAACATTGCCACATGAAAAGTATTCTAAAATTTATATTCACAGAAACAGAACCTTCGCTTCTACAAAAGCACCGCGACACTACCGCCGTCAAAATGGTTTTAGGGCATTTACCAGTTTCGAATCCGGGTTTCAAAACATGAGATGATTAGGGACAATCTTTACTTCACTCTTCTTACCAATCTTTAACTCTTATCGGTAATAATTTCTTCAAAGTCACATTCTCATTGCTGGAAGGAGTAACATAGACTCTACAAAACTCTTTTTTTTTTTTTTTTTTTTTTTTTTTTTTTTTTTTTTTTTTTTTCTCTGGAAAGGAGGTCACTTTCTCGATCTCAAACACAAATTTCTCGTCCGAGAAAGAAGAAACTTCTGCTTTGATCCAGTACCCTATATAGGCGCACAATCTGGGCAAAATTGGGTTGCTTTGTAATAAAGATTGCCTTGCAATTTTAAGATCTTGTATAGGGCAAGTGATAACTCAGCTTCCTTCTGAGGAAAGACGGCTGGCCCAAGGATACGCTTACTGATTAGCGCCACGGACAAACTTCCAAATTCGACAGAGATTCTTGGTGCTACGGCTGGGTATTTATGGAACACAAAGTTGTATATTTGGGACATTCTAGTCAATGCCTGCAATGTAAAGTTTTATGTCGTTCGATCAATCAATGCAATGACAAGAGAAAATCAAGTAAGGGGAAACAACTCTTGCACAGAGGCGCTGCCACGCGCGGTGGCTTATTGCAGGGCAATCGTAGAGGTCGTCCGCCTGAGCTTTTCTCCGTAAAGAATAGTCACTTAGCGCACAATGAGGATCAGCACAACGACAAGCCTGCGTGCCAAGCTTTTCCCGGCAGCTCGCACAACCTTGCTGTTAATCTTCAGGCAAGGGATTTTGGTTAGAACTAACGCTTGGACTCTTGTAGTCTTGTTTCCTGGGGAAATAAATCAAAGCAGGTGCATGATTCTTCTTCTTGACACGTTTGGCCGCAGGCAAGGTCTCGGTTTCTCCGCCTTTGGAGCGGACTCTTTCGAAGTTTCCTCTTCTAAGCAAGTTTTATAAAGTCAAATCCAAAGTTGTGAGAGCGGAGCTGCCGACTCCTCGTGTTTCTCCTTCTAGAGAAGTGTGCCCTCGAGAGACCCAAGCGCCTCGTGTAGTGGTTGCGGGGGCTCCCTACCACCTGTCTTAGTCCCGGAGAGGTGCCGGTCAGCTGCGGATACTCACCAACTCATGATAGGTTTGGAGATTATCCACCTTCTTCGTGGTGTTGATCAGTGCAGGATTTGTGGGGTCGATGTCGTTCCCGCCTACAACCCGCCCTGCAGTCAACAACGACGTGCGTTGATCTCTCCTCGGCCTTCAGCCTATTCACTTGGGGCTCCCGCTATTTCCGGAGAGGACCCACACCCTTTTCAATATTCTCCTTAGTGCATTCCGGAGACCCTCAGAATAGAAGAGAGTGAAAACGCCAGGTTCGAGATCTTGTGGAAACTGGATATTCGTTATTTTGGGAGATTTTTTAGTGTCCCAATTTAATGAGAGGTTAGCTCAAGTCGAGCTAAAGTGCACCCCCAGAAAGTTCAAAGTTTTAACAATTAGTTGTTTTTATGAGCTAAACTGCACCGCCAGACCATAGATGTCAAAAAACACCTCATATGTCCTATTTGGACAAAATTTGAGCAAGTTTTGGCCATTTGAAAGTTTTGACAGTTGGTTATTTTGTGCAATTTCAGTGAAGTACCCTATTTGCTGGTACAGTTTAGCTCGACTCGAGCTAAACTAAACTTTCCCAAAACCATGGAATTTTCCCAATATAATGAATATCGTGTTTGGAAGAGAGAGGGGCAATTCACATGGAAATTTCATGCCCGTACACAAGAAAAGGTGATTGGCTACCCGCCCGAGCAGATTGAGGCTTGCAAGTGTTACTTGACGCAAGATCTTTTCTCTTGTTACTTACAAGTGGCCAATCTTGCAAAGGATTGCTACCATTTCCGAACCAGGCGGAGGATATTCCGTATACATGCACGTCTCGAGCTAAAGACAAATCGATTAAAGGCCCCAATCTCTGGATTCTTCGAAAGAAGGAGCTGAGAAAAGAGGACTATAATTTTGCAGCACTCTTTAAACAACTCCATGTGCTGGAAGGAGTGGGATCTCCAATCTATACGGGCACACATTATCAACGAGGATGCATTGCCGCTCATAGGAATTATTGTTGATACTAACAATAAGGTAAATCCGCTAAAACATTGGAATTACGCAAATGGTTTTACCAGTGGTTTCCTCTTTTGACAGAGACATCGCATGGAGTTCTTTTGGCTTTTATTCAGATAGTCCATAGAGACGTTCCAGTGGCTAAGCCAGATCAGTTTCAGTAGGTGAAATTGAAAAACCCAATAATTGAGACGATCATGGAAAACCCTGAAATGGGAAAACTTGTCCAAGTGTTCAACTTCACTTCATCAACACTTTGGCAGGTGGTGGGGAATTCTATTTATTCAAGAGATCAGTCTCTAGTGCCCCCACTCCATAAAAGGAATAAGGCCCAAGGTCAATTCCACATAGGATCTCCTATGGTACCTGCCAAATGACAATACAACAGATATTACTTGCCTCTTAGAACATCCGTAGCCTATGCCACGGTGTACAAGAAGTTAGAAAACATAAGAAGTTTCTTGACCTGACAAACTACAGGATGCATCTGACTTGCACATGCAAGCAGATTTTTAGGTAAAGCCAATTTTGGAGAGTCGTGGTCCAACGTTGTTTGCTTCTCCCAAAGACACCGGTGGATGCTCGATTGTCACATGTCTCCGCTTCTTTCTCCCGTCTGTGACTGGTTGTCTCCAGAAACCGCCCCTCTGAGCGGCCGCAACTCCGGCTCCGGCTCGTTTGAGTATCAGCAACGACGTGCACTGTCGACCTGGGACCACCGCCTCACAGTCCTCCCTCTACACTGAAGAATGATTATAGTGACATCTCGTCAACCACTCCTTTTCAGCCCCTTAGGCCTTCGAAAAAGGTCTCTGGCTTCTAGATTCATCAAATCGTCACAGGTGCTCCATAGCAATATTTCTAAGTTACAAGAACAGCTTGAGGTTGCGTAACACCTACATTACTTCTACAAATACACATAGCAAGGGGGTTCAACAATAAAAGTCACCTCCTCCCGTCTCTTTTTAGGTACACTTTTATCTGTTTTTCTTGCACGCTCGAAGGCTACTCCAACAACGGTTGCAGCTCTTCCCTCATAGCGGAAGAAGCAAGCTTTTGGCTTCGCGGAGTCCTCTCGTTGTTGTAGAGCGGCGTCATCAAGTCGCGACTAGTCTGGATATTGGCTTCAAGAAGGTCATGGGTTACTCTTGCGCGGCATCAACATTACTTAGATGTATTGAAAGGTACTACTTTTAGCTCCGAGCATGACAAAACTTCCTTCGACCCGGATACGTGTTAATCACGAGAGGCTGTTGGCTTTTAATGCAGAAAGAGTCCTTAGTGGTCTCCATCAAGGCCTACATCTTGTTGATCGCGTGTCAAATACAAATGAAGAGTCTAATAGCAAGTAAATCTTTTGTACATTCCAAAAGCAATCTTATTCATTGCTTTGGTTGACCTCCTTTATTGGAAGGAGTCAGTTTTTACTTAGAGGCTGATATTTTTAGAGATTAATAGCTAAGTCTCAAAACTTAGCTTAAATGGTTTAGCTTAATTGACTTATTGTGTTTCGGAACGTAGCTTGAGAGTCTACAGGGTCAACTATTACGTGGCGCCTATCAAAAAGTCTTAGGGACATTAAGTCAAAGTCGGTGGCTTTTGGTGAGCTTAGAGCTTCCCATAACCGCGAGGCAATGTTCAAATATGGGTTTTTCGCCTCGTGTTAATAACCCCGGATTACGGGTCTTCAACTCATTAGTTCCCTCAAAAAAATTCATCAAACTTGTACTAGTTTCTGCCATCTATTTAAAAATTTCGATTGCATGATTGTGAAAGTGTTGCTTACCTTCTGATGTTGGAGTTGTAATGGTTGTCAATATTTTTGCACCCTCATTTTTTTCTACTAAATTGGTTTGAAATTGCGCAATATCTATGGTAGTAGCCAAGACATGCTTCATCACTTGTCCTTGGTGATACCACTCCTCTAGAGCCTCATAGAATTCGCCCTCTTGTCAATTATTATCATTGGCCAATTTGTCTTTTTTGTTTGCATCAAAGATGGTGTTGAATTTCTTACGGCATGCCACAACCGTGCGGTTGAATTTTCAATTGGTAGCATGACAACCATCCTAGCATGAAGTCTTACCCGTATATTCCTACAACCAAAAGAGCTAAAAAAAAACTTGAAAGATGAGTGAAAGTAGCATTGAAAGAAAACCGTAGTACATGTATGGATCCTCAAACAGAGACTATAATTGCTACAAAGGGAATAGAAAGGTTAATTGGATCATCGATGGTAAGTAGGTGGAAGGTGTGGTATAAGGGGATGAAACTCTCTCTACTGAATGGAGGGAGACGAGGGTTTAAGTCTCTGTGTTCATATCCCCCCTCTTAAGTGGTTTGGGGAGAAGGGGGTTGGGCACTTGCATATGCACCGGAGCTCCACTAAGGCAAAAGCCCTTAGGTCCTCCATTAGTGCGAATCCTCCATCCAAATTTTATTTTAATTTTGACTATTAGGGCAAAAATTATGTACCTTTTTTTTCACCCTTCCTTACAAATTCACGCTCCATCTCTCTTTTGAGCGCAATGAGTTGAAGCACCCCAAAATCCTCCCACTTTTGATTTGCCTCTTCTTCTTTCCCTCCTCCAACTTTTATCACTGTTTTTAGAGCCTTTGGAGCCTTTAGTGTCTTCGGAGTCTTTCCCTTATGAGCAACTGTCTTTTTGGAAGACCCTACAATCTCACAATCTTCTTCTTCTTAAACAACCCTCTCTGTTAACTTTTCAACATTCCTCTCTTAGACTATTCTCTCTCCATAAATTAAGCTAAGTAGGGTTGAAATGCTCCATAAGAATATGAGGCCAAATTAATTTCATTCTCCACTAGATCCGGCCAACAACAATAGTATGGGTTGTGAGCAAAATGATCTATTTGTCCTCCTCTGGAAAAAATTGAAAGAGCAAAGATTTGCAAAAAAAAAACCAAGAGCACTTTCACCAAAGCCAAATTTTAGTTTTATAACCTTTATCTAGAAATTTTAGATTTGAAGTCCAAAACGGGCAGTTTAAAATAAAAAAAATTTTAAGTATTTTTTTTAGAAATTATTTCATTACCAAATTACTATTGAAATTCCAAAGTATCCGAAGTCAAAAAGTTTACCAATTTTACAAGGGCAGCCTCTAAAACTTTCAAAAACAGTCTCCACAATTTCTAGTAATTTTACAATTTTTTCTTTCAAAAATTGCCAAAATTCGAGATTTTGGATTTTTTCCAAGATTTTTTTTTCATAATTCACATTCTCATAAATGCACCTACTCACCGTCAAGATTTTTCTTAAACTAAATAAATCATATGTGGTGCTTGTTTTACTAAATGGTTGTTTTCAGACCTTCTTTCATAAATTAATTTACATTAAGGTCAAAAAGTGGAATTGGTCTCTAAAATTTTGCATGAGCCTACCCAACTTGATTTCCTACATGCAAAAAAATGAGGGAAAAATGTTTGGAGTAACAATCATCAAGTTGCCCTTGGCACCATTTAGACAATGCCTCTCACGTAGCGGCAAAAAAAAGTGCTGGTCAAACTTTGATTGTTACGATCTCACAAATGACAAACATCCAACGGTTGAAATTTTGACAAGTTCTTTGTATTCAAGTTAGGTACAAGATCTAACGGTTCAAAGTCTAAAATCAGAAAGAAAAGTTTCTCCATTTCCCCATTTCCCAACGAAGGTGAAAAATGGCAGTTTTTGGTTGTGGAGGTCGAGGAAATGCCTCGATTTTTAGGGGTTAGAACCTTCGTACACAATCTTACTGGTGCTTAAGATCACTGCCCATCTTTTGAGAAGCACCGCTCCAGTTTGTGTTACAGAATTTGTAAGTAGAGAGCGTGGATTACTTATACTCAAAAATCGCACCGTTTTTCCACGTATGACCTTCCTGCTCCACTTCGGCTCTCAATCCTTGAATTCTTTATGATTTCCCTCTCTTAATACAAGGTGATATAAATGAATTTATGATCAATAATTTGAAATTTGTAATTGTACGATTTAATACCTACCTCGTACATGTATACCATATAGTTATAGGTATTGTAGTGAAAAGGGATAGGAAATGTGATAGAAATTCGAGTTTCTTAAAAAAAATGCAGAAAAAGGGAGGCGGGAAGCAAAAGGTGTCACCTCGGGCCTATTGTTCTAGACATCTTGTCTCCTCTTATTGTGAGCTACTGTACTTACTCCTCAATTTGGCACACTTTTACAAAATAATTGTTTCTATTTATGAATTCCGCAACCTAAATAATATACAATTTTTTAGAGTTTTGGCATCACCATTACGTTTTATACTATGTCTTCATTGGAATTTTGGCATCATCTAGATTTTGAACTGCGTCTTATTGTTTCAAATCAATCTACTTCTATGATAAAATACTGTATGGCAATCCTTCCTACCCACCAACATACCAACCTACCATATACAAACCTACTAACCTACGGACTTACCAACCTACATATCTACCTTCTTTTATGTCTTGTGGATTATGTATAACAAAATTTTAAAAACTCGGGCATATATATAAAATTACAAACATAATATTGTTTGAGGAAATGGTTGATACTGAATATTTTTTTAAATGTACCATATAACAAGCTTTCCCGTCCGTACGAGGGGAACCTTACTAGTTTATAATATTATGTCATTGTTCATACTATGCTTGTTGGTTTTTTATCAATACTTCCAAAGTAGAGATATAAGACCATTGTAGAACCTACTTATTGGAGTTAGGGCTTCTACGTACTACTCTTGAAATTTGATTGCACTACTTGGGGCCCCTAATTGCTACAATTGTTGCCCCAACCCCGGCTTTTGCTGGGATCTACAGCTGTAGCTACTACGGCTAGACTATTTTCTTTCATATAAATTTTAGAGACACTTCTATATTTTAATAACTCAAAAAATGCTATTGCATATAAATAAATTTAAGTAAATCTAATCCCAAGTTACTGTGTAAGTTAGTGCCACCACAATGTTCTTGAACTCCAAGACACTACTCTTAATGTCACTTTGAAGTTAACTAACTCCAAGTGATTGGTTAAAGAGAGGTTTGCTAACTTCCTTGATGCACTCTTCATTCATTTAATAATGAGTACATTCCTTAAGATACACAAACAATTTCATTTTTTAATTTTTTTTTTTAAAGATTTTACTAAGATACATCATTTGATTGATCTTTGGAAAAGTCATTTTGTAATTCTTCAAATTTTTAACAGATTTTTAAGAAAATTTCCTAAATTTCAAGAAATTTGGAATTTAATTATTTCATGCCAAATGTGAGGGACGTGTACGATAATAGCTCATGGTGATAACAAAATAACCTTTTACACTATAACAGGTATTGCCACATATCCAAAAGTGAGAAAACAAACTCCAAGTTCTCATGTGCCATAGAAAAGCTGTCCCTCCAACACTTCCCATCACTTCTCAACAGGGTTGTCTTATTAGACAAAATTCCTATTCATTTGTCAAACACAATTTAGATGAGGTGTATACGCAGAAGTTTCAATGTATCAAATGTACATGTCACTTAAATCTTGTTTGACAAATGAATAAGAATTTTGTCTGATAAGACAACACTGCTTCTCAAAGACCTAGGGAGTCACTTTTCACCCCATTCTCCACTCCTCAAGAGGATTTAATCAGGATTACAATATTACGTAGATATTAGTGCATGGGGTAACTTTTGGTATAGAATACTATTTCTAAACTATCTTGAGATCACTGTTCAATTTTGGCTGCTATTGATATCAATCTTTTCTTCAGATCACCAATTGCATCACTTCCAATAAATTCTTCCACTTGCAAAAAAGTGTGCATGTTCTCACATTCATTGTTACAGTTTTGATGATTAGTGTTATAACACTATGTGGACGTGTGACATCTAGCGTTACAGTTCCCAATGAATGCTTGTAACACTAATCAAAAACTCATGTGTAGTGAAATCTCAAGTTCAATCTCCATGGTGTTGGTGAGATCATTGTGTTTAATCCTTGGGGTCTGAAACGGGTAGCCCAAAATTGGATCACAACATCTTTTAGACTTGGGCATCATGAATGGTGCACTTTTCGAACTTGGGCATCATGAATGGACCAATCAATGATGAGCTTGCAACCTTCTACAAGTTTATGTACAACTCAACCTACCTACCACGATCCTTTCAAAGCACAAAATCACTCATACAGATTGTGCTTTGATTTGTAAAATTTCACTCTTTGAATGCATCACAAGAAGGTGACCAGTTTGACATCAAAATATAAGTGAAATGTTGAGTACAATGAGAGCTACAAGGCATATTCTCTTGGAAAACAGCCCCTCGGGCTTGCAAGGACCTTTAAGGGTTAAAGCCGAAAATATGACTTTTTCTCAATAGGATAGAAATTCATCAAGCTTTGGAGGTCATACGAATGATCTTGATGTATCTCACATGACCAACTTGTGCATCCTCTTCTACAACGGATGCTTGAGGATATTGCTAACTCTTCCAAAAAGTATAATTTGGTTTCGTCTTACTTGCTAGCGAGGAAGTTCATTTTCCAATTAAGATTGAAGAGAATGAATTCACTATCCAAAGCGTTTCGGAAATAAAGTTCAATCATTTGCAGTTGAAAAAATTGAAGATTTTGAAGATTTAACCTCTAATAAAATTTTCTTCTTGCAACTTGTCTAAGTCACAAAATTCTGACCTTCCTTTAGATTAATCTCAAAAATTCTCAATCTAAGCATTATTTAAAAGATCCAACCGTAAGATCTCAAAGTTCACTTGACATTCTTCTCTAATACCAAATTTGAACCGTTCATTCTTCTTCATTTGTGAGATTATAACGATCAAAGTTGGCTGAGTTGGAACCTCCAAAGACCGTTCCGGGTTTTAATTACAGGCGATAAATTTACTCGACAATTTCACATGGGAGTATGCAGAAATTTGATGATGACAAAGGGCCACTTGTTGACACTCCTTCTCCAAATTTACATGCTAAAAAGCGCAATAGGTGGCTCTATCTTTAGTGTTTTTGCATGTGAAAAGCAAACAGCTGGAAAATCTCCATGTTAGTATTGTCAGTGACTGAATCAATCGAATGGAGTTGAGCATGTGATTCCAAGTACTGGATGAGTGTGGACAGGATGCTTATAAATGTAGTACTGTGAACTACTTACAGCGACATTGATTCATTAGTGTGCATGAGTGCAGTACCTTCATCCAAGTCTTGTCAACTTTGACCGGAATGTGTACAATTTTACCTGTTTTGTTGACAAGTCATTGTTGATGTTGTTGACAATTTTTCAAGAATTCGTGATTGATTGACCTAAAATATACTAAATAGAGCTAAGAATAAAGTGGTTTATATCAAAATAGAATTGAAATTTCTCCAAATGATGGTATAAAATGCTACATTATTTCTCTGAAAGAATTTGTAATTTGGCAATTTGGATCATTTTTGTGAACATGGCGGTTGTTTGAGAATTGAGACATATTCTCTTGTTTCAGATCTAGATGTACACTTTCTTTAGGGCATTGTACAATTTTGTAGTAGAGTGATGCAAATTATCTCGGAAATTGGTGAATTCTTGTATAGTTAATGGGGTTCAAGAAATGAGGTTGATTCTCTCTCATCTATAGCTTTGGTTGAAGAGGTCCAATTGGAAACCACAAGTGTGGAATAGTTGTGACGATTATGAATGTTTTCCAAAGACATGTCTTCTTGTGTCTCAAAACATTAATCTCGTATCTTCACGAGCAACCCTCCATGCATTCCATTCAAGTGTTCTACTATCAACAAACTTTTTCCATATTCTCATCTGAGTTTGTGCTAGTGTTGTCTTATCAAACAAAATTCATGTTCATTTGTCGAATACAATTTAGATGAGATGTACATTTGATAGATTGAATACGACTTAGATGTACATCTCATCCAAATTGTGTTTGACAACTGAATAGGAATTTTGTCTGATAGACAATTCTTAGATATACATCTCATCTAAATTGTGTTTGACAAATGAATAGGATTTTTGTCTGATAAGATAACCTTGATTTGTGCAGAGAGTAGTGAGCATCGTTTTCAACTTTTTCTAGGAGATGAGATATAACAATTTTCATGAGATTGGTCTTGAAAGTAATAAACGTGGTGAAATGAAGGGAACCATGGATGTACGGTTGTTCACAAATTCCGTCCATTTTTTGATACTTATCTATAGAGAAATGTTTTCTGTGGATACCGGTCTATTATAAGAATATAAGTAGTTATAAACAATGTTTATTTAATAATAAGCCTCTAAAATATAAGTAAGTGGAGATCAAATGTTTCGTCACTTTTACCTACTTATGGTCACTAATGTAGATGAATTTCATGTACAAAAGAATCTAAAAAAATCCCATGAGATGTGTTTCATATGTATACTTATATATATATAGCAAGAATAGTAATTTGCTTCTTATTTTAAAAATATGATGTTCCGTCAAAATAGCATGTTGTGCACTCATTTTAGAAGATTACATCTTTAGTGTTTAGATATCAAAACATGTCATGGTTGTTTCAACGTTTGTTGTTGTATAAGGTAGAAGTACCTAAAACTACCAGCACCCCCAGAATCAACCTATAGGTCTCCCCATAACTGCACCTAGCCTGAACTAGCATTGTTAGAACACTCAATTCAAACTGACCAATCAAAACAATAAAAGAGCTGGTGGTTTTGGGTCGAATCATGAATGGAAATTTGTACCAGCTAAGGTGGTTTTTGCATACCCTATAGGTTGATTGCGGGTCCTGCATTACTTTACTATTTGAAAATTTGTATTAATTCATGTATTTTACAAAAAAATATAGAAAAATTACAAACCTTCCTCAAAACTATCTTGCCACCCCCAAAAAATTACCCACTATAAATAGACCAGCTACAAATGGGCAAATTTTCTTATGTTGGTGGTTATGGGTACTTCGACCGTACTTAAGTTTCAGAAAACAATATCCATCTTCATAAATTAGGAGGGGTGATATTTAGTGGATTGTGGTATTCCTCCTATTTCTTTTAAAAAGGACTTCAAAATTCATTGAAACTTAACTATGGATAGTGTTGTCTTATCCATTGAAACAAAATTCCGATTCATTTATCACACATAATGTAGATGAGATGTACATCTGATACATTAAAGTCATCTTAGATGTACAGTACATCTCATCTAAATTGTGTCTAAGGAATTTTGTCTGATTATAAGACAACCCTACTATGGATGCCTATATAGTAGAATGATTAAGTTATTACAAAACAATAAGAGTACATTACATAAATCGATGAACCTGATTTCTCTTAGAACAAAATAGACTTTTCTTTCAAGTAACAAAACTCCTTATGTTTGAGTTACACCAGTTTTATCGTATGCATTCATGAGCTCGTGCACAGGTTTGCCTGTCAGTCAGCTAGTGGGACATTTTAAGGCTGCTACTGCCATTTTGGATGCTATACATGTCGGTTACATACACTCAAAATTGGCATCAGAGGGGACAAAATCATTTCCTTCAAACGAAAGGTGGGAACGCCCATAAATCGATAGTTAAGCAATCCTGGTGATGGACGTGATGCTAAGAAACCAAATATAATTGATCAGCATTAAAATGTGGACTGTGAATGCATCGCAGTATGTAATTTAACACATATTCTGTTATAATGGAAATATTCAAATTATCAATTCAATGATAGTTGAGCTTGAGTCGAGCTAAATGTACCTACAAATTGGGTACTTCAGTGAAACTGTACAAAACAAACAATGGTTAGCATTTTTAAATGACCATATCTTACTCTGAAAATTTTGTCCAAATTGAGCATACGAGGTGTTTTTGGATATCTACAGAAAAATTAGATATGCCTTGTCCAGAAGGTTCTAAAATTACGTCCACACGTACCTGTCCAAACTTGAGATATATGAATATGTACGGTTTCTTCTGGACTCACACCTCACACCATGGAATTTAGACGATTTCCTCTGCACACTCTCCACACCATGGAGGTTCAGTTTCGTATGTTCAATGTTGATTTGAGAGAACCTACTGTACAATTGTAATGGGACAGGGGAGGGTAATAAGAATGTGAAACTGACATCAAGCTTCAACACTGCTTGGAGTAATTTATGTGTGGTCGATTTGACTGCTATCAGTGAGGAGGATTTGTGCGGAGAGTGAGTGGCAGGGATCGAAGCAACGGTTTGTGAGGTCATGTATCTCCTGTCAGGTGCTCTTGTAAATGCGCACTTCGGAGCTCTGGCACACAATTAATTCCCCCCCAGTCCCCCACCTTCATGTCGCCAATCAGTCTCCACCGCATCATCATCGTTACATTCCAACCTGCATTATTCTGCCACGCCCCAACTGGCCCGTCCAACTCTTAATACTAACATTGTATGCTCAGTGAGCTGTAGTACTTGCAAACCTTAGCCAGGCTCTGCTGATGATGAGCAAATCATATGAACCCAAGTGCACTAATAATCATTTGCGCCCCAGTCATCTCCAGGAATCTCCACCATCTCATGGTATCCAGTGTTTCTCTTAAGATGATCCGCTTTTGACCAGAAAAAGTAAGTTTTTCATGGATCATCTGCATGGATCGACAAGGGAGGAGGCGGAGGTGCATGTGAAGAGGGGGAGCTCACCAATTGCACCTGCAGGACACCCACATGAGGAGGATGACAGTTCCAGCTGCACCGCGGTGTACACTTTTGGACGCTAGTTCCAGTGGAGAGTACTATATCTCGCAACTCACTCCACTCCCCATTGCACATCAGTCAGTCGATAGCTAGATCACTAGCTCAATCGATCAGGTCGAGATGGCGAGGCTTTCCAGTTTCGCGCTGCTGCTGCTGGTCATCTGCAGTCTGGTGGTGGTGTCCCACGCCAGGCTTCTGAGCGAGGACTTCCAGGACGCCAAGTTCAAGGGCAAGGAACATGGCAAACCGAAGCTGCCCTCTCTGCCGAAGCCGAAGCTTCCCATGTTGCCGCCGAAGCCGAAGCTCCCGAGCTTGCCGAAGCCCAAGCTACCCAGCTTGCCGAAGCCCAAGCTCCCCAGCTTGCCGAGCTGCCCTCCTCCTCCTACACCGCCTGTCTACGAATCTCCTCCCTACACTCCGTCTCCCGTCTACAAGTCGCCGTCGCCGCCTGCCGGTGGATACTAGAAACACACACACAAACTACTGGTAACAATCCATCCTGCCCTTCTTACTTCTTTCTCACTTACATTCATGTGCTTCAATCAATCAATGCCAGTTTATTCAGGGACCATGAGATTTTTAGTGCAAGTGGATAAGTCGTAAAGAACATCACTTCCTACACTTCGTACTGGAGATATGCTATGTTTATTTAGCAATGCTGAAGCTCTGAGCGGATCTCGATGATTCTGATGAGGGTTGTGATGTTTGGCAGATGAGCGTTGAGATTCATGGATCAGTACTGGGATTGTGGTGATGGATGTTCGAGGGAATTCCTGCAGCTTAGACTGGAGGAGTAATTTATGGTTTGTAGCAGTATATGTTAGTATTGTTTGTGTGTACAGGTTGATGAATGTGAGGCTTTCGATTACATGTGGAAGTGAGATTCAACAACTTATTACATAAGTAATGTGGTAGAGTTTTGTGCAATTATATCTGGATTCTTGGTAGCCTTTGGTTTATCAATAAATCATTGACGTACTGGTGAATGTACCAACATTGATTCCAGATGCAATTTCCTTCTGGTGAATTCTTTAATCTATGTTCTGTTACTCAGACACTTCTATGGGACAGTATTTTGATGTTTTATCGACTAAGAGCTTCATGTAGTTTCAGTTTCCGTCACTATTGTCTTATTGGACAAAATTCCTATTCATTTGTCAAACACAATTTAGATGAGATGTACATTTGAAACATTGATGATGTCTTGGATGTACATCTCATCTAAATTGTGTTTGACAAGTGAAAAGGAATTTTGTCTGATGAGACAACCTTGGTTTCGGTTATTCCAATGTGCTTTTGAGTCATAAAGCTTTGAAATCACCAATATGTGATAATTTTGTTGAGAAATTTAGGGATGGCTCTTAACGATGTCTTAATCCTCTTAAATTTACATGATTTATACCCATATAGGACCTATGAAACCTAGTAAAAAGCTTGATATTCATTTAACTAGAACTTGCATAATTGTTCTGTGAAGTGCATGGAGGTATAAATTTCATAAGTAAGGGCCGGATTTGCATTAGGAAGGAAGAACAAATAAAATCTTTAACATGTTTAGTGTACAAGTTCAAGTAGTAGAATCTATGATTACATACTCAAAAATACTCAAATGTTCTACCTTTCAGAAATGAAAAGGGGTAGTTTTGAGGCCTTGCGCCTCGAAGAGTGATTGGCAGTACATCAACTCTTTCAATACTCTCTTAGAAGTGTGCTAGAAGCAATTTGTACTAATATACATTGCTGATTGCTTAAGTGATTTATACCAGATTAAGCTAATATACATTGCTTAGGTAATTTATACCCTTGCATCATTTAAGGTAGAATGCTCAAAATTTGTCGGAGGTCACGAACCGCACTCTCTTCCAAACAAAGCACTCTCCTCCAAACAAAGCACGATATACATTCTAGCTCTTAGATCCAATTCTCAATGTACTTAATGTGAACAATTTAGATTGAAAGATTTTTGGTGCCCCAGCCAATGGCTTCCACTTCCAAAATTCATAACTAATTCAAGATGTATTCAAAAATATTGATTCCACTTGGTTCAAATTCCAACAATTTTCCACATGTACCAAAATCGATTCCCTAAGCCGCCCCCCAATGAGCTTCCAAATTGAACGGTCATTGAGCATACTCCATTCCAAGAATGTGGTTAAAGCATCGTCGATTTATAAGTTTTCAAGGAATTAGTCATTACAACATAATTTCTTCAATAGGTGGCCTCTCCTCGGACTTCATCTCCATATTTTGCTCATCCTCAAACTAAATGGAAATGTTCTAACGCTCAAGCAACGTCTGAAAGTAAAATGCAAGCAAAATGAACTACAACGGTTGAGTGAGCAATTCTAACTCACAACTGAAGGGCAATTTCGTTAAAATGGTAATATTCCAAGCATCAATATTCTACACTATTCTATATACCAAACTTGTACATCTAGAATGGCAACTTGCAGAGTTTTAGAATGGCAATATTTTGTAAGAATGATGACACTATGTTACAGCCAAGGTTGTCTTATGAGAGAAAAATACTATAATTAATTTGTCGGACACAATTTAATGAGATTTACATCTAAGACGTCTTCAATGTATCAAATGTACATCTCATCTAAATTGTGTTCAACAAATGAATAGGAACTTTGTCTCAAAAGACAACACTAGTTCCAACAGGTAAAATCACCCCTACAACTGTGATATCATTGCCAATTTCTATGCCATCAGTGTAGCCCTCTATAATATCACCTCCTCAACACATGTTTTTGCGTGTTCTTGGTCACTTCTCAACCATTTTACGGAATAACACCATTTTTAATGGAATTGAGGTTTTCACTTCTCGTTGCACGGAGTTTAAATCCGATTCTCTACATACATGTGATTATGTGAACCAGGGTTGTCTTGTGCGACAAACTCGACACGACGTCAAACACGACATGTCATACAGACAACAGACCCTTTGTTTGAGAATATACCATATACTTAGGATATTCTAGAATATGCCTACATATTCTTGGATATTCGAGCATATTTCATCCAGATTGTCTAACGTACCAGACACCTGACGAACATGACAAACACAACGAACATGACAACTCCACAGACATTGTTAAAAATGTGTCGAAGAAGACAACCCTGATGTGAACCTCAAAAGAGTGAGTAGCCGGCTCAGTACCATTTCCAAAGAACGGTACTGTAACAATCCTTGTTGTTTGAGGGAAGCAGGTGAACTTTCACAGACATGAAGTCTGCAACAAAAACCTTTTCTTTGCCGGATCGATGAAAGACCAGAGCACGAAAGATGACTGTCAATGGCACAGTCTTGCTAAGGTGATAATTTGATTGTAGACTGTACAATCGATTGTGTGCATGTGCACCTGAAAGCGACACTCTTTTATCGCATTTTTTTTTTTAGTAGATGTTAAGTCTGAGCGTGTTGCTATGGCCAATATATGGTAGAAGTACCTAAAACCACCAGCACCCCCACTATCAAGTATCAACATGTAGGTCTCCCAATAACCGCACCTAGCCTGCACTAGCATTGTCAGAACACTCAATTCAAACTGACCAATCAAAACAATCAAAAAGCTGGTGGTTTTGGGTCGAATCATGAATGGAAATTTGTACCAGCTAAGGTGGTTTTTGCATGTACCCTATAGGTTGATTACGGGTCCTGCAGTACTTTACTGTTTGAAAATTTGTATTAATTCGTGTGTTTTACAAAAAAATAATAAAAAATTGCAAACCTTCCTAAAAAGTATCTTGCCACCCAAAAAAAATTACCCATTATAAATAGACCAGCTACAAATGGGCGAATTTTCTTATGTTGGTGGTTATGGGTACTTCGACCATATTGTGTTTTTTGCGTATTTGCATGTTTTCTGGTTCGTACAGGTCTTGTAGTAAGTCTACTATGAAAGGAAGTTTGTATTTGGAGCAGATAGCTTTCCCTTTATACTTTGCTTGCCCCTGCTATTTCTGTGACATGCATTGTAATCTAGAAGGATTTTAGTGTGGAATTAGATACGGTGTATGGAAATACGTCCCAGAAGCCAACCCAATTGGCTCAAAGATTTGCTCCGCAATTTTTTTGAGGCATACGCATCATAAATACACTTCTAAGCATCCTTGCAATTGAGTCGATTCGTGACACCTTACAAGTTCCAAGCACTCTACCATAACGCTAGTGTGTTAGTAGTTGGTCAGCAAATCAATCCAGTTCAAGCCTCTACGGTGTTGAAAAGAATTTCTTATTTAACCCTAATTATTTTAAATGATTAGATGTAGATTTAGAGTTTTGTTTCGAGAAATGTACCACAAATTTGTGATCAAAGAAGTTCAATATGACACATAGAAAATCTCATTTCTAAATCTTTTCTACATTTTCCAAATTTATGAATCTCAATGTGTGTACATTCTACAATTAAACTATGTGTGTAAAATGCAATTACGTTCAAATCAAGTAAAGACTTGTTCGATTCTATGTTGAGTTTTGGAATTAAAACAATGCATTTACACAAAATAATCGTTGCGCTGAAAACCAATGCTCTTCTCAACTAGTAGAATCTTATGCTGATGGGCAAAGTTTTGGACAAGGTTGAAACTACTTCCAAGATAATAGCCTTTGAAACAATTGTTGTGTAACAAAAACTCATAAAGAATTTAGCAGAGACACTCCTTCAAAAATCTTGTTACCTTTCCCACTTTAGAATCAAAATGATTGTACCGAAACTCAATTGACCCTACACTTCAACTTACTTGACAACCTCCTGCAGTGACTGGCAAAATAACATTCACCACCGCTTGGACTTTCCCCTGCATGTTCACCACGGTCCAAAGGTAGGTAGGTCCGATCAGGTACATGATCTTTTAATAAAGTGATTTTAAATTTGATTCCTACCTACAATGCAGAAACTGTGGGTACGTTTCAGATAAGGCATCCAGAATGCCTCGTCAGACAGGCATTATATTGTCTTTAGAATCTCAAGCCCCTTTTAGCATAGAATATTCAGAATTAGGGGATCAAGAATGAAAAACCAATGACTGCATGTCCAATCACTGATGTACGGAAGTCGTCGTTTGAGGTACTTTTAGACTCGTCAAGGTAAAAACTATACGTTTCATCATTTGAGTGTTATTTCAAACACAATAAAGAGAAAGCCATTTATAAGAGCATCGCCACTACACTAAATAGGTAGATTAGTGTTAGATTTTTATAAGATTTGAAAATGCTACAAGTTTTTACTTTTGGTACTAAAAATTTACCAAGGGTATTGATTCCGTTACTATGGAAGGATCCCCATCTTGACCAATGTAGGGGGTAAAATAATTACCAACAGTAAAAACTTATAACGTGTTTATATAAATTAGTGTATCTAACACTAATCTACCTATTTAGTGTAGTTGGGGGCGGGGGTTAGAGAAAGGTATAAGAGTAACATCATCACCAGTTGTGGGCGGGGCTTGCCTGCAATTGACCTCAAGCCAAATTGAGAGTGGGACTTACAAGCTGCCCCACCAAGATGATATTTTTAACTTTTAGTGACCGTGTGTTGTAATGACTGTCTTCCAGAAGCCTACGACCCCATCTCTCCTATCTTATTGCCTTGTTGAAAAGAGAATCTTCAAGCTATAGTGGCTTAAGTGGAACTAGAGAGAACTACATGTTTTGCGTGTCGTGCTACTTGCCCTCTAGGCCATTTCCCCTCTATTAGCTCCTTTGTGGGGATTGTTTGGGGCTAGAGTGGCCTCAAAGCTCCATTGCATTGCCTGCGAAGCCATCCCATGACGATGGTCTAGTCTTACACTTTTCAACAAAGTGTTGAGATATGTGCTTCAAAATTACATGCTCTATAAGCTTGAAGAGAGTAACACTTGGAATAATTTCATTCTTTGTGCACATGAAGGGCACCTCTCTAATCATACATGCATCTCGGATTATATCATTAACCCCTAAAGGTCTGAGCGTGCCGTGGCGACCAGTAGAATACGAGTAGAATACGGTGTATTTTGGTTGTATTTGAAGTGAATGCACACCTTTAATGGGTTTGAGTTCAAAGAAGAAGTTGACATTTGAATTAGTGCGGTTCTAGTGAGCTATTATGATTCCAGTTTAGAGTTTCTTGTTGGTATCAAATCCTAATTATACGACAGCGTACATACTATCCCCAAGGGACTTTTAAGGGTTAAACTCCACATTGACTTGTATGGGGTCATGTCGATTCAACTTGTTACAACACGCCATGTTCAATTTATCCTTTCAAGTATTTATTTATATACAAATCTGAGGTGCAGATAGGGAATCTCTAGCTACTCTTCAATCTTCGGTTTCTTTTTCAAGTCAGAGTAGGATTCAATGAGTCACCGAGACAGTCCTGTCACAATTGCTCCGACGTGCTTGTACTGAAACTGCAACAAAAGCGTGCCAGGCTGCTCTCAACAATTGATCGTAGCAATACCATAATCACGAATTTATACACTGGTCAGTTCGTACACTGTCCGCAAGACAGACAATCATGCATACACTGATCTCCGTTCTCGTACCTTCCTCTCTTAACCTGTTCAGAGTCCTAAAGAGTTTGCAATACTGGTAACTATCAACAATTTATGAGTATTTGCACCTAAGAATATGGGTATTTACTATCCTACTTCATCTTGGCATCCAGAGGGGAAGGATGCTCGCAAGTGCACGGCACGATCGGAGGCTTCACATACGGCAAGTCCTTGTGAGAGTCACCGGTATCCTTGACACCGAGCGGACAGTACTGGCCCCTACTTTTATCAATCCTGGCCACAACACTGGGATGCAAAACCTCGCCGACAGAAGTGCCAAGAGTGCGCTGATACGCTTTCGATACCATCGCGTATACTCCGAACGCCATGTTTTTGAAAGATTGTTCCGGCACTGTCCGCCAGTGCGGCCACTGATCACCCGCCTTGTAGGTCCACTTGTAGTCTAGTCCTAACGCTATCGCCTTGTCTTGCATGTACTCGTACGAGAGCTGCCACAGATCATCGTTCTGTACTCCGCCACCGACATTCGAATGGGATCCCACAAACCAGCACTGCTCCAACACCTTCATAGATCGATGATAAATGACCACGGTTAGAATAATACGGTCTAATTTTTAGTAAAAGAATCGAATGATGTATTGTAACTATGAGTACCTTGTTCTGTTTCTTCATGTTGAGCCAGAGTGTCGGTGCGAAGTCTTCTCTGTGTTCGTCGATTGCTAGAGCATGGTAAGCTTCATCGACGATGCAGGGTAGTCCTTGAGAGTGGAACTGATAGTGGTTTCGGTTAATCGGGGTGTAGCTGAGGATGTGCATTATCGGCTTGAAGATGGTTTTCGATTGAAACGCCGAAGCGGGGACGCCGAGTGCACCGACAGTGTCCCAGACTCCGAGCATTTTGACTCGGACGTTTCGGGTGTTGTTTGCCGCGAATTCCTTCATCTTCGGATCGTTGATGTTCACTTTCTCGTTGCGGTAGAGTGCGTAGGCTTCTTCCACTTTGCTGTCCGAGGTGAGGTCCTTCTTAAGCACGCCGCGGCACTTGTGCAGGAGGGAGACAAAGGACCGAGCCGAGTAGGCGCCTCGGGAGAAGCCGAAAATGAAAATCTCGTCGCCTTCGTTGTAGATTTTGGACAGCCATTCGTATGCCTCTTTGATAATTTCGGACAGGCCGAATCCCATTGTGGCGCCCAGAATCTTGCCGAACCAGTTGGTGCCGACGCCGGCGAAGTACTTCACTTCTTGCTCGACTCCGTCTTCGACAGGACCTGTGTCGATTGCTTCCGCCATTCGTGCTACGTTTGTCCAATCATCGGGCTCGTTCCATGTCCCGTCGAACAATATAACCAATCTTCGGTGCATCCCTGGCATTCTGCATCAACGATATCCACATTCTCAACCACACTCATGGAGACTGCCAACTTGCCAATTTCACACCCAATCAACATTCTCAATCACACACATCGAGAGCAGAACCGACTTGCCAACATCACAATGACAGAACGATTCAGCACGGAAGCAGTACCTGCAAAGCAAAGGATCGATTACCCTGAGCTCTAATCAAATCAGCAATCTGCAAGCACATATGTTTCCGGAAGAATCGCAGCTCATGAGGGATTTATACTCGTCAGTGGATGCACGCGATGAGCATGGGAGCTCGGGGACCTGAAGAAGAAAGCAACATGCAGTGCTGCACTAATATAATAATAGAGTTGAAAAAACCGCTCAAAGCAACACTAGGCATGAAAAGCGTGTGCACTCCAATCAGCATGGTTTTCTTGTTCAGCTCTTGTCTGCACATGCTAGTTCTGTACGTTCCGGCACCTGTTGATAAGAAGCGGCTTACACCGAAAGTGAATTAGATCTGGGAATGTCAAATGCCAGATCACTTAACTACAGCGAAGATGACATGCTTCTGCATACATAGGTCTTGTCTGAGTGTTAGGTTGACATGGCCAAAAGCAAAACATCACACAGGTTCAGGCCTGGTTACTTTGATGATGTCAAGTTTGTTCCATTGGAGTTACTTCAAGATGAAAATTGCTCCCACTTTGAGAAAAGACACTGTTTAGTTACATTCAGACAGCTAAGAGAAAACCAACATGTTCATTGACCCTCCGCAATGATAAAGACCACGCACGCTCAGAAACTTCACCCCATAACTACCTCACTATCTGCAATAAGTGTATCCTCAATACCAAAGTGTACGATCCTTAACTTTCAGAGGAGCTCAATTCTTTGTCTAATATTCCTTCCATGAGAAAGTCCAATACTTCAGATTCCCGCATATTAAAAAGACATAGTCGAACTGAGAGCACCCTAGATTATACAGAACATAAGGGTCATAAGATTCACGTGACCAAGGCATTTGAAGAGATGCAGTACACACTGACACTGATTCCTCTTACAGTACAGTATAATGTGGCATTCCCATTTGGGTACATGAGTACATCCGTACCTTTTGTCACAAATGATTCACCTGTAAAATACAATATTCTAAACAGGGGAATCTCTCTACCGTCTATAAAGAAAAAGAGCTTGGGGGTAGAACCTACGCTTGGGGAAGAAAAAATTATTCATAAATTTCACAATTTTATATCTACCGTAGGTTAGGGGCCGGTTCGACACTTGTTTGTCGAATAATTAATTAAAGTGAAAAATTTGCATTCGACTAAAAAAGTTTTTTTTCTTTTTTTTCGACTTCTGTTTAATTATTATTTTTTAAATCGGTGCCTCTTCCTTGTTTTCAGTGCGGAAAACGAAGACAGTCACTTATTGTAAAGTGCCAAAATCTGCACTGTTGTTTGATGTTTCCATTCACCATTTTTTTTTTGGTGCTATATTCCATGTTTTGTGCGTCAGTTTTGTGTGTGTGTGTCAGTGCCTTTCTGAGTGAAGGCGGCTTCATTGATATATAATTTGGTGATTTTAATTTATTTCATCAAATGCTTACTTTATTTTAGATTGATTCCGGCATTACTAAGTAATAATTTCAAATAAAATTCAGCTTAGAATTTTTTAATTATTTAGTGTCGAACCGGCCCCTAACCTACGGTATCATCAATACTTACTTTGGCTACAACAAATTCTTCTAGTTATTCATCTTGTAATAGAGTGGGTTTGGCCTCACTCATAATTGTTTTAAGTATTGGTAAGAAACTCATCTAAAAATAGGTCTCTTACTAAACTTATACTTCAAGTAAAATGGAATGATTAAAATAAAACCACACCTTTTTATATAAAAAGAATCCATTTAAATTGAACAAATTGATGTACAAAGCAACAACTTGGTAATGACCCACAAGGCACACACATTGGATTGATTACACTAAGTATGGTAATATCACCAAACAATTACTTCATCAAATCACTCGTTATTGGTGAGATATGGAAATATATTATTATTTACTTACGACATTTTGAATGACCAGTTGTTTATTTATTTCACATTGTTCATTAATGTAGTAACTCCTATAATATACTCCACACTAAAAGTTGAAGAATTTTGACATTGAAATGAAATGAAAAGAATAAGTTTCTTGTTAGAGACCTTGATTGTAAGGTCTTTTCAACTTTTTTAGACAGCAAGATAAATATCTGTAAGGAATTTAGACCATATCACTAAGATAGAAATTTGTACTCATCCAAAATACGTCATCTAATAATGAAACAAATTTTGAATAGAAGGAAATATTTCTAACTTCCATGGTGGCTCAAACAATTGTACTATGGTCATGATGTTGTTTATTAAGTTGAACATTGTGGACAGGGTGGAAGCATGCTAGGGTGGATCAAAAAGTACGTTACGCCCCCTAATTCCTGTACCTTTGCTTGTTCAATCGCCGTTTTAGAACATCACACATCCTTAAGTACTAATGTTTTTGTAGATATAGGTAGAAGAGGTGGTTATGCTTGCAAATCACTAAACAATTTTTTGCAAAAACATTCGCAACATATGGTAATTTGCCAATCTATAGTTTCAGAAAAGTACGTTACTGGGTGCCAAAAAATCGCAAAGTACTCAAGTTTGGTATAAATTAAGTTCCAAAGTACTCCAAAAATTATGTACACAAAGAGAGCACCTTCAAATGCTCTACATGTTGTATCATTACTTCCCAAAAACATGTTCTAACATTGCGTTCTTTATTGGTCAAATAGCCAAAACTTTGACATGGTTGAGGGTGGTCAAAAATGAAAAATTTTTTTTTTTTTTTTTTTTTTTTGCATTCGTGGAGATAATGGAGAGATGTAGATGGGGGTGGGTACGAACAGCAGTTTTTTGGCGGCAAAACTGTCTAGCAGGAAGTGGAAATTTTTCAGAGAAATCCGCCCTGTGGTACTCTCTTGTACTTAAAGTACTTCGGATAAGCTGTTTTCAGTAACTGGCCACGATGTCAGGGCTGTAAAGGTGCCGGCTTTGTCAGACTTGCACGCATTTCTAAACATTGCTAGAGAGATCCGATGGAGCGCCAAATTCATTCTCCAAAATGAGCGGTTTTGTTTCTAGGGTTGACGGCCCTCCCTCGTCCCCGCGCGTTGATTCTACGTTGTTCGTGTCGACCTTGTTTAGGGTTGCGTTAGTGTCTCAGCCTCCTGGAACGTCTAGGTGGAGTTCGAATTCAGTGAATCAATGTTCCGCTAGTTTTTAGGGTTGAGGTGGGTTGCCACTGGTCAACGTTACTTGGTTGTCATCGGATTCGGTTGAGCATCTGAAGAACGTAGATAGAATTGTGTGGAACTCGGTGATGGGTAACGCACGGAATCGGCAGCGGTGTCGACTTGGAGTTATTCGACCTGGTCCGGAAGCACGAGCTGCGGCTGAAGTGAAACGCGCGGCTTTAGCAGAAGGCTCGCGACTGAGAATGCGAGCATACAGGGCGAGGATAGCTACGCGAAATTGCAATATTCAAAATCTTCAACAGCCTGAGGAAAGTTCGGTGGAATCGGGTGGAATCGTTGAGCGGTTGAGCACCTTGAAGTCGAACAAGCTAGCGCTCTGCATCATGTCGGAGACTCGGAGCTCCAAGATTGCGAGACAACATCTTGTAAAAGCATTGTCATCGAGAAGATCTTGAATCACACAGGGATAACTCCCATGCTCCCGGAGTATTATCCACAGGCTTCTGAGGCGAAATCGATCTACTCGTTTGTTAAGAGTTACCACGCCGAGCTTCAAGCAGTCAAGGGTGCACAGTCAAGGAATTTCCTTGCACAGAAAGGGGTTCTTCTGGATGCGGCTGTTATTGACGGCACTTCATCGAGGCGATCTCTTTCTAGGGTCTTGCAGGTACACCAAATCACTCCCATTCTGCCAGTGTTTGAGTTGCTGCCTACCTTATTGTCCTACTGTCAGAGTAATGCGGTTTTTCTATCGTGTAGATCAGATCGTGTTGAGACTAGATTGTTTATCACGGTTTAGGGTTTATGTCTCAATTTCGAGGAGTGAAGTGTATTGCTGAATTTCTGCAATTCAGTCAACATACCTACTATTAGTGTGGAAGTCAGGGCGCAGGGTGATAGTCTGGTTGGGGTACCCAAAAAGGTTGTCCCATGAACAATTGCACTCTATGCTGGTGTGACAAACATATCCATTTTTAAACTGTAATACAATAAGACTTCATTAGATGTGGTTTTAGTTGTCTATACTTATAATGTATCAAGAAAAATAATTAAGAATTAAAAAAAATATTTTGAAGTAATTTTATTTGATTTTTTAGTTGAAAAAGTAAGTCATGTCCCAATAATCTAAAATCCATTGAATCAAGCAAATGGAATATCAACCATTTTTATTTTAATATAATTTTTGAATATGACCTACATCTTCTTGTATAGAATACAAAATAATTTATTTAATAATAAAAAAATTAATTCATTGTGCACTATAATGCCTGCAAATCCCCAAATTCAGCACTTTTCCCTCATCTATGAATGGGTCCAAAAAAAATAAAAAATCTAAAAGAAAATCTATAGGCATATATACTTTGATTTCAGTGAGGTGCATGATATTTTATTTTCTATTTTAGGGTCTTTTTACTTGATTAAAATGACTAAATTAGACAAACTTTGGAGGCTTTCAATAAAAATAACCTAATTAGTGTGTCCAAAAAGTGATACCCCAAGCTTACCATTGCCCCGCAAGTGTTTGTGTCTTCTGAAGTTCGAGAGTTTACTTCGATTGTCCGTCAATATTGGAATAGAGTTGAGTTTTAATGCAACAATTTGTCAAGTATTGTTGTGTTTTGACTGAACTCCATGTGGCTTGGTCAGAATATTCGATTGAATATGGTGTTGATGTCACTTTGGTGTGCAGGTGCATCCCCGAAATATTCTGAACGCTATAGAAAGGAGAAGTGGCTCTTTCAACGTTCAAGAGCAGTACAAACTTTTGGAGCGGTCGAAGCGTGCTGATTTGTCGGAATACGTGAAGGAGACTGTGCGAGCTTGGTGGCATGGGAGATCTCGTGTCTCACCCAACAAGAAAGATGTGACACGGCGTCGCACAGGGAGGAATGATAGATAGATAGATAGAAACTCTGGTCCCTTTCTAAGGGGCCGGCGTGAATGAAGTGTCCGTTCGTAATGCTAATATCCCGATGGCCACCGGACAAGGGGAAATTGGAACAATACTACTTCCCCCTCTCGAGGGTGGACACTATAACTACGCTAGTTTCTAGCCTAGTTACTAGTGCCTTGAGGATACTTGACATAGTATCCCCCCAAAGGACTTTGAGGTACCCATACAACAAGGTCCAAGGACCCCCCACAATAGTTGGGTGGACTATAGTGGTGAGCACCACGCCGGCATGGGGAATGGAACCCACGACCTCCTCAATGGGGGCCATGAGCCCCAACCACCAAGCCAAGGCTTGTGGTGTCTTGGAGGAATGAATATGTTGTGCATGCTACTCACTACCTCACAGACACTCAGGTTCGATGTTTACTATATTCTTTGTGTAATTGAATGTTTTTTTGTGTTGCTGAAGGCTTGGCTTTGGACTCACAGGTTATAAGCTAAGTTCAGTGTTTGTTCATAATTATGTACAAGTAGAAAGGTAAGCTAGTTACTTATTAGTTTCAGTAGATTGATGCAAGGTACTCATGCGGTTTCATGCATACATAAATACTCATAAGTCAATTTGAGTGGCACATGGTACTTGTAGAAGTAATCAATTCACTGGCATGGTAGTAAAGGTACAAATTGTCATTAAGTACTTGTATGTAGTTTACTTTTGATGTGCTGGAAATACAGTTCTAAGTATACTGAGTAGACAACGTGTGATTTCAGCGTATTCGTGGTACAGTTGGGTCGTGGGTTCAGTAAAGAAGGTAGAAAACTAAGTACTCAAATTACGTTCTGTAATACACAAGTCCAAGTTGGTATATAAGGTAATGGTACTATCGTTTGTTGTACTAAATTGTCACTCAGATTGTGCATTACATCGGTTCATATGTACTTCAGTACTTGGAGTAGTCTTCCATACAGAATGCATACACATGATCATGTGCACTGTGTACCGAATATACTTTGTATGTGTCAAGTACTAAATATGGTGCTGCAGATGTACTAACTCTGATCTGGATACTCTGTGCCAGGCCCAATTGTTTATAGGTTTCAAGGAAGCACATCCTGAGCGTCGCATAAGACAAAGAGCTTTCGAGTATCTCAAGCCTTGGTATATAAAAACTCTCAAAGATCAAAATAGTTGTTGTTGTGTGAATCATGTCGAGGTAGACCTGTTAAGGGAAGCTCTAAATGGTTTTAGAGATACCTCAAAGGAGAGTCATTGTCATATGGGCTGTACATGCGGATGTGGGGTATGTGGTATTGCAGAAGATGAATGTCTTGCTACGACAAATACGTTCGACCGTCTCTCAATATTATGGCAAGCTTGTGTTTGTTCTAAGGGGGACCTTGATAAGTGGCATAAACTTAGTTGCTTAATGGGTGAATGCGCATCTTGTGGTGTAAAGAAAGTGAAGTTCTGTCCTCAGGAGTGCTCTGTAGCTACTGATCTCTTGGTCAAGTGGAGATGCTTTGAAAT
This sequence comes from Bryum argenteum, assembly GCA_037043015.1. Taxonomy (NCBI): domain Eukaryota; kingdom Viridiplantae; phylum Streptophyta; class Bryopsida; order Bryales; family Bryaceae; genus Bryum; species Bryum argenteum. Next base: position 7,035,363 of record CM073324.1, read on the forward strand.
GAAGGTTGTTGGTCTCCATGAAGATAGAGGTTATGAAAAGAAGCGCATCACAGAGGTGTTCAAGGAAACATCTCCAGGTGAGTTTGTAGCTTATTTCCAGAAGAAAATGCAACAATTTGTCACTCACAACTTTGTTGCATTGTGGCAAGACACTGAATGTAGGAAAATGATGGAGAATGTGTCTCATGGTGTGTTAATCTCTCACATAGATTATGCAGAAAATTATACTTTTGCAATTCAAAATGAGGTTCAAAGCATGCATTGGTTTAGTACATTTATAACGATCCTTGTTCACATTACATTGTTCAAGGCACCACCCACAGAAGGAGGTGAGGATTGTGGTATAATCAAGCACACTCACTATTATATTAGTGATGACAAGAAACATGATTCGTTATTTGTACAACATTGTCTCCTTTTGCACTGGAAGTGGTTAGATGCTGCAGGTTACAAACCCAGTAAGCATTGGGTCTACAGCGACGGATGTGCAGCCCAATTCAAAGGATCCCGAGCTATGTATTTTGTGGCACGATATCCGGGCCTCACGGTGTCGGGTAGAGAGAATTAGCCTTAGGAAAACTCTGGGTTTCTAGCTGCACCTAAGTCAGTGGAGAAATAGGAGAAATAATTAAACTATGTTAAAAGAGTTATCTTAAACAATACATAATCACTCCCAGATATAAGTTAAAAGATTAGTTTAGAAGTCATAAGTAAAATCTAATTCACATTAGGTTAACATAATTAATTAGAAGTAATTAAACAAGGATTAGTTAAACTAAATACGATTAATTAAAATTTGTAATCTTAATTAGTCTCTAACCTTAATTAAGTTAATTAAACAAAGTTAAAGTTAATTAATTAAAATTAGTATTAAACAAACATGATTAAGGTAATTATTTCTAATTACCCTTAATCCCTTAAGGTCCTTACCCTTAGATACCCTGCCCCTTTTATACCCTCTTCTATAAGACCCTTATCCTAGATATACCCTTGGTATACCCTTTTGTTAGTTTAAGTAAACTCTAACCGTGGTTTTCCTCTTACTTTGGTTAATCACTACACCTTCATACAAAATTAGAATCAGGCAAGCAATATGTTGATAGAAAGCCACTAAAACATACTACAAGCATACCAAATCTCAAGTCTTGAAGGTTATCACACAAGACTCTATGGACAGTAGAAGTTAGGCGATCAAATTTTCAAGGCAGCAGACCTTTCTTCACTAAAAAAGGTGCCAACTACACTCAAAAGCTCCAAAGTTAGTGCGTGATAGCTCTATAGAAAGCTAACAAGTTATATTACAAACCCTCTGAATCTCAATCTCAGAAAGATCACACAAAAGTTATGAGGTCAAATCAAAAACCGTCATCTCAAAACCGCTCCCATGTTAAGAGAGGAAGAAACCCTCTCTACTTCAAATCGGCACCACGGCCTCATACTATCTTCAAATCACACACTTGATAGCTTTTTACAAACACAACCTCAAGATGCACAAACCCTCCAAATATCACACTTAGAAACGGTTTTTACAAAACGTAGTGACTCCTCGAAGTCACGGTAATCAAAAATACATGGCAGCAGACCTTTTTGTACTCAAAAAGGTGTTGCTCCTTCACTACAACTCATCTCACCACGCTTGATAGGTTTTTACAAAGCTCATGACAACATCTACAGCATCCTCAAAGCTCATCTCCAAACTCCAAAAAAACACAATGTCCACCACTCTCTCAAAATCCGCACACCACACTAAGGGGAGGAAGAAGAAGAAGAAGGGGACCACCTAGGCCCCATGCCATGCCCATATGGCATCTCCTATACCATTGGGCTTGCATCGTCAGCCTCATCTACTCCCTTATCAACTTCTATTACTCTTATACAACTATTCTATCACTTGTTTTTACATTCTACCTTCCCAGTTATCAATCCAAAGATTGGATTTTGACTGAGAGTAATAATAAACAATAACATTCTATTAAAACCAACATCAAATAACTCCATTTAATAAAAACTCACTCCATCAAGTCATTTAAGACTTAAAGGTATCCCGATGGCGTAATAAATCTGTCGCGGCTTCAAATATAATCGCCAAGTCGCGGACTTGGTTGGTTGGCTTGATAAGTCGATGCCGCATTCTGTCGGTCCAGGTTCAAATCCCGCTGAACTCGTTGAGCGACATTATCGGCTCGCGACTTGGCTCTGCTAGCGACCAAACGGCAGGAAATAATGCCACCAACCGGCGCTCCTACCTCCAGACTGTGACAAGATGCAGTGCCTCCAAGATACAGGCCTGTCACCAAGAATTTATTATCCATTCTTCTAAGCATATACTGTGGTTCTCACCACAAAATATATTTTTAATCTATTAATACACTCATATATTTACCACGTATCAGGTACATGGAAAACTATGAGGTTATCAACTTATATTAGTTTTTTACAACATGTAACTGATATCATCACGACAACGGGTTGCACCATGAGATGGAATTACTTTGGTAGTGGCCATGGAAAAGGTAACTTGTTCCGACCATTCAGCATGATTTAGGATATTAAAAACTACTATTGACCTCCGTTGACACGTGATTGTTGGAACTGCAGGAGAGTGGGACGGAGCTGGAGCGGTTGCAAAGAGGGCATTACGCACGCATCAAATCCAGCACCCAGAGGACAAATTAGCCAATGCACAACAATGTGTAGATTTTTTGAAGTCGAAGTTCAGCCATCGTGTTTTGAGTTCCTCAGATGCTGCAAAGGAAGTGCCCATATATAGAGAGTTTTGGCATATTGGCATTGGAGATGTGGATAGAGTCAATGAGTGGAAGTGCAAAACCATTCCAGGTTCCCGGCAATTCCATAGTATATTGGGGTGTTCGCAGACTGATCCTACTCTTCTCTTGGTTCGTGATTTGTCATGTTTCTGTGCTCCATGTATTAACCATGAGTGGCAAAACTGTGAACAAAATTCATATGTAGCACCTTGGCGTGTAGTCCGCCTTAGGCCAACAAACGTGGTAGCTGTGCAGGAGCAAATCCAGAGCCATGATGATCCAGAGACTTGGCTACATGCGGGTGGTGTTGACGACTCTAACGCAGCCCTTTTACAAGTAGGTGACAACTTCATGATTCCAGCAGAAGATGGCAATGAGGAAGGAGTTGACTTCTACGTGCTGCAATGTACAAAGTCCAAGTTTGAGGTTCAAGAGGATTTCGTTTGCCCATGGGGAGAGGAGTTTCAAAGGGGGGATTATGTTGTGGCTGGCACTTACTATCAAAAGTCCCAAAGAGGGTCCAACACATATTTGTACCTAGACGCACACCCGGTGGCCCATATTTTTGCACGTCATATACGGGCTGTAAAATTCCCAATGATATTAGCTTCACATACAGTTAGGGGTGGTATGGCGGTTTACAAGATGACAAGTGATACACTAGAAATGATACAACACGTCCTGTCTGCGTGGTGGGCAACAGATGAGGTGATGGGTTGATTGCAACAATCCGTTCATATGGCATCTTGTATTTTTATTGTATTTTGAATACAGTCACATTGAGCTTCCTTAGGGCTTGTTTACATGTTAGTAAAGGCTTGACACCTTTTCTGCAACCATTGGCATGTTTTGGAAGCTAATTACTACACTTTGGCCAATCAGTGTGTAACGGGAATAACACTTAACCATGAAGTGTGGCATTCTCAAGTCCCCAATGGTATTGTTTAGTACTCGAAGTACATAACATCTGGTACTTAACGCAATGGCATTATTCAGTACTCGAAGTACATACCATCTGGTACTTAACGCAATGGTATTATTAAGTACTCGAAGTACATACCAGTTTTCAGAGTTAATCGATGTTTCATTTTCACAATTGTGCAATTTTACAACATCTGGCACCATTGACCATTAGATTTTGATAAACAGAACATGATAAGTGATGGCCAAAAATTCCATTATCATCAACCAGGCGCCCGTGACACAAAAATGGCCTAGTGAAATGGTACATACGTACGTCTCATGCACTTCATACATGAACTACATCTGAATTCCTATGGCTGGGTAGTTTTCTACATAACAAACTTCCTCACAAACAGGGCCCATTGAGCGCTCCTATCCTCCGTGGTCTCAGCTACTTCCTACACCTAAACTCCTCTTGCTGGGTGGATTCCTACATAACAAACTTCCACACAAACAGGGCCCATTGAGCGCTCCTCTCCCCTGGTACTGTGGACCATAATCATGTTAGCCAATCACAAACCCGTCATTAAACTTGCTCAAAACTCAAAAGATACGCTTACAGAATGAAAGAGCATGTACATCAAAGAGGTATACAAGGAAATTATTACCCATACCTAGGTAAGTTCTTCAAGAGCCTTGATCTCTCGATGTGAAAAAAAAGCAACTTCATAGAGTCGTGGGTCTCCGTAGTTTATCCTCACCGGCATGTCCAATAGATTCGCATCTTCGCACCTGTGGTTCAAAAAACGTGATACATTACCATACCGTAGTCCATCAATATTCAAAGTTGTGTCATCGTTGCTGGCAGCCTCCGCCCGCCAGTCAGCGTCAAGACTCATGGAATACCAGCCGTTACTCAGCCGCATTTCCGTCCTTCTCATTGTCTGTGCATTGGTGCAAATCTCACCGTGGTACGAAAAAACAAATTGTCCACGTGCAATAGGTTCAAGTGTTTTGATACCCCAACCCCGACCCTCAGTCCAAAATAGGCTAAACTTTAATTTCAATCCTTTCTGGACAAGTCTATTTTGACATGAGGCATGACACAAGCAAGTCAAATTGCATTCGAAAATGAATTTTCGAAAATAATGTCCCCCGCAAACTACAGATCCGTCCTGAGGGTCCCAAGACTTTGTGTTCTCTTCCACGTAACACCCCTCCCCCGGTTGACAGTATTGGTATTCGGAAACCTTCACAAAATGCACAAGCAATATGGCGAGCGTGATTTTCTATCCAAACCATTCTTAAAACTACAAAACCTAGATAAATTTGGATTCTTCCAAACCATTCTGAACCTTGCAAATAGTAAAATAAAGTGACGAATAGAACATGGTGCTTACCTCGGATCCATTACTGTCGTCGACCTCTCGCAAGTGTCCAGCAGCGTCGTATGCACAGCTACCTCCATTCTTTTGCAAGCATTCACAACTACCCGGGTTTAAAGAGCAGTCTTGACCGTAGCACTTACAACTGCTCTCACGCTCGTTATCTACTACAACCTGCTCAGACAGAATACTGGTTGGGATATAGACAAAAGGAGCAATGGGGGCGGAACCTCCCACAGGCACATCAACCGTTACAGGCACGCTCTCCATCCCTCTAGTAATGTCATTCTCATCAAACCACAACACCTGCGTTGGTCAAGTACAAAAGTGAACCACGATTTTCATTTCACAATAAGATAGTTGACAATAAGTTAGAGACTTATCATCATTTACAAAGGCAATGCTATACTACAACATTGCTAAACAAAATCATACACAATTGACAAAGAATCTAGCGTTTTCCTCTCTTCTTTTTGCTCACCGACTTCCTCTGTTTCCGACTTGGACTTCCATCCTCCTCCAATTCGAGGACCTTCTTCATCCTCTTCGAACTTTCCTCAGGCACTCCATCAGGGCTGTCGCTCTCCATCGCATCCAACGGCGTCATTCGAGCCCTTGTCTTCCTAACCTGCTGCGGCTCGTCCTTACTTTCCGTCAGTGCCGCGGATGGCACGTCAATGTTCATTGCTCAGGGCCCTTTGATTTCTGAATCACGATGCTCCAAAATCATCGCCTCAGCCTCACCCATCAAGTCTGGAGGGCGAATCTCGGACAAGAGGGTCTCGCAGGGCGCTGCCTTAGATTCAGCCTCCAAGGCCTTCGGCTCACTGTGTTCCTCTAACTCCCGAGCTAAATCCATGAGTCCCATTGAAACTGTCTTCTCCTGCTCGTTGCTTGTCTGCTTCGGCTCAATGGCCGTGTACGGTGTGGTGACCAGCTCAGGATCTGAGCAGGGAGCTGCCTTGCTCGGCGGCTCAATGGGCGTGGTCGCTGCGTTCACCTCCGCAGGATCTGGGCTGGGATACAATGACTTGCTCGGCAGCTCAATGGGCGTGGTCGCTGCGTTCACATTCGCAGACTCTGAGCAGGGTGCTGCCTTGCTCGGTGGCTCGATGGGCGAGCTTACTCCCTTCACCTCTGCAGGAGCTAAGCAGGGCGCTGCCTTGCTGAAGGCCTCACTGGACGCACAGGCTGATTTGACCACCATCAGAGCTGAGCAGGGTGCTGTCTTGCTCAACTCTTTAATTGACGTACTAGGTGCCATGTGAACCTCAGGAGCGGCGCAATGTGTCGACTTCAAAAGAGCCTTCAGTTGCGTTTCAGGTGCTCCGACTACCTCAGGATGTCCTGCCTCTAGCACAAATGTCCCCTGATCGTGCATCCCTACTGGAGACTCTCCCCCATCCTCTGACTCACCGTCGGAGTCTGATGCATCACCTCTTTTAGAAGAAGCGGTATCGTCATCAGAATCCTCCTCTTGCCTTGGTATGCCCTTCAACAAACCTGTGAGTCACAAAAAGAATTGTCAAAGACTCGTATTTTACACGATAAAGAGTTACATTAGCATTGAGCAACACCTAAGAGAAAAATCATAACCTGCATTCTTTGATGGCTGGGATACAATGGCTTGATGTTTCGGTGACACCGAGACAGGTCCTGGAGGTATGAACACATGCTGCCTTGTAGGAGTGGCAGTTGCAACCGGTTGATCCGGAAGCACACTAGGGACAGCTGGTAGGAAACCTGGAGCTCATTCGCCACCATCTTCATCTTCCTCAACGCTGCAAAAAGCCCATAAAAAAGCTTAGTAGTCTTCTTCCAATGAAACTTCAATGGAGGTACAATAATTGAAGTAAACATTCGAAATGTGTACGTACGTGGTGCCTGTGTCGGAGTACCCAAGTACCTACACCACAAATCTGCTTCTAAGTACTGTAACCAACCTGATCTGAGTACCTCATATTTGTCCTAAGTACTTCAACCGATACATCATGGCTACTTCAACGCATTGATTGTATACTATGATACCCAATGTACTATACATGTACTCACACTATCGAATTAATGAACCTGTTGGAAATCGAAATTGCTAAGTGAGCGAATGAGTACATTGTATGCTACCCTCTATACTAACATTGTACAAATAGTAACCACATAGTACATCCGGCTTCTACTACGTCGTACCTAAGGCTACATACAGTAGATCTACACGGTACCCAAATTACACATCACAGTATTGAACATGCACTAATAATACTTTTTTATACACAATGTACCAGCATATACCTACATCCCAGACTAGTAATGTACAAGTCGACCCAAGCATACCTGAACAAGTTACAATACCTCTAGTAAATACATCGAGTATAGTACCTACAACCTCTTGCATTGTCAAAAAAATCCCATACGCCACTCAAACAAGCATACACAAGTGAATCACTACTGTCATCTGAAAGGTAGACTAATTTAGCTAAAACACTTACCAATCGGCTGCTCCTTCTCCTTGTTACACTTCTCGTCCTCCTGATGCTTGGGATTGATAGCCTCCTCTCGGTCATGCATAAACTTCAAGGAAACTGCATCTGCATTGAGCTTCGCAGCTTCTTGCACCAGCTCATCAGAAGGAATCCCCCACCCGAAACTCTGATACCAACTGGGGTGGACGGATGCAGTACAATTTCTCTGCACACACCTAAATCCTTTGCCAAAAACTAAATATGCACACCACGGATGGTAGACATGCATACAACTAGCTACAACTATGTCATGATTGGGAAATCCAAAACTACACAGGCTACACAATGAGACATTCACTATTGATACTTCTTCTCGTGAAGGTTGAGGGTAGAACATTGGCCATGGATGTAACCCAGCAGGTCGCCCTCCAGACTTGAGGTGATTTGCTTCTTCGGTGATGGCCGCTAGCTCTTGCTCCTGTAGCTTGAGCTTGAATTCGATGTTCTCAAGCTCTGCCTCAGCTACTTTGGTCTCCAAAATAGCTGCATGTAACTTTGCGGTGTTGGTACTCCATATCCTCTAGAATACCTTGAGTTGAAACTGAGCTTCAACGTCCTCGTCCCAGGCCTCTGAGCCGACCCCAGCAAGTTGTCCCTCCAACATCGACAAATGCTGTTCCAACGCCCTCTTGACGTCATTTGCTTTTTCGATCTTCTCAGCCGCTGCGGCCTGACCTGCTTTGCTCACGGCGATCTCCTTCTTCAAGATTCGCCCAATATTTGAAATTCTCGCAATTCGCTCTGCAGTACAGTGCCCAAGGTCTTCTTCTTGCTTGGTGGGAATTCTACTTGCACATACTTGTGAAACATCCTGCAACAAAAAACCGAAAAACAAGCAATCAGCCAAACAAGCAATCAGCCAAAGAGAAGAGATTGTGCGGCAACCTGAACCCTAAATACCTCACTGAAATGAAAGCAAATTTACCTTCTTTGAAGAAGATCCAGGAATTTGAGCACTTGCTGTAGGAGTCTCAAGCTTGATTTTCAAAATTTCTTCCTTGTTGACCTTCGTGACTCCCTTGTCTTTGCAGTACTGGAGCCTCTCCCGCGTCTCAGATCGCCTTTTGCGCTGAGTGTTGTTCACCTCCTGAGCAAACTGAGCCCAGTTGATAGAACCGATGCCATTCACGAATTCATGCTGAATCCCTTCAACAAACTTGATCTTCAAAATTGTAGGCATGTCCTTCGCGTCATGTTGATAAATTATCGGGTGAAGCTTTCTCACCCTCGCCAACACTTCTGGAATGGCACAATCTTGCCACTTGTAACCATTTCTGCCCTTCTTCGGACCGAAGACCTTCTTCATCTCCTCCTCCGTCTTGAACGACGGGCCGAATCTCTTCGGGTTCAAACCCGTCCCCTCCAACCCGTGCAACTCCATCCAATCGTCCACCAGAAGTTGTTTCGGTGGAGGTCTGCACTTCAAAATTGCAGCGTCCACGTCCACGAGCTCCATACACTCGTCATCTTCTTTGCTTGGTGCATCCTCGATTACCTCCACCTCTCTGGCAGACTTCTCCAATTTCTCAGCCTTGTCTCGCTTCTCTTTTGTCTTCGCGGACTTCGCGGACTTCGAGGCAGTCTTCGAGGGAGATGTCGGCTCGGTAGACGTGCCGTGGACTGGCGTTCTCTTCATCATCGGCATTGCAGAGGACCGCTCGAACTACCTGAAAAAAAAACCAACAAACTCTAAACCTCACAGCACCGATCGAGGTGCACCTCACAGCACCCTTGCACAGTCACAGCACCCTTTGAGCACCCTCGCACAATCACACCACCCTCGCAGCACCCTCACAGCACCCTCGCACAGTCACAGCACCCTCCGAGCACCCTCGCACAATCACACCACCCTCGCAGCACCCTCACAAAACCCTCGCACAGTCACAACACCCTCGCAGCACCCTCGCACAGTCAGAGCACCCTCACAAATTTTCTAACACAGTTACGGCACCCTCGCAGCACCCTCGCACAATCACAGCACCCTCACAACTTTTCTAGCACAGTTACGGCACCCTCGCAGCACCCTCGCATAGTCACAGCACCCTCGCACAGTCACAACACCCTCGCAGTACCCTCGCACAGCACCCTCGCACAGCACCCTCACAGCTTTTCTCGCACAGTCACAACACCCGACCACTTACACTAAACTGCGCATCCGACCACTCACAATAAACTCGACCACTCACACTAAACCCTAAACCACTCACACTGCGCACTCGACCACTCACACTGCGCACCCGACCACTCACACTAAACCCTAAACCTCCATAGCATTGCGGACGGAAACTTGCTCCAACCACGCGCGACCTATCATCAACAAGCAGCAGCCCTCGTACGTTGCCCTCAAACCCTCGTTCAAAGATGTTGCACCCCTCACGCACACTCCTGTAACCCTCACAAATTACCCTCAAAAAGCTCTCACAAACAATCGTGCCGCAATTTCTCGCTAAACGTGCCCTCGCTAAAATCAGCCTACACACTACATGAACACCCTCACAGCTTTCCGCTCCAACCACGCGCGACCTAATTAACATCAGCAAGCATCAGCGCGACCTAACATCAGCAAGCATCAGCGCGACCTAACAGCGGCAAGCAGCAACACTCCCTCAAAACAAAAATTGCAAGGCAAAACCAGTCGACCTCCGAGGTGCGAGACGAAGACCGCGCATCACCGGTTCCCCTCGAGGCCTCAATGGGAGCGACCTACAGCCACCAGTTTCGCGCCTTTACTTACCGGTGATTGCCGGTCTACAATCCAATTCAAATCTTTGTCATCATTGCGAATCCTTAAAATACGGCCACGCGTATCTGACACGTAATTTCCAGCTAGTTATTTTCCTTAAATAGTATCGAGTACCCTGAGTACTCCTGGGCTAAAAGACCGTTGACTTTGGGTACTCCCATGGGTACAAGTACATGTCTTTGGTGATCCACCTTAGCATGCTTCCACCCGACAAGTTGTAAAAGACCAAAAAAAAATTAATACTATTTTCAAACATTCTATAAGTGAGTGAATAATTTCTCCAAATGCCTTAACAATTAGAATGTTATTGAAGAGTACAATTGACAAACTGCATATCTACTTCACGTTATATAAAAACTCTGTATAAGTGGCACTCTGCTTATAAGTTGCTAAGAGCACACAATTGACTAAATAGTTCACAATTAGGGTCTAGAAGAGTTCATTTCTGATTCAACATTATTCTTGACCAAAATCAGCATCATTAGTGTTGTGCGGTTGTGCCTCAGAGAGGTGACCATTATGATATCCTCCCAAAGAGCTTTGAGGTACCCTTACAACAAGGTTCAAGAACCCACATCATAGTTTGGTGGGACTATGGTGGTGAATACCAAGTTGACATAAGAAATCGAACCGACAACACTCTCATTGGAGGCCATGACAACGTTTGTAGTACACTAGTACCTAGGTAGATAGGAAGTCACCTCGACAAGAGGAGTAAACATCCTAGACATCCTTGATGTCGTATAACAACATTTTAGATGACAGATAGAAACTTTGAAGAGCCATAACTTCCTCATCTAAATACCTTAATTTTGGACAAAATCACTTGCATTAGGTCTCAAATCGAGTCTACTTTGTGTGGTAAGAATTGCAAACTTACAGAGTGATATATGAATTAATGGCACATATTTTAATGAAGGCAACTTTTGTTTTTAGGTTTTCAAACATTAAGCATGTTCCACCATTGCAAGCCAATCATGATCTAGGTACTAGATTTGCAATGATGTTTCTTTGAAGAAAAAAATGATAAAATGAATGATTTTTGAGGAGAGTTATATCTCCTTCTGCCACCAATGAATTTTGACTTTTTTTTGAAAAGGATTCCAATTAAAGTCTAACTTTAGTAATTGAAACCTCAACTTTATCAAAGGTGTTTGAAGATAAGGCATGGTCTTGAGTGCAATGGGTATAGTTTTGGACTAATTATTTTTCCTTTGTAAACATTTTGGCAGTTTTCATCATTGCAATGTCAACACTCAGCAAAAACTAATTTTTGATGAATATTTTTGTTTAATGTTTTTTTTGAGATGAAGGTGAACAACTTTCTTATTGGTGATTTTTTGTTGTAAAAGATTTGTTGGTAGAATATACACTCTAAAACGAAATGATGATAATTTGTAATCTGTTTGAGTATTAATACGTTATGATCTCGCAATCTATGAGACCTCTTAACCCAATTTCTGATCACATGACTTATAATAAGTCTTCTATAAGATTGTATGGTTAAAATCTAAATAGCTTGTATTCATTTTTATCTAAGATGCTTATTTTATTTGCTAAATAAAGTTAAGGACAATGATTGTTACAAGGACCTCTAATAGTCCCGCCATTCTTGTTGTGACTTTTAGGCACAAACATCCAAATATAGGTTAAACAAACATTCTACTAACGCCTACCTTAGTATTATGTAGGGTATTGTTCCCTTCATGATTAGAGTTTGTCTTAGAGCTTGTCTTAGGGCTGAAGAAGCCCGAAAAGTGGAGTCTGGCATTCAACTATCTGAGCAAGAAAAACGGTTACTCCTTCACTTGCACGAGACATTCAAAAACTCCCACAAAAAAACTTTCATCTGCAGAAAACTAAAACTTGACTTACGCACAACATCATTGGATTGCTCCTTCTCAGGCAGGAAGCCTCTCGGAAACATATGTTTGTTGTCTTGGAGGATATTGAAGCTCCAACAGAGTTGTGCATGCATACAAGACCACAAGCTTGACCATTAGCATCTGAGTGCTTAGAATAACCTTCAGTATATCGATAGCAAGAGCTCGAATTACTTTCCTTATGATGCATTTCATGACGATGAAATGAAATGATGGGCACACAGTCTAGCCCTGAACATAACCAACCTTCACTTTGTCTCAAAAAAATGAGACTCAATTCAAATTCACACAACTAACCACATCACTATTACAAATAGAATGATTAAACTACAAAGACAGATACTACAATGCTTAACCGAACCACATGTGACTCGGGAGCTTACTGCATTCTGCCTAAATTGACTATCCTCGTATCGATAATCTACCTGAGAGCAAATGCTACCTGAGTTCACCAAACCACACAGCAGAGCAACTTTCTCAACACCTGCGTTTATGTTCTACTAAGACTTGGGGATATAAGATATACAGTATTTAGAAGTAGCTAGATAGGCCATTCGAAACTGGGCATTCCTTCATCGTTGCCTTGTAGTTGGTCCTGAAAAGGTTGAAAGTGTTGAATGCTGAAATCTTCTGATTCAAGGGGCTGAAAGCATGAATGATTTTGCAACTGGGCAACCTGGATCTTAAGTTGCTGGTGCTCAATGTATTGCTGGTGTCGTGCCTCAGAAAGTTCCTGCAGTTGCTGCCGCTGAAAAGAAATCAACTCTTGCTGATTACGCACAAGGATTCGAAGCAGATCTAGTTCGTTATCGCTACTGAAACTCATTCCACTCTGAGTGTTGGATGGGGGCTCTTCTTCCTGAAAAGCACTGGAAACCGTACAAGCTTGAGCGTCGATTCCCTCCTCCGTTGAGTTAGTCAAGCCCGTTTCCCATACCAAATCGTGTGGAGAATAAGGGAACAACGATGGCCAGAAATCCTCATTGCCACAAGGGGCAATGCTCGTCTCTGAGTTGCGCGTCGGATTGACAGGAAGAGGCGCGCCCGCGGAGTTCAAGCGGACTTCAGAGTTTGTCAGATCCACACCAACCGCTTCCAATTCTCCAGGTAGTGCTGCTGCATTGGCCCTCGTCGCTAAAAAATCCTTGTAAACTTTCCTCGCTTGAGCTCCCACGCACTTTCTCTTTGCCGCTCCAGTGAGCCTTCGATCGCTCTCAGTCATTGGAGGGATCGTGAGGAAGTTGCCATCTTCGAGCTGCAAGTGACCTCCTCGTCCGTGGTAGCAAAAGGCAGTGATTTGGTACACGATGGCTGCCTCCTCTCGGGTGACATACTGACCAACATAAATGTGCCGGGAAGGCTCGCCCTTCCGATGGGAAGGTTTGAATCGCGGCTCAAACACCACCTTGATGATGTTGTCGCGTCTGTCCCGTATTGGTTTACGATGCACTCCTTTGGGGGCTACGTCTCTGGACTTGATCCAAACATAGGCGCCATGAAAGAGAATGATGGCTATGAAAGTATCTCTGAAGTCTAAACAGCCAGAGGAGTAGGCTCTAGAACCACCCCTGTCAGCATGGCCTGTGACATAGAGTAATACCAACGACAGCAGCACAGCTGCTGCGGCAAGTACGGCATATGAATCGACTGAGAGGTCTCCAGAAGGGCTCAGCGCTGTCTGACAACTCACTACAAGGCGACGAACAGATGCTGGCAACTCACTCAAGGATTGAGAAAAATCAGAAAAACTAAGCACCCGCAATATGTCTACTGCTGATCGGAGCCTGTCAACTACGCGCAGCAGCGATTGAAAATTCTCCATCGTAAAACCCTTCTGAGAGAAATACTCATCCTTAATATACACTTTGAGAAAAATGTCTCCCAAACGGGTGTAAAATGTTAAATTGCGACATATCAGCAGCCGCTCTAGACGATAAAGTCCGAGTCCCAACTTCAACATTAGCAATTCCCAATCGCTCGGTTCAGATGCCATGGTCGATTAAATATTTCTACCTCAAACTACCGGTCCACAATCTCTACCACATCAAGTCCTCACAACGTCGAAATTCTCGTGACCTCAGGCATACAACAAATCAACTGGCACTCCTTCAGCGAGTTACCACCATTTCGGGTGATACAAAGAAGACAGTAAGCACAACCACAACGAGCAAGCTCCCCGCACGTGGCCACAAGTTAAGCCCCTTCTACCGACCTCTACAACTCGGCACTATCCTTCAGCATCAAGCGAATGAACGAAGTAGAGTATGAAATCGCTTGCAAATCCTGAGAAGAGAAAACAAGTGGGTGTCCGAGGTCACGATGGAGCTCATCTTGTAGCCGATTGTGTACAGACAATGGGGTGGCAAAGTGGGAATCAAAGGGGGCACAGAGAGGAATAAAAAGGGGGCAGAGGGGAGGGGTACAGTGCTCCCCATTGCTTTCCACATATTCTGCAAGTCTTATGCATGGGACTTGACCTGGCCCTGGACATCGTCAACTAGAAGGGATGACACCCACTGCAGTCAAATTCTACAGTAGATGGATCCTACTCATACACCTTTGAAGCTTTCATACCATCAATTTCACAAGGGTATATATGTACTCAATTGGTAAAACATTGATTGGTTCGATATGAATCAAAAGGGTGATCGATTGATTGATTAGGTTATGGTAAAAGTGACAGAGCGCAAACAACTTCAATACGACCCAATTTCTTGGTCGTTGATCACCGAACATGGTTCAGCGTAAAAGCTAAGCAAGTACATAGAACTGCAAGTGTAGGCACGTGCATTGTATATATCTTTTATATGAGTGAATGGGGGTATTATTGCAATGATTTTGCCAGAACGTTTTATCTTTGACCCTAAAGGCCCAAGGGTTTGAGGAAAAATTAGATTCGTTATAAAATATGGATTTCATAACCCTTATGATGAAAATCTCCAAAAATAGTATTAAGACCCTATACCCGTAGTTGGATCTATAAGGATAAACTTCCTAAAGTAGGTAATATTTGTTTTATAATCAATTAAAAGAGTAAAACTTTGAAAATCAATATAAAATGTACTTTCTATTAGTAGTAGTTGGAAATTGGTAGAATTGGCTAAAATCACGTATTATAAGGTGAATTGGAGTGATGCCACGAGTAACCTATGAGGAACCATATTAGTTTCCCATAATAGTGAGCTTCCTTACACTAAGAAAAGCTTGCCTTGTTGGTGTTTGAAGGCTTATTGTGAACAATCTATGAATCCAAACGAGTTTTGAAATTTGGACGTGGTTCCCAATTCACCAAACTTTTGGAATGTTAAAAAGAATTCCAAAGTCATAAAGCCTGAATTCTAGCTTTTATCCCCAATGGAAAGCCTTATCAGGCTATTACAGAGTAACAAGAAATTTTCAATTTATCAAGGATTCTTGAGAATGTATCCATAAGATCTTGTGCTGACCTAACCATGTTTATGAACATCACATTGTAAATATAAACTCAACACTCATTATTAGATCACACTATTCTAACTTCTAAGTTGGGAAGAACACAATTTTGAGAAAAGAGAAGAAGTACTTTGTGGGCTAAATGAACTATGTATAAAGGAGCCATAACTTGAGGGTCTTCAATTTCTTCTTTGTATAGTGAATAGTTTAAGAAATGTTCAAATTTGAGAATGAAGAGGCCAAGTAAATCAATCTTGGAAGATGAGCAAAGATTGTAGGTGACTGAACCAGTTGGAATCAATACTTTGGAAGTTACGATGAACTTTGGAAGTAAAAGATTTTCATAGGTGTATCTTAAACCAATTAGTCTAAATTTACACCCTAAGTACATCAGAGTTTAAGGTTGGAAGGTATAGTGTACCTCTTGTTTGGATTGACCTAGTAAGTGGTGTGTTATGTTGTGTAGATTTCAACCCACCTACCATATGATTTAGGTTTTACCTAAGTAGTGATTTTCCCTAATAGGATACGTCAGACCTACATTGAATAGTGAAATTTGGTTGCTTTACTTGAAATACTTGACATTTTGTATTTTTATTTAGAATCCATACGACTCTTGCCATAACTCTTATGAATACCTATACATATTTAGAAATGTGACTTAAATCTATACAACAAATTCTTTATAGATGAGTAAATCAATGAACAATGTGCAAGTGCTTTCACATGCAGGGGTTGAGTGCCAAGTGATGAATCATAATTAAGTCAAGTAACTTCGACTAAATAAGGCAATATAATTTAAAAAGCTTGCAACTTATTTTACTTATTGATGTACTAAAAGAGTTATCCATGAGAATATGTTGACATTCAAATACAAAGGCTTGATTCCGATAGCAAAGAAGAGACTTACAATATACATTCAACTCAAAATGTGAACAACAGGGACATACATTGGCACCTCTTTTTATATGTAACAAAAAAAGAAGACTTTGAATAATCTTAATCCTTCTTAGACAGAAAGCCTCTTGAAAATATGTAAACATCAAAGCTCCAACGGATTTGTGCATTCACGTGCAGCAAAATAAAACCTCTAGAATGGAAGGGCCACTTGTTTATCGATTGCAAGAGCAGGATTTACTTTTATAACGATGCCTTTTTGCAAAATTAAGTATCTTACACATTTGTGAATATGTAAATATGGGTTAGGACATAATTTAGAATGCCTACTTGTACACATCCAATGGTGAATGAGCTTGGATATAATAGGATAATGAAACACTTTTCCTCTTCAGTATGTTTAGCTAATTTAAGTGTTTAGATTTCATTCATTCTATTATATCCAATCTCATTCACCATTGGATGTGTACAAGTAGGCATTCTAAATTATGTCCTAACCCTTAGTAACATATCTACACATGGGTAACATAAATTAAGTGTTACATAGAAAATTTTAGGACCTTATATTTGCTACCTAGGGGGGCAATGGTAAGCTTGGGGTATCACTTTTTGGACACACTAATTAGGTTATTTTTATTGAAAACCTCCAAAGTTTGTCTAATTTAGTCATTTTAATCAAGTAAAAAGACCCTAAAATAGAAAATAAAATATCATGCACCTCACTGAAATCAAAGTATATATGCCTATAGATTTTCTTTTAGATTTTTTATTTTTTTTGGATTCATTCATAGATGAGGGAAAAAGTGTTGAATTTGGGGATTTGCAGGCATTATAGTGCACAATGAATTAATTTTTTTATTATTAAATAAATGATTTTGTATTCTATACAAGAAGATGTAGGTCATATTCAAAAATTATATCAAAATAAAAATGGTTGATATTCCATTTGCTTGATTCTATGGATTTTAGGTTATTGGGACATGACTTACTTTTTCAACTAAAAAATCAAATAAAATTACTTCAAAATATTTTTTTAATTTTTAATTTTTTTTCTTGATACATTATAAGTATAGACAACTAAAACCACATCTAATGTAGTCTTATTGTATTACAGTTTAATAATGGATATGTTTGTCACACCAGCATAGAGTGCAATTGTTCATGGGACAACCTTTTTGGGTACCCCAACCAGAAAATCACCCAGGGGTCCCTTTCTACCATCAATGGACCAAGAGCCACGAGACCAAGAAAACTAAAACATTTTCAGTGCCATGGGCCTTGGCCAAGAGCCATAATCATAATAAATGAAGGATTTGATTATTGAGTGGCTTTGTCACTCTTATAGTGTAAAGTGGATTCGGACCGGGACAATTTTAAGCTCAAATCTCTAATGTAAATCCTCATCATTCTCTCTTTTACCCTCCCCTCTTTCCTCCTTTCTCTTTGAATAATTGAACACTAACCATTCACTGTTTTTTGAGCCTCATGGTCTCCTTGATTTTAGTTTAATGGAGGCATTTGCTTTGACTCAAGACTATAATCAAGGAGTCCATGGACACATTATCCATTATGAAAAATTTAGCAAACTTTGAGGACATCAAAGTTAGTGGTCATTCCCCTTTTTCTAAGGTATTGTACAGCCAATTGGGAGTTTGGACCAAGAGCACTTTAGAGAGCCTACTCTCCAATCACAAGTTTTGACATGCCGTGGTCAATCTTCATGGTCCATATTGTAAAACAACCATTAAATTTGTTTGGGAGATTACAATGTTTGGAATGGTGTACAGAGCCAAAATTTTTACAAAGGAAGTATGATGTCCAAATTAAACTAGACCCCTTTTCACTCAAACCCATGCCTTATCTTGAGGACATCTTAGATCGGGCCAAAATTTCTACCAGTCACTAAAACTAGAATATGAAATCAATTCAATCCATACCCAAAAGATTTAAAGTCAAACTCTAACGGTGAATGAAGGACCACAAACTCATCCAATTTTTCACTTTCCTCACCGTAGAAACGTCATTGCAAATCCAATTATATCATAGATTTGAGTGCAATAGATCTAGTTTTGGACTAAGTATTTCTCTTTTGTTAGTATCTTTGCAGTTTCTATCATTGCAAGGTCATCATTCAACAAAAACTAAATTTTGATGAATGTTTTTGTACAAGGTTTTTTTGAGAAGGTGAACAACTTTAGAGTTGGAGAATTTTGGTTGTAGTAGCTTTGTTGATAAAATTTACACTCTAAAATAGAAACGATGAAAATTTGTAGTCTATTTTGAGTACTAATATGTTAAGGCAATCTATGAGACCTCATTACCCTATTTCTGATCACATGACTTGTAATAAGTCCTCTATAAGATTGTATGGTTAACCCCTAAACGACCAAGGCCTCCGATTTGGTTGTTTTCCTATTTCAGGCAGCCTAAATGAAGGGGTTAGAATCAATATTTTTGCCTAAAATTTTTATTGAATGTTCCCTATACTACAAGGTGTATGTGGAAAATTGCAGAGTCAAACTCCACTTTTCGACTTTCTAAAGCCAAATTTTCATTATTGGCTTTGGGACGGGCGGAAAAAAACTTTTTATTTTCTAATTTATTTTGAGATTTTAAAAAAATAATATTTTTTTGATTGATTTCTTACTTAGTTTTTCAAGTGACCCAAGTCAAAACTTTTACCAATTCTACAAGGGCACCCTTCAAAAAATTACAAGAACTAGATCCATAGTTTCTGTAATATAACATTTTTTTTTTCAAAATTTGCTAAAATTTGAGATTTAGGAATTTATTGAATTTATTTTTTCTCAAAATTCACAAACTCATGAGGGCACCTACTCACCATTAATTTTTCCCCTAAACCAAATACAATAGATGTGGTGCATGTTTTACCAAATCCTTGATTTCTACCTTCCTCTAGTAAATAAATTGCATGAGGGTCAAAAAGCCAAGTGAGTGTCAAACTTTTTTCATGTCAATCCTCAACTTAGTTATCTACATGGAAAGAAGTATAATCAAGATGTTTGAGGTATTGAGCATCACGTTATTCTTTGAACAAAGTAGACCATGTCTGCCCAAAAAAAAGTCTGCATCAATTTTGAATGATATGATCCAAAGATCCAACGGTTAAAATTTTGAACACTTCCTCTGATGCTATTTGTCTTTAAGATCCTACGGTTGAAAATTTCAAAAAATTGTAAAAACAATTCTCATACTCCAAAGTTTACATGGTGGTATGAAATCGCACTTCTGGAGTTTTGGAGCTCTCAAAACACCATGTTCGTTTAGGGGTAAAAATCTAAATAGCTTGTATTCATTTTTATCTATGATGCTTATATTATTTGCTAAATGTTGGTAAGGACAATCATTGATTATTGTTTGTTACAAGGACATCTAATAGTCCCGCCATTGTTGTTATAACTTTAAGGCATAAACATCCAAATATAGGTCAATGAAACATTCTACTAAAGCCTATCTTAGCATTATGTATGATATTCTTCTTGTCTTAGGGTTGAAGAAGCCCAAAAAGTAGAGTCTAGCATTCAACTATCCGAGCAAGAAAAATTGTTAATCCTTCACTTGCACGAGACATTCAAAAGCACACACAAAATTAACTTTCATCTGCGGAAAACTAAAACTTGTCTTACGCACAACATCATTGGATTGCTCCTTCTCAAACAGGAAGCCTCTTGGAAACATATGTTTGTTGTCTTGGAGGACATTGAAGCTCCAACAAAGCTGTGCATGCATACAAGACCACAAGCTTATATAAGACCACTACACTAAATTTGATAATTAGTGTTAGATTTTTATAAGATTTGAAAATGCTATAAGTTTTTACTTTTGTTTCAAAAAATTTACCAAGAGCTCACACTGATTCTCATACTATATAAGGACCCCCATCTTGGCCAATATAGTGGGTAAAATTATTGAACAACAGTAAAACCTAATAACATGTTTATGTAGATTAGTGTATCTAACACTAATTATCAAATTTAGTGTAGCATCTGAGTGCTTAGAATGGCCTTCAGTATACCGATAGCAAGAGCACGAATTACTTTCACTATGATGCATTTCCTGACGATGAAATGAAATGATGGGCACACAGTCCAGCCCTGAACATAACAAACCTTCACTTTGTCTCAATAAAATGAGACTCAATTCAAATTCACACAACTAACCACATCGCTTTTTCATAGAGATTGAACTACAACAAAAGATACTATACTGCTTAACCAAATCACATGTGACTAGGGCGCTTAATGCATTGACTATCCTCGTATCGATAATCTACCTGAGAGCACATGCTACCTAAGCTCACCAAACCACACAGCAGAGCAACATACACAACAATTGCGTTTCTGTTCTACGAAGACTCGGGGATATAAAGCATATTTAGAAGTAGCTAGATAGGCCATTCGAAACTGGGCATTCCATCAACGTCGCCTTGTAGTTGATCCTGAAAAGGTTGAAACTGTTGAATGCTGAAACCTTCTGACTCAAGGGGCTGAAAGCATGGATGATTTTGCAACTGGGCAACCTGGATCTTGAGTTGCTGGTGCTCAATGTATTACTGGTGTCGTGCCTCGGAAAGTTCCTGCAGTTGCTGCCGAAAAGAAATCAATTCTTGCTGATTACGCACAAGGATTCGAAGCAGTTCCAGTTCGTTATCGCTACTGAAACTCATTCTACTTTGAGTGTTGGATGGGGGCACTCCATCCTGAAAAGCACTGGAAACCGTACAAGCCTGAGCATGTATGGCGTCGATTCCCTCCTCCTGTGAGTTAGCGAGGCCCGTTTCCCATACCAAATCGTCTAGAGAATAAGTGAACAACGATGGCCAGAAACCCTCAATGCCACAAGAGGCAATGACCGTCTCTGAGTTGTGCGTCGGATCGACAAGGAGAGGCGTGCCCGCGGAGTTCAAGCGGACTTCAGAGTTTGTCAGATCCACACCAACCGCTTCCAACTCTCCAGGTAGTGCTGCTGCATTGGCCCTCGTCGCTAAAAAATCCTTGTAAACTTTCCTCGCTTGAGCTCCCACGCACTTTCTCTTTGCCGCTCCAGTGAGCCTTCGATCGCTCTCAGTCATTGGTGGGATCGTGAGGAAGTTGCCATCTTCGAGCTGCAAGAGACCTCCTCGTCCGTGGTAGCAAAAGGCAGTGATTTGGTACACGATGGCTGCCTCCTCTCGGGTGACATACTGACCAACATAAATGTGATGGGAAGGCTCGCCCTTCCGACGGGAAGGTTTGAATCGCGGCTCAAACACCACCTTGATGATGTTGCCCCGTCTGTCCCGTACGGGTTTACGATGCACTCCTTTGGGGGCTACGTCTCTGGACTTGATCCAAACATAGGCGCCATGAAAGAGAATGATGGCTATGAAAGTATCTCTGAAGTCTAAACAACCAGAGGAGTAGGCTTTAGAGCCCCCCGTCAAGATGGCTCGTGACATAGAGTAATACCAACGACAAGAAAGACACTGCTGCGGCAAATACGATATGAGTCGACCGAGAGGTCTTGAAGGGCTCGTTTGCCGACAACTCACTACAAGGCGACGAATGATCTGCGGCAACCCACTCAAGGATGGATGACCACGACAACTAGTGCGCAAAGAATATGTCTCATTGCTAATTGAAGCCTGTCAACTACGCGCAATAGGGATTGAAAATTCTCCATCGTAAAACCCTTCTGAGAGAAAAACTCATCCTTAATATATACTTCGAAAGAACAATTCACGACCCTCCTCTTTAGTGTTAAATTGCCAAAGATCAGTAGCCTCTCTAGAAGATCAAGTCCCCACAACCACTTTAAAAAACTCGATGCCATGGTCGATTAAATATTACTACCACAAGCTACCGGTCCACAATCTCTACCACATCAAGTCCTCCACAACGTTGAAATTCTCGTGACCTCAAATCAAGACAACAAATCAACCGACACTCCTTCAAAGTGATATAAAGAAGACAAAGATAAGCACAACCACAACGAGCAAGCTCTCCGCAGTTTGCCACAAGCCCTAACTTCTACCGACCTCTACAACTCGGCACTATCCTTCATCATCAAGCAAATAAACGAAGTGGAATATGAAATTGCTTGCAGATCCTGAGAAGACAAGTGGGTGTCCGAGGTCACGATGGAGCTCATCTTGTAGCCGATTGTGTACAGACAACGGCCGGGGTGGCAAAGTGGGAATGAAAGGGGGCACAGAGCGGAATAAAAAGGGGGCAGAGGGGGAGGGGTACAGTGCTCCCCATTGCTTTCCACATATTCTGCAAGTCTTGTGCATGGGACTTGACTTGGCCCTGGAAATCGTCAACTAGAAGGGATGACACCGACTACAGTCAAATTCTACAGTAGATGAGTCCTACTCATGCACCTTTGACAACTTTCATACTACCAATTTCACAAGGTATATATGTACTTAACCCCTAAAGTCGAAAGCCCCCAAAACTGTCAGAACTCCTCAAAACCACCCAATTTCAACGCAAGATGAAAATTTCCAACCGTTGTCGGAATCTCAAGTATGTAACCGTAAGATCTTATACCTAACTTGTCCATGTATCATGTATGTATGTACCAAAATTTAGATTCAAATTCCTTACCAATTGTGAAATCATAACATTCAAAGTTGAAAAAAAAAAAAAATTCCCTTGTTGCAAAATGGGTTTGAAGTTTTTTGTGAGCCCAAAAAACCAATTTTAAGAGTGAATTTGAATTGAGGCTCTTCATTTTCTCGTTCCTAAGTGGGTTAGAAACATGCCTATGTAATTTTTACCCTCATGTGACCTATAAAACTTAATGAAATGCTTGAACTTTCACATGGAGGTATGCTGAAATTCAACTTCAAAGGCCCCTCTCTGGTAATAAAAATGGCATGTGAAGAATAACTGGATGAAAGATATAAACGGTGAAATCCTGCCTTACAACCTCATTTCCAAGTACAAAAAACAAAATCTGAAAAAAAGTAAACTCTCAATTTTTGGTGAATTTTTGAAGTTCCTGCGATCTTATTTATTTCGGGCAGATTTTAAGAATAAACAAGCATATACCACAGTTTGGGCAATTTTGGGCAAATTTCAAATAGTGTTTTCAAACTTTGACCGTAAATATCTCTTAAACTATGAGGAATTTAGCAACATGAAATGACTTTTCAGAAAGCTATGAAAAAACTTTTTAACCTGCAAAAAGTTTCAATTTCAGACGAGCTAAATATAGTAAGTACGGGGCTGACCAGACCCCATACGGCCTGATTCGGGTTCTTTTCGACTTTAGGGGTAGATTGATAAAACATTGATTGGTTCGATATGAAAATAAAATAAGATTAAATGGGTGATTGATTGATTAGGTTCAAGTAAAGTGACAGAGCGCAAACAACTTCAATACGACCCAATTTCCTAGTCGTTGATCACCAATCATGGTTCAGGGTAAAAGCTAAGCAAGTACATAGAACTGCAAGTGTAGCCACGAGCATTGTATATATCTTCAATATGAGTTAACCCTAAAAATCGAGGAAAACCGATTCGGTTTTTTGAGATTTTGGGCAACTCATTTTGAGAAGATAAATTGATATTTTTGCCTAAGATTTTTACTGGGTGCTCCCCATAGTGTACCGTGTATGTGGTAAAATTTGCAAAGCCAAATTTTAATTTTAAAACCTTCATCTAGAAATTTTAGGTTTCAAGTCCAAAAAGGGCAGTTTAATACTAGCTTTTTTTAATTTTTTTTTTTTGGGGGAATATGTTTATTACCAAATTACTATTCAAATTCCAAAGTATCCAAAGTCAAAAAGTTTACCAATTTTACAAGGGCAGCCTCCAAAACTTTCAAAAATAATCTTCACAATTTTTAGTAATTTTACAATTTCTTCTTTCAGAAATTGCCAAAACTTGAGATTTTGGATTTTATCCAAGATTTTCTTTTTCGAAATTCACATACTCATGAAGGCACCTACTCACCGTCAAAATTTTCCTTAAACTTAATACATCATATGTGGTGCTTGTTTTACTATATTGTTGTTTTTGGACCTTCTTTCATAAAATAATGTACAATAAGAACAAAAAGTGGAATGAGTCTCTAAAATTTTGCATGAGCGTACCCAACTTGATTACCTACATGGAAAAAAAAGAGGAGAAAATATTTGGAGTAAAAGTTGCTCTTGGCACCATTTACACAATGCCTCTCGGACAACGACAAAAAAAAGTGTTGGACAAACTTTGATTGTTATGATCTCACAAATGACAAACATCCAACGGTTGAAATTTTGACTAGTCCTTTTTATACAAGTTAGGTACAAGATCTTACGGTTAGAAGTCTAAAACCAAAAAAAAATAAGTTTCCCCATTTCCCCATTTCCCAATAGAGGTGAAAGTTGGCAGTTTTTGGTTTTGGAGGTTGAGGAAACACTTGGATTTTAGGGGTTAACCCCTAAATTTCCTTGTTGCAAAACAGTGTAAGTCACAAGATGTGACCTTTGTTAAGATTAAACTCCAAATATCTCAATCCAAGCATTGTTTAATGGATTCAACTGTAAGATCTTAGAGTTGATTTGACATTCTTCTCACATACCAAATTTGAACCGTCCATTCACCCTCATTTGTGAGATTATGATGATCAAAGTTGGGTGAGTTTTACCCCTTCGCGAACCTCCAGAACCCGTTTCCGGTTTTAAGTTAGGGGTTAATGGGGGTGTATTTATCGCAGTGATTTTGTCTGAACGTTTTACCTTTAACCCCTAAAAATCCAGGAAAACTGATTCGGTTTTCTGAGATTTTGGGTAGCTCATTTTAAGGAATTAAATTGATATTATTGCCTAAGATTTTTATTGGATGCTCCCTATATTGTAATGTGTATGTGGTAAAATTTGCAAAGCCAAATTTTAATTTTAAAACTTTCATCTAAAAAATTTTAGATTTCAAGTCCAAAATGGGCAGTTTAAAATTTAAAAAATTTAAGTTTTTTTTTTTTGGGAATATGTTCATTACCAAATTACTATTCAAATTCCAAAGTATCCAAAGTCAAAAAGTTTACTCATTTTACAAGGGCAGCCTCCAAAACTTTCAAAAACAATTTTCACAATTTTTAGTAATTTCTTAATTTTTTCTTTCAAAAATTGCCAGAACTTGAGATTTTGGATTTTTTCCAAGATTTTTTTTTTTCAAAATTCACATTCTCATAAATGCACCTACTCATCGTCGAGATTTTACTCAAACTTAATATATCATATGTGGTGCATGTTTTACTATATTGTTGTTTTTAGACCTTCTTTCATAAAATAATTTACATTAAGGTCAAAAAGAGGAATTTGTCTCTAAAATTTTGCATGAGTGTACCCAACTTGATTACCTACATGAAAAAAAATGACGGAAAAATGTTTGGAGTAACAATCATCAAGTTGCCCTTGGCACCATTTAGACAATGCCTCTCACGCAGCGACAGAAAAAAGTGTTGGTCAAACTTTGATTGTTATGATCTCACAAATGACAAACATCCAACGGTTGAAATTTTGACCAGTCTTCTGTGTACAAGTTAAGTACAAGATCTTACGGTTCAAAGTCTAAAACCAGAAATAAATGTTTCTCCATTTCTCCAATTCCCAACGAAGGTGAAAAATGGCAGTTTCTGGTTCTGGAGGTCAAGGAAACGCCTGGATTTTTAGGGGTTAAAGTTAGAAAGCCTAAATTCTAGCTTTTTACCCCAATGGAAAGCCCTATTAGGCTATCACAGAGCAACGAGAGATTTTCGAGAGATTTTCGATTTATGATGGATTTTTGAGAATGTATCCATAAGATCTTGTGCTGACTTATACATGTTCATGAACATCACAATTTAAATATAAACTCAACACTCTTTGTTAGATCACGCTATTCTAAGTTGGGAAGAACACATTTTATGACCTTGTTGTAAAAAGAGAAGAAGTACTTTGTTTGTTAAATGAACTATGTATAAAGGAGCCATAACTTGAGGGTCTTCAATTTCTTGTTTATATAGTGAATGGTCTAAGAAATGTTCAAAATTGAGATGGGAGAGGCCAAGTAAATCAATCTTGGAAGATGAGCGAAGATTGTAGGTAATTGAACTAGTTGGAATGGATGATTTGGAAGTTGAAATGAATTCAATATGACTTTGAAAATAGAAGATTCCCATAGGTGTATCTTAAACCAATTAGTCTGAATTTATACCCTAAGTACATTAAAGTTTAAGATTGGAAGGTATAATGTACCTCTTGTTTGAATTGACCTAGTGAGTGGTGTGTTTTGTTGTGTGGATTTCAACCCACCTACCATATGATTCTCGTTTTACCTAATTAGTACATACCCTCATAACTTACGCAAGACCTGTACTGAATAGTGAAATTTGGTTATCTCACTCGAACTACTTGGGGTTTCGTATTTTTATTTAGAATCCATACCACTCTTGCCATAACAAGTATGAATTCCTATACATATTTAAAAAGGGGGCTTCAATCTATACAACATATTCGTCATGGATGAGTAAATCAATGAACAATGTGCAAGTGCTTTCACATGCAGGGGTTGTGTGCCAGGTGGTGAATCATTATTAAGTAAAGTAACTTCTACTAAATAAGGCAATCTAATTTATAAAAAAACCTATTTTACTCATGTATTTTGATGTACTATAGAGAGTATTCCATGAGAATATGCTGATAATCAAATACAAAGGTTTGATTCTGACAGCAAAGCCATGACATACAATATATATTCAACTCAAAATATCAACATGGGGGACATACATTGGTCAAACCTTGTGATTGGAGAGTGAGGACTCCAAATCCTCATCATTCTCTCACTTACCATCCCCTTTTTCCTCTTTTCTCCTTAAATAATTGAACACTAACCATTCAATGATTTTTAAGCCTCATGATCTCCTTGATTGCAGTTGAGTGGAGGCATTTGCTTCGACTCGACTCTAATCGAGGAGACCATGAACACATTATCCATTCATGGAAAATTTAGCATACTTTGAGGATTTGAAGGTTAACTAGCGGTGATTCTCCTTTTTTCAAGGTAGTGTGAAGCCAATTGGGACCTTACTCTTCAATTACACAAGTTTTAAGAGGCCGTGGTCAATCTTCATGGTCCGAACTATAAAACGAACCCTAAGTTTTGTGTGGGAAGTTACAATGTTTGCAATGGTCAATAAACTGACAAACTTTATACAAAGGGAAAATAGTCCAAAATGAGACACCTTTTCACCCAATTCCATGCCTTATCTTCGGGACATCTTCGATCGGGTCAAGATTTCCACCACCAAAAGTAGAATATGAATTGAATCCATCCCGGAAAATTAAGGTCAAAATTAAGGTCAAAATCTAATAGTAGTGGATGAAGTATTTCAAAAAATCATCCAATTTATTCACTTCTATCATCATAGAAACATCATTGTAGATCCAATTACTCCAAAGGTTATTGGGATCAAAAATTCTTCCAACCCCAAAGTTGTGGGGATGTACCTAACGATCACACTTGTGTAAGAGAAATTCATGGAAAGCTTACTATTTTTGATCTCACATGATAGGCTTGCGATTGGGGTAAAACATGCCAAATGTCATAAACCCCAAAAACAAAAGCAACCTTCACTAGTATTCCATTCCATGATTCCATTCCATTGAGTTATGAGTTTGCGCGTTTTACCAAACAAAGTCGACTTGATTTGTGACCCTAGTGATATTTCATCCGAAACGGAGATTGAAGAACAAAGTTTTCGAACACTAGGGACGTTTAGGGGTTAAATTTGGCACCCATCCAATTGGGCTTGTAGACACGTGATGCCTCCCATGAAGATGGATTCACCTACTTGTATGGGAAGGGAATTGTGGTTTTGAGCCGTTGAATACGATTGTTGTTGGTAAGTTATGGTATGCATATACGAGAATTTTGAAAGCAAAAATATTGGTGAAGACTACACTAAATAGGTAGATTAGTGTTAGATACACTAATTTATGTAAACATGTTATAAGTTTTTACCGTTGGTCAATATATTTACCCTCTCACGTCGGTCAAGATGGGGATCCTTTCCTCGGTATTGGAATCAATACCCTTGGTAATTAATTTTGATCAAAAGTAAAAACTTATAGCACTTTCAAATCTTATAAAAATCTAACACTAATCTACCTATTTAGAGTACCATATGATTGTTTAGGAAAATAGGGAGCATAGGGTAGAAAAGACCATCAATCGTCGCTAGAAGGAGGGGTCGAACCTCCGACCTTGTGGTTAATGACCACACGCTCTAACCAACCGAGCTATTCCAAAGACATCTAGGGGGTGCGTCTGTCAGAGTCGAACCCGGGTCCATTGCTTGGAAGGCAATTATCCTAACCGTTGGACTACGACGCCGCTCGATTGGATGTTCATCGACGATGTCGGAGTGGCTCTTGGACCCTCCCTCCTTGACCCCGCGAGTTCCTCGACGCTCAAGCATGTTCCACGCCCAATCACGCAAGCCGGCGTTCAAATCAAAGTCTGCGCCGTTGGACGTGCGACAAGTCGCAGATCGCACGCCATCCCTCACAATCGAAGCCAAGAGGAGGTTGCCGCCTCGGCCACTCTCCAAGAAATGCTTTCTCTTCTATTTGAAGTCTTCTCGTAGCTCTCACTTTGTACTCAACTTTTCACTTATATTTTGATATCAAAATGGTCAAGAAGAGAAACTCCAACCTATTTAGAGGCCGGCGTGAATAGAGTGCTCGTTTGACCTATCCTTGGATGTATGCCCGGAGGTCATCATACCAATTGCGCGACTACTACCCCTTCTCGGGGTGAACACTATGCTAGTTCCTAGCTAGCCACTAGTACCTTAGAGATTCCCGACATGGTATTTCCCCCAAAGGACTTTGAGATACCCATACAACGAGGTCCAAGAACCCCCGCCATAGTTGGGGGTGGACTATGGTGGTGAGCACCATGCCGGCATGGGGAATAGAACCCACGACCTCCTCATTGGTGGCCATGAGCCCTGACCACCAAGCCAAGGCTTCTGGTGCCTTCTTAAAATGGTCACCGTCTTATGATGCATTTAGAAAGTGAAATTTTACAATTCAAATCTCAATTGGTATGAATGATTTTTGTGCTCTGAAAGGATGTGGTAGGTTGTTTGGGTTTATTCATAACCTTGTAGGAGGTTGCAAGCTCATCATTGACTGGTTCATTCATGATGCCCAAGTCCAAAAAGTGTTGTGATCCATTTTTGGGGTGCTTGTTTTAACCCCACGGGCGCTTTAAGGGTTTACCCCTTACAGAGAAGCTCCTCAGTGTGGATCTAGAGTCCAGACGGTCATATCTAGAATCCGTGAACAAATATTTTTCGCATTCGATTTTCAAGAATCCAAACATAGCATCTCGGTTATGGACTGTCTAATTAATCTACCCATCAATTCCTATCAAATTACACCGTCCGGATCTTCATATATGTTGGGTCAAAGTTTTAGTTACTCTACAAGTAGCACATCTTTGATACGGCCAATCAACCACAATGTTGTTGTGAAAGGAGTGTTTTGGAGGTCTTAATGGCACTCCCAACCCGGAAGCGTCCTGAAGGTTGTTTTTCTACATTTCAGATGAAGGGCAGAACTTCAAAGCGCCATAATTCCTTAAACCAAACTCCAATTTGGACGATATTATTTGAGCTGAGTTTGAAATCAAGTCTACTTCGTGTTGTAAAATTTGCGAAGTTATACTATGTATTATAGATTACTGAAGGCACCACAAGCCTAGGCTTGGTGGTTAGGGCTTAGGCCCCCAATGAGGAGGTTGTGGGTTCTATTCCCCATGCCGATGTGGTATAGTCCACCCAACTATTGTGGGAGGTCCTTGGACCTTGTTGTATGGGTACCTCAAAGCCCTTTGGGGAGATACTATGTCAAGTATCTTCAAGGCACTAGTAAGTAGTTATAAAGTAGAGGCAAACCTCTAGTTGCAAGCTTTTTGATCAAAGAAACTTTGACATTGGATTTGCTATGATGTTTCTACAATGCAGAAAGTGAAAAAATAGATGATTTTTCAGAGCTAGAGCTCCTTCATCCACTGTTAGATTTCAACTTCATTTTTTGGGATGAATTCCAATGATTGTCTAGTTTTAGTGGTAGAATTCTTAACCTAATTGAAAATGCATCAAAGAGAGAGCTTGGCTTTGAGTGCAAAGGGTTTAATTTTGAACAATTTTTACTTCATAAAATTTGGGGTAGTTTTCATCATTGGAAGGCAGTTATTTGAGCCAAGAAAGTTTTTTGATGAATTAGTTTGCTACGAAAGTGCTTTTGAGATGAAGTTGACAAACTTTTTGGGTGGTGATTTTTGCATTGCAGTTTTTCTGTTAGTAGTAGTTTCAGTTTAAAGTAACAATGAAATTTTGTAGCTTATCGTGAGCACTGATATGTAATGCTCTTGGAATCTATGAGGTCTCATGAGTTAGGTTTTAGTACACATGCCCTACAACAAGTCCTCTACAAGTTTGTACGATTGGGATCTAAATTGCTTGCAACCTCAATTCTGTTAAGATGGCGTCATTCCGGTAATGGCGCTTTTTGGGGTGCTTAAAATGAAAAAATGATGTTGGTTTTTGTCGAGTTTTGACATGATAGGGTAAATATTTCTTAACGGCCGTTCAAAAACAACAATGTTTCTGAACGGCCGTTCAGAAATATTGCCCTTTTACTGTATCCAAAGGTCAAAAACCATAAAAATGTGTGATATTATGGAAAATTTGGTGATATTACGGATTGCGTGTGTGGTATTAAGAAACATGCCATTTTGTAGGCATGAATACTTCTGAACTTCACTTCAAAAATATACTTGTAAATTGGCATGTTTGCACAATATGGCACTTTAGCTCCATTGAAATGGCACATGGAATAGTGCCATTTTAACGGAATTGAGGTTTTGCTCTCTTTTTCATCCATAACAATTCTTCTGAAATGTATTTTTGGCTAAAAGTACTCTAAGGACCTGTATGGGTTGAAGAGCCTCAAGTTGAAATCTAACGGTGGATAGAAGGGATACAACTCCTTAAAAATCATCCATTTTTCCACTTGTGTCATTGTGGAAACATCATTGCAAATCTAATACAGAATATATCTCCATCAACTAGAAGATTGTTCAATTCTAAATATATCTCCATCAACTAGAAGATTGTTCAATTTCATTATAAGATCATAATCATGCGAAAATAGTCATTATGACAATGTTTGGTTTCAGATATTTGGCTTCCAATATTAAAACATGCCAAATTTTGAAGTTCCAAAACCAATAGCTCCCATTACTAAAATGCATGTCACTATTCTATAGATAGATAGAAACTCCGGTCCTTTCTAAGGGGCCGGCCTGAATGAAGTGCCCATTCGTAATGCTAATATCCCGAAGGCCACCGGACAAGGGGAAATTAGAACAATAGTACTTAACCTCAATTCCGTTAAAATGGCACTATGCCATGTGCCATTTTGTCACACCAAATCTTACATACGTGTTCACATGGAATGGTGTATTCCATAATATCACAATTTTTTGAATAATATCACTCATTTATATAGAATGTTACTGATTTCCCATAATATCACCTTCAAATTCTGTTATATCACATGGTTTTTGAACTACAGTTAAGAAAGTTGAGGTGTGCCATTTTAGCGGCATAATGCCATTTTAACGGAGTAGGGGATACTTCCCTCTCTCGAGGATGAACACTATAACTACGCTACTTTATAACTACTTACTAGTGCCTTGAAGATACTTGACATAGTATCTCCCCAAAGGGCTTTGAGGTACCCATACAACAAGGTCCAAGGACCTCCCACAATAGTTGGGTGGACTATACCACATCGGCATGGGGAATAGAACCCACAACCTCCTCATTGGGGGCCTAAGCCCTAACCACCAAGCCTAGGCTTGTGGTGCCTTCAGTAATCTATAATACATAGTATAACTTCGCAAATTTTACAACACGAAGTAGACTTGATTTCAAACTCAGCTCAAATAATATCGTCCAAATTGGAGTTTGGTTTAAGGAATTATGGCGCTTTGAAGTTCGCCTTCATCCGAAATGTAGAAAAACAACCTTCGGGACGCTTCCGGGTTGGGAGTGCCATTAAGACCTCCAAAACACTCCTTTCACAACAACATTGTGGTTGATTGGCCGTATCAAAGATGTGCTACTTGTAGAGTAACTAAAACTTTGACCCAACATATATGAAGATCCGGACGGTGTAATTTGATAGGAATTGATGGGTAGATTAATTAGACAGTCCATAACCGAGATGCTATGTTTGGATTCTTGAAAATCGAATGCGAAAAATATTTGTTCACGGATTCTAGATATGACCGTCTGGACTCTAGATCCACACTGAGGAGCTTCTCTGTAAGGGGTAAACCCTTAAAGCGCCCGTGGGGTTAAAACAAGCACCCCAAAAATGGATCACAACACTTTTTGGACTTGGGCATCATGAATGAACCAGTCAATGATGAGCTTGCAACCTCCTACAAGGTTATGAATAAACCCAAACAACCTACCACATCCTTTCAGAGCACAAAAATCATTCATACCAATTGAGATTTGAATTGTAAAATTTCACTTTCTAAATGCATCATAAGACGGTGACCATTTTAAGAAGGCACCAGAAGCCTTGGCTTGGTGGTCAGGGCTCATGGCCACCAATGAGGAGGTCGTGGGTTCTATTCCCCATGCCGGCATGGTGCTCACCACCATAGTCCACCCCCAACTATGGCGGGGGTTCTTGGACCTCGTTGTATGGGTATCTCAAAGTCCTTTGGGGGAAATACCATGTCGGGAATCTCTAAGGTACTAGTGGCTAGCTAGGAACTAGCATAGTGTTCACCCCGAGAAGGGGTAGTAGTCGCGCAATTGGTATGATGACCTCCGGGCATACATCCAAGGATAGGTCAAACGAGCACTCTATTCACGCCGGCCTCTAAATAGGTTGGAGTTTCTCTTCTTGACCATTTTGATATCAAAATATAAGTGAAAAGTTGAGTACAGTGAGAGCTACAGAGAAGACTTCTGAAATAGAAGAGAAAGCATTTACTGGAGAGTGGCTGAGGGCAGCAACCTCCTCTTGGCTTCGACTGTGAGGGATGGCGTGCAGTACTGCAGCTTGTCGCACGTCCAACGGCGCAGGACTTTGATTTGAACGCCGGCTTGCGTGATTGGGCGTGGAACATGCTTGAGCGTCGAGGAACTCGCGGGGTCAAGGGAGGGAGGGTCCAAGAGCCACTCCGACATCGTCGATGAACATCCAATCGAGCAGCGTCTGTAGTCCAACGGTTAGGATAATTGCCTTCCAAGCAATGGACCCGGGTTCGACTCCCGGCAGACGCAGCCCCCTAGATGTGCTGGAATAGCTCAGTTGGTTAGAGCGTGTGGCTGTTAACCACAAGGTCGGAGGTTCGACCCCTCCTTCTAGCGACGATTGATGGTCTTTTCTACCCTATGCTCCCTATTTTCCTAAACAATCATATGGTACTCTAAATAGGTAGATTAGTGTTAGATTTTTATAAGATTTGAAAGTGCTATAAGTTTTTACTTTTGATCAAAATTAATTACCAAGGGTATTGATTCCAATACCAGGAAAGGATCCCCATCTTGACCGACGTAGAGGGTAAATATATTGACCAACAGTAAAAACTTATAACATGTTTACATAAATTAGTGTATCTAACACTAATCTACCTATTTAGTGTAGTCTTCACCAATATTTTTGCTTTCAAAATTCTCGTATATGCATACCATAACTTACCAACAACAATCGTATTCAACGGCTCAAAACCACAATTCCCTTCCCATACAAGTAGGTGAATCCATCTTCATGGGAGGCATCACGTGTCTACAAGCCCAATTGGATGGGTGCCAAATTTAACCCCTAAACGTCCCTAGTGTCGAAAACTTTGTTCTTCAATCTCCGTTTCGGATGAAATATCACTAGGGTCACAAATCAAGTCGACTTTGTTTGGTAAAAACTGCAAACTCATAACTCAATGGAATGGAATCATGGAATGGAATACTAGTGAAGGTTGCTTTTGTTTTTGGGGTTTATGACATTTGGCATGTTTTACCCCAATCGCAAGCCTATCATGTGAGATCAAAAATAGTAAGCTTTCCATGAATTTCTCTTACACAAGTGTGATCGTTAGGTACATCCCCACAACTTTGGGGTTGGAAGAATTTTTGATCCCAATAACCTTTGGAGTAATTGGATCTACAATGATGTTTCTATGATGATAGAAGTGAATAAATTGGATGATTTTTTGAAATACTTCATCCACTACTATTAGATTTTGACCTTAATTTTGACCTTAATTTTCCGGGATGGATTCAATTCATATTCTACTTTTGGTGGTGGAAATCTTGACCCGATCAAGATGTCCCAAGATAAGGCATGGAATTGGGTGAAAAGGTGTCTCATTTTGGACTATTTTCCCTTTGTATAAAGTTTGTCAGTTTATTGACCATTGCAAACATTGTAACTTCCCACACAAAACTTAGGGTTCGTTTTATAGTTCGGACCATGAAGATTGACCACGGCCTCTTAAAACTTGTGTAATTGAAGAGTAAGGTCCCAATTGGCTTCACACTACCTTGAAAAAAGGAGAATCACCGCTAGTTAACCTTCAAATCCTCAAAGTATGCTAAATTTTCCATGAATGGATAATGTGTTCATGGTCTCCTCGATTAGAGTCGAGTCGAAGCAAATGCCTCCACTCAACTGCAATCAAGGAGATCATGAGGCTTAAAAATCATTGAATGGTTAGTGTTCAATTATTTAAGGAGAAAAGAGGAAAAAGGGGATGGTAAGTGAGAGAATGATGAGGATTTGGAGTCCTCACTCTCCAATCACAAGTTTTGACCAATGTATGTCCCCCATGTTGATATTTTGAGTTGAATATATATTGTATGTCATGTCTTTGCTGTCAGAATCAAACCTTTGTATTTGATTATCAGCATATTCTCATGGAATACTCTCTATAGTACATCAAAATACATGAGTAAAATAGGTTTTTTTATAAATTAGATTGCCTTATTTAGTAGAAGTTACTTTACTTAACCCCTAAAGATCCTTTCGGGTGTGAGGTCTTTATACTATTTTTGGAGCTCTACATCATAAGGGTTACAAAATCCAATTTTTGTATAACACATCTAATTTTTTTCTTCAAACCTCTCGGGCCTTTAGGGTCAAAGGTAAAACGTTCAGGCATAATTATTGCAATAAATTCACCCCATTCACTCATATAAAATATATATACAATGCTCACGGGTACACTTGCTTTTCTATGTACTCCCTCTGTCCCATTATTATTGTCCAGTAGGTTCTCTCAAATCTACCTTGGGAGTTAGATTTGTGAGAACTTACTAGACAATAAGAATGGGACGGAGGGAGTACTTGCTAAGCTTTTACCTTGAACAATGTTTGGTGATCAAGGACCAAGAAATTGGGTTGTATTGTAGTTGTTTGCACTCTGTCACTTTACCAGAACCTAATCAATCACCCTTTTGATTCATATCGAACAAATCAATGTTACACCAATTGAGTACTCTCACTGTCCCATTATTATTGTCCAGTAGGTTCTCTCAAATCTACCTTGGGAGATAGATTTGTGAGAACTTACTGGACAATAAGGATGGGACGGAGGGAGTACATATATACCCTTGTGAAAGTGGTAGTATGAAAGTTTTCAAAGGTGTATGAGTAAGACTCATCTCCTGTAAAATTTGACTGTGGTGGGTGTCATCCCTTCTAGCTGACGATTTCCAGGGCCAAGTCAAGTCCCATGCACAAGACTTGCAGAATATGTGGAAAGCAATGGGGAGCACTGTACCCCTCCCCCTCTGCCCCCTTTTTATTCCGCTCTGTGCCCCCTTTCATTCCCACTTTGCCACCCCGGCCGTTGTCTGTACACAATCGGCTACAAGATGAGCTCCATCGTGACCTCGGACACCCACTTGTCTTCTCAGGATCTGCAAGCAATTTCATATTCCACTTCGTTTATTTGCTTGATGATGAAGGATAGTGCCGAGTTGTAGAGGTCGGTAGAAGTTAGGGCTTGTGGCAAACTGCGGAGAGCTTGCTCGTTGTGGTTGTGCTTACTGTCTTCTTTATATCACTGAAGGAGTGTCAGTTGATTTGTTGTCTTGATTTGAGGTCACGAGAATTTCAACGTTGTGGAGGACTTGATGTGGTAGAGATTGTGGACCGGTATCTTGTGGTAGTAATATTTAATCGACCATGGCATCGAGTTTTTTAAAGTGGTTGTGGGGACTTGATCTTCTAGAGAGGCTACTGATCTTTGGCAATTTAACACTAAAGAGGAGGGTCGTGAATTGTTCTTTCGAAGTATATATTAAGGATGAGTTTTTCTCTCAGAAGGGTTTTACGATGGAGAATTTTCAATCCCTGTTGCGCGTAGTTGACAGGCTTCAATTAGCAACAGACATATTGCTGCGCACTAGTTGTCGTGGTCATCCATCCTTGAGTGGGTTGCCAGCATCTGTTCGTCGCCTTGTAGTGAGTTGTCAGACAGCGCTGAGCCCTTCTGAAGACCTCTCAGTCGACTCATATGCCGTACTTGCCGCAGCAGCTGTGCTGCTGTCGTTGGTATTACTCTATGTCACAGGCCATGCTGACAGGGGTGGCTCTAAAGCCTACTCCTCTGGTTGTTTAGACTTCAGAGATACTTTCATAGCCATCATTCTCTTTCATGGCGCCTATGTTTGGATCAAGTCCAGAGACGTAGCCCCCAAAGGAGTGCATCGTAAACCCGTACGGGACAGACGGGGCAACATCATCAAGGTGGTGTTTGAGCCGCGATTCAAACCTTCCCATCGGAAGGGCGAGCCTTCCCGGCACATTTATGTTGGTCAGTATGACACCCCAGAGGAGGCATCCATCGTGTACCAAATCAGTGCCTTTTGCTACCACGGACGAGGAGGTCACTTGCAGCTCGAAGATGGCAACTTCCTCACGATCCCACCAATGACTGAGAGCGATCGAAGGCTCACTGGAGCGGCAAAGAGAAAGTGCGTCGCAGCTCAAGCGAGGAAAGTCTACAAGGATTTTTTAGCGGCGAGGGCCAATGCAGCACTAGTACCTGGAGAATTGGAAGCGGTTGGTGTGGATCTGACAAATCCTGAATTCCGCTTGAACTCCGCGGGCGCGCCTCTCCCTGTCAATCCGACGCACAACTCGGAGACGGGCATTGCCCCTTGTGGCAATGAGGGTTTCTGGCCTTCGTTGTTCACTTATTCTCCAGACGATTTGGTATGGGAAACGGGCTTCGCTAACTCACTGGAGGAGGGAATCGACCCCATAGATGCTCAGGCTTTTACGGTTTCCAATGCTTTTCAGGAAGGAGTGCTCCCATGCAACACTGAGAGTGGAATGAGTTTCAGTAGCGACAACGAACTGGATCTGCTTCGAATCCTTGTGCGTAATCAGCAAGAATTGATTTCTTTTCAGCGGCAGCAACTCCAGGAACTTTCCGAGGCACGACACCAGCAATACATTGAGCACCAGCAACTCAAGATCCAGGTTGCCTAGTTGCAAAATCATTCATGCTTTCAGCCCCTTGAATCAGAAGATTTCAGCATTCAACAGTTTCAACCTTTTCAGGATCAACTACAAGGCAACGATCAAGGAATGCCCACTTTCGAATGGCCTATCTAGCTACTACTAAATATGCCTTATATCCCCGAGTCTTGGAAGAACAGAAACGCAGGTGTTGAGAATGTTCGTGGTGTTGCTCTGCTGTGTGATTTCGTGAACTCAGGTAGCATCTGCTCAGGTAGATTATCGATAGTCAATTTAGACAGAATGCAGTAAGCTCCCTAGTCACATGTGGTTCGGTTAAACATTATGGTATCTTTCGTTGAAGTTTAATTCTGAAAAAGTGATGTGGTTTGTTGTTTGAATTTGAATTGAGTCTCATTTTATTAAGATGGATGCGATCACTGGTAAATGCTGGAAATCATCGTCATGGAATGCATCATAGTGATAGTAATTCATGCTCTTGCTATCGATATTCTGAAGGTTATTCTAAGTACTCATATGCTAGTGGTCTTGCTTAGTGGTCTTGTATTCATGCACAACTATGTTGGAACTTCAATGTCCTCCAAGACAACAAACATGTGTTTTCAAGAGGCTTCGAGAAGGAGCAATCCAATGATGTTGTTTGTAAGACAAGTTTAAGTTTTCCGTAGATGAAGGTTTCTTCGTGCATGTTCTTGAATATCTTCTGCAAATGAGTGGGTGCCCCTTCATTTTGCTCGGATGGTTGAATGCGAGGTTCAAGCTTCTTAAGCCCTAAGACAAGCTCTAATCAATGTTAAGGTGGGCGTTAGTAGAATGTTTGTTTGACCTATATCTGGATGTTCACACCTAGGTATATACATTCTAGTGATAGCAACAATGGGGGATTATTAGATGTTCTTGTATCAGTCATTGATTGATAATTGATGATGGTCCTTAACAACATTTTGCATTCATATGGTAATCATGTACAAAGTAGACGCTATGGGGTCTCTGGTGAGGTACACAGCCAGTTATTGTTGAAAATGCAGGCATACACAGATTGATGCACAAATCTACAGCATTTGCAATGTAGTTGCCGTTTTCTACAAGCAGAAGTGAGGGATATATCATTGCAATCCCAGATGAGGAACTTATAAAACGAATTTGAATAGAAGAATTTCAACAGTAAGGATGTAACAGCCGAAAATGCCTAGAATGATGGGGAATGGATTTGAAGCCCAACGTGGTAGTTACAAAGGAGCGGTCCGCTTCAGCTCGCGGATACGCATTGCACTTGCGTTGCATGTTGAGTTCTTGAAACCAAATTTCCGAAAGCGACTCCGTTT
Source organism: Bryum argenteum (assembly GCA_037043015.1). NCBI lineage: Eukaryota > Viridiplantae > Streptophyta > Bryopsida > Bryales > Bryaceae > Bryum > Bryum argenteum. The sequence continues at coordinate 7,074,768 of CM073324.1, forward strand.
AGCATCAGGCTTCTTTGGTTCAATAATTACGAGAGCATGAACGATCTGGTACCCCATTTCATAACCGCGGAACAGAGGTATTGCATTTGGAAATGAAAGCATGCATAGAATCAACAATTTCACCATCGCAATCAGAAATAATTATGAAACAGGAATATGAAACAGCAACTGTATATACGTAAATCAGTCATCAACTTCTTGTACAAAACATGACAAAAGTTACAAAGCTGCCAAACCACAACTGCCTCGAATGCTGGACTGGCCACAGCAGAGATTTTACCGCCGGGTGGAAAAATCACTCCAGCTCCTTGGCGAAGTCAACATTGTCGACGAAGACCTGAGAAGATGCATTCACAGCTTATCAGCATATACTCTTGTTTGTACCGGCGGTAACTGGTACCTGAACTTCAAATCCTGGATTTATGATACATATCAGCATCAGTATCTTGAAGAGAGAATGAAAGGACCAGCCACGTACCGATTTCCAGCCATCAGGGTCTAGGCAAGCGGTAATCTTGGTGTTGATACCGGGAAGAGGACCAGGCTCACGGGTGATTTTCCCACCGAAGGCCCTCAAAGAGTCTGCAGTCTTGTAGACATCATCTGTGCCTACGGCAATCTGTAATAACATAGAATAGTAAGGAACACAGTATCACCAATAAGAAAGATGTCACAATGAAGTCTGTCAACAAGAATGTACCTGGGCGTAGCCGGTGCCCTTGGAGTACTCCGTCACACCATAGTTGTATGTCAACTCCAGGACAGTCGTCTTCATTTCATCGTCGCCATAGCCCACCATTGCGAGCGTGTACTGTAGAAAGGATACAACTAACAGAATCAGGTAATATCCAGGATGCACAATACAGCATGTAAAAGAGCTTGATCCACTACACAGGATATTCCTCTTTTGATGATGAGTACTACCTTCTGATCAGGATTGTCTCTTCTGCGAAACTCCTTCATCCCAAACGCCTGTACATATGTGAAAAGTCATAGAGGGTCAAGGAATGATAATAATTCCTGTTATAAGCAAAAAGCTGCAATTGGCATTCGTAAGGTCAGGGTTATATCCTTGCTAGCAAGAATTGTTTACATGCCATTTCCTTGCTTATTCAAAACTATGAGAATATAGGGGTTGCACTAAAGATAGGAGCAGCTACAGGGCTTGACGAAGAAATCATACCTTCTCGTAGAACTGGACTGCGCGGTCTAAGTCTCCAACACGGAGCATGACCTGGCAGAAAGGCTCAGGAGTAGCAGGCCTCTGGATGAGCTCAAACTTGTAACCATCGGGGTCCTCAACAAAGGCAATGATTGAGTTCCCACCTTTCACCGGACCAGGCTCCCTTGTGACCTTTCCACCCTTCGCCTTCACGAGGTCAACGACCTTCTGGACCTGCGAAGTTGTATAGCATACTCTACAATCAGAGGCTAAGCACTCAAATAGAATTCCTCTTACATTGGTGAGAGTAACCACACCTTCCCCGACAGAAGAGACTCAAAAGACTCTCAGCTCTCACTCCTTGAACAATAACAGAGGTATATGTAACTCTAAGTGCCCTGAACCTCGTTCAAAAGTTGTGAGGTGAACTTACATCCTCAACAGCAATTCCAAAGTGCCCGAAGCCTGTACCGATATCATATTTGTCCACTCCATAATCTGTCCAAGAGTAACAAACCAGATTAGGCCGCGGGTATCCAGAAAAATTGTGAACCTTCTGCGGCATGTCTTCGTCCGATATTGCAAGTCACAAAGAAACAGGAAATCTAGTCGATAGCATAAATCGGATACACGGCACTTACTGTATGTTAACTCGACCACGAAGTTGGAGTCTTCAGGACCATAGCCCAGAAATGCATTCGTGTACTTCTCTTCGGAAATATCCCTTTTCCTCAACAGTTTCATGCCCAAGCACTCTGTGTAAAACCTGCACTCACACATGCGTTAAGGAAAGGTAACACACTATAATATTTTCGAACCCCGATGGAGCATGCAAAATTCGTGCTTCAGCAATCCATAACATATTCACACTTCTCACAGTTTATCAGAATTTGATGCGCGAAAATCCTCTCACAAGACGGACAACTCTTTTCAACGAAGCACTCAAATTAACGACAATTGAGTACAGGTCCAACACTTGATAGAGTACATGCGTTGCTAAAAGCATAACATAGTAACAATTTGCACTATCACAGCTTCAAAACATTAAGAGGCTAAAAAACATAAAGAGAGTGAACACTGTACTTGATAGTTTTGTCAAGATCACCAACACGGTACACAACATGAAGCATGCGACGATTGTCGCTCTTAGGGAACTGCAACAGGCTCTCCTCATTGGTGGAAGTCTCAGCTGAAGCAGCGGACGCCATGATGGTTCGACCTGTAGTTCTTTGCACTGGAGCTAATCTTGGAAGGACTGACGTATGCCTACCTGCATGCACAAAAGAAAATTTCAAAAATTGAGATATTGAACTCTATCATTGAAGCAAAAATCGAGTGTTACGCTGTAGGAAATAACTCACGCAAGGACACATAAACAAGAACCTCGTATGTGTGCGGACACAGGCAAGTCCCTCTGCTCAGAGTCCACTCAATGTCTAGATAGTAAAGGTGCACTTTAATGTATGATTACCAGTTATCCGCGATAACTTTACCGGCATCACTCGAAGTCCACAGACTAATCTCACGGCCACCAACGATCCGGAGCTACATACAGAAACTCGAAGCCAATCCTAGCCACATACATTCTTCTTGCACTCACCAATTAACTTCCCTACAAACCGTACGAAAACAGCATCATAGCATCTGATGACTAATCCACAACGCATTTCCACCAAAGCTGCTCTTCCTTGAGCGCTCGTCGCGAACACAAACTTGCCAAACGTGCGGAGCTACATCCGGAAACTCCAATCACATAGAACAGCCTTGCACTCATCACTTCGATCTTGAAATAAATTATATGTAACTCATTCACTACGCATTCGCTCTTACTCTCCACTAAGCATCAGCTCGAGGTGAACAGAAACAAAGCAAATTATCTCAGGCAGGAGATGCATTCATTCACGTACAATTGACCTCCAATAAATGTCCGCTCGGCACATCAAATTTTACGAAACTCTAGCATCGTCGCATTTCCACCGAACCCGCACTCACTCTTTCCTAAGCTGAAGCACTCGACGCGAACACAAACACAAAAACCACTCAATCATCCCAATGCGGAGCTACATTCGTAAACTACCAATCATATACAACCGTCTCCCATCACCACATTGACCATTTAGTCGATTCCAAGAAACTCCTGAATGACCACACAAAAATATATCAATGCGGAGCTAAATTCATATATTCCCAGTCACATGCAATAGCCTTCCAAGAACTGTCCACTCAGCACCTCGGCCCGCACGCATGTCCCTACTCACTCATCCACTCTTACTCTCTCCTAAACCTCGACCAACAGCCACGCAAATCGTATCAACGCGGAGCTACATCCGTAAACTCCAGTCACATAGAATTGCCTTGCACTCATCACTAAACTTTGCGAAAATTCACCAACACCGATCTCACCCTCCACTAAACAGAACCGCGCAAATTATCAGCTACATTCGGTCACATACAATTGCCTTCCAAGAAATGTCCACTCAGCACATCGAAACTGGCATCAAGCATCATGACATTTCCACCACAACCGCTCCTAAAGTATACTCAAGCATTGTAGCAACGATCTGATGATCCAATGTATCAAGGGAAGGGAGGGGGATGGGAGCTCACGGGAGAAGGGGAGGGGGAGGGGACAAATGCGGAGAGAGGAGGAAGCGCGGGGGGTAGAAGTAGCAGCAGCAGCAGCAAGGGCAAGGGCTGGGGAAGTGGAGATTAGGGTTTTCGCCATAGCCATCGAGAGGCAAGCCATGGCCACGGCAATCCGGACCAGACACACGATCAGCGTGGACAGGCAATCCCAAGGGCATCAATCTCCACTCCACTACCGGGGCAGAGATGGAAGAGAAAGGGGGTCCTGCCTCTGTCCAGCTCTGCAGTTCTGGATATCCCACGTGGCGCCCTCGCTGTGCCACTTGGCTCCGCCCCTCCCGATAAGGCTGCCCATACGTACTACTCCAGTCCCCCCCCCCATGTTTTTCAGGCCCAACCACAATGCTGCATTGCCAGGCATCAATAGTACTCAAGATTGATGCCTTACAAAATGCTTGATTTTTCAAAAGATCTTGATGAGGTTAAAGGATCAGAAGATCTTGATGAGGTTTAGGGATCAAAAGACTTGATGAGGTTTACGGGATCAAAAGATCTTGATGAGGTTGCAAGAGCAAGTTTAATGGCATTTGATGTTTTCGCCCCTCAATTCGGCTATTAGCGAGCAACTTGATGCTTGATTTGTAGGGGCAAAGAGTGAAAGCATGCATATAGGTAGCGGCTGATATCAAGCAAATATAGGATTTGCACGATCAAAAGATCTTGATGAGGTTTAGGGGATCAAAAGATCTTGATGAGGTTTAGGGGATCAAAAGATCTTGATGAGGTTTAGGGGATCAAAAGATCTTGATGAGGTTGCAAGAGCAAGTTCAATGGCGTTTGATATTTTCACCCCTCAATTTGGCTTTAGAGAGCAACTTGGACGTTAAATTTGTAGGAGCGGAGAGTGAAAACATGCATAGCAGCCGGATGTAGGATTTGATATATGAGATGATTGTTGATTTTATGGTGCCGTAGAAATCTTCTCTATGGAGAAAATAACTTCACTAAAGTTTCAACCCTTTATTGTTTGCACAAAGTGTCTCTGCTTGTTTTAACCATAATGACAACAAAGTGATGATTGCAAATCTAGTATGCATTTGACCACTTGTGATGTGATTAAGAACACATACAGGAAACGTAGTAGAGGATATTTGTGGCTAAGCGTTAAGTTGCCATTGGAATATATGAAAATAATGAATAGCGAAGTAGCACTTTAACTGCAATTTTCCTTGCTACAGTGGTACCTGGATAAGATCAACGTCTAGTTAAGAACGTTGTCTCTGTCCCTTTATTATGCAAAGAGGCATTGTTTCGTTATGGTCAACGCTTGGATAAGATCAACGTTTTTGTCTGTCCGAAAACGTTTATCTAATCCAAGCACTAGTGTATATATCGGTTTAAGGTTTTTCTCATGACTGCTAGACATGCTCTAATAACACCTTCAAAAAAATTCAAAGATTGTCATACCCTTTTCTTATTTTTTTTCTACAAATTAAAATCATTTAGGATGTCTGTGGTGGGTTCAATTGTCTAATTGAGTATTTAAGTGCAATTAAGATTGTTGGGGCTTGTCACCACTACACAAGGCAGTCTTCTGTAAGAAGGGAGACTATACATGATTTCTATTGGCATGTAAGATGTTGCAACGTCAAAATGTGTCATTGGTTTGTTGAGTTTAAAGCTAGTAGGAGGTTAGACGTCCATTATTGTATTACTTACAATTAATATTGTTTAGCTTATAGCCAATGGAATAAAGGCCTATTCTTACTCATAGATATGGAGCCAGTTGTAGGGGCAATAAGCACAAATATTAACCAAGGTATTCCCATGTGCATGCTTAAATAACCACTTGGATGATACCTAGGAAGGCAATCACACCCTACATGACATGGTTATGCTTGTGTTTAGGTAACTCCTCTAGCCAAAGAGCCGGTGGCTTGAAACATCATGAATTGAGGGTAATGCAGATTTTAAGTATCGACTTAAGCAATTACACATATTTTTTCAAACCCATGTGCTATTTATAATGTGACATACAAGACACAACAAGTGGGAATACATATATTCATAACACCGATGTAATGTGGTCCCACACATACATATGGGGTTTAATCTCATCTGTCATGTGTGAAAGAAACATGTTGTTCTCATCTAGACCACGTAGGATTACTAACTCGTAGTTGTAACCTACATGCAAGAATGGATCCCCTTATACTTAGGGAAACACTCTAGTTCTCTCCCTCCAAACACACACTTTTCATTATCTCTTTCTTCTTACACCACTTTGCTAAATTTCCTTGGTTACTTCCCTCTAGGCTCCTTTCCTCTTAATTGATGATACAGTCCTTTGTCTTGGGCCTACAATTGCTCACACTTTTCATTATCTCTTTCTTCTTACACCACTTTAGTAGATTTCCTTGGTCACTTCCCTCTAGGCTCCTTCCCTCTTAATTGATGATACAGTCCTTTGTCTTGGGCCTACAATTGCTCACTCTGGATTGTAAGTGATAGAAGCTATTTTTTTTTGATTTAATGACGTCGAAGAATAGTTTTTGTCTCGCCATCTTTTCAGAAGGAATGACCTCCAAAAGTGCAGGAATTGTGCTAATATCTTCATCTCGGTTCTCCAACAAGCTTGATGCAGAGGATAAATTTATATTCAGATGCTCCTTGGTCAAATATACTCTTGTCTCGAAAAGCAAAGAAGTTAGTTGACTAATTCCACACAGTACAAGCATGCTTGTCCTAATCCAATTCGCTTATGGTGTTTGCTGACACAGCGCTTTGGAGAGATCTTATGCCGATGACAAAGTACATATACAACTATTGGTCAATTTTGGATAGTACAAAGATGTACCTTTATGTTCAACAGTCTACCACCACACTTTTACACAACTGCCGGGTTGCTCTGCAGTAAAGAACTATTTGTGCAAATTAACACGAAAACAACTAATTCGTCTGTCATTCAAACTCACGAAGGATGGGATGCTACCGAGTTTCACACCCGAGGGCAGTAGTTCAAGACCGTCACGAAATAAGAACAAGTCGACATTTGAGAGTAGACCTTGCAGGACAAGTAGCTCGCAATTCGGATGGCAATGCCCACGATACCTCACACCTCTCCTAGTAAACATTTAACAAATTATTGAAGAGCCCGCAATAAGCACGACAGTCAAAAAGTGGAAAGAAAATCTCCAAGGATCACCTGGAAAAGCACCTTGAAAGTCGAGAAGTGAACCAACCCCAAAAGATCTACCTCAATCCCACCGATGAGGACGAGTGCGTGTCGCAGATGAGACCCCGACATTGAGATGACATTAAATTAGCCATATCCTGACTATCAGGGACATATTGTGATCACAGTACGATGTCTCCAGAGTACTGTAGTTCATTGAACCGTCAACAACTCAAGGTGTGCGAGGCCGAAGTTGAATGAGGTTAACTTCAGAGCTGTTCAGAGTTCAATCTCAGATGTTGGCACGATGAAAATTGACGAAGAGTTTTCAGCTTATAAGTTCTATACAGGAAAAATGAATGCCGAGCTGTATCAGGCAGCTCTTGCACTACAATGACCCAACCTAGGGTTATTTGAATAGAGCTCAGCATATACCATTTCCAGCCACCAAGATCGAAGGAACTCTCGGGGCACTCTCGAGAGCATAAATGCTTGCTCTTGCAAGAAAGAGCCCAGGCCCTGATCTGACCTGCGTTTCTTCAAAGATTCCCTTCGTCGATCCAACTTAGCCATCCTGCATTTCATAACCCCATGCTTAATCAAACGCAAAACCAGCGATACATGCCATTTCTGCAAGAAGATCTGAGAAAGGAAACTCAAACACTGCATTCTCAGCCAGCGTGGTCACAACAAGCAAACTAGGTGATGCAAACACGATGTAAATCAAGCCTCGTAAAATTCACGCATTTCCAGGTGAAAAAGAATCATACTCTTGCGCAACAGCAAAGCGAGGACGATGAATGTTCGCTTCAACAGGCCGGTGACCATTTCCTTCGTTCCATCGCTCATCATTAGCTTCATCTAATCGATGAACGTCTGCTTCATTTTCTCTGCAGACATTCGCTCCATTTGATCGCTGTACGTTCGGCACTGCACTCGAGTCTTCAGAGGATCTCGCCTCTGTATTGCTACATCAACATTAAAATCAAACTATCAGGCTACCGCTGCAAACTAATCAAAACATTAAACATCGTCCAGCATTACACACCTCCAGCTGCTCTGTTTTCAGATTACCTACCACCTTAACCAAACAGAGGTAACAAAAAACAAAATGCATCACCAGCAGAAACTAAAACAACATACCAAGCTCTGTTACGAGAATCCGCGGCATTGAGATCACGAACAACAAAGTTTCTTGTCACCGACGCAGCAACACTGGAGGAGCTGGATCGGTTCCTGGAGGAACTCGAACGGAGCGTGGCCTTATTCTTCAACGGAACCTGTCATATCACAACCTAAACCTCTTAACAAACTCCGATCGCATAAACTTTCACTTTAAAACGGATCTTTAACCGGATTCAAACCCTACCTGAGCCAAAATGCAAACTCCCGACAAACACAAAGGCAGTCCACCTCCACCTCCCCGCGGCATCTCTTTCCGTGATGTAAACGGCTTCCCCCGAGGGATCGAACTACTGAGCGACTGCATCGCCACAAACTAGCAGTTGACGAATATTCCAAGAAAGCACAAATTCCAAACCAAAACTAAGGCAATGCCGTTAAAGATCGAGCGAACAGGCTTAAAAATACGCCTCCTCGTGCGATCGGCCAAGATCACTGCCACTTCATGCACATATCTAAGAAAACCCTAGGAAAGTGCCAGCCAGATCTAATGTTGCTGTTGCTGTAACGGGGAAGGTAAGCAAAGACAAGCCAGAGCTGCACATGGAGTATGCCCGCTAGCGCACGATCGCAGCAAGAGTGCCACCAAATTTGGCTTGGCCAGAGGTTCCTTCCAAAAGGCAGCTCCACACGGCAGAGTGGTGGCCAGTCTGAAAGCGTCAACGCAGGCGCCCTTCTCGCGCCGGTGCATTCAAGCGGGAACCCGTCGCTCTCAACCCCCGACTGGTACCCTCCTATACCCGGGATAATAACCAAGAGGGTGTTAGCGGGGTTGGTGGACCTGCCTCGTGATTTGTGAGATGCTTGATGGCTATTAATACCAAGGCGGCGGTTCATGAACCGGTCTGTACCCGGGTTCTGCTGCCGGGTATGGGGCGTCGAGACTTCCGTGCACCTGCATCGAGGCGACTTGCAGCTGAGCATTTCACACTTGACGTATCCCTAGGACGGTGGGCGAATTATTATTGCAGTCGGCAGTGAGGTACATGATCACAGCAAGATTGAGTGTGCCTGCATGTACTGGAGCTTTTACTGTCGAGTCTGATTGCAAACATTACCATTAGAAGAAGAAGAGAAACTCCAACCTAGATAGATAGATAGAAAATCCTGTCCCTTTCTAAGGGGCTTGCGTGAATTAAGTGTTTGTTTGTGTGCTACTAACTTGATGGCCACTGGACAAGGGGAAATTGGGACAATACCACTTCCCCTTTCGAGGTTGAACACTATAACTACTCTAGTTTCTAGCTAGTTACTAGTGCCTTGAAGATACTTGACATAGTATCCCCCCAAAGGGCTTTAAGGTACCCATACAACAAGGTTCAAGAACCTCTCACCATAGTTGGGTGGACTATGGTGGTGAGAAACTCCAACCTATTTAGAGGCCGGCGTGAATAGAGTTCGGTCGACCTATCCTTGGATGTCTGCCCCGAGGTCATAACACCACTAGTGGGACTACCAACTCCTCTCAGACTGAACACTATGCTAATTCCTACCTAGCCACTAGTGCCTTAGATATATCCGATATGGTATCCCCCAAAAGGGCGATGAGAAAATTGTAATTTAGAGGAGAAAACAATGAGATTTTAATTGATGATGAAACAGACATTGTGGCTTCTGCTAGAGTTTCACCTTTTCTTTATAAAGTTTATGAAGGCCTAGTGTAGAAGCGCACGAACATACGGTAACTACTGTTAAAACTGATCAAACATCTGCAAACACTTCGTTCAATCCTTTGTGGGTGAATACATGAAAATGGAGGAGGTGATTTTGTTAACATACTAAGTATTATATGATAAATATTAGAAAAAAACGCCTTCAGTATTAGAGCTCTAAAAAGAATGAGAAAAATTCATAGTCCATTTAGGCATTTGATAAATTTTGCCAACCTATAAAAGATGATCTCTCCATGTCCACACCCCGTTTGGTGTTTTTACAATTGTAATTCTATGTGGCATACTTTCTGCATACAAGCCTCCCCTAATTATTTAGTGTAATTGAGTGGAAAACTTCTATGACACTATCCCACTATTGTAATAATCCATTTGGAGGTTTATGATATTGATTGAGTCTCTATTTGAGAATTGATCAAAGGTGTTTAATGGGATTCAAATTAGGCGATTGAGCAAGCCAAGGTAGGAGAGCAAAAGGTTGCCATTAGAATCACTCTTGAAGCATCCTTGTTGTGTGAATGAGAGCATTGTCTCGTTGGAATGTAACACAAGAACGGTCTAAGGTGAACTTGGAAATTACCTTGTGGACATTTTCCTCTAGAATGTCACGATAACAAATTTGATTAATGCGCCCATGCTCTTTGCATAACATTCCACGTACACGCCGATACGATAATCTCCCCACCTCCATGTTCCAATGTTTGATTGATAGTTCGTTCCGAAATTGACAACGCCTGTTGTGTCGAATACCAAATCCTTCCATCTCAATTGAAGCGATTGATTTTACAGTCATCTCAGAAGATTACTCGACTCCAATTCTCTATGGTTTAGTGTTCGTGGACACTAGCCAACTCTAAACGCGCATTTACAATTTTTAGAGAAAGATGTGGTTTTTTTACCTTTGTTTTTGAACGTTCGAAAAAGTGTTAATTTAACAAATATGACCTTACTAGCCATCCATATGTCCACACAAATGCATTGCTATATGTACAATTATGTCATTTGAGTATCTAAACTTGAAATTAAAAGTGATCAGCCTTTAAACTAGTGCATGTCACTTGCCAGATTGCACGTAATGACAACTAAACTTGTATTAATCCGATGTTTGATCAATTTTGACACTCTTTGTATGCACATATTCCTTCCTCTCTAATGTCACACTATTGTGATATCACACCTCTATAATTTTGTGGATAGACAATATGGAATGGGTCCTATTACCACAATGAGCTTTTGAGATGGGCGAATGTCAAATTTGGTGGAGATCACGGTAGATTATCAAGGTTGATGTGATGATTTAGAACCATCTTTTAGCTCAGTGACCCTAGCTTAGAAATTGGAGGGATGACAAGTGCACAAAGTCAATTCTCCCAAGCAACCAATTAGCACCGCTATAAGATTTGATGCCAATAATTATCAACTCTTAACCTCTTAGAGCCCAATCAACAATTTTATGGTCGATCCCTAATTTTGAAAAGTTGTATCCAGTTGATAGAAGGATTTTTTATTTTTTTATTATTATTTTTATTTTTTCACCTTTCAAAATTATGGTGAGTTAGGAATCACATCCAAATTGAAAAACCTTCTTTGGATTCATAGATTTTTCACAATATGCCTTCAACACAAATAGGACTAGGTTTTCCTAGTCTTAGAAACCTTACTATTATGGAAACTAATGGTGTACCTTGCAAGTTATTGGTGGTCTTTCTCTATTTTACACATAATATGTGACTTGAACCAATCGTATCAATTTTCAGTACTAATGGTAGGACATACATTTTATATTGATTTTCAAAGTTTTAGTCTCTTTCATTCATCATAGAACAAATAATTACTATTTTAGGAAATTTATGATTGATTTATCGATCCATAGTGATTGTGGAGCAATATCTAAGTTTCTCTTTAAACTCCTTGAGCCTTTAGGGATTAATAACAACCAATATCGTGTAACTATCTCTCAAAGTCTCGTTTATGCTCTTGAGATGCGGCCCGCATTCCACGCCGGAATAAGCGGTGAAGAGGGTGAAGAGGAGTCTAGCTGGAGGGTCTTGGGGGAGGGGGTCTTGGTAGCAAGGATCTTTGGGGGGGGGGTCTTGCAGAGGGGGTCTTGAGGCGGGGGTCTTGTAGAAGGGGTCTCGAGGCGGGGGTCTTGGGGTTGTGGAGGCTGGGGTCTTGGGGTTGTGGAGGCTGGGGTCTTGGGGTTGTGGAGGCCGGGGTCTTGGGGGGAGGAGATATAACCCATACGGTTTGTAACTGCTTCCTTCCCTCAGTAAGTACAAGAGGGCAGGGGCTGGAGGCTCGCATGTGGAATAAAATGATAATGTTAAGTAATATCATTGATGAGGTCCTCGTGGCATCCCCTCAAGGGGGTCCATGTGGCAATAAAAGCCCTTGACTAATTAATTAATGTTGCTGCATAGTAAAGGTCACTATGCAGCAACATCTCATTCATATCGTGTAACTAAAACTCTTCACGCCGTGCATGCATGACCTTGGCACTCTTGTCGCCAAGCTTCGTTTGGGAATACCATTTACAAGCTGCACGCAATTGTATGTATCAATTTCAACACAAAGGTTAGGAAGTGGAAGTTAGTAACCCTACCTCACGACATTTTAAAAAAACCAGGTCCGTTTTAAATGGCCATTTACAACATGCCTCCATAAAACTCAAGCATTTCTTCGAGTTTTATGGGTTGTATGACGGTAAAAATGCATAGACATATTCCTTACACACCTAGGAACAAAAATCTGAAGAGCCTTATGTCAACTCTCCTTTCAAGAATGATTTTTTTGCTCCCACAACATTATTGTGCCATTTGCAACATGGAAAAAAATTAAAAAAAAAAAAAAAAACATTGAACGTTAAGATCTCACAATTGGTGAAGAATTTGAATCTAAATTTCAGTATACATGTTCATGTACAAGTTAGCTACAAGTTTAAATGGCCATATCTTACTCACATTTTGTCCAAATTCAGCATATGAAGTGTTTTGGACATTTACGAAAAGAGTAGATGTCAAAAACACCTCATATGTTGAATTTGGACAAAGCTTGAGTAATTTATGATCATTTGAAAATGCCAAAGATTGGTTGTTTTGTCTAGTTTCCGTAAAGTACCCAATTTGTGGTTACCTTTAGCTGGACTCACGCTCAATTGTCATTGAAGTGTTAATTTGAATATCATATATATAACAAAACTGGGTTATCGATCCGGCGATCCTTTCTACCCACCAACGTACCTACTTACCAACATACAGACCTACCAATCTACCTACCCCCTTTTATGCTTCTTGGATTATGTATAAAAAAATTTAAGAAAAAAGAAAAAAGATACAAACATAAATTTAATAAACACAATATTGTTTGAGAAAATGGTATAGACAGGATACTTTTTTAGCTTCTCCGTCAAGACGACGGGGACCTTACTAGGTGTAAATTGTAACTGGTACCACATTACATGTTAGTGATGTTACAAGATTTGGTCCTGAAGAACTGAATGGTATGAAAGAGAGTGTAAATCAACACAATATAACTCCTAAGAGCTCAATCAACCATTTTGTGATCGATTTCAAATTTTGAGGAGTTGTAGCATACGAAAAGAGGTTTTCTGTTTTTTTGTTTTTTTGTTTTTTTTTGTTTTTTTTTGTTTTTTTTGTTTTTTTTGTTTTTTTTGTTTTTTTGTGTTTTTTGTTTTTTGTTTTTTTAATACTTTCTGGAAGTTTGGTGAGTTAAGAACTACATCCAATTTACAGAACCTCGTTTGGATTTATAGATTGAACACAATAAGCCTTCAAACATGAACTTTTCTTACAGTTGGTACCTAAAATTCATATGTCATTGTGTGACACGTGGAAAAACAGATAATTTCTACTTCAAAAGCTGCTTGTTATGATATTGCCCACTTTTACACATGGAACATTTTACCCTCCTTAGTTAGAGTAGAGACGTCCAAATTGAGCTTTTAGCAGTGAATTGTACTTGAATACAAATTGTACCACAGGTGTGTTCACATTTGGAGGTTGTAAGTTGGGGGGATATGTACCGCTTTGTCTGTGCAAAGTTGCCTATAGTTGCTTTCGTACTAGTTGTACTTGGTGAAGGAATGTTCGGTACAAAAGAGGTTTTGTTTTGTGGTGTCCACATTAGCTATGGAGGTTTTAGACGATTACGTTAACATAGGTGAGTTTTTTTTCAATGCTCCAACTCTTAGCAGTTTATGGACGATCCCTACGATCCCTACAGAGGGCGCGCCCATCTACGACAAAGACATCGGCGTCTGTATCCAAGGTGATGTTATGAAGGGGGATTGTAAAGAGCTTACAATGTTGTTGCACTCGCTCTTTCGCACGTGGAGATTGAAACACAAGCATCATGAAGGACGTTCCGGTAGTACGTTTGACTCGAGATGCGACTTTTGTAAGTGTCCTCACACATGACGTCGACTCTGCAAGTGCGTCTCCTATTGCTAAGGTGGATATGAAGAATGTCTGCGAAGAAAGTTCTTTCCCCCATAGCGGCTCTTGAAGGTCTTTTAAGTTATGGGCTCGAATTGGCTCCAAAGATGGCTCCCTTGTATGCTCCAAACGAAGCACGGAAGATGGCTCCCATGTACGCACAAGACATAGCACTAACGATAGCTCCTACGTATGCGCAAGAAATGGCTCCTGTCAAAAGACTTCGCAAAAACCTGAGTCTTTTTCTCTTTCATTTTCGTACGCTCAGGCATTTTAAAATTCGTCATTTTTTGTTCCATCTACTAAATTTTTTGTGTTATTGCATGTATACTAGCGACGTGGGACCCGAACGCAATCCGTTTTTTTAACGATGTCGGACATATTCCGATATTTTATGTTAAACCTATCTATAGGGGTTAGGAAGTTGTGTGTGTCGGTCTCGCACCTCAAAACAAGGTTGAGGGAACTTATATTCCGCGTTGGCCTGGGCGTAAGGTTCTCTTCGCACCACAATCTCGTAAAGATTTCAATTGTGGAAGAAATTGCAGAGTTTGTTAGTGTTGATATTTTTTATTTTTTTTCAAGAGATGCGAAGTCTCGAGAAGGCAGTGCATGCCTTAGAGCACATGATTGCAGATGGAGGAAGAGGATTTGAACTATAGTATCTTACCAAACTCTCTGACACACTCAAAAAAGACAAACAAGATTACCTTGATGGTTCTCTTCCGGCTGTTCAGCGTTTGATGGTAATTGTGTGAAACTTTCTCTTGGTTGATTTCGTTATGTTAGTGCTATGTATCATTTTGGAATTAAAAAAATTAATACTATAAGTGCTTGTTTGTGAATAATGCAGGGTTCTCAAGTGGTATCTCTTAGCGTATACAACCTTTTGTTTTTGAATGGGTTTCGCTTACATGGTTCATGCCAACATTGCCATGCCAAAGAGCTAAACAATCCATAGAACTTGAAGACTTTCGAACCACACTGTGTTGTATATTTTAGGCTTTTCAAGTCGGTTTGAGGGGATAGTTGAAACACTCTTGCTAGCGTTGTAGAAAGGATACGAAAGGTCTCTTTACACATATACACCACAATCATGTTGGTGTGGTAATAGGGAGGGTGTAACAGACTTTTGGAATATGAACAAGTGCCATGGATTTGGATTTCACAATGTTTTCCAATCAAACTTTGAGTCTTAATGACTTTTATATGAAATATTTATATCACATATTTCTTAATACACTGGAATGCTTTTGTACATCCTTATAGTAATACATAGAATTTCAACAATTTAAGTCGTAGAAAATAGATGCATCACCACAGTTATCACTTTAGGTGGTTGTACCATAGAAGTAATATAATATGGATCACCTTTATGTTGAAATATGTGCATACATGCTGCACTATTGAAAATTGATTGAAATCAATAAATCTTTTACAAGAACTTGGAAACTAGGATTTGAAAGTACTTCTAAATGGTGTGTGAGGAAAAGAACACTTGTTGTCACATTGAATAGTGAGAGTTGAAGAGCGTACTAGTATACATAATTTGAATACACTCATTATAACGAGATACATGTTAAAAGGAAACGAATTGATAAGACAAATCTCCTAATTTTTAGACATATAATTTTATTGAGCTTCTCTTACACCCAACTCCTAGCATTGGGCTCATAATATCATATATATCATCGAGGTTGATCAAAACAATGTGTGTATTACAAATGTCAAGTGCCTTCTAAAAAATAATCAAGCAACTACAACATCCAATTTCCAACTAGATTGATTAGAAATCAACTCACAAAGAATCGTCGATCTATGTCTTCTAATCACAATGTCAATTGCCTCCTCTTATCTATATTTATCACCGACATAATTATTCAAGTAACTCAACAGTCACATGTTCATCTACCATAAACTAGGGCATGCATTAGTTGAGTGCCCCTTTAATCGAAGTCGTTAAGAATGACATGTTGAAATTTTTTAAAGCATAACGACAAGTAGTGTTTCCAAATTGGTCTTGGCATTTGAATTTTGTGATATTGGCTAATTCTCTACTTCCTTTGAGAATGGGATCACTAATAGAAAATGGCACTAAAAGTGACAAACGTATTGACTTGATTTTAATGACACAAAGTTTCAATTCTAATTGTGCTTCTAAAAACATCAAAATAAATTATGATATATATGTCACTTTTTCTTAGATTTTTTTTGGTTGAAATAAGCATACCACACCTTTATATATTATTTTAAAAATTAAGAAAAAATGACAAATATAATAATTTATTGTGATGTCATTAGAAGCACAATAAAAATATGCATTATGTATCATTACAGTCATTACAGCCGTCACTTTTAGTGCCATTTTCTACTAGTGGAAGTATCATCGTGTACACTTTTAGTGCAATTTTCTACTAGTGAAAGTGTCATTGTGTACAGTACAAGGACATGAAACTCTCGCATTGAAATCTTTCTACATGAACGAGCTCAATTCCAGGACATAAAACTCACCTCTTCATACATGAAAGTACAATCATTCCTGCGTAGAAGAGTTTCAGTTGTCGCTTCTACACAAACCTGGGCTTTGATTTGAGTTCTTCAGTACCGCATCTGCCGTGCGGATGGTAAGGTGTCAATAGCTATCAGAAGTGTCCCCTTTGGCATATGGCTGTGTCCCATTCTAAAACTCTTGTTTGCATCTGAGCAAACAACACGGTAGCTAGGAAGGCCTATCACCTGGATACGCATTAATATTCTGAGTACAAGTACGAACTTCATGAAAGGGACTCAAAACACATCTGATAACGCAAAAAGTGCAAACTTTCAAATGGTAAAGGACACACCACCGACAACGTGTTGATCAACACCTGCAGGACAGAATGTCCTGCCAGAATTAACACACATGAAAACAAATGCCAGAATTAACACACATGAAAACAATACAAGTAGATCACAATAACATTGTAAGCAGCCTCTATTCAAACACTAAACACATCCTTGTCGGAATTGTCCAACCCTCTCTTCTACATGAGATCGCCTCCTCCGCTGAAATGAACAATGGTGAAGAAGAGATAGGTCGTTGCACAATTCCAGTTTGTTCAAGAGATGAAGCCAATGCCTCCTCCCATGTGGTGAACGAAAGCAAATGTGTCTGTATCTCGAAGCTTCTGGCCACGATGTCCGTTCCTTCTATAGTTATGGTCATCTGAGAATGAAGGATGGAACAGCAGTATTCCGAAACGTGCAGAATTACCCATATCGTTTGGAAGTCTTTCTGACTCAAGGGAGTATATGAGCTTAGGGTAAGAATGAGAGAGGCACGGAGCCGGGTGCTCAGCACAGAGCGAACTATTCTTTCGCCTTTTACTAAAGAATACCGTGCGCTGGGTACACTTACCGGCATACCCCATTTTTTGGACCGCCCCTCACGGGGCCCATCAATCTAATCCATAAACTGGACCCCTCCAGACCTCTTGTGGTAACTTGGGGTCGCAGACCTCCCCCGACTGCGATTCAATTCAGGATGGAGGAGGAGGCTTCCAATGGTAACTTGGGGTCGCAGACCTCGGATTCTAGGGTGCCTCCTTGGTAGCTGCCACGAACCATTGCCCCTACCTCTAGGGTGCCTCCTTGGTAGCTGCCACGAACCATTGCCCCTACCTCTCGGCCTACAGATTGAGATTTTATGGGCATTTGGAGAATTTACATCTGTTGGCTTACTTGGTTCTACACTTAGCAATTTGATGCACACCTGTTCCCCATCGTTACACATTGATAGGAAACGTGGTTCCATGAGTTTTTGCGCTTCAAACCATTTCATTTCAAACCTCCAGGCTTCGTGCGCTTCATTTCAACCATCCAGGGATCCCTTTCTCAGGGATCCCTTTCTCAGTACAAAACCTAGGGCGACAAGTTTTCAACAGAGGGAGATCTGCTTACACCTAGGAAATTTGAGCTAACTAAATCTAGTTCATTGAGATACTATAGCGAATCACATAACAGAGCTAGCTTGGGTCGGATCGTGGAGGTATATCTGTGCGCTTCAATTCAAACGTACAGGCTTTTCGCAAGCAACAAAAAAGACGGTACTACCTGATGGAAAACATAAATCCATGAGTTTTTGCGCCACTTCAAACATATGGGCTTTCTGCAAGCAACAATAAATATCACTGGTACTAAGTAGTACTCAAACGACCACCTCGTGTAACAAATTGTTACAATTCGTTTCGATAGAGCCTCAGATTGCTATATTATCAACAGTGAGCAAATACTCGCTCCATGAATTCACAAGATTCACTTTTGAAGTTCTCCTTCATCACGCAGTCTGAAGTCTGTTATGGTGATGAGTAACTTACATGGGCACTAGGGCTCTTTTGCAATGCGGGTCACGATACAATAATGTGAAAATCTTCAAGAGTCACTGGTGGTGACAGATTGATGAATAAATTACAAACAAACCAGTAACTAAGATGGGTTTGTAGAACCAAAAGCCATGGGACTAAAAAAACCAAGAAGTGATACACCCGAATTGAAAATATAAAAGAGAAGGGAAAAAAATATGGTACATCTAACCAAAATGCTGCTTGCTGTCTGACACCTTCCCAACAGACATGCCGAACCGAACTACGTTAGCAAGGACTGAAGGACCACCTCCCATCAACGACATAAACGAACATTATGTCAGAAAAATAGCCAACTAAAGCCTGCTCCCTGTCATACAACGATTGAACCTGTATCACACGAAGCCTACTTAGACAACATGCTCCTGGTATAGCAAATTATTCGCTTTCGATTCGAAGAGCCCAAAGAGATGGTGATGCTGATGATGTTGCAGACCTGACTCTCAAAAATGCTGCCATTCGGGGAGAAGAATTCAGCTAGAAACTCCGCGTCGTGGCTAATGGATCGTAGTCATATGCCTGCCCTGCCTTCACAAACCGACCCTTCACCCTCTTCCTGATGTCTGCACGAGCTTTTCGAGACTCGTATCGAACCCTCTTATCAAATCTGCACAAAACCATCAAAGCATATTAAGTCTCCAGTCAATGCAGAGTCCGCAATGGTAGCTTTACAACATATTCTGGTTCTTCGAGAAGGTACGAAATGGTATAGACTTCCTAATCCTTGGATGGTATATTTCATTTCAGGTGACGATTTGAATTTGCTATGAAGGTCGATGTGGATTTACAATGATCAGAGAGTGCCCACATCCGTAGCTACTTTTAAATATAGCATATTTGGTTGCTTGACGAGTAGAGAATAAGATCTTCTTTTGGTTCCTTGAAGCTTACAAGATAAATTCTTTCATGTCCTGTAGATATGGAAGCAAGCGAACAGATTTAATTGCTTGTGTTTTTTCTGTGATGCTATAGGGTACTTGGATTGAAGAATATTGTTCCTCTGTGAGCAATGGCACAATTCTTGAGTCTGTAGATAAGTAATAGGGGTTGATCGTTTTGATGGTTAACTTATTATTAACGTGAGAAGTGAAGGGGAAAAAGGAAGTGTACCTGCGATTCTTCCGCTTCTCCTTGTACCGAAGCATAGCAGAGTCACGAGCTTGCGCAATGGAGACACTATCGGGGCTTCTAGAGCCCATGAAAGGCTCACCGGAGCTCAATGCACACCGAAACAACGGTGATGCAGTACAATCCTGGTAGTCACCACTACCGTCAGTCCGACCAGAGGAAAGGCTGGGTAATGCTGATGCTCTCGGCATAAACTGCGAGCCCATGTTGCATGTAACACCATCCATGTCGTTCATTGCCATTGTGATCTCCACCACATTGTGCGCATCCGCTTGGCTTTCTAGCCCCACCATGCTTTCCCTGTACTTATTCATGTCGGAAGTGTTTGCACCACCCTACACAAAACACCGAGCCAGTGAGATTCATGACAGAAAGGAGGTTGACAACATTACGTAGGCTAATGTGGTCGAGAGTTGACAAAGGTTCTCAATACTATAGCACTTACAATGGTGGGTTTGAAGAGCTCGGCTTCAGGGATGCTCTGCATGTGTTGAAGTTTGATGCTCGAAGGTGCGGTTTCTTGGTCCAGGGGAGCCTCACGCGCGTTCATTTCTTCGAAAGAAGGAGGCGAAGGACCGTGGCAATTGGAGAACATATCTTCGTAGTTGTCAAAGAATAGATCAACATCAGCCATGCTAAAAGCCTCGCATGGATCTCCTTCTCCTCCTACCTCCTCTCCACATACTCCCAAATCCTGCATATTCTGTCCCCAAATCTGGCCAACAAACAGCGAGTAGTCAGAAATCCTTCGCCCCTGATTCTATACTCTTTATTGATGAAATGTGGACAAGGGGTTGAGAGCTTACTTGGGTCTGGGCTTGAGTCAACGAACTGGACCGCCAGAGAGGCTCAGAGCCGCCTTGGTTGTTAACATACTCACCAGGTCCAACTTCAATCTTAGCTTCAACAACAGTCGCACCGCTGGGAGCTCCAGAAGTTTGTGCAGGCTGCTGCTGCTGCTGCTGCCGATCTGCCTGTCGACGAGCAGGCATAGCAACCTCTGGCTGCTGCTGCTTCTGCGAGACTTGTTGCTCGGAAGAAGTATCCAAGCACTGGCGACTCGCCATTGACATCTCTTCAGAACCTTGATCCTGCACTTGGAGTACTTGCAGTTGTTGAGAAATCCCCTTCTCTGCACTACTCGCCTGTTCCTGTTGTCGCATCACTGCTGAAGTGCTCGTAAGAACCGGACTCTGGAACAAGTCAACTTAGTAAGACCAGAGCTACCAGCACCCCAAGAAAAACATACACCCAACATGCATTCGAAGCATAGAAGAAGAGACACAATCATGGATACGTTTAGAAGGAATATAGCATTTTGTCTAGTGTGAGGCGACCAACTCTGAAAAAGATGAGCTCGTGCCATAGATCTCACCCTGTTTAACAATCTCTTACGACACACATTGAAGACCGTGATTAATGCTTTATAGAGGTGTTTCTGATTGCCAGATGCTTGCTCTGAGGGAGATAGATAAGGGGACTAGTTGCAGTACCTTAGCATTGGTGATATTGGAAATGGCAGGCTCCATGCTTCTGTTACAAGGCTCAACAGTCGCATTCGTGGTAGTAAAGACGGCGCTTTGGCTGTTTCCAAACAACTTCGCAGAAGAAAGCGAAGCAAGAGGACCATCGATATCTCGACACTCACTGCGGGAGTCATCGCAAGCCCAGAGAGCAGAAAGCTCGGTTGCGGAGGGGCAACCACTAAAGTAGACCAATTCGTGCCGCTTGTGCTGCGACACCAGTACGGAGGAGTTGTGTGTATCATCGTCGCAGGGTTGACAGAAACATGTCTGGCATGATGGGCAACGAACCTCTGCAGGTCGCATGTTGCATCCCTGGCATAGCAAAGTGCGACAATGACGCTGTGAAAGTGCATTCGCACTGTGCACATGCCTGTCGCAGGAGAGACATAACCGTGCTGAGTCCGCTCGACAGTATACCGTTGCTTGCCCGTCTCCACAAAAATCACATGCTACCTCCATCGTAAATCCAAAAAAAGCTCTCTCTAACTCCCTTCCTTAAACTCCAAGCTTATGGCAGCAATGCGCAATCCAGCACTTCAGTTTTTTGGCATCTCCTCTCAGTAGAACCCAGAGAATCTCCCCTTGACTAACCCATGGTTTCTAATTCTTCAGCTCCTCTGCACGCTCTCCTCGTCACGTACACCTCGAAGAAAAGGAAAAAAAAGGAAATCGTCATACGACTGTTGATGTTTTATACACACAGGCAAGATGTGCATGTCCTGGAACATTACCGCTCAACGTTCACTGCAAACTCGGAATAGACCAGATACACTTCCACAAGAAAGGTCGGTAACTGAATCAAGCCCGTGACTGATGAGGATAATTCTAATGTGAAAAGTACAAAAGATTGCACTTTCTATTAGCTCCACAACGGAGCATGCCATTTCTTAGTGAGATTCTAGCATTATTATCCCATGGAATTGAATATTATATCTTCACAGTGTGAGGCCATTTACTCTCAAGGTTATGCAGGATGCTTGAAGACCGACATCTCCTTTTCATACGTATGTTGTTTTGTAAGACTAACTACTCATGCGACTACAGTGTCCTCTCAATCCGGATAAACCAAGATAACAGAAAAGCTCCAGATTCACATGAGTCCATATCGTGTCGCTTGCTCAACCGAGAATGCTACTACTCTGAAAAGTGCGCTTTACACTAGTGAGTTCGATGTGACTTCCAATTCTTTAGTGAAATTATAGATCAGTAGAATTGTATATCCTCGCCATTTACTCTCAAGCTTATGCAGGATGTGGAGTACTTGCGCTGTGGGAAGACAAATGCTGAAGAGAAAAGTACTGACCTCTCCGTTCTCTTGCGAATTTCCCGTCAATTACGTCGCATCAGCAGCAGTAACTCCTCGAGGCCGATAGAGCGAGAATCCATCGATACTGTTGCAAAATGTATGTAACAACACATTATCTCTTATCCACACAACATGTAAAACATATCTTCCACTCCTACCCTGAATAATCTCTGCTGATCTTCAACCTCTCAGATCCAGTCCCCTCGATTCTCGACCCAATTCGAGCGATGGTTTGCTACAATAAACCCTAGCAGCACTAACCTGAATGATTCGAGGCTCAAAAATCCCCCGAGTTATGCGAATCTAACAACAAACCGAATGATCAGGGAAATGGGTATCGTTCCATTGTGCGACTTACGGAGGGAGTGAGTCGAGAAGTAGGGAAAGGTGAGCGGAATCGGTCGGCGAACAAGAGCAAGATGGGTAGTGTTGCAGTAGCAAGCAGATGAGGAAGGGGAAAAAGGAAAGAATGGGGTTAGCAAGCAAAGGCAGTAGGAGGGGAGGGAGCAAGCGATGGATGGCAGGGTGGCCGAAAAGAGGCTGAAAAGCGCCCTCCAAAGGACCCAAAAGTGCATCCTCGTCAGCCACATGACTGCCCTGCAGGCCCATGATTCCGGAACCAAGAAGAGAAGCCACTGCCCCCTCTCCGATCCCCCCGACGATATCCTTTCCAGGGGGCTTTTTCGTTCCTCCCTCCTCGAAAGTTTCATCCGAGAAGCTTTGTGCAGCCAATCAGATTGGTGGGTTCTAGGCTACACTAAAGTGACTTACCCCTCATTCGTTGGAGGGGGGGGGTGCTTTTGTGCAAGTAGAAACATATTTGATTTGTGAAAGGGTGGTGGATGAAGCAAATGTGACTAAGCTTGGAAGGAAGCTTAAAAGTTTATTTTACATGAAGTTTGGCATTCTGAAAAGAAGTTTTGGTGTGTTGATTGATGAAGTTATCAAAAATTATTCTAAAATCTAAGGGACGTTTCACATGAGGCCGAACTATAAAAAATGAATCAATCACATCAAGAGGAGTTATCCGCTCCTTTGAGCACATGTGCACCTTAACTTCCTGTGTAAAGCATTCCTAAAAACTATTCTCTGAGCTTGTAGGAAAAGACTTTTTCATGACTTTCTAAAAAGTTTCATATAAGGAACACTTTACGTGGAGAGTCATGTCGTACATGAGGCCAATAGATAGCAAAAATCCTCTTAATGTGATTGGTTTGTATTCTGAACTTCAAGTGATGGACTTATTACATTAAGGAAATTTATGCCCTCCTTTTAAGCCCATGCTCGGCTTGACTCCCCATGTAAAGGGTGCTTGACATGATGAATGGGAGAACTATAAAAATTATGTTTTGTGGAGCTTTTTATCTTATCTTCAAAAGGTGCATAGTCCTAGTTGTTTTTGATTTATTTGTACTCACATTGACTAAGGGACGCATTACATGGGGAGTCAAGCCGAGCATAGGGCCGAAGGAGGGCAAAATTCTCTCATTGTGGTTGGTCTATTTTTTGAACTACAAGTAATCAATCAATCACATTAAGAGAATTTTTGCCCTCCTTTGAAGCCATGCTCGGCTTGACTCCCCGTGTAAAGCGTTCCTAATTTCTTAAATTACAAAGTTGAAACCTCTTGCACATGGTAGAGTGTTTTTATATCTTCTTAACACGAACATTTATGCTTCAAAATTCTTTACCTTTCACGAGCTATTGAAGTCACACATGATGTAGAGGGGACCCTTGAGATATTTGTTTTCATGTTCCCAACCTCATATAGCAAGTATATGAGGGACATTTTACACACTATTGAAAACATGGTTAACTATACCCACTAAGCTGTAGTGTGCCACTACGAACTCATGTGTAGTCTGCCACAATAGGACAATATTGAGGCCTCCAAAAGGATGTTAGAAATAACTGATTGGGGTATCTCGGCATGTTAAGAGTGCTCAATAAATGTTGTTTCCCCATGTACTCGTGCGGTACATCAACGTCTTAAATCTTAACCTCTTCATGATTGTTGTTGCCTTTGCCCTAACTGTAATGATTGTTTGCTGCACTCCCGCCTTCACTACCTCTGCCCCTAGTTGTGCTTGTTGACATTCCCCTCGAGCCAAATTTGAAATGTGTAAATTTGCCGCTTGACATTCTCTTGTAGGACTCTCTTTGTGGAAAACTTTGTTTTTGGGAGACTTCGGTGGGTTTCACTTTTGGCAAACTTTTGGTGTATCGATTGCTATTTGTCTCGGAAGGTTTTGTTTTGTAGATGCAATCACAAATAGAATTCAATCTTTAATATTGATTCGTTATAAATTATTACTATTTGTTACAATTGGATTGTAGTTGCTTAAACTTTGAGTCACAAGTCAATTTTGGTTTAGTGCAAGTCAGTAGGAATGGAGGGAAATGCGGCAACTGATTTGCCGTACAAACTTTAGGTCTTATTGAATTCAAAGTATTTGTCGTTGATAGGTGGACTTCACTTAATCCACGAACAAACTTCGGGGTCAATGTTTTGAGACAAACGTAAAGCTGGTGACAGTAATCTCGAGCTTTGGTTGGATAATCGCATCTATTCGGTGGATCCTGGAATTGGAAAGGGACCAAGGTTTCACGATGTTAAAAGTATACTTGAGTTTGTAGGAGATGGGGAGGATGGATTCCGTGGCAATACGTGTAGCTTACAAAAATCAAATATTGAGAATTCTAGGAGAGTTGTAGTCGATCAAGAGAAAAGTGGCAATGACATTGCACATTTGGAAAAGTTTGGAGGTTTTACAACAACAAGAGGAAGACCCGAAAAGTAAACAATGGTAGAATTGGAAAGCTTGTAGATAGAAATTTAAGGGTTCCAAATTCGAATTGTGTTAATAGAAAAAAGTCCTAATACGTTGAAATGTGTCTAAGAAAAGAAACAATGATTGTCACAAAGGAGCTAAAAGAGAGCATTCAAGGTGAAGTTGAGTGTGAAACAAAAATTTAAGCACTCGAAAGAAAGAAATTTGAGGAAATGAGAAATTTGGTAGAAAGTGATCGCTCTTAACCCCTAAACGTCCCTAGTGTCGAAAAACGACATTTTGGATGAAGGGCAGAAACTTTGAAGCGCCATAACTTCTTCATCCAAACTCCGTTTTTGACGAAATCATTTGTGTTAGGTCTCAAATCAAGTCTAGTTTATGTGGTAAAAATTTCTGACTCATAAAATAAAGTATGAATAAATGGCATGGATTTTAGTGAAGGCAGCTTTTGTTTTTGGGTTTTCAAACATTTGGCATGTTTTACCATTGCAAGCCAATTATGTGAAATCTAAAATAGTTTTTCATGAATTTTTTTTTCATAGGTTTGATATTTAGATGCATCCCAACAACTTTGTAGTTGGAAGTTTTTTGATCTAGATAACTTTGGTATTGGCTTTGCAATGATGTTTCTACGATGAAAAAAGTGAAAAAATGAATGATTTTTGAAGAGTTAGATCTCCTTCATCCACCGTTAGATTTTGACTTTATTTTTTGGGATGGATTCCAATTATAGTCTATTTTTAGTGGTAGAAACCTTGACCCAATCGAGGATATATTGAAGAAAAGGCATGGATTTGAGTGCGAGGGGTCTAGTTTTGGTCTATTTTTCCTTTGTAAAATTTTTGGCAGTTTTCACGACTAGAAGGCTACTATTTGAGCCAAGATTTTTTTTTGATGAATTTTTTCGGTAGAAGAGTGTCTTTGAGATGAAGATGAACAACTTTCTAGTTGCTGATTTTTTGATTGCAAATTTCATGTTGGTAGTATTTTCACTTCAAAGTGGAAATGATGGTATTTTTGTAGCCTGTTTTGCGCACTAATATGTTATGATCTCGCAATCTATGAGGTCCCATGAGTCAAGTTTTGATCCACATGATCTACTACAAGTCTATTACAAGTTTATACAGTTGAGATTTGAATAGCTTATCTTTATTTTCATCTATATCACTTTTTTTGAAAATGAGTTTTTGGCTAAAAATACCCCAAGGACGTTTAGGGGTTATGGAAGAATGAAGTGTGATTTTGATCAAACTTCAAAAGCACTTGCAATGCTGGAGAAGAAGTGACAAAAGGTTGATATTACTCCATATAGCTAAAAAGGAGAGTAGAGCTCGTCAAGACTTGCACAATCTCTTTCAATTAGGAGGTCATGCAAAGGCTCAACGCAGGCTTGCTCTCTCAATTGTGGCACATGCTACTGTCGGAGCAATACAAGAAGGTAACGCTCCTAATCACACGAAACAACTACTTTGCGATTCCTTGGAGAGTGAACTTGAAGCACGCAAAGTCTTTACAAGTATTATGTCAAAGAAGGAGGTATTGACCATTCGTACGGAGGTATCGGTATCGACCATTCATAGGGAGATATTGGTATCGACCATTCATACGGAGGTATTGGTATCGACCATTCAAATGTGAACATCATAGTTTCCACTAATCACAACACGTGAAATTCAGTATCGCAACTCACACAACATCTTTGGATTTTTCTTTGCTTTAGAAATAATAAATTATAAATATGAAACTAAAAATAGAATAATAATAATAATCTAATCATAAACTACAGCACCACAAAATCACCACATTATCAAAGCAATTACATTTAATAAACACAAGTGAATGAGTGCTGCCCAAATCTGCAGCCCAAGTTGAAGCACAAGTGGCAAACTCCAAAATCAGAGTCGGTTTGAGACAGAATAATATACTGGGATGTGCACAATCAGACCAGAATTGAGTACAACAGGACTAGAGTCAAAAACCTTCCACTTGCAAAATTGCATTCAAATTCTACAGAACCAAGCCTAATTAGCAACCTACACTAATTCTGCTAAGATCGTCCGACGGTGGCCTCCTCACTTCCTTTGAGAGAAGGGCGCCGATCAAATCCAAGCTTCTAGTTGCCTCGCGCTACGAATCAGCGCGTACTGTACTTTGCTTTGCTTTCCCTGAGTAATGAGTGCACAATGCCGCTTAGATAAAAAGTACTAGTAGTGAATGCCAATGGATAATGCATTGATTGATTCGAAGGAAAAGTTGTAATGAATGTGATCGAAGAAGCCATGTGCAAGAGTTTATTGCAACCCTAATGAAAGAGATCGGATTTGTGCCGACTTTTCAACCGTTGGAGCAGCACCGACATGGTTACTATCGATCTACATAGCGGTAACATACTAACATTGCGTGTTAATAGCGATTTTGTAATAACGATCGATGACCGGAAATAGCACTGAGATTGTGAAATTCTAAATTTGAATAGTGTCGTCTGAGGATTGATGCCGTTCAGTGACCTAATTTGAAGCATTTCATTGTGAACTGAGCAATCGCCCTTGTGTGATTCTTGTCTAAATCTAAACAGCAGTCTTCTGAAATCGGCTCAATGCACGTCGGAGTAGAGAAATGAGCAGATTGTATTTATAAGGATATTTTAGGTGTCGATACGTCGTGGATTACGATATGAATGATTCATTTGAAAATCTGAAGGTTCTTGATTTCGGGCAGAATGCTTGTATCAAAGCGTGCGATGACCTACGATATGATTTGATTGAATGGCTTCGGTCCAATATGAGAGGGAGCCATCGGCGAGATTCAAGTAAGGGGACGGACTGTTTTTTCGGTGCCGCGATAATCATGCGACTTGTCAACATGTTCAGCATTCGCTATTGAGGGAAATGGAATTGTGGCTTTTCGAGGCCAAGAAGCTTGAAAGCTGGCTGATCAGTATGAAGAACATCACTTGTAGCAGGTATGAATATTTTATATATGTGAAAACTGTAGATTTGCCATTGCTTATCTGTAAATACAGTGCTCGCGCTTTTGATCTAGGTGTTGTGGTTCGCAATTAACGTTTGTAACACTATTCAAGTGTGTAGCTCTCTGTAGGACCCTTCCGTAGCGAGATTGAAGCAAACCGAAGTCTACTTCCATGCCGACGATTTCACTTAACCCTGGTGAGCTTGATAAAAAACTGAAGTAACGTATCATTCCTTAAACGTCACAAGTTTCAAAATCCTCTGATATCCTGACCCCTCATAAGCGTGCAGTGCCTGTGAGTAAGAATCCGAGGCCGACTTAACCACTTCCTTGCTAAAGTTTTGCTGAGAGTTTGTGCTTCTGATTCACGACAGGTACATTTTGCTTCCTTCTGGATAATAGGGTTGAACAGGTGCAACCTGAAGATGCTGGTTAATGTTTTTAGTGCAGTTGTGTACTGAAGTTGTCAAGTATCCATCTCGTGAACCTCGCCAGGTACGCCTTGGGGAAGTCACACCCTGTCGTTTTAGTGAAGTAATATGAATTGTGATTGGTAATGATACATATGAATTAGGATGCATGACGTGCATGCTTTTGTCGTGTACAGTGTGTTGCCCTTTCACTGTTTGCTTTCGGACCGATTCAATCCTTCCCCATTGTGCGTAAGCTCTCCATACGAACTCTGCAGTCTAATAATACATCGGAAACCGGACATACTACAGTAGATGCTTTACCTCTAACGTCCAAAGTCCAAAGAATGCGAATATAACTCTCATTCAGGAAATGGAGAGGATGCTGTGTTGACCTGATTGCCTCGAGGAGCGTGCCACTGACATTAAAGTATGCAACGATGGGCCAGTAGCTGAAACATCCTACCATATATTTTTTCAGGTGCTTGGTTTTCAAGAATTTAGAATATTGTGATGGTGGCAGTAACTTGTTGCTATTGGAATAAACGAGGTGGTGTTTTTACTGTGCAAGGCTGGTGGTACGATTACGAGTCAGCATAGAACTCTTTTTCAACGTTGAAACGAACCTTTGCTTTAAAGTGCAACGAAGAATAAGAGGAAATGATAAGCCGAAATCCTGGCTGTGGAGACCCAGGGGTTTATCTGCAGCTATCATCGGATTATTGCAGATTCCATAAGGTATTTGGTGGGAGATACTATCGCGGGTCAGAACATCTGAAGGCAGCTCTGACTTATGGATTGCAGGACCACGTGTTGAACCATGATAAAACTACAGAATCTGAAGTTTAGCTGAGACAGAATCCAGCCCCTTCGGCCTACAAGATACCTGCAATCTTCAACATCTGTATGCATGTCAGATGAAAATCTGTACATTCATACAATAGTCGGTGGTCAAGTGACCAGGTTTCTTTACCCAATTAGGTGAGCCGTTATCAGGGTCCTACTTCGCTGCTCTTCTCATACTAATCAAGCATCCAGATTACATGTTGATAAACACTTCAATGAAAGACGAGTCTTTATTAAATGCAGGTGATATGTTCAAGGCACATAAGTGTACAGTGAAGAGAAATATCTCTCAGCAGCGCTTTGCGTCATTAAGATATTTCGATCCCAGGTAACTTACACTACCATTCTTAAATCTTGAAAGTAAGAACCTCTCTTCAATCTATTTTACAAATGTTCAGAATTAGTAACTGGGTTCAATGTTTCCAAACAGGCACCGTGAGTGCTAATGATGTACTTGTACACCATCTCTCTTTAATGGTCGGATATAAAGCTAGCTTTATGTACATGATCAAGAGCTCGATTGGTGTTTGGGTTCTTCGAATCCCAACACTTCGGATTACTTCATTCACTTCCTGCCTCCCAGGAGGAATGCCGCAGTTATTCTATCTTAAACCATATCAAGGAGAGTCGGACTCCATACTGACAGACTTGTGGCCCGTGGACAAGTTGGTGTCCATGTCGAAGTCATGCCACAAGAGAGGCTCCTGGAAGGAGAGCACAGTTGAGCTTTGGGGTCCGAGGTAGGTGCCCATGGAGGCATCCCCAACTTGCTCTCGATTCTGGGAAGGACTGGTAGTTAAGTAGCTGAAGCTCGCCTCATCGTCCTCGACTA
Source organism: Bryum argenteum (assembly GCA_037043015.1). Lineage (NCBI taxonomy): Eukaryota > Viridiplantae > Streptophyta > Bryopsida > Bryales > Bryaceae > Bryum > Bryum argenteum. Next base: position 7,105,207 of record CM073324.1, read on the forward strand.
TCGACCTTCCCCTCTTGTCTGGAACGATCCCCGTCCAGGCGGTTACTTCCAGATTGCTGCTATCCTCCATCTCTATTCCTGGACTCTTTCCTTCACCTGGTGCAGGTGGTGTTGCCCGTGATGATCTTCTTCGCTGCCCAGTGCTGGAGCAGCTATGCTCCCCCACATACGTCACCTCAAATACGGTGGGATCCTTATCAGTTGGCTGCACCATCTTCTTCGCACGACATTCTTTCACGCTACATTTGTAATATCCTCTGTCATACCAAACAATACTCAGCAATGAAGACTTTGGGAACGATGTGCAGGAAAGAACGAAACTCTACAAACCTGCAATGGTTGGAGTTCTGGATCGATTTGTTGCCGTATTTTTTCCAGCCTCGGTGACCGTCATCAGGAATACCTTTCTTTGAATCGTTCAGTTTTTGGAACACAACTTCGATTTTCGCTTCACCGCCACTCAACTTTCTGTCCAGAGCATGAAAAGACTCTAATCGTCAGTGCGAGAAAGAAAACGAAAAGTCAGAAATGGAGGAGTGTTCACCTGACTTCGGATTTGCGGGCTCGATGGCCGCGTTGAAGAGAAGTGGGCGGCGGCTTGTTGATGAAGCTTCGATCCTCTGCAACGAGAATTTGGTAATGAAGATGATCTGTAACAGAGGGTACCCCGGAATTAATCTGACATGACGACGAACATTGGCGAGGATCAGAGAGAAGAGGAGGGGATGCCTCGGGCGGTAACAGAGGCCAGTCCGAGCTATCCATGTGTAACCTTGCGAAGTTCTGTCCTTGTTGTTGATGCGAATCTGCCCCTGCATCTCATACTCTCATCAAAACTCTCTACAATTTATTGTAGCATGCATGATTCTTGCTGCGTGATCACCCAACACCAAGCATGCAAGAGCCTGGCGGTGGTTGCGACGAGCCCAACCTTGCCAAAGACATGATCGGTTTGGCACGTCAATTCTACACCTACCAGACACACACTTTCGTAACTTGACAACAGGAATTCAAGAGTGGAGTTTCACCTAAAGGAAGCCCGGGAGTGAAGAGGACGTTGCCATGATTCCACTGCAGAGACGAAGGCTTCTTGCTCACCAATTGCTCCGGTGTTGGATCACCAGCTTTGGACAAAAGGTCATAAACGGAGCTTTCCATGGACTGCTGACCCATCTCCCGCAAGCGACACAGAGCTAACTGGCACCAGTTCATGGAGTTTTCAATCTTGGCTTTGAGAGCCCGCAGCACCGTGGGCGAAATGGAATCGAAGCTCGTGAACACCTCACTGTTGTTGATGTTGTTGTTGGTATCATCGTGATACTCCAGGGACTTGGACATGAGCAGGCCGAGAAGATCCTCCTGGTGCACTATGGCCCTGCTCAGCATCTCCTCCACTTTCTGCACACTATGCTCCGACGCCCACAATTGCCTGAAACTCCCATTCTCCATCACTCCCCACTCAGATCGTACCTATTCTCGAACCTCTTCCATGCCTCCGTCTATCATCTCGGTCCTACAACAGAGGAGGTGCTTGAATTCTTGCGTTTATGCAATTCAGAGTGTCGCAATATGACCAGAGGTGTATGAAGTCGACGACTTGAGAGATGACTCATGGGTATCTGATGGACTGGAAGAGCCCCAAGTCGGTAGAGGTCTAATTAAGTATTGGTTCTTGATGCATGAGTCAATGAAGCTTTTGATCGATGAACTGATAAGTCGTCACTCTCGCAAGCAATTGTGGACAATCATTGTGGCTGGGTCTAAAATTGAGCATTGACTTTTGACAGGTGATGGCCCACAGGATTCACAGCATCATAAGACATGATCAAGTATCAAGTGCACACGTGCATGGATTGATACGAAGCGGAATATTGTATCATTCAGTTCGGGGCGCGCGCGGAACTTCGGCTTTTCTTCCTTTCTCTGAATAGCCTGTAAACACATGGAGCCCCGGGGGAAGCCTTCGTTTAATTCTCCGCAGTTTCGCGTGAATGCTGGAAATTGTGGAAATATCATATTCCGACAACGTAAGGAGATTTGCATAAATGCGAAACTGCGGAGAATTGAATTTAGGCTTCTAGTTTTACACGAGCATTCAAGCGAAACTGCGGAGCATTCAAGGTTTTATACATATCTATTTTTTAATTTTTTTTTCTATCTTGCAGAAAATCTGCTCTAGTTTTACACGAGCTTTTCTACGTGTGTGGGTGTTATTGAGATTTTTATATGTGACATGAAATTTTTGGCTCCGGCTCCGGCTAAGTGGTCGAGGCAGCAAGCCTTTTATGGGTGGACAAGAAAGATGGATTTTGGGAAAGAGGGGCTCCTCTCAAACAAAGCCTGGTTGAAAAGGTTTCATTCATTTGAGAGTTACAAATGCACTGCCGCGGTTGGCGGGCTGCTTCTATTTCAGCCTTGACTCTGAGCAACATTTTCGGAGCTTGTAGGAACCTTATTTGTACTCAATCAGCCAATCGGACTAACTAAAAGCTAAAAGCTAAGCTATTCATGCTTGTACGCTGATTTTGGCATTTTAGTTCTACCAAACCACATACACATACATGAATTGCAATTGGTGAAGTGAACTACACCACCAAACTCATACCCATCCCATCAACAAAACATAAAAGGTTTCATCACCATATTGTCAAAAAATTAATGGTAAACTATACTCCACCATACTAAAGCACCAATTAACATGGAATCAATACTCAAAGATTTCAAAACAAACATGTACATATTACATTGAGTTTTGCCTTCTCGCACCTACATACTAGTTTTGCCTTCTCACACCTACATACTAGTTTTGCCTTCTCGCACCTACATACTTGTTTTGCCTTCTCGCACCTACATACTAGTTTTGCCTTCTACTTCAAAGAATAGAAGCCACAAAAAACTTAGTTGAAGCCATAAGATTCAAAATAGAGAGATAGGGATCAAAAGATAGGGGATTGGTATAACTGCAAATTGAGTATATCTAAGAACTTTTGGACAAGAAGTACATTCTTAGCCTACCATCTTCCAAGAGAGTGGACAAGCAAGATGATGGTAGAAGATTGGGACTTCTATTCTATCATCAAGTGTCACCCCAAAAACCGCCATGGAGGTGACAATTGATCACGAGGAAATTATGAAATAAGATTACATGGAGAGAAGAAGAAGAAACAAGTTGAAGACGAGGAGCAAGGGAGAGAAGAAGGAGAAAACCGCGTGCCGAACTCCCTTTACGTATACCAATGAAAAGCTACCAAAGAGATCTACCATCATCTTAAATCTTGATTTGCTTGGACAAAAATTGAAAGACTGATGGCAAGTGACTGAAAGGCACTTCATGAAAATGAGCAAAAACCACCACACTGTAATAGAGTACAATGCAAGTACAAACACAATGGAAGAGAGATCAATATTATATTAAGGAGTATCGAGGACAAAAAAATTTTAATTAATTAACAATAATCATAAAAATTGATAAAAGGTTTGAACATGATGTGCATAGAAAGAGTTGACAAGACCAATTGTCTTGTCAACATTTCTTGCATTTACTCTTTTATAAAGAGCAATTTTCAAATTGATTCCAAACCTAAACCTATACTTAAACTTAACCAAAAAGTAATCTTTAACTATCCGCGACATCAACTCCCTTTTAGCGACAAGTTTCACTAAGAGCAGATTTTGGTTTCAATATTTCTTACATGATTTCTTGGGATATTTCTTATGGAAACTAGTAATTTCTAGAGGAGCATTTTGAAGGTCTCATGCTTGCTCCCTTGTACACGTTCATTTGTGTCACAACCTTTCCAATGAACAAGATATTTCAAACGACAATTTTTGAATAAAAATGGAGCTTCAGTAATCTTCACTCACAAAGTTCATAATAGCTTCTCCATACGACAGTACTCTGCAAACATTATAGGGTGTCACTTCTGGGCACCATTTTAGGAACACCTATATTTCCAATTTCAAGAATTCATCACTCACTGTAGAAAAGTCCAGAAACAATGATTCCACTTGCTCTACCTTTACTCTAATTTTCCCCATGCACAAAAATTGCTTCCAACGATAACATCCCCAGAGCTTCTCCGTGCTGAAAATTACGCCATGTTTGGCCACCTTACTATACATTCTTTCACACGGGCAATTCCATACCTCTCTTCTGATACTAAAACATCCCGAGTGCAAGAAAACAGCAGAATCAAAATAGAAACATTGTATCATACTGAAACCCAAATTCTTTCAGAACTGAGAGGTCAAAGAAGGAAGGATTCAATATGCCAGAATGACCTCGAGCACCTTTCAGTTTACACCGATCAATAAAGAAAAGGTCTTGTTTACACATATACAGGCAATTTTTGTAGAAGATCCTTCCGCTACATCATCTTCACAAGGGCAGTTTTTACGCAGATTTTTCTGATTCAAAGACAATGGCGGAAAAGGAGAAATCCCAGATTCACTCTAGTTCTCCACTTACAAAACAAGGGTACCAACACAATCTTTCAGAAAAAAAAAATAGCACTGACACAATCGACATACAAGGAATGAAGCATGCAATCGATCCACTCCCCAAAGCCTTCCAGGACATCATATCTACCCATCCTTTTCTTGAGAAAACCCTATCTGATTCCAGAGATTAGCAGAAACGTACATACAGTATACATGCAAGGAATGAAGCTTGCATTATCTTTGAGACCCCTGGATAACAAAATGAGACCCCAATGGGAGACTATACACAGATCTTGCATCATTCGTCCGAGAGAGCAATGATCTTACAGTGGTGGGGCTTGCTGATCAATCGAGGAGGGAATCATCGGAGATCGCAATGGTCTTACAGTTGCTTTCGATGGAGGTTTTCACAGCATCAAGTACAAGCTGCGTCTTCCTGGCAACTTCACTCCAGAACGGATTCACATGACCAGAAGCCACAAGCCTCGCGAACTCCCTCACCATGAGAGCTTCCTGAGGGAGCTTCGTCGTCACCTGAATCACTTCCTCCTTGGCGCCCCAACCCATCTGTAGATCCTCCCACGTCGTCGCCTGCTTCACTTTGAACGAGCAAGTACTCTCGTTGCGTGGGATGACGAAGTCGTCAATCTCCAGAGTGCCCTTGGTACCCGAGCACACGCCTTTCATCACAATGTCGCCATGAAACGAGCACCGGAATGTGGCCAGCCTGCCATCGCTCCACTCGAATGTGGCACCGCACGCTGTGAGCACTCCTGTGTCTGAAAGCTTTGACCCCGCGTGGGCGGTGACTGAGGTTGGGAGAGCGAAGTCGTATGCCCAGAGAATGTAACGGACGCAGTACCAGCCTATGTCGCCGAGTGCGCCTAGTCCGTCCAAGTGCGGTTGCGCTCTTACATCGCTTGTCCACCCGGATCTCACCGCAAGATCGGTGATGAACACCGCCACCACCTGGCCGCAGACACATTCAAGCAGATTTAGTATGAAACTAGAATCTCATGTACAATGTTCAACTAGATAGGAACCAGTACTAGTGCACGTACACTCCTAGTATAGTGTTCAATCTGACAAGAGTAGGGTTAGTAGTTCATAACGATTTGTGTTGTGTCCTGTGTGCACGAACATTCAAAAATAAATTCAAGATTAGGTTAAACTGATAAGCTGTCTCAAAAGGAGGAGTTCATCTTCTACGAATCCTTGAGAGTTTCACGATGCCAGAAAGAACTGCGATCCAACGTAGGTGGGAGTGCATCTAGTTGCCCTAATTCAGAACATCGGAAGGAATGAAGTTCTTCTTCTATGGATCCCAGAGAATGTCGAAACGGTAAAAGAGAATCGCGATCAAATGGAGGTCGGTATGCATGCATTTGGTACCCCAATTTGGCGGATATGGAAGCATCCTTGAAATACCAGAAAGAATTGAGGTCGCAATACCAGAAAGAATTGAGGTCGCAATACCAGAAAGAATTGAGATCTAACGGATGTCGAATTGCCCTATTTTGGAACCCTGAGAGGCATTCTTCTATGATTCTAGAGGATCTCGTAATGGCAGAGAGAAATTGCGATCAAATTAAGGTCGGAATGCATGCAAGAGTGGGGAGCTCGTACCTCACGGAGTTGGCCAACGATGTTGATGCCGGGGTTGTGAAGATACTCACGCATTTGCTGCGTACGAGGGTGGTGCATGAACATGGTACCGTCCATGAACTGCAACTTGTTCCGCTCAAGGACCGCCAGAAACTTATCAAGCTCTTCAACACTGGGTGCGACGGGCTTTTCAAGAAGCACATGCTTCTTCTTCTCCGCGGCTTTCACGACCCACTCCAAATGCAGGCCCGCGGGTAACGGTATGTATACCGCATCGACCTCGTCGTCGTCCAGGAGCGCCTCATAGCTCCCGTGGAGTTTCGTTGCGGAAGAGAGGTTATTCTCGGCCGCGAATTGCTGCGCTTTCGACAGGGAGCGGCTCGCTAGCGCCGTGAGCTGTACCTCGGAGGCCGGGAGTAGCTGCATTGCGCGGATTAGCTTGCGGGCTATGGTGGCGCATCCTAGAATCCCCAGACGCACTGGTTTCCCCATTGCTAGCGAGCGAATTGATCGATTGTTACGATTCTGTGAGAAGGATTTGTGATTGAGGAGGTGATTGATTCTAAAGGCGGACTCGAGGAGGTACTGCGATTCACGAGAGGAGGTAGTGCGTTGGCTTTGTCACGCGCCAGGCGTTTCGATCCTCCACTGCCCCCCATTTTGCCCACCTCTTCCGTTGTTCTCAGCCAGGGGAGCGGCACGTGGAAGCTTCCTCTCAGAGGAAAACTGAGCTATCACTTCCCTTTCTGTAGTAAAGTACTCCCTCTGTCCCATTATGATTTTCCGGTAGGTTCTCTCAAATCTACCTCCAAAGGTAGATTTGAGAGAACCTACCAGAAAATCATAATGGGACAGAGGGAGTACTAAAATTTCCACTTTTCAATTCATATGAATGCTTTCTCAAACGATGAAATTCCATATAACATTTGGACATACAAACTCCAATTATATCTACTACACTCGATTAGTATGGAGTAAAAGACAAATGCTTACTGCATGCAATTCTACTACAAAACAAGACATTCAGTACAGAAGATATTCGATACAGGAAACATCCCTCACTCACATAAGTGAATGTCAAATGAAACAGTATTTACGTAAATAAATGCAAAACGAATGTGAAGGTACAACCTTCTTACTCATTCAAAAAAATTGTAAATTCTACTCAGAAAAATCACATGAAGTGTATTGCTCTATAGCAGAGCACTAAACTGTATATGCACCACACCGACCTGATAGCCAAAAATGTACCTTATCTACACAACAAAACTCCCGATCATGAATACCATAATCACCACCTCATTTAGTCACTACTGGTCAGAATTTCGGTCAACATCCTCGTCGCTGTCTTCGGCATTCTCATCACCGAAAACATGTCTAGTCCTCTCAAGCTCCTTCGCATCAGCATCGACAGGGCCGACGATGTTCATCTTCTCCCGGAAACTCAGTGTGTTCGGGTCGTCACTGCCAAAGAGGTCACGCCCCTTCTCCCCACGCTCAAATTCCTTATCCTCGAAGCCGAACAATGAGTTTTGCTTCTCAATAGTCTGTTCATCATCTGCATCTGGGATTCCGAACAAGTCGTCGTGCTCTCGATAATTCTCTTCTGCGTCCTCTGATCCAAATATCTCTCTGCTTCGTGTGCCATACGAGTGGTGATGGTGGTGGTGGTGGTGTCCGAAATCCATGCTACCAGACAGTTTCTTGAGCAAACCATGACTGCTTGAGCGACGCATACCTTCACCTTTTTCTTGGTCATGGTGGTGTCCGAAATCTAAACTACCAGAGAGTTTCTTAAGCAAACCATGACTGCTTGAGCGGCGCATACCCTTCGGTGGATGCATATCCTTTTCCTTGAATTCTTGGCTCCCGAACCCAATCTTTTTCAATAGCCCTGGTAGGAAGTTATTCATGCTGTCGTTTGATGCAGTGGAGCTTCCACGGCTGTGGTGGCCATGGTGTTTCTTGGCTATGTTCACGTCCTTTTCATGCACGTCCTTATCAGTGGTAAACGGTTGTCGATGTCTCAACTCCTGATTATGATGCAACTCACTCTCCGTATGCAGAAACGGGGTATCCATCGTCTGGATGTCGTTCTCCATACCCTACACAACAATACGACGTCTCAGTAATCGGATTCGGGCGACAAAAGGAAGGCAGCGCAGAGCAGTAATACCTCAACATACAATGTAACCTTCCATGACAAATCATTAGTATGTATATGATTCTCTCACTACTTCCATTTTGACGCTTTATTACTTTCCTGAATATCCACTCCCGATGAAGGAACAACTACACAAGCATTCCCGCTTAGTATACCAGCAACAGCGTCACTTGCCTCGCTACCAGGCTCTAGACTACCGAGCTTCAAACATGAATAATGGTGCAAGAAATCAATATATCACCTCACTGAAAGTACACCAAACTCTATGAACTAACACCACTGCCATTCAATGTAATTAAATTAAGCTCAAGTTGTACTCAAGGCTCCTAACAAGGTCAAACCGGCCGATCAAACTAAAAGATTCGCCTCTGCCACAAGAACTCAAATTCTCAACCAAATCAAGAAGCGACCGATTCAAAATCCTCCGCCTCTGCTCATGACTACTTGACATTGATATAAAAATCAAACGTTAGAATAAAATTAGATTTCATTAAACTGCAAAGTCATCAATCGCACCTCTTGACCAAAAATTAACGAGGTTCAAGAACCGCTCGCGAAGGACGAAATCAAGAACACTCGCAATAGAAAAGCCGACTCTCTCCTTCAGAAGCAAAAGCTAAATCTCCAATTCGGCCATATCATAATCTAAGCAAGATGCTCCAATTACCTCAGCGCCAGGCGCCATGATCAACCTCGATCTTCGACTCACTCCGATTCAGCGCAGTTTCGACTACTAGGATGAGGGGGGTTTTGTGATGTGAGCACATCACAAACATGCAAGTAAGAGATGGGCAGGGAGAGGGTAAATCCCTACTTACTTCCCCTTTGATGAAAGTATGGATGACAATGCAGTTTTTCATCCACAGTGTAGACATTCATTCTGCAATTTTATCTTCGCCACCATACGAGGGAAGCTGTAGAGTGAGCAATCTAGGGTTTAACACCTCGCAGTTTCTGATTGCTGAGCTAGATGCGCCATACGCCTAGGCACGCACAACATTTGTGTGGGATGTTCAGATGGCCAGAAGCGCGTTGCAAAATCATTTCAGTCGACCTGCACCTGCCTACCAGGAAGCCACTCCACTCAACCCTGAGGCGAGAGAATAACTCTGCTTCTTGCCCTGCCCGATTGAAGAGTTTTGGAGCTGATACCGATATGTATAGGAGGGATTTGAGGACCACCATGCTGAGCTAACATACGCGACGCTGACAACATGGTTAGCAACGGATACTCCATCGACTATCCTGGCGAATGCATCACACACTGTTGGAGTAGGAGCGTTTGTCTTGAATGCCAACAGAGAGGTAAGTAAGTTCACCAAAGTTCTCGAGCAATTGGTGTCTCAGCTCATGTCTACTTGGCATTGCAGGATCTCGCCGTGCAGGAGAAGAGCGGCATCTTTCGATCTGGAAGATGCCAGCAGGAACTGTCAACCAGGTCTGTAATCGGCTCGTGTGCTCGGACCGATCAACCAATGGTGAGTTGGAGTAGAGCTTATTGTTTCGATGGTTGGCTGCAGGGAGAGGATATATTTGCCGGGGCAATTCGAGAGGTCAAGGAGGAGACAGGGGTATGTCCAGTAACCCTAACTGGACGTTGAAACTGACCGTTAATCCAAAGACGAAGTTACAATTCCGGGTTGCGGAATAAGCCAGGAAGAATCGCAAGAAAGAGGTCATGTAAGTGCAGGAAATGGACGTGTGGGAAAGCATCGCAAGCATCCGGGCGGTTTCGGTAACGCCGAAGGTATGCACCACCAGCAGATCCTTTTCGACAAGTACTATCCAGGTTACAACCGCATATAACCCTAATGAGCATTTTGTTCGTTGTCTTAAGCTTAGCATGACCAATTGCATCCTCTTTCTTTGCCGTACACAAGGATTGTACTTATTTTAGGTCATTCTGATCTGAGAGGGTTCACATGATCAACACATTGATTATTTTACATGATTCAAAGGGTTCGATGGCTGCTCTGGGAGTGGAGTGACAATCGTTGGCTGATGCAGGAAGCAGCTTTCTTGTTGCCGCCTTAGGTGGGTCTCGCCCTGAGGCCGAAGTCTAGAATGGGGGAATACATGCGGAAACAACGCGGATGAAATGGTCGGTGAGCAGCTTCAGTTACCGTCTCCGAGTATCTGTCGAGTGTCCCTCGTTGATAATAACAGGTGCACTTTCTTATCGAGTAACTATTTTTCAGAACTCACGCATGGACATTGTTGCTGAAGCTCAAATATCGTGAACTTGTTGAAATTGGATATCTTTGAGCTTTGGAGAATTTATGTCATATTTGGATAGTCTGGCAGTGTGCAGGTATTGAATTCAGAATCTTGCCTGCATAGAAGGAGTTGCGCCTCACATGAGATGAGTGTAATTGTTCATCAAATGGGTGATTTGTATTCATGATGAAAGGTATCCTTTTATTGTCAGGTTTATGTTCCCGTCTCCACCATAATTTTATTACTCTTATTTGGCGTAATTCCTGTTATGTAACATGCTTGTACTTGGATAGGTGGGCCGCATACGTGGCAGGAGCTGTTTTGGTTCTGATGCGTGAGCTCGGCGCACGCTTTCTCACAGCATTAGCATACTTGTATTGCTCTCTCTGCTCAATACACGCCCAATCTTCTGATCTAATGTTTCCTAGATTTCTTTATTCAGTAAAATATGGCGTCTAAGTAGTCATTCATTCTTCATGAGATGCTCTGGATTTTAATTTCCATCACCTTTACGGGAAACTGAAAAAGGATGACTTGGGAATGTCCAGGTGTCTTCCGATGTGCCAGAAGGTAAAGGTGTGTCTTCATCAGCAGCAGTTGAAGTAGCCACTATGAGTGCGATTGCTGCTGCTTACGGTAAGTTGTAAGGAACATGTGAGCATTCCATCGCATATTCCATCGCATGTGCAATTTTGGGGCCTTGATTCAGGCATTCGGCATAGGTTTGTCTGCAACTACAAGCACCAGAACCTTTTCCCTGTGGTCGGTTGTCGTTATTCTTTTACGAAGCTTGCGTTTTGGAGTGGAAAGACTCACAAAACATGGGCACACAGTGTTGGTGGTGCAGATTACGGGTATGTGCGAGTAGGAACGCCGCTTCATTCATCTTCGCCGGCGTTGGGAGGGAGTCGTGAAGGTCTGTTCTGCATCGATCGAGCAGCAGCTCGGCTCCAACTTCAGGCGTATGGAGCGTGATGTGAATTGCTTAGATTTTAGATGTAGATAGATAGCTAGATATGTACATATTTCCCACAATGCACACTTCCACAAATGTAGATTTTCTATTAAATAATACTCCCTCTGTCCCATTATGATTTTCCGGTAGGTTCTCTCAAATCTACCTCCAAAGGTAGATTTGAGAGAACCTACCAGAAAATCATAATGGGACAGAGGGAGTATAAATTGTTCTTAATCTACACCATGACTACCTTCTGCAAAATCTTTGTATCAAGTACATGATTTGTGAGGAATTCTTCAAACCCTAAAGTCATGAAAATTCAACACATGTCATGCACAATTTCAGTTTACCGTTTTACCTTATTTATCTTACCTAGGTAATTTGGCCTTATCTACATAGCACATGGCAAACGTTTGCCATGTGCTAGTCATGTGGGCACATGGCAAACCTTCACTTTATACATTTCCAATGTACACTACGTTTGCCATGTGCTCCACATCACTAACCCCCCTAAACTCTAGTAGTGTTCAAAGTGTCGTGAGCCAAGAAAGTGACAAGAAATGGAAAAGTGTTATGCCCGGAGAAATACATCAAATTCCACATTATATATATGCCGTCAGCAGCTTAAGATTCGAACGGTGGAGGATCCGATCCGTGGCGAAACAAGCGGAATACCATCCGAGGAAAGGAAACTGGAGCAGTGGCTTCCGGCACTGGCAGTTGCATGCAATGAATTGTAGCGTTGCCATGGTGACAAGAGTGATGCTGTAGATTCATGAGATGAGATGGCAGCTCGTCCGGCGACCGCAACAATAGCTCCCATGCTTCTCTCCATTCGCGCAACGCAACGGCTGTAAGTTGTTTGCGGAAGGCTTCACTGGTGGGGTGGAATGGCCATGCGTTTAGTGTTTGGTGCTCCGTCCATCAATCTCTTGTGTGGTGGGCCTTGTTGAGTACTACTCTCATATATGTTTCATTTCACTCTTTCATGAGTACTCATGAAAAGGAGTGTATGGGATCACTCTAAAGTAGTGCTATCAGAATTTTTGGGGGCCAAGGGAGGGGTAAAGAGCCCCTACATTTTTAATGTTTAGGATTCATATGCCAAGGACTAAGCTTCAAGAGTAAGATGGGACTGCACGCCCCATTTTTGAATTCAAAATCATCAAAAACGGTCATCAGGGGGTCCAAATCGAAAATTCCAAGGATTTTGAAGGATTCTGATGGAGCTTCGAGAAACGCCGGTAGCACTCCGAGTGTATGTGGCACAAGAGGAAATGGGTATGATTGCATTGAAATTGGTTGAATAATATGTATGAGCACCTTTAGCAATTATGTAAGAAATTTAATATGTACTCTCTCTATCTCATAATGTCTCATTTGTAGATTTTTGAACCTATGTAATATTTAGACATTGTAGGACAATGAAATACATAATGTGACCGAAGAGTTTTGAAGTATAAGTCCAGAGTAAAGTGGAGTTTTTCATTTTTATTTTTTATTTTTTTACCACCTATTTTAGAGAAGATCTTTTGAGAAATATACAGAACTTTTGTTGATACATTTAGTTGATATAAGAAATTGGGTTACTTCTAGTTCTGGTTGATGCTTTGAGAGTGAATTATTAAAATATGTGAACATATAAGCTAAACAAATATACATAACAATATCCAACTCTTAGGAGTAAGTGATTTACGCTCCAAATAATTGAAACTTAAAAAATAGCAAGAGCATGCACAATCCACAAGGAAAGTTTTCAAACATGGTCAATATAATCAAGTTATAAAAGATTTGGAAGTTGTTTGTAGGAGCTCCAACAACACCATCATGTTTTGAAATAGGGATTAATTTCATATTTCTTAAATTCAATCGACCATGTAATCAGCAAGGTATAATTCTAGGAGAAGAAATAATATACTGCAATTTTGAGACGAAGATGTTGATTGATCAAAGTCAAAAAGTTGTATAATTTCTAGTAAGACCCATCTAGTGATAATAGTGTATGTAATTAATTGTCAATGCCACGTCTATATGGTCAATGCTTTTCAATTAGGTAGAATAATCGGCAAAATATATGATAAAAATTTTGCAGACCAAATATTTTCCTCTCAATATCATGTAAAATGTGGCTATTGATCCTTGGGAACCTACTCATACACTATGTTGATTTTCTTTAATTGTGTCCACAACGTCATTAGGTCTAAAAAATCAACCCTAAAAATGCAAGGTCTTTGAGGAGTTGTATCTTCTATATCCACCGTTGAATTTCAACCTTTTTTTCTAGGTTGGAATCAACTTCAAGTCTAGTTCTTTTTGTAGGAATCTCAATGTCATCCAATATGTTTTCAAGACACAATATGAAATATAGTACAAGAGGTTCAGATTTGGACTAGTATGTATTTGTAAAATATGAGGCAATTTTCACCATAGCAAGGCTATATTTTGAGGCAAGATTTTCAATTTTCAAACATGGGGAAGGATTTGCCATTGTGAGGCTCTTATGGAGAATCAAAAAGATGTTTTTACAAATTTTGTTTAGATTTTCATCATCTTAAAATGAAGGGCTAACAAATTTTAAGTTGGATTTGCAACAATGTTTCTATCTTGAGAAAAAGTGAATAAATGAATGATTTCTGAGGAGCTATATCTCCTTATCTAGCGTTGGATTTTGACTTTTTTTTCGGGAATGAATTCCAAAAAAAGTCTAGTTTTTGTGGTAAAAACCTTGACAAAATCGAAGATGTATTGAAAATAAGGCATAGATTTGAGTGCAAAGGGTTGAATTTTGGAGTATTTTACCTTTGTTAAATGTTTGGAAATTTTTACCATTGCAATGTCAATATTTGTGCAAAGAAAGGACTTTTTTTCGGAAGGACTCTTTTTTCGGAAGGACTTTTTTTTTGTTCAAGGGTGTTATTGATTAAAGTAAAGATCTTTGTAGTTGGTAATTTTTATTGCAACAAGTATACTGGTAGCATTTTCACTTCAAAGTGAACGTGTTGAGATTTTGTGATGTTTTATGAGTACTAATACCTTACGATCTTGCACGATTGCGTAATAACTTAGACAAGCAAAAGAAACCTCCGTGCAAGAATGTGACATCAACATTTGTATCATAAGTGTGCACAACCATTGGAGTCATGGGTTTTGTAAAAACTTACATGACAAAAAGAAGTGTCGGGTACAAATATGACTTCAACAGTTGTATTGCAAGTGCACACAACATAATTGCTCAGAGTTATGGATTGCGTAATAACTTACACAAGCAAAATAAACCTTCCAAGACAAATGTGATATCAACATTTGTGTTATATGTGTAGAAGTGTCAGAGGCATGGATTGGGTAAAAACTTACACGAGAAAAAGAAGCGTCGAGTGCAAATATGACTCCAACATTTATATTGCAAATATGACTCCAATAGTTGTATTGCAAGTGCGCACAACACAAGAGCCGAGAGTCATGGCAAGTTGCGTAAAAACTTACACAAGCAAAACAAACAAATCTTTCAGGACAAATGTAACATCAACAATTGTATCATTAGTGTACAACTGTTAGAGACATAGATTGCGTAAAAACTTACATTAGAAAATGAAGCATCGAGCACAAATATGACTTCAATAGTTGTTTTGCAAGTGCGCGCAACAAAAAATTGGAGTCATGATTGCAAAGTAGTCCTATTAGACGAGCAACATTATTATCTCGTTCTCGACCACTTACAAGCGCTTTCTTTCATAAAAAGTTAGCGTCCACTTAGATTCTTACACTACATTTGAGGAAACATGCTTATTTGCAAAGCATGTATGCAATTTTGCTTTCACATATCCTTAACCCCTAAGAGCCTAATCAACCATTTTATGGTCGATCCCAAATTTTGAGGAGATGTAGCACACTTAAAATCTAATTTTTTGGAATTTTTTTTCTACTTCCCAAGATTTTGGTGAATTGAGAACCACATCCAATTTACGGAACCTCGTTTGGATTTGTTCAGAAAGAGCCTTTGATTACAACTAGGGCAAGGATTCCTTAGTGTTGGAAAACTTACTATTTTGGGAAAAGAATACTATGAGGCCTCATACTCAAATTTTGATGTACAATATGTCTACTACAAGATTGCATGGTTGAGATCTGAATAACTTACCTTCGTTTTTATTTCTGACACTTTTTTGAAAATGTGTTATTTTTTCCACCAACGAGTCAAACAGTTCAAGAGTTAATTCCTAAAGAGGATTGAGGCCCAATTTGAGTCGTATTGACTTTGGTCGGCTTGTGACTTATTATTTTTAGATCGTATGAAGTTCTACCCTTTTGCAGGTTGTAGAGTTTATCCATACCTTTCCAAAAAGTAATTTAATGCTTTGAAATTCCTTTTAACTCGTGAGATATTCATGGTCAAAGTTTGAGAAATCTTCCCAAAACTGCCCAAACTATAGTATATGCTCATTTATTCTAGAATTTGGCTAGAATCGATTAGAACATAAAATTTTTAAAAACGCACCAAAAATTGATCTTACTTCTTTTCAAGTTTTGTTTCTTGAACATGTAGAAAAGGTAGTCAATGATGATCTCACCGTTTGGATTTTTGATTCAATAATTTTTTCTCGCCTTTTTGATTGTTGAGAATGGGCCTTTGTGAAATATCAAACATTTCTATACTCCTTGTGAAATATCAAACATTTCTATAGGTTTTATAGGTCGCATGACAGAGAGTAAAAATTGCATAGGCATGTTCCTAACTCACTGAGGAAGAAGAAATTTAAGAGCTTCATGCCATCAAAATTGGTTCTTTTGGCCCCCAAAACATTATTTTGCCATTCTAGCAGTTTTGAGAGTCTTTGGTTGTTTTTGACGCTACTCATTTTTAGGAGTTAATAGGTTATGTTCGTTTTCATTTATGACTCTTATTTTGAAAATATGTTATTTTAACTAAAAAATAGATTGGGACGGCCAGGGGAGTTTCAACTCAACAATTTCTGTCAAAAATCTACAATGAACGAAAAAGCTCAAACTCTTTCAAAGTTTGGGACTTTTAGGGATTAATCTGCCTTAACTCTTAAACGCCCAAGCAAGCCCGAGAGGCTGTTTTCCAACCAAATTTGCTCTATACTTCTCACTGCACTGAACTTTTCACTTGTATTTTGATATCAAACTGGTCACCTTCTTGTGATGCATTCAAAAAGTGAAATTTTACAATTCAAATCCGTGATGTTGTGCTAGGAAAAGGATTGTGGTAAGTAGGTTGAGGTTGTACATAATCTTGCAGGAGGTTGCAAGCTCATCATTGATTGGTCCATTCATGATGCCCAAGTCCAAAAAATGCTGTAATCCAATTTCGGGCTGCCCGTTTCAGACCCCATGGGCGATTAAGGGTTAAATAATAAGACCTAATTCTCTATGAATTAAATTAAGCACCGGCATAAATCTTGAGGATGAGATTACCGGTACAACAATACATTGCTCAGTCAATGCATGCACATCAAAATGATATTATTATATTGATTGATTGATGACACCAATCCCAACTGCCGCTCACTACACTGACTCAACCTAGGAGCTACAGTAAGGCTGCCCGCGGGCAGCCTGCACAACTGTGGAGGCTAGGCTTGACCAGTTCGGAACTGGCACCTTCCTGGCTGCTTCTCACGCTTCGATGTCATTCTCCTTGTAGGTAGCAGATTTCATTCTAGGGATAGTCTATAAATAATTTTGTTAATTTAATGGTTACTTATGCTAAGAGGTTCATAGATAGATAGAAACTTCGGTCCTTTTCTAAGGGGCCAGCGTGAATGAAGTGTTCGTTCGTAATGCTGATAACCCGATGGCCACCAGACAAGGTGAAATTGGAACAATACTACTTCCCCTCTCGAGGATGGACACTTAGTTTTTAGCTAGTTACAAATGCCTTGAAGATACTTGACATAGTATCCCCCATAAGCCTATGAGGTACCCATACAACAAGGTCTGAAGACCCCACCATAGTTGGGTGGACTATGGTGATGATAGAGGTTTGTACAATTAAAATTATTTACATATTCATTTAATATTTATATAATTTGAGGCAATTTTGTTTTAACTTCCTTAAGTAAATGTCAATGTTCAATACTTGTTGTAGCAAGCTCATTGTGGAATAGTCTAAGGAACCATTCTTAGAAACTATGCAAAGTCTATGGGAGATTTAGTTTATTGGAAAAGATGAACTATTTTCTTCTCTAGAGTTAGTTATGAACTTTGAAAGGAAGAGTGATGAACGGAACACCTTAGATTTGTGTTTAAATCTAGCACCTAGATACATTAGAATTGGGAGATGAATGCGAACATTCCTTTTGTGGTTTAATGCCCCTATAATTTGGTTTTTGATATTGTTCAAAGATTGAGCATGGTATTTTATTTTATTTTTTATTTTTTCTTTTAACCAATCAATGTATTAATTAGTTGAGAGAGAAATACAATTATGAACCAAAGTAGCTAGCTACTTTGCGAAGGTTTGTGTTTTTTATGAATGTTACTTCTAATCCTCACTGCAACCTTCTTTTCTCTTTGAAATTGCCTTTTCTTAAAATGTATTTGATGTCATGAGAGTTGATTGGCCCTCACTAGAACTTCGGCTAAGCATAATAAGGATAAGTAAGATGCGTTTTGAAGAATATAAAAATTATATTTTCTTCCATCATCAATATTATAGTTTATTATTTTTGTATTTAAAAAAAAAATGCTATGTTACTTATGATTTATTTTTATACTAGTATGCCATTGCGACGTTGTCATGCACACTTAAGTACTTTGACCACGCCCTTCTTGTTTTTTTACCATATCTAAAATTAGGTCATTTTCATAATTTCTAAGGATTTGGGGGCCATAAATACTTCAAAACTCAAAATCCCGGGACACATTGACCCGTTTTGCACTTCAACTATTTTCCATAACATTACGAAAAGACAATCTGCTTCCAATGACACCTCATGCGGTTTAATCCGACCAGTCGTCTCCTAGATTTAATGTCGCAAACCAAAACAAATTACCTTCCTTATATATAAAAGATTTTAGTTACTTGTAGAATATGAAATATGAGTTTATTTTCTTCAGACTAGTTGAGTGTATAAAATTAAAAATCAATATCATGTGTTATTTTACAATTGTTGAATTTTATCGATTGGAAGAAAGAAATTGTACTTTAGCCAAAATGTGGTTGGCATAGGATGGAAACCTAATTTTACATTAGGCTCAATTCATCAATTTTGGGCCTTCCAAGTGGACCTAAAAACTTCTCAATTTAAGACAAAATCCAAGATTGCATTTATATGTTAAGGCCCAAGTCAAAATCAAATTGTGCCTTTGTCTAATGAAATATCCTTTGGTGCAATCGGTAGCTAGTTGTAAATATCATTTTCAAATTGGGATCTTTGATTGGGCTTATGGACTTCAAAGTGCAAGACCTTATCCCCAACCCAATTTGTATATTGGGGTCCAAGTGAAAGTCTAATACAACTCCAATTAAGCACATATACATTTGGGCATTGCCCCCAAAATAAGGTAGCCTTCAATCTAGTATATCGTTTGCGGTTCTAAACTACAAACAAATAACCTTCCAAAATTACAAAAACTTCAAGTTGCTTAGGGAACTTGTAAATTTTTACACAATGAATTCTTATGGTGATGAAATTCTTTTGAAAAGAATCACTAAGGGATATTTGTATGCCTTTACTGCCAAACTAGCTAATATCTGGAACAAGATCAGATGGTTAAATCCTCTGTGAAGGGATACTTGTACTTGATGGGCTAGTTCAATGGAGATTCATTTTCAAATTCACATTGTCACATTTTTCCTGGACTTCATAAAGAGAAAAAATACGGTATTAGCACTCAAAATACTTGAAATTGATACGAAAATAGATTCATCAAACATCTTTTAAATATTCTATGAAAAGAAACAACTTGATTGAACTCCACGTAATGAAAACCAATAACACACAAAAAATTCCAATTCCATGGAAGTGTTAGACAATCTCCTTTATCTATAGGGTCAAAAGTTGGGAAGAACAATTGAATCACACGTTTCTCCCCTTCTTCTAGAACATCATCAACTATGAACTCACCCTGCAATTCAACGTGAATTCCTTGATTGATGTTCATGAAAAATGCAAGCAATGAATCTCAGAGAAGGTAAAAAGGACGGGAGTAGTTTGGTGAAGAAGTTGCTAGGAAACACAAATGTGGTACATGTATGGAAGAATCCATAGCAAATCTGGTCACGATCACATGAAGCAACAGTGACGAGCCACAATTTGGAACCACTACAAATTTCCTACTAATTTCGTAAAGAAAGCAACTGCCTTAGCCCTAGGGTAGGTCTAGGGAGACGGCGCTCCCGTAATGCCGCAAATGAAATCTTGAGATCAGAGCCAAACAGAGAGTAAATAACGAGAAAAACAGAGAGAAAAAGATGAAAAGAATTAGTCTGAAAGATAGAATTGACTAACTTATTACGAGGCACGAGGTCGAGCCGGACTTCGTCGCATTGAACCCACACACTTGGTCCAACTGCCAAGCATTGAACGCTGCATTAATAGTAGACGCAGCCTTGTTTGATGATGGTGATGGAGGAACCAGAAGCAGAAACAGCGGAACCATCATGGTGCATAAGGAAGAAGAAAAGAGCTTGAACAACAACGCGCTTACCTCACCACCGCTTGCTTTCGAGATCGGGATCCAGCAGCAACAAGAGGCTTGCGATTGATAGATTGATTGGGTGGTTGAGTAGTCTGTCTGCCGGCGGGACGAAATGGGTGATTCGAATTTCGAAATTTTTGGCGGCCCCGCCCTTTTGAGAGCGACAGAATGTGCGCCAGAGTTTGTTGTGTGTAGGTGAGTTTTTACGTTTCTGGTGGTGGGTTTCGTTTGTTGCTGGAAATTAGGAGCAATGGAGGATTTGTTTTTTTTTGTTTTTTTTTCGGTTTTTTACCGCTCTAAGCATCCGACAGTCAGAGAGAAGCGCAGAAAGGCATTCAAGTATGTGGGCGTGCCAGTCAGCCAGCAAGCCGCGTTCTGTGGCATGCTGCTGGGGCCCCTCCTGCTTGCACAGAGACGTACCGCCGTTGCCAGTTTCATCACGCGGAACCTCGGTTCGTGCGGATGTGGAATAGTCGTCGCACGCATCTTAGAGAATTTGAGAGTCGTTCGAGGATATTCGCTCCGGCTATGGAGAGAGATCGTTATGCCGGCGGATGCTTGTGTCTTTTGATCTGTTGGAGGGATGCGAATCGGTAATCGAATTAGAACTAGACTGGGGTGGAATTCCTCGCAATTGGTTCGCAGAGAGAGATTGTTAAGTCACTGTGATTGTTGTACCTGACTCATGAGAGTTTCGATGCTTCTAAGGCCTCCATGGAGTGCTCTCGCCTCCTTGGTTCTGGAGAATATTGAATTGTACGGACCAGCACCAGGAGATGGATGTTCTTCGTCGTAGTATCGTCTCCTGAAGCGGCAGTTTTTTTTGTGGCTTTCCGTTCGTTTTCGTGAAGGTGTAGCTTAAAGTTAGAAGGTATTCAACTTGCGAACGTAGGAAGCTTGTAAACTGGTTTACAGGCACATGGAACTCGCAGAGTTTATCTTTTCCTCTAATGTCAGAAAACATTGAAATTCGAGTACCAACGTCATAGGTGTAGGAGATATTGGAATTGACAGACCAATTACGACTGACTTGAAGCAGTGTTGAAATTCACCGTCATGACCTTTTCTCGATGGCAGTAATTACTCCAGTAAAATATCACATGTTTCTGAGTTCACTCTGTGCGTGCAGATGACAGTCCTTACGAATGCCTGAACATGAAGCAGGTTCATGTACATGTGTGTTTTGTCAAGCTCAGGAAGTTGGCTTAGCAGACACATGTCTCAGCATGGGAGAGCCTCCATCAACGAAGTCATTGTTCCAATTTTTGAAGGCTGTGAGAGTAATTATATTGGTACCGATTCTGATATATGTGACATTATTCGCACTTTCTGTGTACGTTGGAATTGCGGCTCTGCAATCCAAGTGGCCTCGAGCATTGGTCGAATACACAACTGTGCTTGCGGTTGTAATACTCATCAGGCTGATATGGCTCATTATCAATGGATACATCCAAGCTGCCACGGCATCGGTCATGAATGCTGTGAAGCCAGGTTCAGTTTCTGGTGAAAGTTGCAGCAAATCAAGTGAAAGAGATCGGCGGGTAAAATTTGCTACCATACACTTCGCCTCTTCCATCCCTGTTCTCATGCTATCCATTTTTCGAGAAATTGTGCATACCTTAATTTATGAGGCCATTGTTTTCCGGAATCTGTAATGCATCTGACTTCATACGTTGTTTCTTTTTTGGACAACCAAAAATCGGTTCTGACGAGCCGGGAGACTTGGGTTATTAAGCTTCTTCAAAAGCAGGATATGTATGAAGTTATTTTGTCTAATTTTGAGCGTTGGACCTTGTGAGCAGCGGTGGTTCAGATTATGGCGATGGTGGAACCGCCTTGGCACATTGGTGTTGATTCTCCAAGTTGTTGCTGCATGTCTTATCATTCAAAGCAATGATCAGTTACAGAATGGTCAGTACCCGCATTTTTGTCCTCTTTGACTTCGTTACTCAGGATCGTAAGGCGTTATCACCAAAACATCTTACCAGATTTGAGTATGGACTTTCTTAAGCCCGTCTTTTCTATCTTTTCGGAGCAACACATTCTACGTCATTCAGTGATTCCGGTGATAGAACATTTGACACATGAATAACATCATTCACAACATCAAATTCAAATTGGTCCTCCGGTCCTTTACAAAGTATGAGTATCTATTTCACTAGGGGTTTACTGAAGATAAGAGTAGGATATCAAGGGTCAGTGCCATGTCTGATGGGCTTAAAGCTTCACTAACGAAGCTGTAATTGTTCAATTGTCTACGCCAGGTACTATCAAGAAACGGCTGCAGATCCTTTTCATGATCTTACCGATTGCCAGTTTGGCAGTGGTGGTCTTGGGCTGGTTAACGGGCTCTGAAGTGATGTCCTGGCGGTCTTTGTACACGAGCAATGACGCTTGGAAAGCTCACTACAGCGAGGCCTTCCGATCTTACATTCGTCAAGCACTATGTTGTATGTGTCGTTGCCATTACCTGTAAGTGCTACTTTTCTCTATTCTCCAATCCAAAAAGCAGATGCTTCGGGAAATGTACCGTTTTTGATGTCTTGCTTGCCATTTAGAAATGAAGTTGCATCATATGGACGATTATGTTCTTAGTTTGATCTTGTACCAAATTACAGCCACTCACTGCTTATTTTTGATATCCTGTATGGATGCAGTTCGAAAGAACAGGGTGAGGAAGTATATTCGGTCGCCTCCTTATTGGGTGAACTGGTTACTTATCGAGCTGAAGGCTGTAGTCATCTGGAAGCTTTAGCCGGTATAGACTTACCCTTCGTGGAATTTCTTGTTGACATACTTAGGTCTGCTCCTCTGAAGCATATTCCTTTGCTACATCATTATTATAAGCATATAGGAGTATGGTAGTGCCCTAATTGTGTTCACATATATGTGAAGCAGTCGACGATCTGAATGCAGTTTGAGATCAAGTCACCGTGTGACCTACTAAATGGACTGCTCAGGTTCTGTTTGGCTTACAATATTCTCGATGTCCCGTAGTATGGCAGGCTTGAGCTTTGAGCAGAAGGAATGGTAGACTTCTCATCACTAGAATAATTGACTACCGACACGCTTCACTACATGAGATTGAACTTAACCAGGGTATTTTGGAACTTTATCAGGGGTAATGTTGCTACGCAATAGAAGAGAAACAAATGGAGGTGAGAAGAAAGAGCCTGTACCCGAACATATACTTCGTGAAGCAAGCATCCTTCACCAGTATGCTGTCGCTGCATACACAGTAAGTGCTATTTAGTCGTCACTTCGGCCCATCGAAGGACATGTTGATTACATCCGCAACGTATTCTGGTTACGACGATGTGCATCGTTCCTATTTATGCAACTTCGCCACTTAATGAGCGTCAATTGTCCTTGCTTTCCAGGGGCCATTACTTGAACTTGGACGCTATGTGTTATTTTGGCCTATTGTTTGGCTATACCGTCAAGGCTTTTGTTCTTTCTGGAAATGGAGCAGGTATTGTTCAATCCCTGTGAGGTATGTAATACTCATCGTCTTACCGGTGCTCGTTGCAATTTTTCACCAGATTTTCGTCGAACAGGAAGGCATTAACGTAGTTATTTTCTTGTTGATAGGCGTCCAGTTTTGAAAGGTGACAACCTCTGGAGGGGCCACGCAGCTGCATTCATTCGGCATGCACGGTTGGCTCCTGAGGACGTCCTATGCGCGGGTCGGGTGTTGCAGGTAGTTTCGATTGATGATTCTCCACGTTACTGCTGTCATTAGCATGCTACTGCATTTTCTTCTGCACGCTTCAGAACTGGAAGGATCGCTGAGGAGATTTCGTGATAATCGATCTCTCCAAATCCGAAGCTTCTAAGAACATCTTAGAGGAGGATATGCTACACCAGTCGATTGTTTTCAACGTTTTGGATTTGACTTATAATGTGTACACTGGACTGCAATATTGGTCTGTCATTATTAATCTTACTTTTGTTTTACTTTTGCATGAAAACTGAAGACTGAGAGAGAGTCAGCATACTTCGTGGTGATTCTGAAGGAACTTCGCACCATAGTGGTGGCCGTACGTGGAACGGAGACTCTAGAGGATTTACTTACAGATGGGCTTAGCAGAGAGTCTAATCTTTCTGATTTAGACTTGCTCGGTTTGCGGAAGTAAGAACTCCCTCGATGTGATTATTCATCTTTAGTGTTATTAACTCTTGATAACAGCAGATATGCTTTTCAGGTTTATATAGTGAGACATCTAATAACTTCCCGAAGGATCCTGATGCAGATGCGGAGTAATACGTGGACTTAATGTATAATTTTTTAAAGGGATGTTTGTCCTAGGTATTCACATGTCTCAAAGGGAGAAGGAGTGGGTATCAGTCGACTTTTAACTTATCTCTGTTTGTCATCAACTGCAGAGGACCACATGTACCAAACGAAGTGAAGCGGTTGGTTGAGGGAAAACATTATGCACATAGAGGTATCATAGAAGCAGCACGCAAGCTCTCAAGGGAGATTGATAACTTGGCTGAGGATGACGATGATTCCATAGCTGCTTCAAATGCTACCTCCAGGCTGGGAAATAAAGGTACTGAGTCTAATGTATCTTCGTTGCTTGGCATCTTATGCGAATGATGGTGCGAAATGTTAGTGCATCATGTGATCCACCTAAGTTGTGCATCAGCATATCAACATAGAGTAGGTGGGTCAGTTGAAGAGCTACTCTGTTCTAGTGGCTGAGTGTCATTACTTAAGTATTGCTTCAAATGTGTTTCCAGAGAACGGGTCGTCGAAAAGAACTGGATTGCTTACAGAGTTGCTGGGTCCTAATGGAAGTCATAAAAACTATGACCTGCGATTTGTTGGACACTCACTCGGAGGTTCAATTTGTGCTCTTACAGGTCTGAGGGTAAGATCAATTGACCCCACGTGAATTGGTTCTTGCTGGCTTGAGTACAAATCTTGACAGATTTTGCAACTGGCATCTCGTCGTCAGATTTTCAGATGTGTATCGCATTGACTCTAATTGTCTTGACAGGTTGTTTTACGTGCCTGTAATTTTCTCATGTGCACTTGCCATCAGGACGATTGATCTCCTTTTGAACTAGTATTGGGGTGTTCTTGTTCTCCACAATTTATCTGGATTCGCTCTGAATCGAAGCTTTTGAAATGTGGCAGTTGTACAGTCGGTATCCAAAATTGCGCGTTTATGCGTATGGACTCCTACCGTGTGTGGACGAGAGCTTGGCGGAGGCATGTCAAGGGTTTATCACCAGGTTAGTTGTGCATTGATCCTCACGCTGTAGACATATTTGGAAACATCAATTTCTGTGATATGATTTCGTCGAAATTACTTGATCATGTACCAAATATCAAGGCGTCTCACAGGTATCTAATATCCTACTCTATGCAGTGTGGTCTGCCATGACGAATTCGCATCCCGTCTTTCTGTGGCATCGATTATGCGTTTGAGAGCTAGAGCTCTGCAAGCTTTATCAGAAGATACTGAACTTGAAAGGGGGAATGTGTATACGGGATTGGAAGGTGAACCTTCGTCAATATCCAGTACAGACAAATCTTCCAGTCGTATTTCCAGCATGTGCTCATCAGACAGCCACAGGACTCTTGTCACAGGCTTTAGAACTCGGTCGCCTTTAACTTTGAAGATGAAGAAATGGTCCGAGCTTCGAAAGACCCAACGATTGCCATACATGTGGAAAGGCGGAGTGTTTCTGTGTGCACACACTTGGTTTTGTTTGTGCAAAATGTCTCAACACCACAAGGTTACTGTTATCAGCTCGGAAGTCGAGCGCTACATCAAGTCGATGACAAGCTCGCATGAACACCATAAGGCTACCGATACTCACTCGGAAATCGAGATGACGACGAGGCTGGACCCTCCTGTTCCATTCTCCCTGAACAGAGTTAATGGTAGGAATCCTGTTACTTATCACGTAACTCAAGATGTCTTGCATCACCTCATTACTGTCCTTCAGCTTTACGTCAAATATGGTACTGATTGTTTTTGATGATACTACTTTGAGTTCATAACTTTTGACGATGTTTTTGTAAACATAATACTCGACTTGAAAGTAGTGCATGTCTTTTTTGTTGCTAATATGTTACAGCCTTCTTAAAAAGTCAGTTCAGGTGATACTTGATCCAGAGTGTATTTCGGCTGCTGCACTCGGTTTAACTTATCCCATTGTTATGCAGGGGATGTGGGTTCCAGACTTACAGTGGCTGAAGATGGACACTTTGTGGTGGTAGATATGGAGGATGGCCGCAGAGAAGACCGCAGTGATCCAGACTGGCGGCAAACTGGCCTTCCTACGGAAATGGGTTCAGGTTTTGTGAACATTGCAGGTGAAGATGCAGCAGCAAAAGTGGAGGAGCTCAATCCAGTTGAGATGTACCTTCCTGGGCTGGTGGTGCACCTTGATAAGAAAGAGGATGCAGCAGATTCCTGGAGGGCGTCATTCTGGAAGTCATGGCAAGCGGAAAGGAAGTCGGAGTATTATGCTTTTCGGGTTGATCGAAAGAAATTCAAGGACCTCGTCATCTCTCCGTCAATGTTTATTGATCACATGCCGTGGAAGTACGTGCAGTCTCCCATTTTTTTCATGTCAATCTATCACCCTGCCTTCAAATGATCTCATGTTGTTCCTAGACTGGAATTTGATCGTATTTCTAGACCGGAATTTGATCGCAATCTCATGAAATCGATCTTCCCAGGTGTCAATATGCGTTAAACCATATCGTTGGCCAACTTAAGAAGAAGGAAGAACTTCAGACCATGTCTTCAATCGAGAGTCAGTTTACTCCGGACTCCTCACTTGGCAAAATCGACTCGTCACGATCGTTTCTAAAATCGGTATCGGAAAACCTGTCAAGACCTGCATGAATGCACAGATTGAGACTTTTGGCGTCTGGACACTATTGAGCACTGAAACACGAGCAACGTGTTTCATCCCGCAGAATCGAAAGAACACGACGGAAGTTGATATTATTGATTGCAGAAGATGGGAGTAAGTATATCCCTTGCTGCCCGCTTACCATTTTGGTTGGCCTCTTGGGTTTTTGATCCACTATGAGCTGCCCGGCATTATGTAAGCGGTGATTTGATCGGCGCAAGCCTTAGTTTTGTAGACTCATGCGGCTCCCTGTAATATATTTGAGCTAGATGTAAATATTCTTTCTTGATCCATTTTATGGTATCATTGCTTAGGGATTGTTTTCTTCTTTACTGATGTATAGGAGTATCAGGTTCTTGGTACGGTATTTGAAATCTATTCCATCTGTGCTCAGCTTTAGTCTCTTTTTGTTCATGCCAGTTGCAGGAATTCAGTGTTCGTATACGTTCTCAATCACCTGATGTGATATCTGCAGATGTAATGCTTCTGCTTTCCTTGACCTATATATACTTGCACCATCTAACAACATACACCAGCCAAAACTGGAATTAACACAATTAAAATTAAAATAGAATCAACACAATCGAAATCAAATCTGGAATTAATTAGCACAATCGAAATGAGAATTAGGGCCACTTTGCACTAATGTAGGAGTGGTGAAAACCGTCTGAATTTCAGCTTTGCATACTTGGAATAGTGGTGTAAAATTTTAATTATTTTTCGATGGTCTGCAAAGCTAGTGCAAATCCATCCCAAAAAAAAAAACATTTTTTGAGTAATCCTATAATTTCCTATGAATTTTTGAATCTCGAGTCTTAGGAGTCCCACTACCCGAACATAGAGTGCTGGCTTTTTTGCAAGGTTGTATTCCGAAAACTATGGATTGAATGTCCCAAAATGAACTAAAATAGGTTCAGGAACTGACATAGGAGTTGTCTAAAACCATTCACCATGCATGGTTTGAGCTAAAAACAGTGGATGGTTCCCAAAACCTGTCAGGTTACCATGAACGGACGGTTCTACAGCCCCTACCCATGAACCTATTGTGTGGTTTTTGGGGCTGGACGGTTTTCACGACTTCTACCTTATGGCAAAAGGTCAACATGTTGTCCATGATTTCATGATTTCAATCAATCACTAGGAGCCAAAGTCTAATTGCCGTCGCTCTCCAGGTGGCCTACATCTCCAGGTGGCCTACATGGCAGCACCTTCTGTCCTCGTGATGGCCTCTCGGCATTTATTTGGGTCCTGCATTTTGCAAGACCGAAATTCGGCATTTATTTGGGTCGTGCATTTTGCAAGACATTTATTTGGGTCGTGCATTTTGCAAGACCGAAATTATCATCTTGCAAGACCGAAGACCGAAATTATCATCTTGCAAGACCGAAATTATCATCTTGCAAGACCGAAAGACCAAAATTATGATCGAGAAGCCGTTAGATTTTGTTTATAAAAAGTGCATTTTGCAAGACGGAATTATGATCGAGACAATAAATCACCACATTGTGAAAGATCATATGCAAATCTATTCCAGTCACACACTACATACATCATAATATCCTTACAGTACTGAATACAGTATCATTCCACTCTTATAACAGGAAGAAACTCTCCAGGCAGACTTCAGATTCAGATCTACTTCAAACGCTTGGTGTCATCTCAACAATAACATTAATGCAGTAATAAGGAGAGTTTACACTAAATAATCAACCATCATTTTCATTTACTTTTGGTTAGTTTCGGTCACATAAATGTGTACAAAATACTCACTCAAAATGCAGAGAATACATTGTTCCTCCACCGTTTCAGAGTCTAAGCACACTCAACTACATTCCATATCTCCGAGTTTTACAGGCCTGCTTTCATGGCCCGTGCAAAAAGGCAAAGAATAAGAACAGGGGGGGGGGGTGGGGGGGCTTTCGATCAGTTCTGAGCCAATTGCTCAGGATCAGGAGAATTCTGAGCGCGGTAAAGCAAATTCTCCAACACAACATCGAAAGCATCCTTAAAAGGCGACATTTTAGCACCCGGCGCAGCATAAACGATCTTCGGAATGATCTCATTCACGATCACACGCTGCATCTCCGCACGCACAGCGGGATGAATCGCCTTCAAAACCTCCACAACATTCACTTTCCCGGCTCTTACATCCGTTTCGGAGACATACACAGACCACGAGCTTGCGTTTCGTGGAAGATGCCAGGGATACTGCAAGTACGCAGTACAAGGATGAAACAACACGGGGATACACCCCGCCACGAGAGAATCAAACACAGACCTTCGTGTCGGCGAGTCACCCGGCGGTTGCATACAAAACTCCGAGTCCAGGAACACTCTCGTCACGTAGGCTGGAAGCAAACACTTGTCCTGCTCACATTCCACAAACCAGCAACTTCCCGTCGCGTTTCGACACTGGCCTATGAGCGTACTCCTCACATTACTCGGATCGAGATGTCGATCCTTACCGACAAAGCTCACGAGATGGGTTCGTTTTTGATTCTCCACATGGCTTAGCCACTCTCGCATATCGTCACTCGACTTCGGATGGAAGAATGTGGGGTGGGGTACTCCGATGTCATTCTTGTGCCATGGGTTCCTCTCTATCAACAGCTTCGTCACTTTCTGCATCTCAGGAAACTCGAGGAGCCTGCTTCCCCAATCGCCTGTCATTTGACGGCGAAAGTCCCATGAAATCTTTCCCAATACCAAAACGTGATCTTGACCCTGGTGTCGGTTCCACGACGGTTGAAGCTCCAGCCAGCGGATCAGTTTCCGTCCGAGTGCATCTCGATTGGCATTCGTGGCGTTCAAAGCCCAGTGCCACCGAATGACATCGAGACCACCATAATACGGAATATAAAAGAGTGATGCCTGCTCAGGATCGTCCGTTCGGCACTGATAGGAAAGGATTCTGGCATGGGAGACAAGCTCTAAAGAGTACTGGTGGGTGTTGTACCAGGATTTCGGAGGTTTGAGGATCCGGGAGTCGTTGATGGCTGTCCCGAAGCCGGAGTTTTGAAAGTAGGAGCAGAGGCCGAACCAGGGGAGGAGCGAGTCGCATCGTTCAGCCAGGTCGACGTTAAACTCGGATGGGAGGTTGTAGACGTAGATTTGTCGGCCCTTGCAGCTTGTGGGTGGTGAGGACTTAGAATTTTCTGCAAGGGAATGGGCCCGGACTTGGTCGAGGACTCGGAGTGCGTAGCGGAAGCCGTTCGTGTTGAGGTCGCCGGTGATGCGAGTGTCGCCGGCGTGAGCGCGTTTCTCGCTTTGCATCAGCGCTGCGGACAGCTTCGTGCGCAGGATGTCCATCTCTTCCATCTCCGGTGGCTTGTCTTCCTCAGATGGAGAATTTGAAGGTTCTTCTTCTTTTACCAGCGTCCTTCTTGGGGCTTTACTGCCATGGCTTGCTGACTTTGTTTGCTGATCCTTCACACTCACCTGGCTTTCCTGCAAAGTAAAGCCTTTTAGATCAATCTCTGCTCACAAAGGTCTTCTTTTGACATCCCTTACAGCCAGGTACACATTGAATTTGTAATGAAATGAGTGCCTCGTGTGCCTTCCTTTATGTTGACACATTCGGCACTGATCAGTCTGCTCAGCCAGATGCTTATTCTTTCACTAAATCAGAAAGGTCTTCTCTGTCTACTTTGTTTGGGCAATTCGTTGAATTCGCAAATTCCCAGGTGCTTGCACACAAGTGCTTCTCTATAATATCACTATCCTGGTAGTAACATCCTCTCTAAACGGAATTCTAACCCCCTGATAATGCAGGAATATTGCCATTCTAACAAAATGAGATCTTGTACATCCTTTAGAGACAGGCACACACTGAATCTATTACTTTTTATTTTTTCCTTTTCGGGTTGACACAAGTTTACCAGCCCTAATTTTCCATACTAATAAACATTCCTTTCATTGATCAAGCGAGATGCTTCTCGCTTTGCAGTATCACACACATCTTCCTTTGACATCACATTGCATCTATAGTGAAATGGATGCCTGTCATGCCTTCCTGATTTGGTTGACACAATTTCAGGAGCCCTACTTTTCCACTACACACACCCTTCTTACAGACAGCAACTCATCTAATTGTAACTGGTGTGAACAATATAATACCTGGTATTGCTTATTACATCTACGACTGTCCTCTAGCTCCAGAAATGATCTACTTCCTATCTACTTTCGGATGGCACAAGACTAAAAAAGATTGTCGAAGATTGTCCAAGAAACAGACAATCTTGCACAATTTTGACGAGAGCTTTCGCACGAGTGAGGTGGGTAGGGAGCAGCAGTCAGTACTCTACGTACGTACCTGAGGATGATGCTTCAGGAAAGAAGAAGCTCCATTGTTGTTGTTGTTGTCTTGTGCACAGCTGGTGCACTGACGCAAGTAGAGCCGAGATTCGGCGGCAGGGTTGAAAGGCAACAAGCTGGAGGAGCTCCACACGATTCCCACCACAAGCAAACAACACGGCAGCAAAAACTTCATCCTGTTCCGCGCCGAAAACACCTTGTGCCCGAAACCTTGCGGCAACGCATTCTTGTCCCCCATCGCTACCAACCTCTCAATCAAACACCCATTCTTGATCCCCCCATAGCTCCCGATGATCTTTCTACTAAGCTCCCAACCCACTCCATGCCGAGCAAAGTCACCATGCAAGATGCAAAGAGACTAGTGGCGTTAACTGTAACTGCAGTGAACACTAAGTACGT
Organism: Bryum argenteum; assembly: GCA_037043015.1. Lineage (NCBI taxonomy): Eukaryota > Viridiplantae > Streptophyta > Bryopsida > Bryales > Bryaceae > Bryum > Bryum argenteum. Next base: position 7,136,850 of record CM073324.1, read on the forward strand.
AACGCCGGAAAGCAAGCAAGCTTCTTCTTCGTCTTCGTCTTCGTCTTCGTCGTCTTCTTCTTCTTCTTCCTTCACTGTACTAAAACGTTCATGGTACAAGTGCAGTGATTTCTCTACAGCTGCAAAAACCGAAGGAACGCCATGCACTCACTCACTTCCCAGTCCACGTCGAACTCTCTATCGCACCATTAATGGCATTGGAAGAGGTCAAATCAGGCAACAACAACAACAACAACAAGGAGCTTGTCTGCACTCAGAATGTCAATTCAACCACCCTGTATTAGCACATTGATCGAATCCTGACTGGATTTTAGGAAAACCATATAATATTACTGGAAGTGGGTGATGGGTGATATTAAAGAGCGAGGTCTATCATAGCTGTAGCCTCGCATGCAATGAAAACAAGTATTAGAGGTGGCAGAGAGGGGGACTCATTCATTAGTTTTGTACGTGAAAGGGCCTGCCATGGCAATAATATTGAATCGCTTCCCTGCCAAAAAGCTTTTGCCGGTGGTGACACTGACATCAAACAGGGTATCAACCAGTGGGGGGGGTCCGGTTCTCAATTTCAACTGTCTCTTTGAAAAGTCAGGCTTGGTTGGCATCAATGCGTTTTGATCATTGGAGTTTTGGTAACTGAATTTTGTTTGAACAATTTTGAAGTTTGAAAGTGTTCTTGGACATCATGATGAAATTAGAGGTTTTTTTAATGCAAGTGGGATGTGTACTGGTTTGTTATCATTTAAGTTTGTACAACTCAAAAAATTAAGTTTACTTCCACTACTAATGTCTTGTATGATTGCATCTAGTGTTGGACTTGTCACTTTTATCGAATCGTGATTAACACTCAAACGCACAAGATGTCGAGAAAAACGACATTTTGGACGAAAGGTAGAAACTTTGAAGAGGCATAGCTTCTTATTTAAAAGTTTGTTTTGGACGAGTCACTTGGGTTGGGTCCCGAATCATGTCGAGATTGCGTGGTGAAATTTGCAGACTTGTGTAATGGAGTATGAATAAATGGCGGGCATTTTAGAAAAGGCAGCTCTTCTTTTTGAGTTTTCAAAAATCGGGCATGTTTTACCATTGTAAGGGAATTATGGGAAAACGAAATGGTTCTTCATGGATTTTTTTTTTACATAATCATGATTTGTAGATGAAATTGAACGACTTTGTAGTTGGAAGATTTTTGATCCAAAAACTTTTGGTACTGGATTTTCAATGATGTTTCTACAATGGAAAAAGTGAAAAGTGGATGATTTTGAGGAGCTATAACTCCTTCATACACCATTGGATTTTAACCTTGTTTTTTGGGGTAGGTTTCAAATAGAGTATAGTTTGAGTAGCAAAAACTTTGGCCCAATCAAAGGTGTTTTGAAGATATGGCAAGAATTTGAGTGCAAGGGGTGTGGATTTGGACCCTTATTCCTTAGTTAATATTTTGGCAGTTTTTCTCCCTTGCAAGGCTACTATTCGAGCCAAGAATTTTTTTTGATGAATTTTTTGTACAAGAGTGTTATTGAGATGAGGTTGCAAGTAGTTGGTGACTTTTTCATTGCAATATGATTGTTGATAGCATTTTCACTTCAAAGTGAGAAAGCTAAAATTCTCTTATCTTTTTTTGAGTACTAAAATGTTATTACCGTATCTCACAATCTATGAGGCCTCATGACTCCAAATTTGATCCGGTTGGCCTACAACAATTATACTTCAAGATTGTATGGTTGAGATCTAAATAGCTTGCCTTCAAATTTATCTATGACACTTTGCAAAAAATTATGTTTCTAAGCTCTAGACCCCCTTCAGGCGTTCAAGGGTTAAGTTGTACTTTTCTCTTTTAAGAGTGTAGATGAAGACACTTTAAAGTCAAGTTCAAAGATACACTTTAAGAATGGAGAAGTGAGTGTTTACATGTCGTGTCATTGATTTGAAGTTTGAGGCACTCTTTTTGGTAATTAGGTCAAACATGACTGCAATACCATGTTGACACAAGAACCATAAAGTACGTTCGTTTAATAATGATGACGATGCAAATCTCCATACATGGATGGACCCAAATATTGATATCCAACATGTAGTTGTAATAGATGGATGTACAATGTAGGATAATAGGAGGTCCGACAAAGTCTACTTCTAAAAATATCAGCCGAATTGATTGGGAAACTATGTTGAAAAAAAAAAAAAAAAAAAAAGAACTTTTGTATATAAGAAATCAAAATTTACTTTTTACAGAAATTATAAGAAATTGCCAAACATGCTCTTTTTAAATTAATTAATTAATTAATTGGCTAAATATAGCTAAAGGAGCTATTAACCTAAGGTGTATGTTACCCGCTTAGGCTAGGTATGAACTACCACACTGTTCTCCCTAAGAGAACGACTAGTAATCTCACCTTCACTACCGTAGTCCACCCAACTACGGTGAGGGGTTTCTGGATCTTGTTATATGGGTACCTCAAAGCCCTTTTGGAGAATACCATTTTGAAAATGTCTAAGGGACTAGTGGCTAGGTAGGAATCAGCATAGTATTAACCAACAGAGGGGTTAGCAGCTCCATCATTGGTGTGATGACCTCGGGACATACATCCAAAAATAGGTCGAATGAACACTATATTCACGTCGGCCTCTAAATAAGTTGGAGTTTCTATTCTTCTAATTTCATCAGTGGTTTACGACTTTCAACCACACATTCAAGAATAGGTCAAACAAACACTCTACCACAAAATAGGATTCAACTTCTCACTCTTAACATTTAAGAATAAACAAACACCCCAAAATTTTAAAACAAGCCTCATGAAGATGCCTAAGAGATGCTTGGGGGTCCCTATTCACACAGCGAGCGAACATGTCAGGGTTTAGGGTTTAACGCTTGAACTAACACCCTGCCAGAGATTGCATTCCGAAGTGAGCTTGCAATTCGATCCATCATCAAACAGGCGAGCATCATGGCTACTCCACCGCCTCTCAAATTCACCGGTACGCACTTCTCACCTCCACATTCCCATTCTTTCAGCATATCAATCGCATAAGCGATTCCAGTAACACCAATTCTGTCCTGCAGTGCGAGGTCCAGAAGGTCTCTCGTTGCTCTCCGGACCCCCTTTCAACGGGGAGCCTGCATCCACAATCGAAAAGTAAGCCCCTATCTCCCCTTATTCCCCATTTCAAATCTCAGGCTCTCTCACAATCGATCCCAGTTTACTCTGGAGAATCTCAACTGAGGCAATTAGCTGTGGTTCGATCATTTAGGGACTGGACTAAGAGGAGTTTCGACTCTCCATTTCCGATCGATTCCAGCTCATCCTGGAGACTCTGAATTGAGCATTATTCCTTTTGAAGTGGTTCGAGCAATTAGGGATTGGACTAAGAGGAGTGTGTGTGTGTGATTGTTGTGGGTAGGATTCCATGCAGTGCATCGAAGTTCAATGAGGACGGGACGAGATTAGCAGTAACAACGCCAGATGCTGTAATTCTTTATGACACCGACACTGGTAAAGAAGTGATGAGAATTGCTGCAGCCGGTGTCTCCTACACGGCCTTTTCGCCCTTGGGGACTTATTTGCAGACGTTTCAGAAACCGCAGGGGCAGCAGAAGAATTTGAGTCTGTGGGATCTGAAATCGGGGGCTGTTGTGTTTCAGCAATTCCAGAAAATTGTCACCAAAGCCACATGGTCAGTGTCCTGGATCCCTTGCTTCTTCTTGAATCGCTGTAGTAGAGATTGCAGATTAGATGTTCTATCAATTGCTGCATGTAAGCTTCTCGAACAGCCTTGAAATCAATGTAGGGTTCAGGGTTCAATGGTCTAGATTCTTCTTGTACACAATCCTGAGCTAAGGTTCCAGGAATTAGGGTTCTACATCAGAGTCATTCATTTCCTCCTAGTCTGTAGGTGGCTTGTTTGTATTTGGGTTCATTCAGGTAGATAGGCCTACAAGTGGACGCTTCTTTCATTTCCTGCGTTTCCCTGCTCATGGGTGACTTAAATCAATAGCTAGTCTACTTATAGGTGCAGTAGCTAGAGTTCAAAAACTGCACTGCTGAGTTTAATGCTGAGTTTAATTAGTGTCCCTAACACTAATTCTCACTGATCGATATTCAAGTGAATATTAAGATAAGTTTGTGGTAGAATTCAAGATGAAGTATGATACTAAGTGATTTACATTGATCAAGTGGTGTGCATTCATTTGGCCTCAAATGTTTGAAAAGAATCTCCTTCAGTGAACCTTGACACTATTCATGTTTTTACAGTAAACTTTTTATGGTACAGTGGTATCCACGTACCGCTTTAGAATGGTAAAATTGATGAAATCTGCTGTTTCCGTGTCAGGCCAGTCATTCAATTCAGCGACGATGAAAGTGTAGCATGTCGGCTAGTAACAAACGAGGCACACTTGTTCGATGGACATGATTTTTCAAAAGGCATCAAAGATAAGCTTCGGCTGCCAGGAATCGATGGAGTTTCACTTGCACATTCACCTGCTTCACATATTGCGGCATATGTGCCGGAGATTAAGGTTGGTTGATCAAATTTTCCATGTGAATCAAATCACCGTCTTCTTTTTTATTTTCTTTCCTGGTTAATGATGACCCATTTCTAAATGCCAGGGTGCTCCAGCTAATGTGAAGTTATACGAAGTGGCCAATGTGAGTCAAGCTGAACCAGTTGCGAGACGAAGCTTCTTCAAGTCGAATACTGCTCAACTCATGTGGAACAAAGGCTCCACTGGCGTTCTGGTCTTGGCCACTTCGGATGTTGATAAAACGAATCAAAATTACTATGGAGAGTCTCGGTTGCACTTTTTGACTAGTGATGGCCGCCATGAAGGAGCTGTTCCTTTGAGTAAGTCCTCAACTCCTAAAGTCGATCAACCTCCAATTGATCAATGTGCAATCTTATACTTGATCTTGAGAATTTCAGCTTTTTGGAGGATCTTCTTAGATTGTCCGATTACTTTACTTACCAAGTTTCATAATTTTTGACCGTACTTATCTTGAGTCAAAATTTCATTCTTTTGTAAAAAGAACATTTTAGTTATGGCTCTTTTCAACTAGAGGGGTAAGCATCATACCAATCAGTTTGCGGAACACATTTTCACTCTTAATAGCAGGGAACAGTCAATTTTTTGGTGAACGCACACAAGCAAAAACCTTACTCTTGACTTTGTTGATTTCTCAGGTAAGGAAGGACCTATTTATGACGCGCAGTGGTCTCCGAATGGCAAAGAGTTTCTGGTGGTCTATGGGTGTATCCTATCACTACTATGTTTAAGTTTTTTTTGCTGTTGAAGATAGATGCAACCAGATGTTATTCTGTTGGCTTCATTCAGAGGAAAGAAACCAAGTAGGAGTTTTTGTGTCGTTAATCACTTGTTGGAGCATTTGGTTTTCTGTTATTCCTTGACTTCTTTGCAGATATGCCTGCAAAGGTGACCTTATTCAACAATGTGTGCAAGCCAATACACGAGCTTGGAGAAGGACCGTATAACACCTTACGATGGAATCCTCAAGGCAGTTGTATCCTCCTCATATAGAATATGAATGTGCTTCCTTACTTCTTTGTAAAGCACTTCCCTCCTCCATGAGTATATAGCTTACAATTTAGTGGAACTGGACAGCTACTCTAATTCTTATCATGGTTCTTTACAGCTATCGGATGCAGAATGCTTGTCTCTTTACTCGTAGTCTCGTCTTTGGCCTTAACGTTTTCTTCAGTTTTCTGCTTGGCGGGATTCGGTAATCTTCCGGGCGACGTGGTAAGTACCCTTAACCTTGTTGTGAGTCAAATTATAACATAATTGTGTCTAACCTACTTTGTTATCATCAGGCATTTTGGCATCGGGAAACTCTGAAAAGCTTTCAGAAGATAAGAGCTCCTGTATCGGTTACATGTGAGTGGTCAGCTGATGGCCGCTACTTCATGACAGCAACAACTGCACCACGACTTCAAGTAGACAATGGGTAAGCCAACTTTCTTTACCTCGTGTTTGACTGCTCTCATCCACATCGTACCATAAATTGAAGTCAAACTAATTCTCTCAAGTCAATAATAAAGAGCCAGATTTGGGTTGTTTTGACTCAACCAAAATGGAACTTTGACCGAATGTATTTTGAACTTTCTAGAGTCAAAATGTTCTGATAGAATAATTGGGTAGTCTTGAGCAAGGTCTTAGGGTAGTATTTCTTAAAGCAAAGTTATAAAAGAAGTGCACATTGATTTTAGGAAGGATCATTTGGAGGTTGTATTCACTACGCTTTTGGGGTTAAATTCTATATCACTGAATGTTGGTTGGATGGCCGGTCCGGAACAGGTTGACGGTCTACAAATATGATGGTACTCTTCACTATCAGAAGAAATATGACAAACTTTATCAGGTTCGTTCAGTCCGTTCTTTGATGATTTTGAAGAAAAGTTTTTTTTTGTAATGAAGACCTCAAGTTCTGGTGTTGTGTACTTTTATAGGTTGAGTGGCGCCCTGCTGCAAGTGGAGTCTATCCAGACCGACCTCCGTCTCCTGGGGCTCGGAAGCCTGAAAGCAAGGTGGAAGCATCAAAGACTGCTCAACCCAGCACAGGTAAGACCTGCCCTTACTTGATCAAAATACTGGCTTCTTAGGAGGGCTCACAAATCCTAAACCCTAAACCGTAATGATTCATTCGATACTTTTTTCTAGCAGTGGAGGTGAGAATGTTCATCAACAAACAGAGCTTGTACTTTCATGAACATTATTGACAAAAGCATTCATTTGAAAGCAGTGTTGTGAAAATTCTTTTACTGTAGTTCTTTATATGGATTGTTTTGTCCAGGTACTAAACCAGGAGCATATCGTCCACCACATGCTGGTCAATCAGCTGCTACAAAAGCCATGGTAATGTGAATCTTATCGAGACAGAATCTGTGTAGCATCTTGTCCTTTCTTTCTTCTCTTGCGTCTCTCATTAACATACTTCCTTTTTATGCAGTTGTTCGGACTCGATGAACCGTCGTCTAAGGCGGGAGCAGGAGGGTGAGTAGCAATGACAATTGCAAACAATCAGTTCCTATATTTGCATATACAGTTCCCAGTAATATATATTTTTCAGGCGCATGTTTGTTGATTCGTTTGAGTGAAAAATGCACAGGTCGGCTGGTCTCAGCAAAAGCGCCTTGAAGAATCAGAAACGTCGTCAAAAGAAGAAAGAGGAAGGTGGGGCATCATAAACTGGCTAATTTTTATGTTAGTAGCTAATTTATACATTGCTTAGTTTGAGGGTAGTGTGCCTCATTGAACTCAAGTTGTGCACTGAAGGGCCACTCATAGCGCTTAATGCCACCTCAGCTTATTGTTGACTCGTGCGGCTAAATTGGTCTTCAAGGATTTGTACCTCTCAAGTAAAATTTCACTTTTTGAATGCATCATAAGAAGGTGACCAATTTGAGAAGTTGAGTACAATGAGAGCTATAGAGAAAATTTTGTCGGAAGATTTTGTTGGAATCAAGCCCCTCACGCTTACTTGGGTGTTTAAGGGTTTAACTATAAGCTAGTTGTCTTGGTCCTCAAAGGCTTTAGAAGAGGTGATTGAATATGTGAATGGTGTATTATAGTTGAAAGGAGTTCCTTAAAGTTTCTGCATTGTCAAGTATAACTTTGCTGCAAGTTGGTATCAAGTTAAATGCTTAAACTTTTAAATCATTACACTTGTACTATGAATTTGAAATAATAAAATCGAACTATGTATAGATTGAAAAGTTCATGCTCATCCAATCCAATATGAAGGATTCACATAACAAAAGTAGAAATATCACTGCTTAATCCTACACTGTACACACCCAACACTATGTTCAATTGCCTTCCATAATGGAGACAATCAAAATGCCATGATTTAAAGTGTTCAAATCCAATGAATTTGGAGATAGAATGATATAAATAGTGAAAAGACTGTAATCACATATGACATGTCTTTTTGAACACTTCACTTTGATTGCAATGAACTCATAAACAATACAAACCATTTTCAGAAAACATATTCCATCTCTAAAGAACCAAATCTAATCAACAATAATCATGTCAAAAAATGGTGGCTTTAATCAATAGAGATTACAAAGAACTCTTAAAGTCCTAATTTATGCACATTGCTAGGCTATTATGAACTCCAAAAAAGAAAAAAGTAGAAAAACTTTTGAAAATACCCTCATAGACTACTAGTAGGTATCATACTTCCAAGCCATGTAACAAATTAAAATTTGCCCATCTCAACTAACTTAGCAATGCTATAAACACCCAAGCTACCAAAAAGCCAAAGCTCACCACATGGTGAACCTCTCCTTAATCAGTATGTACCTACAATCACAAAACAACATCACAACTTTAAATCATACTCACAAACAAAACATCAGATATACAAAGACCCCATTCTTTGGTGCAGTCAAATTACTCTTATTCTTTATCAACAAGTACCAACCATAAATAATTGTATTCAATTCAACAACACAAATATATTCATATCAACATACAGGATTCTAAAATGTTACAAGGAAGTACATTTCACTGTCCCCGTCCCGTTGGGCTCCTCATCCTTAAAAGGATAATTCATACATAACGTCTCTCTCATTCTTATTGGTAAATTGAAAACTCCTGTTCTTATTATGTACTAACTTTGCATCTTCAAAAGTTCAATAAGGAACTCTTCCGTTCTTTCAAGTGAGAATCCTTCTCCATAAAATGCACATAACTCATATGATAACACTTTTTTCTATGAAAACATCCTGTTATCCTTATACATACTGATATCAACAAAATCTGAATCTTTCTGGCAAGTTCCGATATACTGATCAGAGCATGCAAGGATACTCTTTGGCATTTGCCAACAACAAAGGGCTGGTTCTGTGCAGGCAATACCTTAAATTATCCGCTACCAAGTCCATAGCAGCTACCAATGGAGGGAGTTTGGCCTTCAGACACGAAGCTGCCACGGGAGGAGGAAGTGGGGCTGTTGATCATGCTTGTGGTGAGAGGCACTCGAGCACTCCCGTCCAGAATGCGGCGAACCTCGCCCATTGTGGGCCGCAGATCGGGAAGAATCCTGGTGCATAGAAGAGCAATCTGTGCACATAATGTCACTTGTCTCTTGTCGAACACTCCTCGTAGGCGTGAGTCTACGTACTCTGTTGGGTCCTCCGCTTTTGCTAGCGTTTGAATGATTGTAAACAGTTGCGCTTTACCTGCACACACCATCGCAATGCTTCAGGCACACTAACCCATGATTAAGAAGGATTACTGGAGAGAGGCAAAATTCTGATGTATCAGAGCACACAGCAGTTGACCTCAAACTGGCCGGTGCAAGGGAGGACAGAAAGATGGTGGAAGATATGAGGAAGGAAAGATTGTGGATTGAAGAGTAGAAAGAAAGTTTGGCTATTGCAACGGAGGAAGGAAATATGGTGGATTCAAGAGTGGAAAGTGAAACTGGCTGGTGCAAGGGAGGGAAGGAAACATGGTGGATTGATGAGTAGAAAGTGTGACACGATTTCGGAGGAAGAGGGAAAGTAGTGTAGATCATGTTGCTTATGACAAGATTGAGTAATTTGACATTAAAAAGTACAACTGATTGCACACTCTCGATGTCAGGTTATGGATTGGCGTGCGATTCGTTACAGAGATACCTCGATGAAAAAGAAGGAAAAGAGGGTGGATTCGGGGAGTAAAAAGTGAGTTAAGGGAAGGAACCTATTTGGCTGATTATCTGAATGGCTAAAGAATGCGGAACAATCTCAGTTCATATTACTCTATCTCGAAACGGCACATATGTTGAACAAAATTGAGGTTCGGTCAAGATTAGAAATTCTGATAACAGTTTAAACGAGGGTTTAAGAGAGGCATGAAAACTTACATTGTGATTCAAGCACCTGTCGACCCTGAATGAGAACCAGCAGAAGCATACCGAAGCTGAAGATGTCACTTTTATCAGTAAGCTTCCCCGTGAGAGCATAATCCGGGTCCAAGAACATCTGCTGCTCACCAATTCCACTTTTCCCAAGACCAAAGTCACCGAGGCGAGCAGTGAAGTTCCGATCCAGAAGAATATTACTCGGCTTCACGTCCTTATGCACAATTCGCGGGGAACAATGCTCATGCAAGTACTCCAAAGCACAAGCAGTCGCAAGCGCAACACTGTATCTTCGACTCCATGGCATCAAATGGCCGTCTTCACTCATAAGCGCATCCATAACCGAGCCATTCGGCATATACTCATAAACAAGCAACCGCTCCGAGCCTCGAGTCTCTTTACAGTAGCCTCGCAGTGGCACCAAATTCGGATGCTGCACAGATCCCAGGATAAGAACCTCCTTCCAAAAATCAGAATCGACAACCTCTCCTGCTTTTACAAGCTGCTTGATCGCCATGGAGGTTCCGTTTGCGAGCCTGGCTTGGTACACTGAGCCTGAGGCTCCACAGCCGAGTAATCGATTATCATGAAACTTGTTTGTTGCTTCTTCAAGCTCCTGGTAAGTGTAGAGTTTGCACTCTATTGATTGGATCTTCGAACGAGGAATTGCAGGTTGCTTTTTCGGTTTTCTTCGCCAGCAACAGAATATGGTGATGAGAAAAGTGAAGAGGATGAGAGTGAAGGGGATGACGCCGACGAGAATGTACAGTATGATTGGGTGCTGACGAACCCATGATGGGCATTCGGGAAGGTGCAGTGTTGTTACGTTGTGGCAATCTTTAACGGAACGCATGTTGGGAAGTAGTGAACATGCTCCGGAGTCTGAGAAGCAATTCTCGTCCCAGTTTTGGTCTTGCATTTCGATTCGAGGGAGGGTTTCGTTGAAGTAGTTGGACGAGAAGTCGAGACGGGACATGTTTGGGAAGCCATCGAAGAGTTGCTTTGCTACCTCGCCTACCAGTCGATTCTCGTGTAAATCCCTGCCAACGTATTCGACACCAGAGATTTAATATTACAAGGTCAGTATATGATTGTAAGCTGGAAGCTGGTTGCATCGAGAACACTTACAGGGACAGCAGATTCGACAGGCCTCCGAGGATGAAGGGTATCACTCCGGTGAGGTTGCTATGAGACAAATCCCTACAATCACGAATCGAATCAACACACGAAGAACTCCAGGCCTCAGAGTGATCAGAATTTTCTTTTAGTATATTTCTGTCTACAGCAAAACCTTGAATGTCCTTGAACTTTTATGCATATGGGACATAACACCAATGCTGAATGACTACCAACTCATATAAGAATGAACAATGCACATATTCCTAAGACAATAGACATGCAAGTCCTTACAATCACTACAACAATTAGAAAGAACTAAAGGCAGAAAAACTCCACACCTCTCTATGTACCTAGAGTGGTTAGCGTAATCATTTAACCTATTTTTGTATCCATCTGCCCACAAAAAAATCTCGAATATTCTTAGATGTTTATGCACACAAGATATATCACCCATGATGAAAGACTACTGACCAATAAACAAAAGTGCACAGAGATGTACTCCAAAATGGGGTAACATGCAAAGAGGTGAACTATACATGTAATATGTCTGAGCCTACAAAATTAACGATCTGTACAGGCAAATAGCTTACAATGCGGTGACTTTGCAAGAAGCGTTCCCGATCATACACGGTTTCGGAAGTGTGATGTCGTCTTTGAGCGCACAAGTGATGCCAGGCCACGGTCCATAGCAAGCATCCACAGTATCAGTCCAGCGGCTCACTTTATTATTCGGTCTCCTCCAGATATCCTTCAGTTGGGCCAACACAGCAGCTGCAGTACCAATTCCACAAAAAAAACATCAGGCAATCCATCACCGCATTGAGCATGCTTACTTATCAATGTGGTGGCCACTGATCAACACAAACGAACAAGGGTAAAGCTCGGATACTCTACCTTCTTGAGGAGTGGCAGAAACCGCAGCAGCTTGAAAAAGAAAACCAAAAACCAGAAGAATGTGCCACGACCACCCTGGCATTCTGCCACATCTGGAGCTCCAATGGCGCCCAAATGGAAAAATGAGCCGCTTCTTGAACTAAGGACTAATACTACGCGCCCTCCAGCGAACCTTCGCCATAGTCACAGACCTAAGTCAGTTAATCCGCAAACCTGCAAGATTACAACGCTGCTGCTAGTGCTGATTACTGGGGTCTTCGTCGTCGTCGTCGTCTTCACCATAGCCGAGAGAGAGGTTGTAACGGGAGACTGCAATGCGACCTAGCTAGAGCATTGCCTTGGCTTGCCTTGCTTGCCTGACAGTTCCTGAAGGATCACTGCACATGTGCAGAAGCTCGCCATTCCCGAGGGTGGTGGGCTGCAGGGATCTGGAGAGTTTGAGTGGCGGAAACGGGGATTAGTGGGGTGATTAGTAAGTGATTAGTGAGTGATTAGTGAGTGGGGTTAGTGATGTAGGTGGGAGTTGGAATCTGAGGAGGCCAAATATAGTCTGGTGGCCATTATGGCCCTCTGGCCTTTTTTAAACTCCGGCACGTCATCAATTCAATTGGGGCCTTTTGGAATTTGGCCTCTCTCTCCCCTTTTAACTGTTGTTGGTCAACTTGACCATTCTCTCTTTTGGGAACTCCTTGGGGAACAATTTGAATTTCAATTTTCTGGGAGCCCCTGTAACCGTCACTTGCTTGAGACTTTTTTAAAAAAAATTGCAAAGATTGTGTTTGTGGATATCTATATATAATATATTAACCCTTAAACGCCCAAGCAAGCCCGAGGGGCTTGATTCCAACAGAATCTTCCGTGTGGCTCTCACTGTACTCAACTTTTCACTTATATTTCCTTAACCCCTAAACGCCCAAGGGGGGGGTAAAGCTCCTAACAATTGGTAATAATGCTGATTTTTTCAAAACTGCGTAAAAACAAATAAAAGATGAAAATGGAAAATCCAACCGTAGGATCTTCTTTGGAGCATGGCAATTAGTATGACCACCAAGTTGCATGCCATTTGGAGGTATGGATTTCAAGATCCATGCAAAAAAGGGGTGAAGATCACACCACCAAAACTTTCATGAAAAATCTCTTTCGCCCACTCTCACAAATTGAGGATCAAGGTTTTTACTATTTATCCAAGGAGGGAGTAGAGTAAACCCACCGAGGAGTTGAGCAAAAAAAACGGCGGATGAAAAATCAATGGGATGAAAGCGGGGTTCTGCACCAAAGACGGAGCCTCACATCCAAAATGTCGAAAAACGACACCGTGGGCGCTTAAGGGTTAAGATGCATTCAAAAAGTGAAATTTCACAATTCAAATCACAATTTGTACGAGTGATTTTGTGCTTTGAAAGGATTGTGATAGGTAGGTTGGGGTTGTACATAACCTTGTAGGAGGTTGCAAGCTCATCATTGATTGGTCCATTCATGATGCCCAAGTTCAAAAAGTGCACTATTCATGATGCCCAAGTCCAAAAGATGTTGTGATCCAATTTTGGGCTGCCCGTTTTAGACCCCATGGGCGTTTAAGGGTTAAGAAGTTACATAAGGGTCTCAACCTCTAAGAGCTAAATCAACCATTTTATGGTCCATTTTGAATTTTGAGAAGCTGAACTGTACTTGAGATTTTTTTTTTTTTTTTAATGTTTTATAATTTATTTGTTTGTTTGAGAAGTTTGGTGAGTTGGAAACCATGTCCAATTTACACACTCTGGATTGGATATGCAGATTGTTCACAATGAGCGTTCAAACACAAATGTGGCAAGGTTTTTGTGGTGTAAAAGAAAATATTATTTGGAAAATTGATGGTGTTTCTCCTAGGTTATTAGTGGCATGTATGCATATTTTTATGTAATATGTGATTTTACGCCAACAATTTCTAAATTATTATCTGTAGAGAATAAAATTTCTATTGAATTTCAAGGTTTTAGTCTTTTTGATTCATTGTGAAATAATTTTTATCTTATTTTTTAGAAATAGAACCCTTTCAATCTAATTTAAGCATCAAAATCTTCATATTTTCTTTTGAGTAAAATCTCATAAGAGTCAAGAAAATCACATTATATGATGAATTTTAATTTTCTCATAAAATCTCTTGGGCCTTTCAGGGTCATATGGTCCTTGGTCACTTGGACAAAAGGACGATAGGAGACAAGGAGAAGAGGGAGACAAAAAAACGAGTGAGACAAGACATCAAATAAGGTAGTTAATTTCACATTTGATTGTTTGAATTTTTAACACGTGCTAATCTTAGCTTGTGTCGATATTACTCCTTTTTATGTTTTTGTGAGGACGTAGCTCGAGGGTGAGCGTAGAGCGGTGAGTGTATAATTTCTGATCTTAGAGTGGTGAGTTTGTATTTTTAGTAAAACAAAGTCTAAGAATAAAATTAGAATATTTTATCGACAATAAACTCCACAATATTCCAATATTCTTAACTTATTACCGTGGATTTTGTAACCTAAACCTACGGAATCGGGAGATAGAATTTTGAAATTATGCATGTTTGAGAGGCATAAAGAGACATTTGTGAACTCACACAATAAGATTACATATACATAACAATTAGTTACAAGTATATAATTTGTTAAAAGGAACATAGGTTTTATAAAAATATATGATTTTCACGAAATTGTGACATCATATTATATATCTTAGGAAATACACAATTCTAGAGTATAACATATAGAGTATGTATAGTGTGAGGTCTACGTCATCCGATCTGTTGCATGGTTCAGGATTCCACTTTCTAGAATCTTTTTCATCTCATTGAACGTAGGCCCGTAGATGAAGACGTCTCTATTAGCATGAAAATTACAGGCCAACACAAAGACATGGTATGGGTGCTTACAGGGTTTATATAGACATCATTTCCTACCCAGTTAAGCAATTGTGTCCATCATTAGTGGGCAAGTGCAATTAGGCAATGCACTTATTGAAAGTTTATAAACAGACCTTGAATCTCACTGCAAATCAACAATACAACCAAAACCAGGTTGCGGTATCATGGTCACCTTGAATATGCTTACTTGCATCGCTTGAGCAGAATCAATTCCATTCATATGCTTTGGAATTGCAACAGAGATGCGCCAGACATCCTTAGATTTTATTGATTTGGAAAAAATATTGGCATCGCCTGGTACTAGAATGTGTGACAAGTCTCGTGGAGGGACAATATTATTGAATGTAGGCACTAAAAGTACTGGAAGTTGGAATCCTGCATTCTCTAACGCCTCCATTTTGTTGAATTGGTGGTAATCCACTATTTAGAGGAATGTGCAAACGTAATCATCAACAACTGCAACGTAAAGGTCCCCACCCTTATTGCCAGACGCTTGTGACCATTTGTTATGTACCGTCTCTGCAAGGTTACAGGATGACATCTCCGCTAACTCTTCAAGAGAATATTTTCTTTCTTGCATTGTACCAAATCATGTTAACTTGATACAAAATTGAACAATTTTGATATTTTTGGTATGGTATAGATTAGAGTTGCGGCACTGTAGCTCTAATCTATAAATAGACTTAAAATAATAATAAACATAAATTCAAATATCTTAAAAATCATAACTGAAGTAAATGAAACATTTACCTATACTATAGAAAGAGTAATTACACATAATATGGTAAGTAATAATAAATTTACGGAAGAATACTTACTAATTCCAAAAATCCACCTTAGTGTCTGTAACAAAAATGCTACTACGCAAGTCAATGGTCCAAGTGTTGTAACCAACTTTCGGAGGAGGTGTTGGATGACGTCCACCATGCTTTAATGACTTTGTACCAAGCCTCAGGGACTTCCATGGTGCGAGCATCTTTATACTGCTTACAGGGAACCTTGTATTGATTTATAGTGCTTAGAGAGAACCTTGTGTTGATGTTGCACTTCGTGAACCATGTATTCTTTGGTGTGTTTCTCAGGGATTGCATCCATTAGAAGTAACACGTTTGTTCACCGCCTTTCCTCAGGGATTGCATCCATTAGAAGTAACACGTTTGTTCACCGCCTTTCCTCAGGGATTGCATCCATTAGAAGTAACACGTTTGTTCACCGCCTTTCGTGGGGACTGTAGGGTTTCTGGAGCCGTAAATGATGCGCGTAGCGTTCCAGTTGGCTTGAGCACTGTCAGCCGTGAATCTTTGAAACTCACGCTTTACTACTAGGAAAACAAATGTAAATCTTACTGGCATTTTAAACTGAGAATATCATATGAATATAACGTGACCGCTACTAATATTAGTCATTTTTGTAGTCATAACGGACATGTTAGATGGAATAGTCAGATGTGTGCGAAGACGTTCCCATATGCGCATTTCCAAAAAAAAATTGGAACTTCGATTCTAGGTAGCCCGAAGAATATGTGACCATTTGACTATTATGTGACCATTTTTAGTCCTTTGAATGCGTCAATGGCTCAATGCTGGTGAGAAGCATCTAAACTATGTTTAGTCATCGGTCGAGATTCCATGACTAGAAATAGTCACATGACGAAAATGCACCTGATTAATGATAGGAAAACATGACTATTAGTAGTTGGATATGTGTTCTTAATGACCAAAATTAGTCCTTAAAGAAAAAGGGTAAAATTAGAAACTAAAACCATAAAAGTCCTACCCTAACCCGACCCTCTTTAAATTGGCCACCAAAAACACTTGATTCTATTCATAAGGACTGGTCAAAATTGTACTCAGATGATCCGCTATCATTTACAAATTTTCATACGACCAATGTCATTGGCCTCGCCAAGCTGCTAGGGTCAGCTTTGGTGTGTCGTTCTTACAACCGGCTCAGGAGGGGGGCTTTAGCGGCGGAGACTGGCGATTCACGATGGATCATAATCCGGAGGTGAGGGGGCCGCTGCAATCATAATCCGGAGGTGTGGGGGCCGCAGCAATCATAATCCGGAGGTGAGGGGCTTTAGCGGCAGGCCAAACGCTTAACTATCTGCTGAAGAAACTCAAAGCTGAAGGGCGGGCTTCCGGCGATACTCTTGTGTGCGGCAATTCAGCCTAAGATCCGGTGGCTGGGGCAGTGGGGCCGAGGTTTTTACTGGACAGGGCCGAGGGTTTAACTGAATCCGCAATTGATGCTGTTCTTGGACTATCTGGAGCCTGCTGGGTCTGCTGCCGCAGCGCAGCAGCTCCCAGAGAGTTGGCTACCTGCCAGGCATTAAAACCGGAGTCATGGACTGAAGCTACAATAAGTAACCACCAACAGACCTGGCAGGCAGTGTAAACGCTGTAATTATCAAATGGCTACCCAAGCCAAAATTCAGGCCAAGTACATTCCCTACAAAGTTCGCATTTAGGACCCGTGAAAATATGACTAGAATATGTCATATTTTCTCTAAAGACATGACCACATGCATTTTAGTCATCAAAATTGTTAGAGATGACTACTTTCCGCACAAAAATGGCTTGTAGTCATTAGTAGTACTCAGATTTGCAGTGTTTTCCTAGTAGTGGTAGCTCGGTACTTCGGTTCATTATTTTATTCTCCTCAAATGACTAATACATTGATTGTTTAAAAAAATGAAAATTGAAAATGTTTGATGCAAAGTGTTCAATTTGACCTTTTACATTTAGGGTCAATTTAATGTATGTGCAAGTAGCTTACAACGTGATTTAGATATTTCCATATTAATAGAAAGGAGGTTGTCGTTTCAATATTCTAGGATGAATATATTTAATTATTTTTGGACTTTTCAAGCTTCTTCCTATTATAAGCTCTATTTGCATGTGATCACCCTTTTACAAGCTTTACATCACCATTTCTGAGGAAGTTGCAAATCTCTCTGCTTGCTCGGGAAGTATTGGACAACCAACTCTTCTCATCAGATCCCTTCTTTTCACAGCTCTTCTTTTGCAACGCTCTTGTGGGAATTAAAATTACAATGGCGCGTATGCAGAGAAGTGAAGAATCTAGAGACTAATCCAATTATGAAGAGGGTCTGGAGATTGAACTAGAAAAAAGTGAACCAAACGAGCGTCGAGAGGGCGAGCCAAATGGAGCTGAGCATCCCAAAATTGAGCAGAATAAAGAGGTAACAAGCGAGGGCCAACCAACAAACACACCTCAAGTAATCTCTTCCATCCATCCTTCTCAATTGTGCAGTTAGGTTGGAACCTTTGTTGTTGAGGATACTATTTTCGATGAAAGCATGTGAAAGAGAATGAGAGTGACGACAACAAGAAAGGAGTAATTGGCGTCGAGACAGCTCTTCGCCATTCAAGTACCATTCTTTGAAACTTTTAGGGTTTCTTGCTAGGCCATACGTATGTTCGCAAATTTATAATTGAGGAGATGCTTACGATCTATACCTAAGATGTAAATGCCAATACTTGCAGGGTGTCCAAATCAGTTTTTGGCTATGGAGTATTTGACATTGTCGGCCTAATCTGTGTTGTTTCATCTGATGTGTCGCACGATGGTGAGGTGGTATCCATAGGTTATCATTCATTTGGTCTTGTTGTTGTGCATGCAAGTGCAATCCGTATTGCATTCTTACAGTCGGGACGCACGTTTTTAAAACCGAAGTTGCCGTAGGTAGTTCACTATACCTTCCGTAAATGGATCCATCAATTTTTGCTTTTGCTTATGCTTTCGTCTAGCATTTAGCCGTAATGAAGCTTGATGGTTATAATCTTTGGAATTCTGGTGGTGCAGATGGAGGAAGTCGGCCACACTGGAACCACACATTTGTATACAAAATTGACATGAGCACGAATGACTCGATCATCAAGATCATGAAAATGAATTCTTTACGAGACTATGATCAAGTTGGAGAATGCAAGTAATGATATGCTCAAACCCTATGTTATTGCATGTTGAAAGTTCTAGAGAGCTTGTAGTTTAGATCGTGTCACTTTGTAAATAGAAAATGTTCATCACTAGGGTAATGAATAGTACTAGTAGTATGTAATCTTAAAGCCAACATGTGAGATTTCAACTGCCATTTCAATTACGATAAGATCTTACCTTAGATATTCTGGGATGTGATTGCTGATTCACTTGCAATGGTTGAGTTTTAGTCTTGCTTTTGTTGAAGTGTTTCGAGAAAATAACAACGTTCCTGTTACTACATATCCAGTTGGACAGTTTAATTGAACGGCATGAAATTGAAGCAGCATTTTGGCAACCAGTGTGGCACCTTTGGCAACAAGAGCAATCTTTGACCGCACGAAGGCCAAAAATCCTTGTGAGTGCTTCTTCACTTGTAAAGCTTTCCTCATGATCAATTCTATACTCAAATTGCATGTCTAGGATTAAACCCCATACTCATTCAGATAAGAGGAGCTAACATCCAGTGCAAGTCAATACATGTCTCCTTTGCAACATCAATTGCAAAATTTTAAACACTTGATTCTTCGAGAACAATATCATTGGCTCATACCAATTCATAGCAAGGTTAGAGTTATGGCTCAGAAGTTTTGCAACTCTAAACTGAGCAACCACTTCATGGAATCTTGTATGTCCCTACTTTGGCGAAAGATCTTACCTCTATTATTCAACAGATCAATATTAAAAATACAACTTTGAAATTTACGAATGATTAATGTACTATCAACTATTCATCACCCAATTCAAATATTAATTTTCTTATTAAGATCAGAAATAACGACAATCTTTTATGATTTCAAGAATATATAGTACACCCAATATCAAGTTATGTTGCAACTACCCTCTTCAAATCAGATTTAAGCACCAAAGGATACCATTGCCTTTGTCATCATACCATGAGATTTCTCGCTACCATGCAAACTCAGAATAATCTGCATTCCACAATTAAGGTCAAAACTTCCTATATGTACAAGATTTATATATAGAGAATATACCATGAATTCCATGTTCTGTAGATTTTATCACTCAAGCAACTCAAGCATGAGTTGTAGTCTACACAGATTTGTGTGGTCTCATAAAATTCCTTTATTTGGCAATGCAATCTATTTTTGTATATTTATCAACAACTACTTATGTGTTATAAATATATATACTTCTTAAAGAAGTAATTTGTTGTTTTTTACTAGATAATTTATTATTTAAAAGCTTGCAGAAATTATACAAATAAGAAACTATTATCTCTTAGTTCTCATAATAAAGTCGAGCTTACTTCAGTTTCTTTTAACAACTTTTGTAAAGAACATGGCATTCGATGCCACTTCACCAACCGACATAATCCTACACAAAACAACGTCTCAGAATGCAAAAAGCGCATTGTGGTTGAATGTTCTCGCGGTATGCCTCAAACGACCTACCTAAGCAAATCTTACTAGGATGTGGCTATTGAGCTATTCAAACAACTTGTCACATGTAAAGAAGTTCTTTCATTCCATTTAACACCCTATATATTATGGACATGCTTAAAACCGGAATTGTGTCACCTGAACATCTTTGGATGTCCAACCTACTTACAAATACTATATATCAAATGAACTTAACTTCAAACAAAAACTTTCAAATGTGTATCGATCAGGTTTTAGTCAATCTCTTCGTAAATAGAAATACATACTATGCCATCCAAATCCTGACAACTATTCTTGAGCCGTGATGTAATTTTTGAGATGACCAAATGTTATCTAGAACAGTCACTCAATCAGCCGATGAAGCACCTAACTTGGCAAAGTCTCCATCAGAATCTGATTCTAATCCTATTTATCTAATTGCTAATAAACCTCATCTTTTGAATACATATGACCAACCTGATGTACAACAAGATAATGTGATCCTTCACAATCTTGACTTTTAAGTTCCAAAATCTCCTTCGTCACAACCAACTACAATTGAGTCCCCTTGATCAACTTCATCCTCACCACCTTCATGACATGAAATGAATATGTTGCCACACCTACTAGCTTATCTTTGTCAAACTCCATATCTAAATAAATCAACTCTTTAAAGATGCAAATGTGTCTGTAAACTGTGTAAAGACAAACATGAAGCGACTAGATTTCATGTTGAAGGCTTAAAGCCGCCTATGCTTATTCCACTGAAGATGTCGATCATGTCTCTTGAACACTTTTTCGAGAAAATACAGTTCTCATTGCATCAAGCTATGAAATCTAAATTTTTCATTCCTCTTCAATAAAAAAAACATGGATCTTGGTTGGTCCACCTCCTTAACAATCCATAATAATTACAAAATAGAGTTTTCAAAGTAAATACAATTCTTATGATACATTAGTTCGCTACAAAAGCGTAAAGAAAGAAAATTGAGATGATTTTAGAGCCAATTCCAACGCTCAAGGTTGGATCTAATGGAAATGAAGAAATTTTAGTGAAACTCATAGGATTACACTCGTTTCCAACTCAAGTGCCTTGGCATGGCAAATTTCTACAGCACTGAACTACATCAAATATAATAATAACAAGATGAAAATGATTACATACAATTTTGAAGTAAAAAAATGAAAAATGGCTTTATGTGCAAAGGAAGCATCACATGAGGTCACCAAACTTACACTTCAACAATATCAATCTAAGGTACTTCATTCTCCAATTCAAGATTCAAGCAAGTGCACTTCTAAGAGTTACAACCATTATAAAAAGATTCTTTACAACATTCAACATTATACATATCGTCTAATTTCTTTGCGTCAAAATTTTGAGACCACAAGGTACATAATTTTGGGCACATATGGATTGTCTCATTTGAGTTTTCAAACTCAAACAAGCTAATAAGAATTTACTCATATTTAGACCAATGCCAATCAACAAATCAAAGGGTTACTTGTATTGATGTGGAACTTTATACATATTCACTCAAATTTTACATCATTTGTTATATCATAATTCTTAATTGATGATTATTAACGATTGTAATACCGGTCAATAAAACTTTTTGTGCAAATTAGCAACTTCTCTTCCAATGGTTAATATTTTGTAGTGGAATCCTTGTTCAATGTTGTAACTATCTATAGTTAATATACTTTAGCCGGTTCTACATGATAATCAATAGATGAATGAGAATCTATAGATGGAAGAATGTAAAAATCAATAGATGAGTAGTTGGGCAGTTAACCATAGAATTCAGGGTAGAAGAGGAGGAAAACCTATGGAATTAGAAGTTTAGAGGGAAGTCAGAGCTCTTGTGGCACTGACGCTCATAGTTTCGAGAGTCAATTGTTTTGTATTTTTTGTGTGCTTAATTAACTGAAGAAACTAATTGCAACGAGTGACTCGGTGTATTGTATAGTGTCTCATTTGGTATCTATTGCAATTGTGATGTGGTCATGTTTCAGACTTTGAATTGAATAATTGATTGTGGTTGTATGTGCACAGCTGTTGATCTATAACTTCATGTATTTTGTCAGTTGTGATAGGGTTGTATGCTGAAGTTGAATCGATAGAGAGAAGTCTATTACTATTGAGCAAATTATGGAAGGAGAGAATTTGACTGTGTTTTAATTGTAAATTCTCCAAAATTATAATGGAAGCATGCAATTGAGTGAGTTAAGCTACTGAGAGTTGTGGTAAAAAGAAGCTATAAAGCAATGGAGAAATCAAGTGACACAAGCACAGCAGAGAAGAAATCCGAAATGATCAAGAGGAAATGCAAATTCTCTAATTGTGTCAACAATAGGAAACTCATATGTGAATCTCGGAAGAGAGAGAACATAGAAAATCCCACTATCCAATCAACAATTAAAAGACGGAAAGCTACAAAAGTAGCCGATTGATAGAGTGTATGTACCAATGGAAGAAAGAAATTGAGGCTAGGTTACTTTCACCAGTAGAGTTGACTGAGAGCGGTCAATAAATGAAAGCGCAATAGCTGAGGAGCAGTGGCCGTACAAGCGATAGTCTGGTTGCTATGGATGTCTTTGATCGGAGCGGAAGAAGCAATAGCAAAAAATATCCATTGTACTATAATTGATAAGAACTCTCCCCTATTAATTTAAGCATAATAAATTATAAGTATATATCCATAGGTTGTATGTTGGGAAATTAATTCCACTTTATTCCCTCAATTGTGCATGAAAGCGAGATCAAGTCCACTTTTTAATAGAATTACCTAATTGATTGCTCCTCCTCGAGTTTGAACTCAAACTGTAAGAATTTTACTATAATTTATTTATAGTAACCTTTCCGTACTACATCGATCAGAAGAAGTTTTTTGCCAATGAAATGTTCAACAAAGCTCTCAAAAGCAAGATATAGTAGGATGAGATTCATACAAAAGATAAAGTTTGATTAGTAAAAAAGAATTATTCTCAATTTCAAACGAACATTTCCATGCTCTCATCTTTATACATTTTTCATCATGTCAAAAAGAAAAGGGCACTTTTAGTACAACAAAGACATGCAAATTTTCCTATTTCTATGAGGAAATTGATTTCGGAGAAGCATAGGAAAAAATGTATACGACTCATTAAGTTAATCTACAAATTTATAAGCTTTATGATGTCAATGCTACATTTCCAAATTTGAAAAATCCTGCATATGTTCCAAGGCAATTTGAGAATTTTCTTCAAATCATGAGGACATGATTTTTTTAGAGGAGGGGTAAAATAATGACCTCAACCTTTGAATATTTAAGATTAGAAAATACAATAGTTTTTATTTTATTTTATTTTTACCTAGTTTAAAAAGGCCATAAAACTAATACATACTCATTACATACTTATTAGAGTATCATTTATTACTGGTAAGAATATATATTAACATGAATAACTAGATAATTGTGGAATAGATTAGGTGTTAGAAAAGTTAGTTGAAGAAGTGATTAGGGTTAAAATATAAAGTGGTTAGAGATTAGAAGTGAATCCTATGTCCATGGAGGACTATAGATAGTCTCTAAAGTTTGTAATTCGACATTGTTTTTGCAATACAAAATACTATCTCTTATTAAAAGCATTTGCCTTTTACAACTTCAAGCTTAATCCATACCAAGTAATATTCTTCAAATCTACAAGCCCAAGTGCAAGCAATGCATTTTTTACTACGAGATTTTGAAGTGTATCTGCACAGATCTTTTCAAGCTAAAACAACAACATTCATTCGAAATTCTCAAATTACTCTTGATAGGGTTGAATATAGAAGGAAGACGGTGCAGAGAGTCATTAGAGGCACAGTGCTTTCCTTGTTTTTAGCAAAGGCTAAGCTCCAAAAAGAGATATATGTCCCTCATAGAAAGCTCTGTAAGCTTGTGCACACGCTTCATAAAGTATGAAAAGTTTTTAGAATCCTCAACCAATTATACTCTACTCAATCAATACTAGCGTCTGGTATCGACTTGTGTCTCCTCTCACAAACACAAAAGTAACCATTGGTTACTACCGATGCCTGTGGATCTGTTTTCTGATCAGCTGAAATCTGAGAATACATCATATTAGTTATTGCCGCATCATCGTCAAGATCGTGCTTGGAAAATATCTGCTAAATAGATTAGTTGGCCCGAGCCTACTTGGAAACCATTGCAACACTTATACAAACAATCGCGCTAGATGCTTATGAGCATCTCTTACGAGATGGTGGCTCTGTGGTCCGTTGGAATAATTAGTGTCACGGGAGGGGGAAGGAGGCATATGTGATGGGCCATAGCCCAATAGTTAGCTTGGTTGTGTACTCACTAGCTTCAACTAAAGCAAAAGCTATGTGAGAAATAAGAAGTAAAGTCTTTATAGATAGTTAAGTCACGGATTCAAGTAAAAGCAACTGTGAGTTAGAAGAAGAAAAGTTATATATATATATATATATATATATATAAAAAGCCATCTCTTTTATTTGTAATATCAAGTTTGAGATTTGCTTTATGTAATATATTTGTGGTCTATATTTGTCTTTACAACCTACCCCTTATATTATAGCTCCATTTCTATCTCCAATAATCCACACTCCTTTACTAGCCACTCTAAGGCTTTCCATGACACTATGGGTAGCTTTGTTGCCATGTTATCAATCATTCGAATCTATGGCTAAATTCTTTTGCGAATCCGCAAGTAAGTTGCAATCTTTGTGCTCATATCTTTGTATTCAATGATGTTGGTGGCTTATATGTCAATACATATACTTTGAATGTAACTATGTGTAGAAGGTGATTTTTTAAGTCTATAAAAAATTTAAAACTGCACTTTTACCATTTTGTTTCTACTTTAGATGGTTATGGAAATGAGGTCCTAAATGGTGTTGAAATCCCTTTAAGTGTATGAATGAGAGGAATCCGTTGAGTTGTGGCAATACTTTGCGTTCCGTATAGTCATTTCGTGTTGCATATCCGTCTGTAGTACAATTATCAGGTCCATTTTATATGAGTCTTTTGAGGCAAAAATTGTATCCGTTTTAGAGTTTAGTTTCGTCACTCGGTTTGTAGTATTTCCATTCGGTTTTGTAGATCTTGTAATATCTAATAGAAACATAAGTGAAAATGGAAATTTGAATTGTTGTTTTGATGAAAACCGTTTTTATCTTAGAATAGTATAGATGGGCCAAAGCACACTAAGGTGGATCACTTAGTACGTTTCAAATTCACTTCTGCAGGGGTAGCCAACTTCAAGGGCTAGTTTAGGCTACACCCCAATCTATAAGTACTAATCTTATTCAAGGCGATGATGTCAATACTTATGAATATTACGGTTTCATTGTACTCCACAAAATTAAAAGGGAAAACTTACAAGTTTGTACTTTTACACCTTTTTCAAAGTACACTCGCGCTTGCCAAAAAATTACAAAAATACAAAGTTTGCCTTGAATTAAGGAGGATAGTACAAAATTACACATGAATTATGTAAATAAATGTATAAAGCCTTCAAAAGCACACTAAGCATGTGAGGAGATCTTTATTGCTTCTGGTAATTTTTACGGTCAAAGGGCTAGAATTGGTTTTGCGTAAAATTCACTCAAAAATGATCCAAACTTTTTTTTTTTTTTTTTTTTTTTTTTTTTTTTTTTTTTTTTTTTGCACATCCTCTCTGAATGGCGTACAAAAGGGTGGTACACGGCTTATTCTTTGGAAATCACAATGATTTTATCCTTTTTGGATGCCCCACTTTTTTCCATAAGAGTACATATTGTATTTGTCCTAACTTCATAATGGCAACGTTTTCTCATAATGGGTGCTGACATCCATTGGTGGTTACCTCCAGAATTAAAATCTCTTAATAAGGCATGTGCATTCCAACAACTTGGATTGGATTCCATCTATTTCTCTATAAGTTATTTGATGCCCTAAAAAATTTGTACTTGAAGTACCATAGAATTTTGTTCCTAAATTCCCCGTTGACTTTTGGTACTTTTTTAGTACAATGAGCTGGCCGCAAGTGCACCCACCATAGTGTGCTTTCACCCAGATAGAGTTTTAAGTGTCATTTTTCTTTTGTCATACGATAATTGATGGTAGGCCTAGGGATTGCAAGTAGTACCCTATCTTCTTGCTTTTGTTAGTGAGATTTAGACTATAATTCTGTCTAAATTGAACGTACAATAAATTTGATCATTCCGTTTCATTGAATAAACTTTTTGTTGTGTAATCGCTTACTAAAGAAGTGTGTTATTTTTGGATAATATAATCTTTCTATTGTCACATTACAACCGTAAAATTGATAATTGCAAACTCCAAGTGTTCGAACTTTTTGTGGAATGCGTTTCTGAAATTATACTATTATAAAATATCTGTGGTCACATGATGAACAATAGTCTTATTCTTTGCCTACAAATCTAAGGTAGTACATAGTCGTATGAAGGCATGTTGCATCTGATATAAATAATAATTACTTTTCATCTCACTATGTCAAGTAAGTGCTTATTGATTCACTATCAAGGCTAAAAGAGACCAAAAGTGAGTTCTGCACACTAATAGTGGTCTTCACGAGCCCTCATAACTATAAAAGTTTCTATTTCCACTTGTCTCGAGTAACTTAGGAAAGCCATCAATTTTAGATCAATATGCTCACAATGATCAATGATAATCACGTCTCTCTGAGTCTAGGCCTCATTATCAAGTGTTGTGCGGTAGGTAAGTTTCTGTTTTTACTTCAATATAGTAGAGTAAGGCTCGGGCTTCCAAATCTATAATAACATAGAATAACAGGGTGCAATTGGTTAAAAGCAAGTCTCCCCGCACCAACATCTTGCGTACAAGGTTTTGCATATTTGCAAAACCAGATGCTCCCTTCCAAGTCTCATTGATTTGCTCCACTCATATCTCATAGAATACTATAGACTAATTTTGAATCATCAAAATGACTCATTAATATACATTTGATTGACTTTGTGTTTTGTGCAATTGTATATATATAAACTCAAATTTATATTACTTGACTTCTTTGATTATTTAAGCTATTCTAATTTCTAATCCTAGTATCTATTTGGATTAAATTTTCCAACCTGTTTCTATTCTTAATATTTGGGTAATAACCCTTTAATTTCGTTTCATCGTTCAATCTCAAATATAGCACAAATACATTGAAAAGTGAAGGTAGAAAGTATAAGCACCTCTTGCTTGGATGTAGCTGGATACACTGTTTTTGATGTTGAGTGGATTTTGATCCACCTACTTTAAGTGCATCCTACCCACCTTAACGGCACTTAGGAATCTCAACACTTACTGCTTCATAAACAAGCTATTTAGGATACAAAAAGAAACAAGATTACAACATGCTGTTTAAGAATTTCGACGATATTATCGATGTGCACAATCTGAGAAATGCGAGAACGGACTATTTCTGTTTTCGGTTACAGAGAGATTGCAGGTTGGTTACGAAGGACTAACTCTCAAAAGCCGGATCCGCTGCCACTATCTAAAGGTACTGTTGGCAATTTCGAGGTCCGGGTGGGGCTCGCAAGATGTACCCCGAAGAAGAGACAAGGTGGTTAGAGATTCTAGTGTACGCAAGAGGAGTAGAGACGCGCTGTTTCGCACTAAGGAAGGCAGAATCCAACGCCCACAGCATGCTCTCCTGCCATTGCTGCTGCCGCAAGCATATGACTGAGCTGGTCTCTGCAAATACCACCTGGGCTGACTCTGAAATTATTGTTTTTTACCTGTTCATTATTCTGTTGCAGACTTGAACCTTCGAACTCCAGGCTTGTGAAAGAGACCCTGCATGGGAACGTCCATTGTCGATCACAGCTAGACCTCGACATCTGCAACGTGTCTGACGCTCTGAGCAATTCAGAAGAACATGCGACATTGATTGTGATCACTGCAGTGCCTTAGCCTTTTCACCAAATTTCAATGAAGCCATGTATATACCACGTCTCAAGCTATTCAACACTTCTTCAAGTGAAAGGGAAAGGACCTGAGCTGCCTTAACTTCCGGAATGTCGCAGACAGATATTTGCTTGAAGGCGACTACGTTCTGCTTCAGATTCGGACGAGTAGACGTGTGCATTCTCCTTTTGGCAAACGCGTTCTGCATACTCTGACTAGTACATGGTCACTTCTGAATTGGGTCCGTATCTTGGTCTCATGAGTTAAAAATAAAAATTTGGTTGCTGACATCACTCAATTTCTTCATTATTTTCTGGACACTACATTCTGGACATGACACCTTTGGCCGAAGGGCAGTGAAGACCAGGATGCTTCCATTGGGCTGGGCAAGAGGTTGAAGACTCACCTCGTCTTCAATCTTACTTGCTAGTTACGATGCCTGGCAGGTGATAAGTACAGCAGCAACTAGACAACTGCATAGTTCTACCAAACGAGTCCATCATGCCTTAATTACTTTATCTGTTCTTCTTTCAGTAAGTCGGCTGGTTTCTTGGAAAGCCTGTACTGAACTATGGCCTATAAATAAGGCAATCGTGCTATCTCGTTATTCAAGGTGCTTCCTACACTGCTGCAACATCGAAGGTTAAAGCCTGAAAGGTACTTGGTGGATTGCATGCAGCTGAATGAGCTATGAAATCATGTGAAACTGAAGCTTCATTATAGTAGCATGGGTCGATCTAATTTGACTCACAACTATGATAAGAGCTGCAAATTACTGAACAATCTTCATCGTAATTGTAGGTACTATATAAGTGCAGTTTCAGAACATGGAACCAGAAACGAACCGTCTGAGTCATGGCCGTAGAAGGTGTAAGTGAGTTCGTGATGCTGCCTGGGATCATCCTGACATGGTGCATTATAGTCTTGTCCGTCCTTTCCACAGCTTGGGCAACATTGTCTTGTGGTCTCCTGTGCAGAGAAAAAGATGCCAGTTTGGGCGGTGATGTAAGTTATACTGAAGCCTTCCATTGACTAGGCCTAGGATATATCTTACAATTCGGCTTGAGCTCTCCCCATCAAGTATTTCACCTCATTCTACTTTGCACCCCAATGAGGTGAATTTTCAAGTGGTTGGCTTCCTAATCGAGTTGAAGAATTCGATTCGACATAAGTTGGTCAGCCGACAGCCTTGGATATGAAAATATTCAATCGAAAATGGCTGTCAGCGACCAGTTTTTGCAACTTCTGTGGAGTTCTTTCGCCGATACCCTCTACCTCTGGCAACGCTTGAAGAATCAACTAGCTGGTGACTCGATACACTTTGTCGCTGCTGTATGGCCTTTGGAAGTCTGACCAGGGACACTTGTCTGACTGGCATTGCTATGCACATCGGATGTATCTGCTTGAGTAATCTACAAAGAGAATACTGCGCCCGCCGATTCCCTAACCATCTGGTGTAAATTTTTATGAGAATGATTTATTGTAAACCACCAGGTGCCTGTAAGAGTAAGACACGATGAATTGAGGGGATGGGGAACCGACGTCTGTAAGGGCCAATGCCTGAACTACATGTAACTTAACCAGAGCCACCAGTAAGCTACCCCAACTCCCGCAAGTGAACATCGATCTCTCGCTTCTTGTCATTAAGAAAGCAGCACTTCATGTCAGCCCATCAGTGAGCCTGAACTGCAGTATGACTGGTTCCGGAGACAAACACACTCAACTGTGGTACGGGAGTTGCTCAGAAGCCGTGACCACCATTCAAGTTTGCACGTTCTCAGAGGCTGCCAGACAAAGACATCACGTATTAATCCTTAAGCAGATGAGATCTAGCAGCTCCCCATGGCTATCAGCACAAAAAGTGTGTGCAGCATATGACCAGAAGTTATTGTGCGCTTTACTCCGTTTCATTAGTAGATATAAATTTTCAAGCACATCGAAGGAGAAAAGGACATGGCAGGGAGACGAGTGAAAATAGGGTTGTTGCAGTGGCAGAAGACGACCATGTGCGTAGACGAAAATCTGCCGAAGGCCTCTGCCTTCATGACGTCGGTCAACTACTGATGATGGTCCCTACATGAAGCCTATCCAACAGTGGCGATCCTTCATAACATCCACAACTGCATGAAACTGGCCAACTTGCAAGCTCTCTTGCAACCTCGCACTTTCTTTCCCCGGAGTGCATTACTGAGGAATTGTTGACAGAAGCTCGTAATTCGTTCGTGATCGTCACCAGATCGGCCCCATACAGGACCTGTATTTGACGTTTCTATACGTAGCTCTAGATAATTGGCATTGCTTGCAGTTCAATATCAGCACGTTTTCGTTTTTGAAGAATTTTCTACCGTTTGCCTGAGCTCCTAGAGTTCTTGCCTCGCTTCATCCCTGTAGTTAGATTGTCCGGAGTTGGTCCCAATTATCCAGCTGCTTCTACCCCTATTTACCCCTATTCGCTTAACGTACATGTTTAGCTTTTACGTGATTCTTCAGGATTTTCATTGTTTCCTCCTGTGCTCTTTCGGGGAGCTTCACTGCAGGATTGTCTTAGACATTGGAGGCGATTCTTAAGTAGAGCCATCGAAAAACGATCCACAGATTCTA
Organism: Bryum argenteum; assembly: GCA_037043015.1. Classification (NCBI taxonomy): domain Eukaryota; kingdom Viridiplantae; phylum Streptophyta; class Bryopsida; order Bryales; family Bryaceae; genus Bryum; species Bryum argenteum. The sequence continues at coordinate 7,167,529 of CM073324.1, forward strand.
GTCATAACTGCAGCATCGACCAGATTTTCCGGTCAAACCGACCATCATCGGACGATACATGCAGCAGGTAGCTGCGTTTCGCCATTTCGAAGCAAACATGAAGCTGCAATACGAGTTGTAGCGCGCCCTAGCTGGAAAGGCTACCTCGCATGGCGTCATGAAAAGGGCAGATACTTTGAAGCAGCATCCTTGTCGGAGCAGACAGTAAAATTAATAGCCGACAACCCTCCGGATCAACTATGCAGCTGCATAATACTGCCAACGACGGCCAGGAACGCAATGTGTCCGTCATCTCGTATCCAGCGTGGTCATCTTCGAGTAGCGACCCGTCTTGTACCAACGCTAATGGCAAACACAATCACTGGTGGCCATCACAAGCCTACCACTGCACATTTTGTCCCCGAGTATTCCGCACTGCGCAAGCTCTAGGTGGCCACATGAACATTCACAGACGCGAGCGGGCTTTCGCAAACGACACCGGAACTCGAACCAATTCGATACTCTCCAGATCAAGCAGCCTTCCAGGATCTCTCTACGGAGGCCAGGTGCAGCTGAATCACCACACTCCTCCCTCAAGTTGCATGGTCCATTGCTACGGCACTCGAAGAATTGCTGATTCATGCCAAGAGTCCGGCAACATCTCAGATCCTTTATCGTGGTTGTTCTCGCAGCTTCCACCACCAGGCTCCATTACTGCTGTGCAGCAATCCCGTGGGAGCAATAAAGAGCTGGCAAAGCCATACCATCGCGCTCTTGACATGCGGCGAAGCGCATTATCGCAAGCTCCAATGGAAATGAGAGGAGGAATACCCGAGGCAAGCTGTAGTCGTAATGGCGATGGCGAAGATGGTTTGGATTTGGAGCTTCGGCTTTGAAACCCTAAGAATGACTTGCTTCCCGCCTGTTTTCAGTCGACCCCGCCTTCTTTAGAATTCTCCCGCCTTTTCCACTTCACCCCTCCAATTATGGTGTTTCACTTCTCCTCGGACTCTTGGTGCATGGGCTAGAAATTGCATGAGGAGTTCTCCAAAATCTTAGGATAAATGATCATATGTAGGTATGTACTTTATAAGTTTTATGTATTGATGTATTCTTCATTTGATATATAATGTAAGATTATCATTGTCCTGAGTTTAGTTTTAGATGAATGGTATTATCATTACGTATGAATCACAAGTGTATCATATTATTAACTTCGGATCATTTTAAACAATTTAATTATTTTGAATTATTATGAGAACCAAGGTCACTAGGAATATTGTAGAGTATGACTATCATATTATCTTTGTGTGAAATTTGATAAGGTCTCTAACTTGGACTATAATAGATGTTTTATGAAAACTTGTGATGCATTTTAGAAATCGTATAAACAAAAAGACTATTTTCGACATTACATATGTATTCTTAATTTATTTCAAAATTCCAAGAGAATCTTGATTTTTTTAAGGTTTCACTACAACCAGACTCTAATTGGAAATTTTCTCAAAAAATAAAGTCAAAACCCAAGAGAGGATGAAGGAGATATAGCTCCTCAAAAATCATCCATTTACTCACTTTCTTTAACCCTTAAGCGCCCACAGTGTCGTTTTTCGACATTCTGGATGTGAGGCTCCATCTTTGGTGCACAACCCCGCTTTCATCCCATCGATTTTTCATCCGCCGTTTTTTTTGCTCAACTCCTCGGTGGGTTAACTCTACTCCCTCCTTGGATAAATAGTAAAAACCTTGATCCTTAATTTGTGAGAGTGGGCAAAAGAGATTTTTCATGAAGTTTTGGTGGTGTGATCTTCACCCCTTTTTTGCATGGATCTTGAAATCCATAGCTCCAAATGGCATGCAACTTGGCGTTCATACTAATTGCCATGCTCCAAAGAAGATCCTACGGTTGGATTTTCCATTTTCATCTTTTATTTGTTTTTACTCAATTTTGAAAAAATCAGCATTACCCCCCCTTGGGCGTTTAGGGGTTAAAGATAGAGACATTATTGCAAATTCAATACCATAAATATTTGAATAAAATTTACTACTATAAAGTTGTTATCACTCATCTTAAATTTATGATTATATAAAGTAAACTCTTGACAACATCTATTTGATTTTCCATAATTGCCTCCTAATGGCAAAACATGATCCTCGTTTGAAAACTCAAAAACAAGAGCTCTCTTTACTAAAATATAATTCATTTATTCATGCTTTATTGTATATGTGTGCAAAATTCATCACAAAAAGTAAACTTAACTTGAGATCCAATGCAAGTAATTTCATCTAAAACAAACTCTCGATTAAGAAGTTATAGATCTTCAAAGTTGATGGAGTCATCTAAAATGTCGTTTTTTGACATTTGGCCTGGGTAAGGGTTAAATATGAAACATTAACTTGAGTTTAGTTCAATATTGCAACTCAATGAGATACTATAAGTTTCTTTAAATACATATGTTAATGTTATAAAGCTTAAATCAATTTTACCCCTATTTATAGAAATTTTGACATGAACCAAAAATTGCAAAACAAACATCCTATATAGAGAAAAATATATTATACAACAACTTATTAATAATTATGCTAATTATTGAAGAATACAAACATTCGATTTTACTTTGCATCTTCTTTTTAGTGTTGTTTAGCGTTGTAAGAAAAACATCATTGATAGATTAAAGACATACACAAAATGAGAGGCGAAATCATCATTTTTGGATGTATACTACTAGGTTGAGAATTTGGTTGCCAAATGTTTCACATTTTAGACATTCTCTTTCTAAAACCAAACAAAAACTCATTTTTTGTGATCTAAACACTCTTTTGACATTGCAAAATAATAGTAAAATGTAATTTATAAAAATTGAAAAAAATGAAACGAGATCCTTTTAGGAATATTTATATTATTACAACTTATATTGTAAACTTGTATTGTAACTTAATTTTTAAATATCTTATCCTACATCGGCAAAAATTAAAAAATTATTTTTGCATTAAAAGTCATTTAAAACAAAAATCTATGAAATTATGAGAATCAATTTTCTAGAGTTTTATTGATTTGGGTAAGTTATAACACAATACCACAAAGTATATTTGTTTGCTTACTAGCACTCTAATATAATTCAATTCATGTATAATGACGAGACTATTAACTTATTTAGAATGAATTTTTAATCATATACAATGTGTAACATTTGAGATATTATGTCACTTTTATAAAATATAACATACCGTATTCGGTTTATTTTTACATTTAATTTTTAAATCAATGAAAATTAATGAAATTGAAATTGTCAATATTTATTTCAATAATAAATAATAAGAAGAAGTAGAAACATGAATCAAGTGTGTATTATCAAATAGTAATTCAAAATCATAATCAATGATATTATTTTTTTACATCAATCATCAAATTTTTCACTCACTCAGAAGAAGCTATTTGAAAAAAATTGAGAATAAACCAATCAATCCTAAATTTTTTCACAATCCTGTAAAAATTATGAAACACATGTTTATTCGATTGTCTATTTGTTTACAATACAATAGGCTCACACATTTCAAACATATATTGGATACATAAAAACATTCATTTTTTCAACATCACAATATATATTTTGCAATTAATATTCAAAAAGCTTGAAATTAAAAAGTTCATATTTAACTAAAAATAATAATAAATCAAAAGATAACATGCTCTTATATTTGCAATGAATAAAATAAAATTGAATGTATAAAATTTTCTCAATTTGAAAAAGTTGTTACAAGATTGTCACACACAAGCAATGACTTGCACATTTAAAATGGTGTTTAGTAATGTGTTCTTTCATTTATATGAAAATCATGCTCACTTTCCTTTCATTATCAAATGGTTTTAAAATTCATTCGTATGTTGATATGAGCATATTGTATGAGCAATATGATTCATATCGTTCAATTTCAATCTGAGTTATTCATAATTAAGTTCAAAGTTAGGATTTTGAAAACTTTTTAGAATTTGCTCGGTTTTCACAACCTGATTAAATCAAAAGGAAAGACGGTATATAATCACATATCTTGATAATATTGTATTAATTATAGGAACCTATTCAAACTTATGAATATTTCCACATTTTATTGCATATAATTAATTACTATAATGATCATTTTAAAAATAAACAACAAATTATTGATGATTATTGTATTAGATTTGACCATAACATAAGATGATTACAGTTAAACCTATGAATATTTGATTTGTAAGTGGTATGATTAGAAAATATTGAAGTCTATAATTTCATATTATATTGGAAAAAATATACATTTATTTGGTTCATATAGTTATCTTGATACGCTATAGTTTGCATGTGAATGTAAACCAATATGTCAAAAATGGATTTGATGTAAAATTATCATTAATATAAAATTAGTACAATATTTCATTACAAGGTAGTTTTTATTGAGGCTTTGAGCAATGAAAGAACTGCGTAGAAAAGAGTGATAAGTACAAAGAAGACTATGAACAGAAGAATCGAACTTCACCATAGAGTTCTTAGTAGAGATCCATGCAGGACATTTTTATCTTTTTCAAATCTTATTGTATTATATTATTTACATTACATTATATTACATTATATTATATTGTATTACATTATTGAGAGTTTGTGATTAGTAATCGTAGATTCAAAATCAAAATTAATTGATCATTGTATTCTATCATGATTTAATGGAGTTTGAAATTAGACAATGACCATAATTAATATAGAGTTCAAAAACGCTGATGGAGAACACATACACATGTAAGTACATGACATATTATTCTCTTTATTATTAACATATAAACTATATAAGCCGCTCTAAAAAAAATAGGAAAACCTGAACTCACTCAAGCAACACGACAAATGCTAATGGTGCAAGAAGAGAGTAAGGAAGCTCATCTTTCTCACTATGCCAATTGAATGATGACTATGTCAAATGATTAAATTGTTACTTGATTGACACATAATTGAATCCAAAATATAATTAATATTCAAAAACGAGCAATTTTTTATTACTCTTCTCTCTACTGGATTAGAATTTTTGAAAAAACAAAGTTATAATTATTTATCACATATAGATTTCATCACAATCTTATTATTTTAATTACTTTACTAGCTAAAATTTTCAATATTTAATTAATTATTTATTATTTTTTGAATACTCCAATTTACTCAACTACTTATAAGGCAAATCCGTTTTTTTGTTATTGGGATTTGCGTAATGCAATAAATCTATCATTAATTGATTTTTGTTATCGTCACTAAATTTTGAATTTTTATTTTTATTTTTATGGTTAGAGATTCAAAGATTTTTGTTCTTGCAAATGGTTAATTATTTAATCATTCATTTTGGTAGGAACTTCTACATAGATTTAAAAACTCTCAGCGTTGCAAATAATTCTTTTCATTTGTTCCATTGAATAATCCTACTTAGAATATAGTTCTTCTTGAATCACCTTATTATAATTTCATATTTGAAAATACATTAACATTTGAAAACTGGCAAAATATTGAGTACTTTAAAGGTTTTTTTACAATTCTAAAATTATTCTTCAATAATTTTTTTTTATTTTCTTAATGATAACTTACTTAAGTAAACAAAATTTGACAATGTATCTGTGTCAAGGACAATATGAGTACATCTTCTTCAAGTCTTTAATGACATAATATTTTATTTATACTTATGATTTTATTTGTGAGGCACAAAGTTTTTACTATTTACTTGTGAAAATAGGAGCAAGTGGAATTGCTTTAAGAATCCATAACATCATTTTCCATAAGTACAACATCTTTTTGTGCAACATCTTTTTGGAACCACCTATTTTGATGTCTTGCTAGACTCTAACTACCTAATGTATGTAAGTAAACATTGGTTACACTTCAATATTAACCTCTCATAAAAATAAAAATAAAAAACTTTTATTCCAACTTCAGTGAAGATCATCTTACAAATACTCAAGTATTTAAATTTAAGATTTGATCTATGTTTGCATATTCAAGTAAGGTACGAGTTCTTACATTTTTATACATCGAAATTGAAAACTCTCACCTTACACAAGAAGAGGGCAAGTTTGAGGTCTTTCATCAATTAAAGTTAAAATTTTAGGCCTCCAAAACTTGAATAACCAAACATCAATGGTCTTTATGAATTCAAACATGAAAAGATTATTGCTTTTATCCATGAATTAAAGTGTACCTACCACACTAAGAATATTCAAAGTTTGTAAGTTCTTTCGTGGAGGAAAAATTAACCATTTACATTGGGTACCCCGCTGAGAATATCTTGAGTTTACATTGTTTAGTTTACCATGCACCTATGAGCCTCTATCCAACCTATTACGGTATATAAATTTGTTTGCTCATCAAGAACTTCAAATATTTGAGTCACACCTTTTGAACCCCTAATGATCCTTGATGCAAATTGTCTAAAAGACTAGAAAAAGACATTCTTTTATTTTCTAAAATAAAAAAAAATTAAATCTGAGGATTAGTTGTACAATCTTAAAGTTAACTTGACATTCTACTCACAAAGAGAAAATTGAACAAATTGATTCTTCTTCATTTGTGAGATTATAACAATCAAAGTTGACTGAAATGTTCTCCCACGGAAACCTCCAAGATCAGTTTTGGGATTTAAGAATCTCTAGAGATTAATACTTTGTTGATTCATTGAGATTGTTTCCATCGCCAATTTTAGCAGGAATTCTCCACAACGGAATTTGTTCGATAATCGAGTAAGCTACCTTACCTTACTGTACTGGACTCGGAACGGGAAGCCAGCCCGGCGACGAGGATTGGCCGAGAGATTTCCCGACGGGGGGAAACGGCGGGTGGAGAGGCATCAACAAAGGCATAGGCGGTGTCCACACCCGGTGAAGCGGCGGGCGAAGAAGCTTATCTGCTTTTCCAAGCTTGCCCAGTGTTCTCGCAGAGCTTAGGCCTGTGCCTGTCGTGCTGCTGGCTGCGACCACCATCTTGCCTTGCCCATCTCCATCATCTCGCAGAAGCTCGTGGAGGGACGCCACCCTCAAGCCAAGCCCCGCTTCTTCCAATTCACATTCTGTAGCAATTCGTGCTGCATCTCTCTCTCTCCCTCTCTCTCTTGCAACCATGGGAGCTGGAGTGGTGCCAGCTTGCCGCTGCTGCACCACAACCTGCACCACAAGCTCCATTCCCGCGGCCAAGAAGCAGCAGCAGCAGCACCATACCACCAGCAAGCTCCATGCCGTGCGCTTGCCATGGTCCACCCGCGCGCCGCTCTCCCTCACCACCGCCGCCGCTGGCTGCAGTAGCCGAGATTCGTCGACCTCTCTATGTACCCCCCTCACTCTCGCAAAATCCGAATTGGGTCTCAACATACCTCTATTTTCTCAAATCGCACAGGGTGGTTATGCTGGGTTTAAGCCTTGATGGGGTATTGCAGTTTTGGGTTCATGAACTCAGGATGGGTGGAATTTCTTGATATATTCTTGCTCGGGATTTTAGAAATTGTTAGGGCTTCAGTGATGCAAGATGTGGTATCACGTTTTGAAGTGTAGGTCATGTGTCCTCGTCTGGGCGTCGCCGGGACATATTTTCGTTAGTAAAGCAGAAATCACACTGTTAAATTTTTCTTTGTTATTGCCGTGGCTTCCATGTTTCGGATTTTAGAACTCGTCAGGCCTATATGACGCAAGAGGTGAATTGTAGGTCATATATCCTCTACTTTATTGAGCATAGCCTGGATACATATCGGTTAGTGAAGTGGAAATTATACAGGCGAGTTTGGCTTTGTTATTGTCGTGGCTTTCATGTTCGCGATTTAGGGATTCCAGGATGGATCATGATTCAAGAGGTGGTATTAGCAGGAATCTTAGAGGTTAGTTTTTCTTTGTTAAGAGAGGGGGTTTTTGCTTGCGGTGACGAGTTGCTGTTGTGGTGTAGCCACTGGACTTGCAAGGCTTCCAAGAGTGAACAGAGTAGCAGCAAGTGCGGTGCCGGATTTGGCAGACGCGAGACCTGATATCGAGGAAGGGGAAGAAGAGAGCATTGCAGAGGATGCAGATGTGGATACAATTAGTGAATGGGAACTGGATTTTTGCTCACGGCCGATCTTGGATGGGCGGGGCAAGAAGTTGTGGGAGCTCGTGGTGTGTGACAGTAGACGGCAGCTCCAATTTACTCGCTTCTTCCCCAACAACGTTATCAACAGTGTTACTTTGCGTGACGCTTTGCTGTATATTATGAATACCTTAGAGGTGCCCAAGCCAGAGAAGATCCGTTTCTTCAGGTAACACGATTGCTTCTCAAGTCCACATCCGACCCTAGGTTTTTGAAAAGGGTCAAATACTGTCATAGTTTGACGATTAGCTGATTAATCTGTTATAGATTATCTTTCCCTTTCTCTCTAGTTTGATATTATTATTAGCTTATGCTCAACTCCGTATCACATTTGCAACTGCGATGACCTGAATCATTTGTGCATGAGCATTGACGGCGTGGGTCAGCAGACTTTAAGGACTTTGGCTGAATGACTTTCCCATTGGTTTTGATACTTGTGCTGAGCAGGTCACAAATGCAGACAATTATAACTAAGGCATGCAAGGAGCTTGACATTCAACCGGTTCCCAGTCAACGGGTGGGTTCTTCTCTCAGTTAGAACTGCAGCTAATCTAACATCAAAGGCGTGAAGTTGGTTCTATTTTGTCAATCTAGAGAAATGAGCAACCTTGATACGAAGAGTGTATGGCCTATCATGTCAGAATACCGTGATTTTTGATCGGTCTCGTGAAGGACTAAGAGGCTTGAAGATTTACTCAGCATGCTACACGTCAATTTTTCGATCTTACATGTAGTTGACCAACACATCCGGTGTTCTTTCCTGATACAGAAATTGACACTCCTGGCAAAAAGTAGATCAATAGACATGCTGATTTCTCCGTCTCGATCAACGCGTTTGCAGTCAAAATAACCGTTTGACTTAACTGATTTGGGATTGCAGTGTGTGACACTGATAAAATGGCTGGAGGAGCGGAACGAGACGGTCTACAGTCAACATCCAGGTTATCAGGCGGGTGCTTCTCCGTTATTGTTGCAGCAAGAAGCACTTCCCTTGGATTTACCAGATGCGTTACGTGGTGAGGAGTGGGCATTCGTTCAACTGCCATTTGAAGGTACTTACCATCCTAAACTTCTGGCTAAAAAAAATCAACAGATAATTTGGGAGCTTCACCTAACGTTCGTGAGATGCCATGGCAGCTGTATTGGAAGAGATGGAAGGCGTGCTGAAAGGAGCTGTTTTCGGCAGTGTCTTAGACCTTGAAACTTTGAAGATAGATTTGTCTCCCGACGTTATGATTCCAGGAGTTGCTGTTGCTTCATCCCGTGCAACCCCACTTGCAGGTACACATTATTGCTATGTTCGTTCAATGAATCACTTCTACCAATGATGAAATTTCGGACTAGTCTTCCATGCCACAATAGTTACAGCATTTTCTGACATTAGCTATGTGGAATCACTTGGTTTGAATATTAGTGGAGGTCGATGTGGTAGCGATAAGCAAGCAATGCGGATAACTAGTGGAATGAAATTAGTTCAAGGGTTGGTGGAGGAATTATTTGTTGATGTAGCTAATGGCAATTTGTTGATCAGCATGGACGAACGCTTTGGAGTTGGCTTGTCTTGAGGTCGATATATCACGTTCTTGCCTTGTTCTCTCTACTGGCGTAGCTGAGCGGTAAGCTCCCTACATACATTCCATCGATTTTGTTATACAGCAATACTTTCAGAGTGTGCAACATTGCAACAAACAGGATGATAGTAAGTGGGATTGATGTGTCTTCTCCTTGGGTGCAGGTGGAGATATGCATTCTACCGCAAAAGTAGGCAGACAGATGCTGAGGGTGAGGCATGGGAAGCGGCCAAGAAGAAATGCGGAGGCCTTCATTTCTTGGCTGTACAATCCTCACTAGACTCGGAGCTTTGCACTGGGTTTTGGCTTCTGATGGACACCCCGTTGTCACCTGTGTAGTGATGCTTCATTAATAGCTATCAGCAACCTCGCATTAAAAAAAGGTTGAGGAAGGTGATATTTTAGGTTCTTCACCAGGAAGATAAACCGTCCTGTGTTATACGAATTTGATCAATTGTGTGCTCCCGCGTTTTCTACATCGAATGAGAATTCTTAAAGACCTCCTAGACATCGAGAGTCGTGACTGACACTTATGTATATGAGTGTAAGTTACATTTGAATTCATCATTTGTACTCGGATGAGTCAACGTTGTTGCCAGTGCCTCGACGTTACAGCATATTCGGAGCTCTCTCTGTATAAGTTATAAACTTCCTCATTATGACAAATGTACTCATTACTTCTGAAATGCTATTGACGCTTATGAGGCCCAAATAAAAAATTTAGACACAGTTCCACTAGTCGGGCATCATTCGTGCTAGGAACCCACTTAACATACGCAAAAGAGTGCCAAAATACACACAGCAGCTGCATCATAGTAACCACATTGTGAAGTTCCCTTCAGCAGAGACATGATATGTCTGATAAATGCTCACGATGACCATGATTGGAAGAGATGGGAACGGGAGCAAGCTTGGAAAGTAGCTCAAAGAGCGACAAGGTCCTTCACCTGCACGACCTCCGAGAAACAATCTAGCATCGTTCCAGATTGATGACTAAAAAGAGATATGATAAAAAAATGCACGACCTGCATCAACCTGCCTGCTTCTAATATCGTACACAAGCTCACACACATGGCAGCAGACTTGAAAGAATCGAATAAGTGAACCCTAATCTAAATTGGTTCGTAGCAATTCAGAGCTTACTTCTCTGACAACAACGATAAAAAGAGCCTTGATGAGGACAGAGGTAAAGGTAATCCAAACCACTTCACTCTACTAAAAAATGAACAGGATGACTCCAGTGAACACAAGAAAACATATTTTATGTTCAGTTTTTGCACAACAGTGACCACAGACGGCAGCATATTGAAAGAACTAAATGTCGAAAATCTGTGAACCCTAAACCCTAAATTACTTACTTCTCTAACAACAACGATCAAAAGTCTTATTGAGGACAGAGGCAACATTGATTCAAAACCACAAATGCAATTTTGAAACCTGCGATTCGATAGAAATTGCACTTTATTCTACTCAAAAATGTAACAGGATGACCTCAATGGAGACAGAACTAGAGAGTTTGTGCATCGTCTAAACTACTTGTGGATGGGAACATGCGATGGGATCGAGTCATCATCCTCGATCACCGCTACCTTATAACCCTCGGGAACTTCCCATGGCTTCCACTCAGCCATCTTCGGAATGAGCTGCAGTTCATCCTTAGCTTGCACAATCAACTCCTCCACTTGCCCACACTGAATCCTCTTCTCAATGTTCTGCCATTCTTCTTCCTCTTGACAAACCTAAAACAAAACGGATTCGATTAACGAATTGCAAACCCCGAAACCCTAAGTCACATGAGAGGGTTGAGAAATGTAAAGAGGACCTTGAGTCTATGCTGAGTGAGAGCTTCCACGGATTTGCGATACTGGGCGTCTTCGGGGATGGGCTTCACAGCTTGAAGCGTTTGCTGGTAGAGCGTGATGAGAACCTCCCGTGCGTTGGGGACAACGTCCAAGCCCACGATGCCCGTGCTGCCCTTGTTGGCGGAGGCCAACAGCGGCCTCATGAACTGCCTCAAAAACATCGTGGTCGTTGGACAATGCACGAGGCGAATTGCAAATGCGAAGAAGGAATGCAGAGTTCGTAGGCAGAGGGAGGAGGAAGAGGCTGGGCTTTGCGGAGCCGCCGAGAGCCGCACATGGGGCCGCGTGGAGCCGTCCAGGGCCGCACAAGGCCGCGGCCGGGCCCCTTCACATTAGAGCATCATCACCCATAGGCGCCCTTAACTGAAAACCTGCAACCTGCAAACCTGAATGTCATCAACCTCAATAGTCATTTTGCAATTGCAGCCCCTACCATGAACTCGTGATTGAGTTTCTGTGAGTAATTTCTAGTGGGTGACAAAGCCTCGCAGTTTACTCTGCAAATAGATCAGCCTTGTCTTATTGTGAGTTCAGGTCAGTGCACTTCCCCGCAAAAGGGCTTGGTTTTGTAGGTCAAACTAATTAAAATGGATGAATAGTAGTTCAGTGCAAGGGTTTTGTCGGTTGGTGGGGCATTTTCGCCCTGAACTGAACTACTGTACATCCAGTATTCAGTTTAGTTTGCGATAGGTAGGAATGCTCTCAAGGCATGCCCACCCATAGGGCGCCCTGAACTGAATCCAGCATATGCATTTACTGAAATCCATCACTCTTAATAGTGAGGGTAGAGGAGGAGCCCACCCAAAAACTCGTGATTGAGTTTCTCTAAGTGACTTCTAGTTGGTGACAAAGCCCTCGAGAGTTTCCTCCGCAAATAGATCAGCCTTGTCTTATTGTGAGTTTGGGTCAGTGCACTTCTCTGCAAAAGGGTTTGGTTTTGCAGGTCAAAGTGATTAAAATGAATGAATAGTAGTTTAGTGCAAGGGTTTTGCTGGTTGGTGGGGCATTTTTGCCCTGAAGTGAACTACTGTACATCCAGTATTCAGTTATGTTCGCGATGGGTGGAAATGCTCTTAGAAGTGAGGCGGGCCCTTTCCCATTTGAAGTGAGTCGGGCCCCTTCCCATTAGAAGTGAGGCGGGCCCTTTCCCATTTGAAGTGAGTCGGGCCCCTTCCCATTAGAAGTGAGGCGGGCCCTTTCCCATTTGAAGTGAGTCGGGCCCCTTCCCATTAGAAGTGAGGCGGGTCCCTTCACATTATAGGTGAGAGGTGTTCACATATACTCCCTCTGTCCCATTATAAATGTCTAGTGGATTTTCTCGAATCTACCTTTGAAAATAGATTTGAGAGAACCTACTAGACAATTATAATGAGACAAAGGGAGTACTTCACTAGGTTCATGCCCCATAAACTCAAACTAGTATATCCTCGTGGTGTTGCTACGCCCCTTTAAATATTTTGACCATGCCTCTTCTGTGTCTTTGTTAGATTTAAGATTAGGTCAATTTTGTAAATTCAGAGTATTTGGGAGCCATAATTACTTGTAAATTCAATATCTTGGGATTCGTCAGCCCAATTTGCAATATGATCATTGCCCACACCTCTACAAAAATATCCGCCTCCAACTTCATGCGCTTGGACCCGATCAGCCGTTCCTAAGATCATAATGTCACTCGCAAAAACATATTAAAACAAAACGAATTATTTGCCTTATATATCATATTTATTTCACAAAATATACTCAAAACATCCAAGTCAAAACGAAACAAAACAAAAAAAAGAACAAACTATCTATTGTATAATTTTTGGAATAGGATAGCTTATGGCGCTATACGGATCATGAAGGATAGTTTAATCCATATGATCATCTAGCCTCAAGACCGCCAGAAAGTCACAAAACTGCCAAAAAATACTACCATCTTTAAACCCTTAAAGGACTAAGGATGTTTTAAAACTTTGAGCGTGAATATCTCCTTAAGTATGAGGGATTTGAAGCATGAAATGACTTTTGGGGAAGGTATTAAAAAATTCCACGTTCATGCGATCTAATTCCTAAATTTTCTTGTTGTTTTGGGAGCAACAAGTCTCAAAATAGTTTTTTTAAGATCTCGTGCACTCCCAGTTATGTGAATGATCTTTTATTTTCTTTTTTATTTCCTTTTTATTTTATTTATTTTCTTTTTCTCTATTTCTAAACTTCCAACCGCATGATCTTGTACCTTATTTGTTTTCGAGCTACTTTACTTTACTTCCAAGGATTTGCAATATTGGGTGTGTTTGGGAATCGGCTTTATAGCTTAAAGTGTTTGCTAATAAAGGGAGATGAGAACCTCTAGTGTATTGAGGACAACGTCCAAACCCACGATGTCCTTGCTGTCCTTGTTGGCGCATGCCAAACAAGGGCCTCATGATCTGCCTCAAAAACATTGTGATTGTTACACAATATCATACAAACTCCAAGTGCAAAGAAGAATGTTGGTGTTAGTTGGCACCGCAAATAAAGAAATTTAGCGCCATCATAGACACCGCAACCTCGCAGTGCCAGTTGAGGGGGCTAAGCCGTAGCCGTGCGGCGTTCTAGATTGCCCTTCGATTTGTATATGTTTGTTTCAAGATTTTGAAGTCTTTAAGCAACATCTCTTCCCTTTGTTCCATATAATCGATACACCACAACAAATCGATACACCACAACAAATCAATACACCACAACAAAATTTTACAAAATATTGTGTGTACAGCCAATGTTTTCCTCTTTGCACTGCTTTACAGTAGAATATTATAAGGATATAAGATTATAAGAGTTACTCATATGTCATACCACACAGTCCAATTTTCCCTTGTCCAGTAATCATTGGGATAGTAGCATTACAGACGAACACTTCATTCACGCTGACCCCTTAGAAAGGGACCGGAGTTTCTATCTATCTCATACCACACTCATTCGAGAAGCATGACTACAGTAAATTCGTACATGTCGCTTCGTTAGGAAGTAACAACATTGAGGGAATAGTCAACGTTAGGTGGGTTTCCACGAATACACGTGCCCAGGCACCGATCTCGTGGAGACCACATCCGACTTGGCAATCTCCCATTGGTCAGTACCCACGAAACATCCAACGTTGCAGAGCAGTACCACCGGTCGAGGTCCTGACTGCGATTCGTTGGAGCCTGCCTGTGGCCGGCGAGCTTTCGGCACTCGGATTGTCTGCCACCTTATGACCAAATTTAGCCGCATTCATGGACTCCCCTTTTTTATGGACTCACTAGACATTTCAGCTCGTGAATGGCTTTTCTGCAGTCACTGGGAACCCCACGAATCATCTACCCACTCTCCACAACCCGATTTTCTTTTTGGGTTTCAGTTCTAGGTCGGTCTAGAATTTGAGTTTGGGTGGGAATGATGAGCAATTGCAGCAGTTTCTGACCATGTGGGACTTCGTCTCGTGAGGATGGGTTCTTCCGATGCCTGCGGCAGTGCATTCTCGTGCCTGCCGTCCTTTGTGGCGGGAATCTTGTTTGTAGTCGTCTTGGAGATTGTACTTGCTCTGTATCTGCTACGAAGATTGCTCTACGTAAGCTCAAGAAGCCCCGTCAATTCGGATTTGAAGATACAAAGCGACGAAGAAGACCATTCGATCAGCCTGCAGGTAAGTCTTCCTTTACACTCGTATCTTTTTAAGGATTCTGAGCATCTTGGCTCTTGTCATTTCCATTTTGATGTGATTCTGGCGAGGTTTCAATCACGAGTCAAGAAGATAGGCGGTTTATCCTATTTTTTGTGTACTGGCATTGTTAGTTTTCAAATTGGTTATAGGTGTTTGATCCAAAGAGTGACTATGCGTTCAGGGACATGCGTGGGTAGCCCCGATTCCTGAGAATCTAGACTTGAAGAAAGTGTTTGTGAAACAAATTGGAAAAGACAAGAAGGACAATCAAAAGGATGGTGCCAAGAGAGGCGCAGTAGAGATTGCTCCAGTGCGCAGGCATGCTATTTTGGATCACAAGGTTTTGTTGCTACGAGCTTCTGATGGGACTAAAGAAGAAGTCTTGCTGGAAGGCTGTGAAGTCTTGACTATTTCAGGCAGCCCTGGCGAGAGCAGAAAATGGTACCATCACTAAACCCTAATACCCTAAAACCCTAAATCCGTAGTAACCACCCATACACATCTCTATCATTGTAAAAGCCTGTGATCCCTTTTTTCTGCTGGCACCTTCCTAATCGATTAATATTATCTCTTATAGAATAGGGAGCAGCTACTTCATCCTTACAGGGTTTGCTTCTTATTTACAGGGGTAAGAAGTTTCCTATCAAGGTACATCATCCGAATAGGCTACTGTATGGAGGCAGTAAGACCTTCCTATTCTACGCGCAGTCAGGATACGCAAAGGAAGCATGGTGTGAGGCATTTCGAGCAATGGCAGGAACAAGCAAGCCATTGAGCAAATGGATATTCGAGATGAAGAAAACGTACAGGGAGTACACTCATGCAGCTGAAGAGAACATGCCTTACGTAACGAAGTTCTACGCTTTAGGTGACGAAGCCATAGAGCCCAATCAAAAGGAGTCAGAGGCTGCAGGAACTTCTAGGAGGAAAATGATGTGGAGAAAGTTGGCACGAAGGGCTTCAATGGGGAGGGACCATAAGGAGACTAGATCTGCTCATGCTGTGGATGAAGTCCACCGCAGAACACATCCTCGAAATGATCACGACTTGATTGCTGCTACTCCCGTAGTAGACCCCAATTTTGACAGGAGTACAAGCTTCACAAATGGTGAAGCTGACTCTGATGATCATGTGAAAGCACAGGCGCCGAAGGAGGGGATTGAGCAAGGTGTGCTTTGCTTGAATATGATCGTGGCTAGGCTCTACTATGACTTCAACCGCAGCGAACTACGCCTTGCCAGTGTAGAGCGGTGGTTCCAGGTGTGCCTTGCTGATCCATCAAATGTTGCTATACGTCAAATGTTTAACCCCAAAGATCCGTGATGCAAAAGTACTAAATTATCAAAATTGAGCTTCTATATTAGGCCTAATAAAATTCAATACAAGCATTATCTAGAAGATTAAATGGTAGGATCTCAAAGTTAACTTGACATTCTACTCACCTATCGAATTTGAATCGTTGATTCTGTTTCATTTGTGAGATCGTAATGGACGAAGGTGGCTGATTGTTTTTCCACCGGAACCCCATTTTGGCTTTTTTGGTTAAGGTAGACAAACGAATGTCCTGCTCCATAAGAAATGAGTGATGTTGCAGATGTTAAATGAGCATGAATTAAGATGATGTTCATATGTACGGGATGAATCTTTGACATAGAGACTGCAATAAACATGTGAAAAAATTAGCTAATTTCCAAACAAATAATTGTAAGTTCAGACTAAACTCTCCGGTGCATGTATTTGTCAGTTCGATAACAGAATTTATGTAGTGCATGTATATGAAGCGGAGTAATTTATGTCAGTGCAATTCGATAATAGAAACCAGACATGTTTTTTATTGTTTATCGTATGCTCACCATGATGTCTGCTTGGCAAGCAGAGATTATTGATAAAGATAAGAAAACCGAGCTACATAAAGTCGATTTCGATCAAGGAGCTTGATTTAGGCAGACATCCTCCGTTTGCAAGGGCGATGCGCATTCTACCGCCAGACACAGGGGGAGCATTAGCAATGGAGATAGACTTAGAGTGGCTTGGTGGAGGCCATCTAACATGTGAGACGCGGTTAGACTTACGAGAGCAGGCTACGCAAGGTGAAGTGGCTGCTTCACTGGCCGAATCGGGGTCAGAAGGGGACGTTACAGCAGCTGTATTATCCGGTTTAAGAGGGGAGTTTGGTGAAGTAGCAGGTTCCGGAAGCTTTTCAGCTGCTGTACAAGAAGGCAGACAAGCTGCTGAGAATCCTGACAAAAAAGGACGGTGGATGCAATCTGTGAAATCTATGATGTCTCGTTTTGCCGATCAAATCTCTCAGGTCTGGCTCCTCGCCAATGCCGATCCTTCTCCTAGATTGTATTGCAAACATACCTTTTTATCCTTCATATCAGATATGAGAAGACTAATGTAACAACTTTTTCCGTCCATCCATCACTTTTTTTCAAATGAGTAACTATCAAAGCTAAAACCGTATATTTAAGGTTCCTTATTTGCAATTAAGATTTAATTCAACAAAGTTATCCACAGTAGTTTGACTTTGCTGTTATAACTTAAGTTCATGCTATTCCTACAGTAACTCATTTCACTTGTGAAATTTCGCGAACTTGGTTCTGTCAGAATCTCTCTGAAACTGCAAGTGAATGCAGGTGCCGATTGTTTTGAAGATCAGGTTGGTGTCGTTGAAGGGAACCGTAGTTCTCAAATTGAAAGCTCCACCATCTGACCGCGTCTGGTTTGCGTTCAAAACCATGCCGGACATTCAGTTTGAGCATGAGCCGTGTATTGGCGAGCACCGAATTAGCCTTGATGCCTTGGCGAAAGTTATCTCTAATGCAATCAAGGTACCCATCTTTGTAAACAGACCTACTGTCAATTGAGTTAACGAACCTCACATAATTCTCCCCAGCAAAGATTGTAGCATCTTTGATAAAAGCATCAAAGTTCGGAACTAGCAACTATGGAAGTGGCCAATTAGCTTACAAGTTGATTGCAGGTACAAATTCGAGACTCAGTGGTGATGCCATTCTGTGAGGACATTTTCCTCAACTGGATGTTGGCAGACAAGGAGAACTGGCTACCAACAAGCAAATTTCCATACCCCTTCTTCGACTCACGATCATCAGAAGCTTCGAAACAGAGTGGCGAGCTTCATTCAAGCTCAAGCGATGAAAGTAGCAGATCTGGTCATGGTAACAACAAGCCTCCAAAGGCTCAAGTAAAGTCACAGAAACAGAAACAGGCACAAGAACAACAACAACAACAACAACAACAACAACAGCAACAACAACAACAACCCAGCAGCGATGGTCTTAAACCTCGAAGGTCGTGTTCGGATTTACTGTCAAGTCTTAAACCCGTTCGATCTGCGAGTGCCGACCAACTGAGTGCTCAAGCATATGTTCCGAAACCGCCGAGATCCTCTAGTCGAGTTCGTTTGAGTACTCGGGAATCTGCTCCTCTTCGAGCACTTTTACCTACGCTTAGTAGTAAGCGATTGTTGGCTGACGAACCTGCTCAACAGTTGGATGTGATACGATCGGCCATGGAATCAAGTTCTAAAGATTTCTCGTTGCAGTCGGAGGGCTCACTTTCCGACAGCGATGTGCAATTTCTGGCTACTCAGGTATATCTGGCCTTATATTTCTCGAGGCAGTGATATGAAGAGGGTGCAAGGTGTCCGTGATTCTTAGCCGCTAACATAACAGTGCCTTCTGTGTTGCTTTGTCTAGTGCAATCAATCATAGTGAGAGGTCTGTGGACCTTGGGGTATTGGTACTCCATGTTCGTTGTGTTTTAGGTTGGAACTGTTATACTGTTCATCTCTAAAGTGTGTTCCAGCTTGATAATAGTGGTGGTGCTATACAGACTGCTAACAACAAATCTGATATCTAATCGTGTCTGAATTAGCACTTCTTGTACCAAGTGGTTAGGAAACGTACCTATAGTACTTTTGTACCCTTGGTGTTATGTGGTAGGCCTAAACAAGAACTATAAGTCAAATGAACACTCTGTTTGTATCTAACCTTGGAACAGGTCGAGATTTCTTCGTCTAGAGCGGTGAGTTATTTTCTGAAAAGTGAGTTTGCCCAGGTTGCCAATCCGGGAGATGTGGAAGAGGTAGCTGATGGTTCGAAGCCGATGAAAGGTCGGGCCAGGGTGAAGAAAATGCTGGGCGACGTACGCCACTTGAAGCATCACAAGCGACAAGACGATGGTATTGTGTAGAAGTTCAACAGCATTGGTTTCTGCCGGCTGTAGTTTTACCACAAAATTCCCCAGGGCACCTTTGAAGTGAAAGTTGGGGTGGAGGAGCATGAATCCAGGGCCACTAGATTTGAAGACTTCATCCTCGAGCAGTCCCGAACAACCACAGGTATTAGTGGAGTTGGTGTGACAATGCTCTCGTGGTGTAGATGTGCAGGTTCCACTGAATGCTTATGGAGCTCACAAAACTAGCAAAACTAGGAGTGTGTATAGTGGCTGCCCTTGAGTCGACATGATTCTTTTTCGGCATATTTTACATGATTTTTGATCCTATGTTTGGCATGTTTCATATAGAGTTGATTGTTAGAATCGACTAATATAAGTTTGGGTTCATAAGGAAACATAGTAGGAAAATGTGCAGTGAGGGATGGCCGTAACTAGTCACTAGATGACTAACTGCTAGCCACAGTCGAACTTGCCCTGACATTGATTTTCTTGTTGAAATGTTATATTGAGCAAGTGATTGTGTAGTAAGAAAAGGCACCTAATTTCAAATTAAAATAGATGGTGGTTAAATTTTTATTTGTTATTTTTGGTTGGAAGGTTGGTGAGAGTGGATGCTAGAGAGAATGCCTTCTATAAAAGTCAAGTTAAATTTTACCGTGACGTATTTAATTGAGATGTTACTCAAGTAGGTGTTTTGTGTGCAATTTCATGTTTGGAAAGTGAGTACTATTTGCAAGAAGTTTGACGTTTCATAAATTCTACACAGTAACCACATCACATAATCATTTAACATATTATGGACATATATTCAAAAGGAAGGTTGTGAATCCATCCAAATGTATCGGCATATGAGTAATGTAATGTATCGGCATGACAATATAATATCTCAAACCTTATAACCCCTCATAGTTTACATGTTCATGTCTTATCCTGTTGTATGAAAATTCCAAATAAGTCTTAACTTCAAAACCTTGTGGTCCCTCAAACATATGAACCCTATGGCAAGACCCCAAAGTCCCAAATAAACCCCACATCAACTTTAAGACGATATTGCACATATGCAAAAACTCAACAAGAAGAGAATTTTTATGCTTTTGAATGCATCTCGACGAGAAGAATCAAGAATGCAACCTCTACTTTCTAAACTCTTGAATAGTAATAAAACAATGACGAAATCATGAAATTCCTATAAAACCCTGGGCCCTGCCAAAGGGTTCACATGGCCAAAATGGGAGGAATTCTCTCATATACAGAGGTCAATTATTTATTTATTTATTAGTTTTATTATTTATTATTTTTTTGTTTTATTTTTAAATTCTAATAAACAATTTACATAACCAAATACAAAACATTTTTAAAACTTGCAAAAAGCCAATTACTCAAATAGGAGAAGAAAAATTTAGGGCTTAGGGTTTAAGGCAAGTTTTGTAAGTAACTTCTGCTTTTTACTTAGTAGAAAGCGGGTAATTCTTTGATTCTCTCGTTGCCCACTGCAGGTTGACCAATTGATCAGCCATCAGTTCACTCAACACCGAATCAAACACTTTTGCACTGTGAATTGAGCGATAGAGGAAGAATTCATCCGGTGAATCCTGCACCCGTATCAATTCCTACATTTGATTACGCGCATTTGACATTGAAGGACTCATTGCGGAGCTCCGATCGTACAGTGAATGCAACATAGACATCGCCGAAATTCCTTCGAGCTTGTTGCAAAAATCTTGGTGACCTTAAATGGCGATATGTTAGCTGAATTTAGGGTTCAGGTACTGAAATTACCAGAGACCCTGTGAGGAAAGGATCACCTACTCCACACGGAGAACAAAATTTTCCAGAACAGGATTAATTTTCCAGAGTTTGATTCCTGAGTATTAGTCGATGAGCTTTTAGAAATTGGATGATAGCGTTCTTTCGACCTTATTCTTGTCAGAATACTCTCGATATTATAACCAATTCTAGACAAGGACGATTGATCAAGCGAAATGTTCTTCTGCCCTAACGACCAAGATCGAGTGCGTGTAGGATGAGGAGGAGGGCAACGAAATGGGAATAGAACCATGGTAGTAGTAGAAGAGTGTGTAGCTATGGAGGAGAGAAGGAGACCTGATGAAGGAGGTGAGATTGTGCGCTGGTTGTCGGAAATCTCATTGCAACCGTAAGCTCACTCCGATCATACTCTTTTCAATTCTACGTTGCAATTTTCTGTATTAGAGTTTAGGGTTTATTGATGGAGGGAGGTTTATTCAATGCAGGGACTGGTTGGAAGAATGCGGCTTCTCAGAGCAGACCCCGGATTTGGTATACATGGCGGAGGATGGCGAAGGCCAGGTTCTGGGTGCTGCATTGCGACCAGGATTGTTCCTCTTTGGTTCCGATGCTGTTCGAGATGTAAGCTTTGCTTTTTCAGTTTTCTTTTCATTTTTATGAACTTGATGAAGAAGAACTCCATGACTCCTTTTGTGACTGGACCTGTCCTTGCATGTTCATGCCCACAGTACATAATACATACCACTAAGAAATATAATCTCCTCTGAGGGTGGAGACTATCCTAGTTCCTACATGTTACCCCTCAAAGGGTTCTGAGGGTACTCATATTCTCGAAGTGTAATATTTGCAGCCTTCAAGCACATCGAAAACCAATGCTGAGATGAGAAACACATCGATAACCGATGCTGAGATGAGAAAGACATGGTTAGTGACTCGAATTATACACCTAATTTGGAAGTGGTTATGCTATCCACGCTCATAAGAGATAGTATTAAATGCCTCTATTTTTTATGTAGAATCATCGAACTGCACAGAAGGTTTTCTATGGGAAACTTTCTTGAACATAAGCTAGCACGGAAGCCTTTTATGGTATCATTACAGTTGAGATGAGAAAGGCCCACCCTATACATCTTCTGCCATGATAATCCTTTGCAGTTTTGATATGGTTTTCGATGTGCAGCACGGACGTGATGTTTTATGCGGGTGGGTCTGTATGGGCATTGGACTGGTGTCCAAAAAGGTCTGGATGGCCACTTCACAGCGAGGTACACATACTGAAGCCACTCATCTTGCATAATGCAATATTCATTTGAGTTATCCGTAAAGTCATGGCCAGTTTGCAACTATTCGGAGTCTTAGAATGCATCGTGGGTTTAGGAGGCTTTAGGAAATTCCATGGGTACCTTGTAGTGAGCTCAAGCTTTCTATGGGCGAGGTTTGACCTCACTGTAAGGATTCTTGCTTTATTATGTTGCCAAGCTCAAGCATGTTTCTGCCTTTTACAAGTAAATATTTTGCCTTTTATGAGTAAATTTTAATGCGGGGAACTTCAGTTTCTTGTCATAGGAGCGCACCCACGGCAATCTCCACACCACAGGCTGGGTGAGCGGTTACAGGGAAAGGGGCTACTACAAATCTGGGCGATGGATCTCATGCCAGGCAAGATCAACATAGATACTTCCTTGCCATCGAGAGGAAAGGCTAAAACTCGAGGCAGAGGTCGAGGCAGAGCTGCACAAGCACAAGAGAACAGCCCACAAAGTGATGATGAGGAGTGGAATACCCCAGTTGATACTTACACGAAGTCGACCGGGTTTAATCTGAAGAAAGGAGCACGAGAGAAGGCCCGAGGGAGGGGAAGAGGAAGAGGACGAGGAAGAAAGGCTGAGAACGAGAGACCTGAATCTCCGCCTGAAACTTTGAATGCATGGATAGCCTCTAGAGCCGCGGAAGAAACTCCTTCGAAGTCTTCTTCTGGTGTGCTGCCGAAGATGGTCTTGGCTATTGCACACGAAGGTGAAGTTGCTTGGGATGCAAAATGGCGACCTGTTGCTGATGCTGGTGAAGGTTTTGACGAGCGAGAGTGCATGAGACTTGGATTCCTTGCTGTTGTTCTTGGTGACGGATCAGTTCAAGTGTGAGTCTTTCCATCCTTTCAATTGTAGTTTGATTCAGGTAATTTGCCTCGTTGTAAGTTAACCTGCTCAATAATGGCTCAAATTTTAGCACGGGAAATCTGTACGGGAAATCTGTAGTGAAGTTAATAATGTAAGCAATTTTTGTGCATGAGCAAACGAAGTGGAAGGATATACCAAGTGGAATCATCATTGTTGTACTCTTCTACAATTTGCTATGAATTTTTGACCCTTGACTATAGGCGTTTCTAAATAGTGGCCTAAAATGGCACCTTATAATGTTCAGTGTGAGTGCATGGAAAATGAGATTGTGAAGCTATTATGCACGTGTGGTGATATGCCGTGTAAGGCATTATTGGTACTGCTCCATTCTTGAGCACTTTACCTTAAGTGACCAGGAATAGATCAACATCATGCTCATTGTTTGTTGTTATTAGCCATTTCGGAAGTTACGATTAGAGCTTTTTCTGAAATTAAGCCTGGCAGATTCGATGTCCCATTACCAACAATGTGGGAGCTAAATGGAGCCCAACAGGCGGAGAGTGAGCCGCTTGTGGTTCGAATGAATCCAATCTTTCGCAACACAGACCTTCAAAGTAATGGACACCAGAGGTATAATGCTAACTCTCAGACTTCTCCATTTTCTCTTTCATGTTAGCATGCCTACCTTGATATTGATAATGGACGGGTCAAGTGTTTGACGAGTTATTATATTTGTCTGCAGCATCCCACTCTCCGTGGAATGGTCAACTTTGGCTCCACATGATATGTTACTTGTCGGCTGCCATGATGGAACTGTGAGTTACATTGACGATAGTTCATTTTTCTCATGTACCGATGATACATAATGGTAACATATCTATTTTGGTGCAGGTGGCGATCTTCAGAGTTTTTCCATACTCTACGCCTCTTCAAGGTATTTCCAAGATCTGAAGAGTTATTAATTTCTGAATCTGGTATACAAGTTTCTCTAGCTATGGCTACAATATCTGCTGTGTGCTGTGTGTTGTAGAAAGTCGGCCGCTCCTTTTCTTCACAGCTGATTCTATGACTCTACGATCAGTTGCTTGGGCACCTGCAGGCTGGTATCTTTCACTTTTTCTTCACTTTGTTTGATTTTCTAGAGTATCTTGTGTGTATGAATGCTGTTACTTGTTATAATTACATATTGAAGGCTCATTAATTTTGGGGGTATTTGGCAGTGGGTCAGAAGGTAAACATTTGATAGCTACTGCTGGCCACAGTGGGTGGATCCGTTTCTGGGATCTACGGTAGGAAGCTTCTTTCTTTCACCCCATTTTCTCCCGCTCTTTCACTCTACCCTATTATGCAATACGTTTAAGCAGAATATGATAGTCTACTTTGTCCAGCAACCGCTGCATAATCAAGGCCTTCGATTAGTATATGAAAGGTGGTTCCTATCTAGAAAGCAGTCGTAGGGTTCTGCAATGAGTATAGATGCTAAATCAGTTTCATCACTTCCGGCCTATGGTTCTCTTCTTTGTAGCTTTTCGAAGCGTGAGTTTGAATCTTACTCGTTTTGTGGATGAATTTGCAGTGATCCTTATCAGCCTGTATACGAGTTACAAATTTCACGAGGTGTAGTCACCTGTATAGACTGGGTTTCGGATCCTAGGTGAGTGTTGATCTGCGACTAAGATTGGTTTTGAGCTTTATGGAGCCTTGACTCGGCTTTGGTTTTGACATGTCAGGTGTATGCTGATAACCATGGACGACGGTTCAGTGCGTGTGCTAGCTCTGGACAAAGCTGCCACCGACACTGCAGTCACGGGAAAGCCTTACACTGGCACGCCCACCCAGGGCCTTGCAAGCTACTACTCATCTTACTATGCCATGTGGGGAGTCCATGTCTCCCGAGAGTCGGGTAATACTCTCTTTCTCTTACTTAGCTTCAAACTCTGATCTCTTTATAATGAAGCTGAATCAGCGAATCGTTTTTTTTCTGCAGGTTTGGTGGCCTATTGTGGCACTGATGGCAACGTTCTCCAATTTCATGTAAGCCAGTTTTTTTTTATTCTTCTTTTCTTTTTATCTTTTAGGACAAGAGGCCCAAAAGTGGTCAATTTGCAAATCTTGGTGCATGTGCACATCATTTTTTTTTGATCTGAAACGTGATTCAAGCTAATTGGAAACCTAGTACGCTTCCAATAGGCGTTTACCAATGTTTCATTCAGGAGTTATAGTACTTTCATGACCATTTCCAAGGAAATGTAACATTTGCATACATCTCTAGTGATTAGACATTATTGCATGTACGCTTTTGTAACATATCAGAGCCCTCGTTTTCTTTACCGGGTTAATTCTTGCAGGTTCAATAAATTTTCCAAGTAAAAAACCGGTAGTTTTTCCATTGTTTGAAGTAATGACTTCAGCAGTCATTTGACGTGCAATATTATATGTTAATCTGGTGTCTGTTTATCTTGTGATTGATGAACTAAATGTAATCGGCTCTGCTCCATAGTAAATAAAGTATATGAGTATTTTATGCACCACATAGATTGACTTCCTGACCTTCATCGTGGTTGTTGTTGGCAGTTAACAGAGAGGGCGCTACAGAAAGAGGGAGCTCGATACAGGGAACCACACTATCTCTGCGGAGTATTTGCTGCCGACTCCGAAACAGGAACAATGTACATAATATCACAGAACTTGTATGGACCTCGGTCAAGACCCGAACATATAGGGCCAGAGTTCAGGCGAGACTTTCTAGCTCGCAGGAATGCCGTGCTGAAATGGGTCGATGGAGGGGCGGGGTTCATCCCCAATGGCAATCCATTGGACATGGAGAAGCCAGGTAACAAGAAGAAGAAAGCAGACGAGGGTCCAAAACCGTCGAAGAAGAGCAAGAACTCAACAGAAGAGGATGTGGAACAGGAGTCTCAGTTTCCTCCCGGTGAAGGTGCTGTGCAATCCCTGCCTGCTCGTGTTGTGGCTGTGCAGCGCTTGCGGTGGAATGGGAACAAAGGGAAAGAAAAATGGTTAGCTTATGGTGGTGCTGCTGGTCTTGTCCGCTGCCAGTACGTTCTTTCGTAGAGAAAGAACTACGGTAGCTGTTTCTCATATATTGGAAACCCTGATTTGTTGGCGAATTTGCCTGTATTTTTACCGACCATTTGATTTTTTAATGTTTGTTTCCAACTAAATCAAGGAACTCTCGCATTGTGATAGTCACCTTGACGAAAGTATGGTTATTATACCATGAAAAAGAATCTGTATCAGAATCGTTTCACAAGAAGTTTCCTTGCAGACATCGCTTGAGCCATTGCTATTTTTCTAAAGAGAATGGACCAAAAATGAAGGCTCATGAGATGCAGAGTTCATCTGGAAGCAGACTTGTGGAAAACAGGACATTCCAAGTGCATCTGCGTGATATCACCGCCTTCACATCTGCAGACGTGTTGAAGTGAGTATATTAACCTTGCCTTCAAGAGTCTGCTAAAGGTTATGGTTTATACGTGTTTAGAGGTGGACCTTTGAGTATATTTGACAACACTTGGTTTCCATAAGAAGTACAAGGCATCAAAGCTCTATGTTGTAAGCATGTGGAAGGTGGAAAGTGTTATAGTAGAGTGTTGTAGGTCTTATAATGGAGCTCTAGTAATCTTCACTCTCATGTACACAATAGCTTTCCCATGCATGTATCATGTACTCCTACAAACATAACAAGGTGACATTTTGAGGCACCTTTTCAGGACTACCTATGTTTTGAACTTTAAAAAATTCATAACTTATTGTAGAAGAGTCCAAAATTGATGGTTACACTTGCTCTAACTTTTCTAATTTTCCCCATGCACAAAAATTGCTTGCAGTAGTAACATCCCCATAGATTTTCCCCGCTGAACATTGTGCTTGACAAGGTTGGCAGAAAATACCAAAATGTGATGGAGTATTGTTACTTTTAGTAATCTCCAAAATCAAGTTCTTACTTTTGATTGATTAGTTGGCATGAATGTGTTGACCTTGTGTAGTCGTACGGTAAAGTAACACGTTTGAATATCACATGACATCAAAAACTGCATTGTAGGAGAATAACCAAAGAGATATGTTATAGCTTTTAACTTCAAGTTTCAGTGTACTTGTAGGTATATTTTAGGGTGTTCTATATGCATCTAGGGGTGCAACTTCTAAAATTCATGACTAATGTAAGTAAAATTCAAAACTTGTGATTATAATTGGTACAATCTTCCACAAGCTTTGCACATGTTTCAAAGATGAATCCCTTGGCCACTTCACAATCAGCTTGCTAGTTTGAAATTTGCATGGTTATAAATCATGCTCAATGAATCTTGAGCTTGTTGAATCTAAGATAAATAACTTATTTACAATCCTTTCAAGAGTTGATGTAGCTTATGGAGGTTCTGTTTTGAGCATTTCACTCATACTATTGACTATATTTATTAATATCATTTCTCAAAAATATTAAAAAAATCCATGCATCAAACGATATTGTAGGGAATACCTTACATACACCCCCTCCACGATTAAAAATCACACCTACACTAAAGTTGAGAAGTTGGGATATTATGGCATATAATAAGACAAAAGATTTGGCGTATGTTTGAAACATGGCCATCTTTATATGGTTTAGGGTAATATATATAATATGGGAGATGTAATCATTTGGTTTCTTACATCAGTTCTTGGCATTTATTGAAAAGAGACAAACTTTTAAAAGCGTAGAAGGCCCTCATTATTTGCTCTTGAGTCCCTTAACTCTGTGTACCCATTGTGGTCAATGCACAAAAGCATTTTGTCAAACACTATGATATTCCACAATATTTTTGCTTATTCAAACCACAAATGCAATTTGACCAAATAGTCTTCTAATTTCAAGATCTCACCATTGAATGATGGAAACAACACAATAATTCTTCATCATTATAAATCACATTCAATGTACCAAATTCTTTTCTTTGACTAATTTTATGCTTACCCTAGCTCTTTCCAACATGCTTTATAGTAAGGTGCTCAATAATAGCTCAAATTTCAGCACGAGAAATGTACAGGAAAGTTACTAGTATAAGTAATTTTGGTGCATGAGGAAAATTGGTAGAAAGATCGACCAAGTGAAATCATCATTTTTGGACTCTTCTACAGTGAGTAATAAATTTTTGAAGTTGGATATATAGGTGTTTCTAAAATAGTACCCTAAAGTGACATCATGTGCAGTGTGAATAGGGTCCTCTTGTATGAAGAAGCTAGTATCTACCTATGAATGAAGATTACTATAGCTGTCTTCCACAGTGATCGCCACATCGTCACTGCCAGCAAGTAAGCAAGAATGGCTCCATTCCGATCGTTTGGACTTGTTCGATCCTGATGTCCACTTGAGATTGTCGTTCGAGCAGCGCAAATGGGGCGACAGGAGGAAAGCCTGTGGGGCGTAGTAGTAGCATTGGTGCTGTCCCAAGTGCTCTCCGCTGGTTACCGGATCGTCACCCAGTTTGTTTCCGTGCCTGAATTGCACCCTCTTGTGCTTCGTCTTTATGGCGATGCCGTTGCCCTTTTGGTCCTCTTCCCTGCTGCCCTCATCTTCGACCGGTACGTGATTAGGGCACAGAAGCAACCTCTCTTCTTACCCCAAATTTGACATGACATCTCCTTCCTCTGTTGCTTTTCATCTTGTCTCTGAATCTGTTATCAAAAAAATTCGTGAACCCTGCACACGAGACATGCAATTTGATTGGAATGGCATTTTGGGGTTAAGGAATGCAGGTATGCAGTCAAGATTTGATCGCTTCTCACAATATGATCATTTCATAACCGCTGTTTCATCTCTCTCTTTCGTATGCAGGCAGAATCTACTTCGGCTTTCATGGCGTGTTGTTGCCAAATTGTTCGTGCTGGGGTTAATCGGGTGAGTGGAAAGCTTCAACTCAATAGGGTTTAAGGTGCTTGCAGTTTGAGTTTGGGGAAAAAGAAATTACAAGCATATTGATACATAATCCTCTCATTCATATTGATTGATATAAATATTTTTGTCTGTTACCTTTTAGAGTCTTTGGAAGTCAAGTGCTGCTGTTCTTCGGCATGGAGCGAACGAATGCAGGATTTTCCTCCTTGATACTGCAATCAGTTCCTGTCTTCACAGCAATCATAGCTCTTTCGTTTGGGTAAGTGCTACAACTGCGCAGAAGATGTACACTCGCTGCAATCATTTCGATCTTCCCTGAGCTCTTTTGAGTGGTTTGGACTCAGTCTCGTCCCTGGCATATGAGGTTCACTACCTTACGATTGATGTCTTCATGAATGTCACATAGCCTGCTAAAGAGAATTTCCAGCTCCTCTGTTTCTTGAGACCTGCAACAAGATATGGGGTTTATGGAGATGGAGATGTGGTTTACAGGGTGGAGAGGCTGAATCTACGGAGGAGAGACAGTCGAGCGAAATTAGCAGGAGCCATTTTCTGTTGTGCAGGGGCAACAGTTATGACCCTCTACAACGGACCACGTCTTCTCCTGGGCGCCGTTGAACCATTTCACATCGGAGCAGCGTGCTTGATCGGAAGTGGGCTGTGCATGGCAACCTTCATCAACCTCCAGGTGCTTACTGATCTCATCTTCAAACATTTCTAGCTTATCCGGAGCCTTACCCGTCGTTGTTTGTGTGTTGCAGGTACCTTTACTGAAGCAGCATCCAGCCCCTGTTTTTGTGATTGCCTATTCCTACTTGTTTGGTACATTGATCATGGGCGTTGCAAGCTACTTTCTCGTTGTTCATGACCGCTCCGCCTGGACTGTCAGCTGGAATCTTCACCTAATTCCTGTCTTGTACAATGTGAGGCACCAAAAAACTGCATACTCTAGATTGTAAACCCCCGTGGATGAATTTATGTTAACCTCTGCATGCCATTGAATGCAGGGGGTAATCTCGTCTGCGCTTTACTTTGGACTCGTAGCTTGGGCATTATCCAAAGTGGGTCCGTTATTTGTGGCCAGCTACCTCCCTATTCAACCTGTCACTTCAACACTCATCGCCATCTTTTTCTCGAAAAGCCACCTGTACTTGGGAAGGTATGTCGGGATACCACAGTTCTGAGACGGACACTATACTCATATAATAGATATATAACAGTTGTAGCAGTGTTGGATGTAGGTGTTAGTACTATGCCAGTGTAGTTGACTTTATAATGCTCAAATCTGATAGGTGGGGTTGACATGCAGTGTGTTAGGGACAGGTTTAGTCATTCTAGGCCTGTTGCTGGTCTCCTGGGCTCATAAAGAAGCCTTGAGGTTGAAGTCGCTGGCCAGGATTGTGGAGCGGAGCGGTCGATTTGCGGCTCATACTCCGGATCTCAGAGCACCTCTTCTTCAGGTGAATACTCTTGCATAGATTCCCCTATCATCAAGTCGTCCGCAAGTTTTTGCTATCATCATCTGTATACGAAAAGGTATCAGAATTAGAGTATTCTGAAGGTGTTCTTAATATCTCTGAATGGGACATGATCAACTGATGATGTTTGATAGGCCGACAACCAGGAACAGGTGTAAGTAGAGCAGAACATGTGGAGATCGGACAAGTACAACCTACTTCCAGGAAATGACTGAAGTTCATGTAGGGTAAAGGATGTAAAGTTTGATATTTGGGAGATTTATGAAGAGATTTTTGTGTACAAGACCTAAAAGTGGGAGGTTGTCATTGTAGAATAGTATGTTTATTAAGAGACGGGTGTTTGGAGTGGACCATGCTTATTAACGGAACAGCCTAATTGAAGGCTAGTCATATGAAAGTATAGAAGAGTTGCTTTAGAGTTTAGTTTAGTGTAGGAGTTCGGAGGATTAGCCCCGGTTTTAGTATTTCCCAACTGTAATTATTTGGAGTACAGATTTTCACCTGAGGAATGTCTCCAGTGTTTTCAATCCTTGGAGGTCCAGCTTTAGACTTGTTCAAATTATTTGAGCAGAACATAGTTCAGTAGAAATCCACCTTAACTTATTGAACAGTTCGAGATGCCAAGCTTCTTAGTTCCTCAATCTGCCAAGTCAGGAAAGATTCTTAGAGTGAAGTACTGTACAGTACTACAATACATGTAATTAGAGTTTCGTTTCCAATGCATTTTGATTAAAGGGTACAGAAATGTAAAAATTTCGTATGATTGCTGAAGAAATGATTCAGAAGAAAGGGATTCACTGATGATCAATTTGAATGAAGTGGTCAAGTTTGCATTTTGCACTTGTGTATCCAGTTAAATTCAAGAAAATACGCTCATGCACAGTACATAATATATCCACAATACCTTAGTTTGAGTATTAACAAAAAATACTCCCTGCTAAATTCATCAAGTAATGAAGAGCGCTGCCACTTTACGGCACCTAATTTACAAATGAGAAGTGAATATGCTCATTGACCACAGCATACCCTTTCTATCAGGACCTTCTCATATAACTTTATATCGATCGCTCAAGGCATTCCTGCTCGTTTGATACATGCTACCGAGACCGACGGCCAAGACAATGGGGAAGTACTTCAGCTCAATACGCTACATCACCCAGCTAATCTACAGTAATTTCTATCTAAGAACATTGACAGCGTGGTATCAGCTCTTCGACTTCGAATGCTTCACAAGCCAGTCAATGACGATATCAATATTGGTTGAATTTTTGCATGAGATGGTGTAGCATGCAACCTCTCTGTCGGTGAGTCCTTGAAGCCCCCTGTATAATCAACGAATTCGCACTCCTTTAGCACAAGGAATAAGACAAGAACTGTGCACTATTAAATTCACTCAACAAGAAATCTTCCGGCAGTTTCGTGTATATATGATAACAATAGCTGAAGTGTATCAATTCAGGCTGTCTCTGTAGACTTGCAATGCTATTGAACAACGTGGAAGAAAGGGCTTGGAAGAAGACGTACATTTGCTCAATCAGTGCTTTTTTGGAAAGCGCTTCAGGCTTATCAATCTTATTGCCCAAGACTAGCAAAGGGGTCCCAGCAAGAGAAGGCTTGTTCACCAAGTCGTGCAGCTCATTTTTGGAGATGGCAATATTCTCCCTGTCTGCTGCATCCACAACGTACCTGAAGATCTCACCAAGTCAGTTTGACCATTTTACCTCAACATTATGATCAGTAATAGAATTTCAATTACAGACGACACACAATGCGGTAAGCGAGTGCTTCGAATCTCTAAGCTACTCCATGCATATTACTGGAACTTCCTTCGAACTCTGAGTACATGTGACCGCGCAGATGGTGAGAGCCCAATAGGTACTTACACAATTGCAGAGACACCACGACAATAACGCTCCCACATGCTTCGAAAACGAGGTTGACCACCAAGATCCCAAAGCTTGATGGTCACGCTTCCTTTCGTCACCTTGCGCATATTGAATCCCACCTGCATTGTACGGAAATTATCATCCGGACCTTCACAAAAAAAATTACGAAACTCCCTAACATTAACCGAGACACTATCATGCACAATATAATAGTCATTTCTCAACGCTACGAGGGGAATAATCCTGCACTATTGCTACCAAAGATGATAATCAAATAGTCCAACTTGTAATAATCAAGTTCAACGACTCGCAAAAGACGGCCTACCGTAGGTATCATGTCCTCAGTAAAACCGCCCGTCTGCAAAGTAACACATACACTCAAAAATCAGAACGCGCATTTCTTATCAATAGCAGAATAAGTCCACAAAATTATACTCTGCTATTGATGATATTTTGTATTTCCCGTCCGTGTCTATAATTTCACCAAAACAATGTCCATCAAAACAATTCTGATAAGGAAGCGTCCAAGCTAGTCAAATGGTCCTCATTAATCTATCCGCTTGTCTCTCTCCGGGTAATATTTAAACCTTCGTCTTGCTGAATCACCATTTCACTTACACACTTCACCTAAGACAACTCCAGGTCCAGTATATTTCAAATCACCACCATCCAAACAAAGGAGACAATCACGAGACTGGCCAAAACTAAGTAAATAAACAGGGCAAGGGAACACTAACCGCAATGACGTTCACAAGAGACGTTTTCCCCGCATTCTGTAACCCTATCAAAGAAAGCTCCATCTCTTGCTTGAAAAAGAGACTGTCCACATTGTGACCACCACCAACCATGTCAGGCCAGAACCTCTACCTACTGCAACTGTAGATTTAGAATCCACAAGTGGATCCGACATTATTCATCTCCATTCCAAAAGAAAACACTAAGTCCAACGCAAGGAGAATCAAACTAAAAACTCTGCGGCAATCAGAACTATTCCGAATCGAACTAATCATCTCCATCGCCACGAAAATACT
This sequence comes from Bryum argenteum, assembly GCA_037043015.1. Lineage (NCBI taxonomy): Eukaryota > Viridiplantae > Streptophyta > Bryopsida > Bryales > Bryaceae > Bryum > Bryum argenteum. Next base: position 7,201,091 of record CM073324.1, read on the forward strand.
TGAATCCTTCTGCTGTTTTGGTTTCCCTTGCTGTGGAGATGAACCTGCAGTAACTGCATCTATTTGTTCCGAATCCAACTAATCATCACCATCTCAGAAGAAAAACACTCGAGTCCTTCCTCTCCACAGCAAGGGGAACCAGATTAAAGAAAAAAAAAAAGAAGGAAAAAAAAAAACAGCACAACCTGCGGTGATCAACTATTTGTTGGAAACTGAATCTATTTGCTGGAAACTCCGATTCTCTCTTTCAAATCGATGTAAGAAACTACCTGCGGAGCCAATTGAGAAAATACTCCCATATTCCCATCGAATTCGACCCTGAGATCTCACTTCAGACTCCAATAATACTATCCCGTACACTCTGAGAAACGGTTTTTTGGAGGTAGATAGCGATTGCAGAAAGCGGAAGCGATTTGAAATCTGACTGGTGGTGATCTGACTCGATTTTTGGGCTCGTGAGATGCGAGAAAATCTCTGAGGGAGGGACGTGAGAAGAATGCGGTTGAGAGAGTTCGCTGCTTCGCTGTCAACGAAGAGGTCGTGAGCGAATAGTGGAGCGAACGTAGGAAACGATGCGCGACGGATCGATGGCGATGGCGCTGGCGGAGGACTTGTTCTTCTTCTTCTACTTCTACTTTCCGCTCCTGGCCTGCTCCTACTTCGTAGAGATCGGGAGCTGATCGGGCCGGGCCGGGTCACCCGTTATGCGTGGCTTTGTGGGATTGGAAAGACAGAACTCTCCACGGACAGGGCCTGACAACGACAACTGATCCCAGGCTCGTGGACTTAACGAATTTACTTTAAGGTAGCAGCATGCATAACCGTGACTGTTCCCATGGGCGTGACCTATATTAGTATTGTTCAGCGTGGCTTTGAGTCCCATGACCGGCATCTTGATAAAAATGACGGTAGTAGGTGGACAGTGTAATGATATAAGGTGAACATGCGTTTGGAAATAAATGCCGACAACGAGGGAATATATGACAAGGCATTTTCATGTCAGTAAATATTTAAGTGTTGCAGAAGTTGGTTAATAGAAGCTTACCGAGCAGTTTTGGGGGTAATGACAGCAATTAAAGGTGCAGTCATCTTGTGATTTCTAATTGGTGGGAACAGATTTGGGGCCAATACGACGGTTATGAGAAACTTTTTGCTTATTATTATGAACAGTCAAGAACGGCGTAAGAACCACGATACTTGTATGAGTGAAGCAAAGTTGATGTGCCCCTTGAAGGCTGATGTGTTGGGCTAGCACTTTCGTTTAGATTGAGTGAAATATTTGCAAACTTAGAGGCATGGAGTGTGGTGGAGTAGAGAGACAGTCTTACTCTGAAAGGACTTTTCCGCATCTAGAGGCGTGGACACCAGAACTACAAACGTATGGACTCCTACAGGAAGGTGGTTGGTCTCCATCGGAGGAATGCTATACTCGATCACAAGAAAGTCAAGAAAATCAGCGTGAGAGGGTTGCACGCCCTCTTCCGTTGCACGCCCTCTTCCGTTGCACGCAGGTGCATGGACAAGAATCGCATCATGCGGCACTGTAGAGGCTAGGCGAAGGAGCGCCATTGCTGTCGGCACAAGACAGACTGAATGGGGAGGGAGCGGGCGAGGTGTGTCTTCGGTGATGGCGCATCGGCCAGGTACGCAACAAGAAGTTATAGATCGCGTGGAATGACTTGCATGAACTGAAGTCATGAAAAACTTAGTAATCACATGCAATGACATGCAAGGAATTGGATGGACACACTGCAGGTTTAGGCGGCGCGGTTGCTGCACTGCGACGGGATGGCGACAACATAGCCGGAGTTCATGTACAGAGCCGCGCTCCAGTCCTTGAAGGGAACGTGGCCGAGGTTTACAAAGCGTCCCTCGCCCGTTGAAGAGTCCCTGGCCGACGTCGGAGCTAGGGGCGGTCGATGTGGGCAAGCGAGGGTCACGGCCAAAGTACCTGCAGTGCAGCCAAAGACTCGTCGATCATCACTGGCAGGTCCAAGCGGAAGTGGATCTCACCGTAAGAAACGCACAGGTACTTGGACAGACTCTCAACTCCAAGCAGCGATTGCAGCAGTAGATGCCGGTAACAAAATTGCAACTGTAGCAAAGGATTTTGGAATTCCAACGTCGTCGCTGAGGGATCATGTCTACGGGAGAACTTTGCAGCGGAAAAAAGGGAGGCAAGGAGTCTTAACTGTCGAAGAGGAAACAAATCTGGTACGTTGGATTCTAGATATGCAAGACCACGCTCATCCCATTTCAGTGATGGAACTTAAAAGCAAAGTTACAGAAATTACGCAAGAGCGTTGGACACCCTTTACAGACGGAATACCTGGACGTGGATGGCTTCGGTGGTTTAGATATCGCCATGACGCTAAGATCCGCACAAGGTTTGGAAGAGGGACGCGCAAGAGCTCTGAATCCAAGTAATATAGCTTCTTTCTACAAAAACCTTGAAGAAGCATACGACCGCCACAAGTATCCTGCCGCCTACATTTGGAATGCAGATGAATCGGGAGCACAAGCAGGCAAGAATGGAGGAGGTGCTCTGGTCTTTGCACGAAGGGGCACTAGATCTGTGCACACAACATTGCCAAAAGTAGAGAGCATTTGACGGTCTTGTCATGCATCAACGCAGCAGGTGAATACATTCCAAACTTTTACATTTTCAAAGACAAACGTAAGCAAAGAAACTACATAGCTAGATGCGAACCGAAGGCATGCATGGCTATGCAACCAAATGGCTGGATGACAGGATTCTTGTTCTCAGCTTGGATCTCACACTTCATAGCAATTGTCAAAGAAAGGTACGGAATATCAGAGAGTAATAGACACCTTCTTATCTTGGACGATCACGGGTCACACGTGACGCTTAAGGTCGTGCAGAAGGCAAAACAGGAAGGCCTTGACATCATCACCTTGCCTAGCCACACAAGCCATAGGTTACAACCTTTAGACATTAGTATCTTTAAACCTTTCAAGGTAGCATTTCGGCAATACAGGGATAAATGGACTATACAAAACAAAGGTCGTGGAGCACAAAAAGAGGAACTGGCAGAATGGGTATCACTAGGGCTACAAAAGGCACTCACACCTCAAAAAATTGTCAAGGGATTTGCAGCCACAGGGATATGGCCCCTACGTCCTACAGCAATGGAGTCTCACATGACGCCTAGCTCATGCTTCGTTGAAACTATGGAAGGAGGCGACGATGTTGAAGGACTTGATTCAGATCAAGATGACCAGATGGACGACCTGCGGCACTGCAACAACGGAGACGATGGTCGACATCTACAGAGGGCCGACTCACACCAAAGACTCCAGTCCGAGGAGCGCCGCCGCGTCGGGCCGGCTCACTGGCGCCGTCAATCTGCAAGGAGTGTCTGCGGCGACGGGGGACAGTTACTTTTCCGGCTACGGCGCTATGAGTGCCGACATGAACGAAGACCCGGTCGGTATGGAGGAGGGTGAGCCCTGCATTCGTGAAACGCAGCAGTACTTCGTACAATCAGACAGTGCAAACTTTATAGAAGGTGACGAAGACACGGACTCCGAAGGAGATGCTCCGCCAAGTCTCGAGCTGCGCAATCTCTTCCCATTGCCGCACCTGCAACGACCTACAAGAATCCGCTCACAAGCTGAACCAGTCATTGACTATTCAAAATCCATTCTTATGACTTCTGAAGAGTATATCGCAGCAATGAAAGAGAAGGTCGCAAAGCGAGAAGCTGTAGCGAAAGAGCGAGAGGCACGCAAGAAACAAGCGGAGCTTAGAAAAACTGAACGTGAAGAGGCAAAGGCACGGAAAGAAGCCGAGAAAGCAAGAAAAGAAGCGGAGAGGGTCTTACGGCGGATTCAAGCGGAGCGAAAGAAGGCTGAAAAGGAGCGCGAGAAGCCGAGGCGTCAGGCTGAGCAAGCCCGGAAGCGTGAAGAAGCAGAGGCGCGAAGGCGCTCCAAATAGGAAGGTGGTGGAACGGCACAATCGCTCTGAGACCGCTCATTGAAATTTCAAGTTTATAAACCTGCAATGGGGATGCCTTCTTGAATCGCTCAAAGTGGAGCGGGAAGCCTGCTCGTTGGAGCGGCGCGGACAATAGCGGGAAGCTCCTCGTTGGTAGCGTAAGGGTCGCGGGGAGGGCTCGCAACGGTCTCTCGGCGGTCTTCGGTGCCGAGGCTTGCTTTTCTTCTAGGCTCGCCACTCGCATCATGCGTCCAAATTCCTTTCCACTTTCCTCAAGAGTTGTTGACGGTTTTAGGTGCACATGTTGTTTTCAATGCATGTGGTAGACTGCTAGTTTACCTCTTTTTTGATGCGGCTTTAGAGCCGGTACAACTTGGAATTTTAAAGCACTCCAGTACGTTTTCTAGTTCTATATCTAACTTTTTTCGGGACTACCGAGATTGGCATAGTGATACTTAAATTGCACTAAACTCTTCAAGTCGACTCTTTTTTAGAGGCTGCTACAAACAACTATGGATTTAGATTCGAATCACACTTTAAAAATTTGTTGTAATTACATGCTCCTCATTCAAGCTTTCAAACTTAGATCAATCTTTTTCATTTCCTCTTGCTAATCCAAGAATATTATTTTCAGACTTCAAAAGTCACTTTCGGTACCCCAAAACCCTTATTTTCGTGGTTATGGGTGCTGCTACCTTAGTTTGTTTTTACTGAAGAAGAAGAACACTAGGCCGTTTGACCTATCGTTGATGATATGCTCGCATGACATTACATCATGATATACTGACTTCTCTAAGCTAAAATATTCCTGAGCGGCCGTTCAAGAAATGTAATTTTTTGCAATTGCACTTCATAAATGTTACCCTTCGACTGGTTTTTAAAGGTCCAAAACCATCAAAATGTGTGATATTAGGGATTTCTTAGTGATAATGTAGAATCAATTGACACTATAGACAATGTGCGTGATATTAAAAAAATGCATCATTTTACAAGCATGAATATTATTGAACTGTAGTTGGAAAATTGCTCGTATAATGTGACGTTTTAGAACACATGCCAAACTGGCACATGAGAGCTTTGGCAAAATGGCACATGGAATAACATCATTTTAACAAGAATTGAGATTATAAACGCATTTTTGCAAGCAAGTCAAATTGGTTTTTTTAAAAATTTATTTTCTAAAAAAAAAAAAAAACAATTGTAGAATTTGGAAAATTTGAACAACATTCTTATTGAAACATCCATAACAACCAACACCTCAACATTGCTATGGTAAGGTGGGTGTTGAGGTGCTGAGTTCAATAACGGCACAAATTTTAGCACAAGAAATCTACAAGAATGTTACTAGTGCAAGAACTTTTCATGCATGAGGATAATTAGTAAAAAAATCAGAGAGCAATTAAAATCATCAATTTAGGACTCTTCTACAATGAGTTATAAATTTTCAAAGTTGAAAATACAGATGTTCCGAAAATGATACCCTAAAATGTTTGCAGCGAATAAATACATAAATGGTACTTTTACATGGAAAAGCTTTGATGGAAAATTACTAGAACTCCACTGTGGGACCTGCTCCATTTTAGACCACTACTACATACATCAACAACACCATCGTTCTCACTTCCACTTCTTGATCGTAAATGCTCTACCTCAAAAACCACACCTTTCTCTTTCTGTTTTTTTCTTGATACCTCCACATAGAGATTCCTTCACATTCCATTCAGTGGGGGTACAAACAATCAGCCACCCCACCCGAAAGGCTTATCCAAAGACCAAACAGTTGAAAGCAAGGACAAGTGCAGGGACAGGAGTGGCCGAAATGCCCAAATAATGTCGTCTTTTTGAGAGTCTTTTGGCAGGGCTGGCACCGGCCGGGTGGCCAGGGGGCGGTGCAAGGGGACTGTACTGTACTAGGGGCCCGAACCTAAGCTTTTCTATAGGCCGGTCTCTCACTGTATGGCAATCTTGGTACGTGCAAGCTTTAGTTACAAGCACCCACAGGGTAGGAGTACCTACAAGCGACCATTACTTTTTGGGTGCCTTTTGTCAAATTGCCATGTTTTGGAACTAGAAAGGTGTGGACAAGGTATCTTACTTTATGATAACGATGCTCTAGCAATGTTCGTGTGCCAACTTTTCTGAGAATAGTAAGTAATAACACAAAGTTGTTTGTTTGCACTAATCTTTAGGGCATGGCCAATCTTGCTTTCAATATCAACATTGAAAAACAACCTCCTCCGTGCGCTTTTTGTAACAACACTTTTTACAAAACCCACTCATACTCGGAGTGTATGCATTTTCATCGTGAGTTTCGCAATGTTCGCATGTGTTCCTAGGAGCTTGTCATTTTTTCTCGTTTGTAAGCAGTTGCTTCTGTAGTAACACTGAGAAAGATTGCGGATAGGTTTCCGTGCACGCGGGGAGAGGGGGCGTGTAGTGGATTTTGAGTGTGACGTGAAGGTGAAGAGTGTTATGTGCTTGAACAGTGGCCCTCTTTCCCTCCTTCGTGAAGGCAGGCCTTAGATATTTGTGTTTCCTGTTCTTTTCAATTAACAAGTAGTCATGCTCATATGTCTATGGTGAAAACTATATTTGAAGCCATCTTAGTGTATTTAAGAGTTGAACACTAAAATATGATGTTTGGAAATGGTACCGGAGGAAAAACCCAATGGTGAGAGAGGTGCATTATAGATTTCAGCAGGCTTGAAATCATTGTGTACATTTTAGAGTGTGCAAATTTTAGTAATTCACAACCAATTGAAGATGAATCCAAGTTTTATGATTTTAATTGGTTTAATCTTTACGTACTTTGCACATTTGCCAAAACTTGAGCTTGCGGATTTGAGATTTTGAGCATCATATCTTCAAAGGATGATAAGTTAGAGTTAAGGTATCTCACTACAAGCAGACATGTACATAAACCCTAAAGTACATATTTGCTTCTTCCTATTGATATTTATATCGAGAAAAGAGAAAAAAGCGAAGGTCTATACGTGAAAGTGAATATGTTATTGATCCATGTACTTGAACTGACAAGGGCGTTCATTACAAGGATTGAGTCTAAGGCAACCTCTTCAATAACCACACATATTTCACATTGGAGAATCCGTGCCAAAAATAACCATGAAGAAAATTAATTCGGATGATCAAAGTATTGAGGAGAGTGATCCAACAAACAAAAATGGTCATTTTTGTTCAGCTAGTAGAATTTATAAACATGAAAGAACGAAAGTTCCTAAATGGGCCCCTTCCCGCACATAGAGTGCATGCTGAACCAAATACGAGCAACATCTCTCACAAGTACATGAAACTCATCCATTTAACCCCTAAATGACCATGGTGTTTTGAGAGCTCCAAACTCCAATACTGCGATTTCATACCACCTTGTAAACTTTGGAGTATGAGAAAAAAAAATCCAATTTTTTGAAACTTTCAACTGTAGGATCTTAAAGATAACTACCATCAGAGGTAGTGTTTAAGATTTCAACCATTGGATCTTTGCCTTTTGTAAGATTGCAACATTCAAAGTTGATGCAAACTTTTTTTCAGCAGACATAGTCTACTTTGTGTAAAGGATAACGTGATCTTTAATACCTCAAACATCTTGATTATATTTTTTTCCATGTAGATAACTAAGTTCAGCATTACCATAAAAAAATTTAGACACTCATTTGGCTTTTTAAACCTTCATGCAATTTATTTGCTAGAAGAAGGTAGAAATCAAGGATTCGGTAAAGCATGCACCACATTTATCGTATTTGGTCTAGGGGGGAAATGAATGGTGAGTAGGTGCCTTCATGAGTTTGTGAATTTTGAAAAAATAGAAATTCAAAAAATTCCTAAATCTCAAATTTTAGCAAATTTTGAAAGAAAAAATTGTAATATTACAGAAACTTTGGATCTAGTTCTTGTAATTTTTTGAAGGGTGCCCTTGTAGAATTGGTAAAAGTTTTGACGTGGGTCACTTGGAAAACTAAGTACGAAATCAGTCAAGAAAATATTATTTTTTAAAAATTCCAAAAAAAAAAAAAATTCTGCCCGTCCCAAAGCCGAAAACAAAAATTTGCGTTTATAAACTCCAAAAGTGGAGTTTGACTTTGCAAATTTTCCCACATATACCTTGTAGTATAGGGAACATCCAATAAAAATCTTCGGCAAAAATATTGATTCAAACCCCTTCATTTAGGCTGCCCGAAATAGCAAAATAGCCAAATCGGAGGCCTTGGTCGTTTAGGGGTTAATAAATTCATGGAAATGGGTTTATGAGCACTCTATGGGTAACTGTAAAGGTTGGTTTTCGAGCAGGTTACCTTAGAGCCAACAATCAAGTGCGAGAATTTATAGTCCTTTGGGGGGATACTATGTCAAGTATCTTCAAGGCACTAGTAAGTAGCTAGAAACTAGCGTAGTTGTAGTGTCCAACCTCGAGAGGGGGATGTAGTATTGTTCCAATTTCCCCTTGTCTGGTGGTCATCGGGATATTTGCATTACGATCAGACACTTGATTCACGCCAGCCCCTTAGAAAGGGACCGGAGTTTCTATTTATCTATCTTTCTAACTATATGTGAGAATTTACCTAATCCTTGCAAAAATGAGTTAAAGTCGAATGCCCTAAAACCACCAACTTAAGCTTTTTGAGGCTTTTTTAGAATGGTTATTTTTGGGGTATATTTTTCCCATGTAGGAAAGAAACTTTCTCATAGGATGCAAATTTTTTCAAAATTTAACTCCCATTACATAAATAAATATAAAATTTCAAAGGCAAAAGTACTTGGTGACCCAAAACTAATCTGTAGACTTTTCCATTGTCACACCTAGCTGGTACAAATTTCCATTCATGATTCGACCCAAAACCACCAGCTTTTTGATGGTTTTGATTGGTCAATTTGAATTTAGTGATCTGACAATGCTAGTTTAGGCTAGGTGCGGTTATGGGGAGACCTATAGGTTGATACTGGGGGTGGTGGTGGTTTTAGGTACTTCTACCATAGCTCCCATATGTCTGGTTCTGTTCATTATGGGACACTACAGTACCCATAATCGGTTGAAGTTGGAGAATCTGGTCAAACAAAAGCACCGCCCAGGAACGACTGTAACCTGGCTAGTAGTAGGGTCAGTTGCACTATAATCCAAATCATACGTGATGATCAAGGCTGCTTTGTAATTTTGCCGACATCCGTGCAACCAATTCTTTCTTAATGGCAACAACTCAAGATTCCAACACTTTCCTGTTGAAGGTGAACTTTGCATTGGAAAATGCTCCCCATGCAATAGACATCCAAATCCCACACTTTCCATGTGGATGCAGTCGACGTTTCTGCCCTGATTTCCACCAAGATGAGACTTTTCTGGTTTATCCAGCAAAGAGAGAATTGGGGATTGTACGAATTTCGGGGGCGGCTAGATTTATCCACAATTTTGTTACTCTTGAAATAGCCGATTTGACACTTTAAAATATTATTCTCTCTATCTCTTCACCCTTAAACGCCCAAGCAAGCCTGAGGGGCTTTCTTGCTGAAGAATCTGCTTTGTAGCTCTCACTTTAATCAACTTTCCACTTATATTTTGATGTCAAACTGGTCACCTTCTTATGATGCGTTCAGAGAGTGAATTTTTACAACTTTTACAGTTCAAATCACAATGTGTATGAGTGATTTTGTGGTTTGAAAGGATTGTGGTAGGTAGGTTGGGGTTGTACAAAGCCTTGTAGGAGGTTGCAAGCTCATCATCGATTGGTTCATTCATGATGCCCAAGCTCAGAAAGTGCACTATTCATGATGCCCAAGTCCAAAAGATGTTGTGATCCAATTTTGGGTTGCCGGTTTTAGTTCCCATGGGCGTTCAAGGCTTAATAAAACCATGATTTGCTGAAAATGGTTGGATTTTCTCATGATTATCGAGATCGCTCAATAATATGGTTGAATATGGTTTGGATGGTTTGGATTACTCATTGATATCAAATCTTGGTTTCTTCTTGAATCGAGGGTTTCATTATACCAAATCATGGTTTTTTTCAAAGAGAGAGGGAATAGCAAATCTTTGTTTCCTCATCATACAATAAAGGTTTTCTCCAATAGTAATTTTCTATTCAATGTATTTCTATTTTTAGTTTTTATAAGAATGTGCTATCAACCTACAATATACACACACAAAATTATTACTAAATAGAAATAAGTGAATTCTTTTAAACTAAAGATTGTTTCAATACTCAATCAATAAGAATATAAATCCCAATTCAGCTGCTTAACCTTAAGAGTTTTTTTTTTTTTTTTTTTTAATAAAAAAATGAGTAAGCCACCATTAAATTTAAAAGCACTTAATTGATTTCAACATCCAAAATTATTTACAATTACCAATATTGTCCACTTCTAATAGAATGATTCTTATAATAATTTCTTGAACGTTTTAATGTATGTAAATTTTATCGGACAAAGTTACTACATGTACCATCACAATCTACTACGTTTACCATCACAATCTACTATGTTTCTTTACAAATTAGAACTCGCCTTATTTACTTTTTTCAAATTTTGAGTTTCGTCTATACAAAGACGGAGTTCAATCATGGGAGTCAAGAACCAGTGTAAACGGGACGAATCTCTCAGTCGAGGACAAGTTTGAAGAGGGCGGGGACTCTCTCGCTTTGAAGGCAGGGGTATGACGAATCGTATTGCGTAGCCATGGCCTACTGTGTCTGAGTCGATTCGTAGCTTGTGCAATTTTTTTCACATTTTTGTAAGAGGTGCATATTCTGTATAGAGATGCAGGAGTCTTGATAATTCAAGAGAGAACAGCTTGCTTCCGGTGACACGACGGCTTCAGAAAGAGATGTTCACTTAGATGCTCGTGGATTCTCAGGATCAGTGCTCCAGCTTCTTCTTGATAATTTTAAACAGTACAATCGCGGGAGAGAAATTGAAATTTACGTGATTGCGGGATGAAAGGCGATTTACAGATCGGTCATAAGATGTCACTTGATGATGACGACGATCTGGCTAAGCTGATGCCGACTATTTCGAAGCTAATTCGCTCGGGGGAATCAAATTCCTTGGTAAGATTTAATGTCTTCTTAGAACAAATCGCCTCATGCTTGTCTTATGCTGCTCTAACCTGCAGTTGCGTGTAGGAATCCAAGGGCAGCACCTCCATGAACTTCAGTCCAGACAATGTGAAAGAAAATGTTGAGAATCCAAAACGACGAGGAGATTCAATCTTTCGAGAGGTAGCTAATAGGTTTCTGCAAAGAGGAGCAGCTAAAAAACGTGTGGCTCATTCATCTGCATTGGCTACACTAAGTTCAAATCGCAGGTACAAATTAACCGTCTCTAGGTGCTCCATTGTGCAGTTGTTGACTGTAACGTGGCACAAATCATGTCTGACATTCATAAAGAGACGCACTATAATGGAGCGACAATGTTCAACTGCTCTAGAATTATACTTTCAGTTCCTCATGATTTTTGAGAATCTTAATAGTTTTTTGTATCTTGTAATAATGTCGGTTTCCGACTTAAATCGCTGAGATAAAGTTTCACGCATTCGTCTGCGGCAAGATGCAGGAATGCGTCTGCGTTCGATAAGGAAAACGTGAAGCCGAAAATGCCAGTGCAAGGCGCTCGAGCGACACTACAGCAGAAAGTAGCCATGAGAAATGCATCTCAGAAATTCGCAGGGAAGATTAGAAAAGAACCTTTGCGTGCTGAGGGATCAAGCTACTTCTCTGTGGATTCCAAGATACAGAAAACAGACAAATCTGATGCCCTTACTCTCTCAGAAAATCACGCAGAGCCTGGTAACAAGAATTTCCCCTCTTCAAAGTGCACTGTGGTTTCTCATGTTTAACATGAAATAATATTCAGTGTGTTAATCCTTTTTGTTACTGCAGCTGCGACAAAGGCATCGGCAGCGTCTTGTAATGGCCAAGGATCCAAGCACTTCGGTAAATCAGCAGGAAAGAGCGCTCGCAGTAAGCTGAAAACCTACAAGACAATCGTGCCGATAGACTTGAGTGAGCTCAAAAAGGACTTTGCACAATTAGATGAAGAGGCGCTTGAGGAGGAGGAGATACCGATCGCCCGACGTAATAGGAGGACATCGCTAGTTGCGACGTCCAAAACCCTGTATCTTGCCAAAAAAATTCAACCAAACAGTGTGGAGAAACGGAAGAAATTGTCAAAAAGTGACGAGGAGAAAGTAGTGAGTAATACTGTGATTGAGAAGATCAAAGAAGCTGCACTTCCAATTCGCTCACCAGAACATGGACAAGAAGGAGTCAGTATTTGCATGATATCAAGCGAAGCTCCTGCTCAAGGCCAGAATGTGAAAGTATCTAAACAAAGAGGCGATGAAAAGGATGCACGTCTGAGTTCCGGACATGATCGTAATCCGAATAGTTGTTCCGTGCGGAAACTTAGTCCTGATGATCCTCGCGGCAGCCCGCCTCGTGATTTGGATGGTATATAAGACTCTAAATTCGAATCTAGGTCTTCTTTCTTGAAGCTGAAGGAAATTATTAACCACTCAAGTCCTGTCATAATTGATATTGGTCAGCAACAAATTTTTCAAGTATGCCTCTCCGTCTCCCAAATATATATCTCTTATTTCCGTCGTTGTTTTGCCAGATGCAGATGCTAATCAAGCAGATAATGTCGAATTCCGGAATGCAGTGACGAAAGCACTTATTGAGCAGCACTCAACTAGCCTTCCGTCGAAAGTGTTGGACAACCAAGCCAGGTAATCTGCAACACAAGAGCATCTGAGCTTCTTGCTAATCTAATTCATATGTTTTACAGTAGTGCTGTTAATGACAGGACTGCGGACACGACGGCAAGTCCGTGCCAGCTCGAAGCCTGTGTGCTGGAGATGAGTGGGAAGGGTACAAACGTCTGCGCGCAAGTAGAGTTGTCGAATGCCGAAGGTAGCTGTTACACCAAGAGAGGTAACTTTCTTGACTAGCCGTGGATACTCCGGTGTATTGACGGCACGATGCTGGCTCCCAGTCCCTACATGAGGTCAAGGGTGAAGGGTGGTATTTTCGTGCTGCGCCGATGTATCGTGAAATGGTTCATGACATTATTGTGCATGATTGAGGCGTGTAAACCAATTGTTTCAGGTTGTACTCCAACGAATCCGAATGTGGACAATCTCAAAGAAACAGCTGCTGACGGACCTTACGAAAATGCTGGTCATCCAGAAAACTCTATGCCCCGGCACTCGGCAGCATTTAGAGTTGTACGACGTCCTTCTTCCAAAGCAAAGCACATACTCGAACAGGAAGATGTTCCTGATAATCCTCAGCTAAAAATTCTTTCACCAGACAAATCAGCAGCAGCTCCTCGCCTACACCACAGCAGACGAGGGAGGATCTTAGGCATAAATCAGCGCCGTTTGACGTTTGACTGCTGTAGTGACTCAAAACAAAAGGCTACGGCGAAGGATGTGGGCAGCGAATCAACTGATGCCTCTGTATCAATTGTTCAGGTGCAGGGCAAGACCAACTCACACGTAAGAATACTACACTTAGATACATGTTAACGTGAGTCTCCACTGAACGTGTACAGATCTGCTGAACTTTGATATTCTTTGATATTAGATACACTTGGGTACTTTTCACCGCCAACCAAGTGAGGAGATGGACAAGATGATTTATTGATGACTAAACTTCACGTCAGAGAGAGTTTACCATGTCAACAGCCAGCCAATGTTCTCCCTTATACTCCAGACGTTTTTTGAGGAGCAACTGTCAGTCCAGAAGTTTCTTGAAAGATTTGAGTTAGAACAAGTTCATGATAGTCATGTCACATCTCAGGGTCTTAAATGTGAACGTGATTTTTGTAGGCCGATATCATCAACCACAACGGTCTTGAACTCCCTGCAAACATGACCTCTGCCCCAAACCAGGAGGCAATCACGGTGATGGCTGATGACCAGGGTGTCGCGATGGCTGATGACCAGGGTGTCGCGATGGCTGATGACCAGGGTGTCGCGATGGCTGATGACCAGGGTGTCGCGATGGCTGATGACCAGGGTGTCCCGATGGCTGATGACCAGGATGTTGACCAAGTAAGAAGTCACAGCCACAATCTTTAGTGTAAATATTGGTGGTGATCGTCGTCCAATCTTTTGATATTATTTTCTTAATTTCTGCATACAGCCAGTAATCGACACTTTGTACCTAATTTTTAAACGAGCTTAGAAAATGTTATTACTTGCGTTCTCAATCTCCTGTAAATCATACTAAGCCCGTCAATCTGAAATGAGGACCTTCTAGTTAGTTGACAGGGACTGCACAAGCGACTGCTTAAAGCTGCAGGCAGCAACCCATACGCAAGGTACACTTATTCCTTTCCAATATGATATGTTTGAGAAACACTTATGGCTACAATAAGACATAACTGTGCAAAGTGCCAATTGCTTGTTGCATACAGGAGAAGGATTTTGATCATAGCATGGTGTCATAGAACCAGTGTTAAAAAAAACTCATACGCGTCGTTGTGCAAGTGAATATTGGTCAATCCTATTAGCTTAGACAGCTTTTCGGAGCAATTATTTGCAGCTGGTTTGTTTAAACTTGAAGGTACTGAAGTTAGCAAAATTGGCTGGACCAAGCAGGTTTAGTTTCTAAAGAGAAGACATTAACGGAGTCACCTGCACAGGGTGGCAATCCAACAGTACTTGAGGTAATACATCACATTTACACGACGAGCCAGATTTTTCTAGTTCTGCATCTGCAACCATACTAGAAGTTTGAGGCCTCTGCTGATATGTACCTTACAGACTGGCTCCTATTGTTTGAACTCGAGCAGACATCGGGAGGGAAGAGAAAAGATCCTTACTGCTTCAACTCTCCGAGTCCCCACGCTGGCCGCAAGACTAAATGTCTAAAAATTCGAGGAACGGGCAGACGAACGTGGGCAAATCTAGGTGCTCCAATCGGTGAGTGTCACATGAATTCTAATAGCTCTTTTTTGACACGAGTCGACTCAATGTCGGCTGGGCAAACAGCTTCTGTAAGCTGCTATCTTGATTTTTGTACTTTTGTCAACCTAAGAGAGGCCTGAAATCTGTCTTGGTTTCAAGGTAAAAACCAGACTTCAGATGACAAGCGCACGAGTGTTTTCATACATTATTGTCTCGCCCAACACTTCTGAGGAACAGTTACCTCCTTACACGCGATCTTTGTGGGGCTTGTTAGTGCATGCTAAGAGTTCTTTGATACCAAGATCATCGAAGTCATGAATACTTCATCTCTGAGGGCGTTGTTCAGATGGAGGACGAGAATGGAAAGAGGGTCGGAGGGTCAGCACCCGAATCAAATCAAGGCCCCTAGACTGGTGGAGGGGCGAAAGAATGTTGTACGGACGTGTTCACAGCAGTAAGTCAGCAGATCAGTTTAGTGCGGTAGACTTGAGACTGACATGTAGAATACTATATCATTCCGTTACACACCCTTATACTCTCACCTGTTTCCACAATGTTGAAATTGCTGTCTGACTAACCCTCAAATGACTGAATTGCTGAAAATGCTGTCGGACTAACCCTCAAATGACTGATTGCACAGCTTTATGCACACTGATAGGCATCAAGACTACCACGCCGGATCCTGTCTGGCCACGGCCAAAGCCACAGCGGGGAGATTATACTACACGTAAATTTCATGTAGATTCATTTGTAGATGAGAGCCATTGTGAGCTGTTGCGTCTTGCTGCTCAGTAGTAGCAGCCGAATCGAATTGGAAGAGCGGTAGCTATATATCCACGTTCAAAAAAGGTTGACATAAAAGCAGAGCCAGAAAATTTCACACATATTTCACCACTTCAGTAAATTGGACCAAGGATGCTACGTGTTTTTTCTGAAGTACCTTTTCAAACCCACGCACCCTTGGGCTAATCTCCCTTCTGATTTTTGTGACCAGAGTGTATTAAGGGCATGGTATAAGTTGGAAAGGAAAGTTGATTGTACGACAGAGCATTAAGAGTCATCGAGCTTAGCCTACTGATGGCATAGGGTACTTCAATCGACCTTAGGCAACATGAGCAAAAGAGGACATGATCTTCAGAAATGCCTAGTGCTGAGCGATTATCAGGAAACACAACTAACCATGGTCACATCACAGCTTATGTATAAAATTGTGCAGCTGGCAGTCCCGAAGTGGGAAGGTGTTTATTGGCAGGAATGCGAGATATTCCCTCTGGTACTTGTGAAGTCAAACGAACGTCCAGTGAAGGTACGTTAGCAGCGATCTTCAGGGAGGAGATAAAAATCTTAGAATGCCAAGTCATCTTCAGCGTTTGCATCAAAAGAGAAAATTCTTCACCTCATCCAGATACATATCATGGGATGATAAATACTCGACCCGAGGATGAGTGCCTGTTTGAATCAAGGGGGAAATATAACATCACCCTGAAAATTTTCTTAGAAGTAGCCTACAATCTCCTTGCTAAGAGGACAGTGTCAACCTTGATATATGAAGAATAATGGGCACTCAAAAAACGCTCCCCATCAAGTTTTTGCATCCTGGTTAACTGATTTCAGGATACGCCAAGGCCACAACGCGCTTCAAAGATCTCAACGGAGACTCCAGAAACTGATGACCTTCAGAAGCTGCCAAGACAAATGGATGAGGTAGAGCATCAGAAGCTACTCAATTTCACCACTCACAACTGTGGAGTGTGCATCAGAACTTGAGAAACGAATGTTGACTCGAGAGGATGACACACTTCTTCCAATTAAGCCCACTGACCTGTAAGCAAAGCGCGGTACTCTTTACCGAAGTCGTCCACTCGTAGAGGATGGGGGGTGAGGCCACAACTTCTACTTACTGACACAGCAAGGTATAGAGATTTCTCCAAAATGCTAATTAGGAGGAGGCAGACGTCTTTTACAGCCCCCTGCACCGCTTGACCAGCTCTTGCCCGCAATACCTCTATTAGAACTGCCCCAACTTGATCCTGCGAAGCCCAGGATGTTAAAGAGGGTATACAAGACTGAGCCTTAGAGAAGTTACTGAACATTTCCGAGTTCAAACCTCTAATACTGGATATGCATCAAGAACGGTTACCAGGGTGAGAAGGATAGCAGACCTGCAGTGGGTAAAGAACCTCCGGAGCAGGAAGCTGAGGAAAATGACTGTAATCAGTGGCCCCTCCATTCTCGAACCGATCAACTGCATGCTGGACTTGTTTGCAAGTGAATTTGAGAAGAAGTAGCACTAATCTGTACACATTAATGGCAACAAGATCTGAATACTCTGTACATGCAGCGCTGGAGGTACTGGCTGTGGGGCTCCCACTTATGACCAGAGAAGAGCTTGGCGATGAAGAACCAATTCTCAAGGGAGAACTGGACGATGTTCTCTTGGGAGGAGTGTCGATTCTATTCATTTCTTTCAGAGTGCAACCTCTGGCACAAACCGCAAACCACCCCGCATTGCTTCCTACAATAGATGGTCGAGAGTGAGCGGCTGTTTCTTCTTTCAGCACTGGTTGGCACCGGATGCCTAAGTGGGAGCTGTGGTAAACACCAGACCGGACTAGACCTTCCCTCGCTATATATGCCAGCAGGTGTAAACTCATCTCCTCAAATTCAGCAATTGATTCCGGTAGTGTTCGCGTCCATGTCATTCGGTGGCTTGAAAGCTCGCACAGCAAAGATAATACATGCTGGACTTCCTGCATTCCCAACTTCTCCGAGTTATAACTTCTCCGACTTGACATCGATAGAAGTCTTGGAGGATCCTAAAACTCTTGAACATGACCAAGTCTAGAATATACTGAAGAAGTTGGAAGTCGATGAGGACAAAAGTCAGGTCGTACCTGCAACGCAGTGATAGTTGTTCTTGGCTGTTGCAGCTTCGCTTTTTTCCTGCCTTGAGTATCTAACCCTGGAACAGGTGCTCGCAAAGATGACAAGAGAAGCTCTTTCAACGACGCAATGTACGTGAATGCACTTTCCACAAGCGAACCCCCAAGAACTTTCTCTCCACCGGAATGGATGAGAGCTGTAACTACAGCCAACTGCAAGCTCCAGAGTTGTCCTTCTGGAGGTTGGTCTTGGTTAGGCCAAACACTAAAAGGCCCCTCCGAACTCCCTGATACGGCCTTGTTGTCCTCCTGTAAAACTCAAACTGAGTAAGAATGCTATGATCGAGTGTTCAACTCTGAATCAGGATGGTGCGAAGCGGGACTCACCTGCAACTGCTTACTCAAAGTGAGAAGATGAGAGAAGATTCCCGTGTTCTGTAGCATCTCAGCTCCGACTCTAGTGCGAGCAAGGGAGAGGCAGATATTCAAAGCAACCCTGGGAGATTCAGAACCTACATCGGAATGTATTCTCCCGATGATAGTTCTAATAGGCAAGTGGTTCTGTAGAATCGATACCCAAGTGGTTGGAGCAATGAAGCCTTTGATAAGGAGGTTTATGCCTGCAAGGGCAAGGTTGAAGTAAAGTGGGTGCTCAACGGCTGTGCAGAGACCAGGGAGGAAACCAAGCGCTGTCAAAGTGATGTCCGCGAAGGCATTTCCCAGCTCTTGACCAACTGCTCTGGTTCCCTCCTCAGCACTTCCATTCTGGGCATAGATAATCTCCAAAGCTATTAAGAAAGAGCCTAGGAGCTCCTTCACTAGCTCTTCCCCGGTATGCCGAAAAGCGACATGAGAGTCCAACTGTAGTTTCAGGCAGCCAACGGTGGTGCGCACAACCTTGGCGCAGACGGTCCATAACTGGACATTCCCTTGCGATGTAGGAGTGGCACGAACCCATAACCTTCGTAAAAAGACAAGTAGCAAGTGCGCTTGCATGGTCATTACTGTGGGCAGAAGATTTGAGATATCGCCAGCGACCCCAAGGACCATGACTGCTGCTTCTAGTGCCTTGCAAAGCTCCTCAACGCATCGGTGAACATCCTCATCGTTCCAGTCAAGTGCAACTGCTCCCGTTTCGCCTCGAGCCTGAAAGAAACCAAGCTCATGTAAGTGAACTCTTCAAGAAAAGCATTAGCAGATGAAGAATCTTTTTCATGTAAACCATTTCGAATATTTCATGCAAAATGCCCATCACACATATGTATTCTGGCTTATTGATTAGTTACTTCATGATAGGGTTGATACTTACGCCGGGCTTATCGAAGATGGACACGGTGACCACAGCAGCCCAAGCTCTGAGAGCAGACAGCTGGGAGTGTCCCAAGCTCGCCATTGCGTTCGCTCGTTGAAGAAATCTAAGAGATCTTTCCACCACAGAAGTCGGCAAGATTGCCGATTCTGTCTGAGGCCACCACTCAAGACCAAGCTCAGCTTCTATGGCGTTTATATCATACAAGTAGCCGTTTCCGTAAGCAGGATGGATGCCTTCTAACATAGGGCCTTTACCAATCAATCCCATCAACTCGGCCTCTTTTACCAACAAAAATGCAGCAATCTGCTGAAAGGGTCCATTCGGAAGTGGCCTGCCCCCTACTATCTCCCCTTGTAAATGGTGATAAAGATCGCTCAAAAGCATAACCTGGAGCTGCTTGCCATGACTGGAGAGAAACAACAAATCAGACTTCGCATCTGAAGTCAAGAACGAGATTTTAAAAAGATATCTCCCAAATTTAGAGGCAACATACCTGTAGCCTCGCGAAGTGTACTGTATTACAAGCTCTTCAAACGATGGAAGTTGGAACACCTGCAACCTCGATCAATGAGTTAGACCAGGCCACACGGAGTAAAGCTATAGCAAATCGATATTTCCGAAGCTCCTGCAATATATCAGGTATTATACTCACCTGTGTCATGGTCTGTTGCACTCGCTCAAGTAGAACAGCACTAATGCCTCTAGTGTCACCAGCTAAAATCTTCCCCATTATTCCCACAACCAGGAGTCGCGCTTCAGCCTGCATACGTCCGACCCATTACTATCAAGCTCACTTTCTGGATTAAGCAGAAAATGAAAGGAAGTACCAAAACAATACAGCGGTAGCAACTTAATGCATTCTATTTGTGTGGATTTACAGTAGAACTCCTTGTAGCATACAGAAAACAATGAGGTAAAAGGTGTGAGGGATCCTCCTGTATCAGCATCCAAAGCTTGTACAACGGAGCCCCTCACACCGTTTACATTAATAAACAAGTGTTTTATATGAGGAGTAAGAGGGCTTATTACGGAATTGATTTAAGTCGATATTGGATACTGACATTCTGCAGAAGATTCTCCAAGTAGTGTAACAACAGTACAAGTCATACCTTTGCCATAAGAATAACTTCTTGGTCGTACGAACAAACAGCATACGACTTCAGAATGCTACTTGTGGCCGACTTCTTGGCCCATTCGCTGATAATCTCAAATGCACCAGACTTGGAGGAGGAAGGCAGCTTCGCGATACTCCCAGGTGTGACATTCTCACTTTGTGAAGGACCAGTGCTATTTGAATCACTGCTAAGGGGATACAGTAGATACTGTTGCAGGAACATGTCACAAGCCATGATTGATAAAATGGAGGTCTCACACCTATATCGAAACGCTTGCAACAGAAGCTCATGTTTGTTGAGTTCACTTGTACTCTGGTGCAGGGTAACATCCGTACTCACGGCAAAAGAGAGGCCGGAAGCAAGAGTTTTCCAAAAGTTTGGCCGCTGGCGAAGTGCGTCGATGATGCGTAGATACTCAATGCCTCCTTGCCATAATGAAGCCAGAAGGAAAAGAACCCTTGATAGCATCTGTGGGTGGCTGCCAAAAGAAGAGACCACAATCAAGAAGCAGAAATATAATAACAACTGATTGAGGAACAAAATAAGATCATTGACTAACCTTTTCACAAGCTCCCCAGATTTCAGAAGCACTTTCCACAACACGTCAAGCACTCCATTGTCGGATTGTCCCGAGCTTGTTGCTTGAGACTGCTCAGCTGGAAACAACAGGAGTGCCACAAGAGAAGGCTGCAACAACATCCAATATTGGAGTCAGACTCAGGTGAGAGTTCACAAACTTCAGAATCATTGAGAGCATGAAGGGATCTTACTACATAAGATTTGCAGCTTCCCATGATTTTAACAAAGAAGTCTAGCAAGAGCAACTTACCTGCCACTTCACTGCAGTAATGAGGAGGTCGATTATTGCAGCAAACAACTCCTGCTGAACTACCCAACCTTCTTCTGACACCACCTGACAGATCACTGTGCGCAGTGCCTTCCTCTGCGATGGAATTCAGTAAATAGAAGGGCTTTAAGGTAGGAATAGGACTTCTCCAAGAGAGAATGTAAGGAAAAGCTTAAATACCTGTTCAGGAGAAGAAATGTAGCTCGCTATGCTAACCGAGTGAGGCCGTGTTCTTTGAGCTGAAATGCAGAGACTTGTAAGAGCCTTTGCACTTGCTAATTGCATATCCTGAAACCTCAATAAGCTCAGGTCAGAATTCAAGTGCTAGAGTGGCATAATCTGTCAAAAAACAATAATCTTAGATAATAGAAACAATGTAAGGATAATGATAAGCAGCAGTAGTAAATTACCGCATTACGTGAGAAACTTAAGAATGAGGCAATAACTGCAACCACAGGTAGTGGCCCAGCAAACTTTCGCAAGAGAGACTGCTCCAACAATGAAGTGCCCGGATACTCCTGAATCATTAAGTAAAGTTTAATGGTAGATCTCACACACGACAATAAGAAGAGTTGCTCAAAAGAAGAAAAAATATATTTACTGGAGAAAACAAAAACTCAATTCTAATCAAATGACCATACAAGTAGTTATCATAAGAATGAAACAAAATAACTAGTACTACACCACATTTGAAACTACGTCCTTAGTAAAGAACATCAAAAAAACTATAAAAGATGCTTACTTTTGTTGCAAGACCGACAGTCACGTCAAGTAGGACATGATGAATAAGTAGAAGAACTGTATGAAGGGCATGCTGCACCCATTCGAGCTCCCTGGGTCGCACTGCTCGATTGTAATGAAGCTCCTGCGATAGTAAGAGATGCCATTTGTGAATCAGATTCTATTCACGAAGCTGAAATAGAAACAATAATCAAAAAGAAACAAAGCTGATAGGTCTTTTGAAAGTACTCACCTCTAAAGTTGGACCTAAGGACAAGATCTGAAAAATGAAGTCTTGGATGATGGTGTCAAACAGGAAAGTTTCCAGCACAATCCGCCGTAGTTTCCCAGAGGACATTCCTGATGCCGTTCCTGACAGTATCGTTAGGCTCACCTGCAATGCCTGCATCACATGTGTTCTCAACGTGAATGCCAAGGCCCCAAAAACAGCCAGGTACTGTATACTGTGCACCTCTCCATTTTTGATGGGATTGTAAGTAACATCGAAGCATGTATCAGATAGTTTAGTACCTGAGTAGTGATCTGCCATCGTTGATAAGGTTGTTGGTATTTCCAGTTGCCATGATTCACAAGTAGGTCCCGCACCATGAACATGACGAGAGAAGATAATACCTCGGCGTCTATGCCCTTCTGAACCATTATTTTTGTAAAATCAAGTGCTGTCACATAGCAATATGATCAATACTCAAATTCGTGGTCAAAGTATCAACCAGCCTCATTCGAATAGTACTTCTGGCTTGGAGAGGTGTAAAAAACAAGCATCTAGTTTGAACAAGCTTCTAGAGTACACAGAAGTTGAGGATGAGGACGAGTTAAAACATACCAGCAAGGGCAAGAGGATATTCGCCAGTACTCTGCTCTATTTTTTGCAACTGCATCTGAAGAAGACTTCCTGCTAACACACCTACACCACTACAATGCACCCAAAACTCTCAACAGGTAATTCTAATCTGGAAATATTCCTCTGATAGAAACCAGCACACGACCCTAAACAATCTGTTGACATATTGCACAATAGCCCAATTATAAGAATAGTAAAGACCGCAAACTGTCAACCATTCGATACTTAATTGCATTGCAAGTCAAATTCCTCATGCAGAGAGATAGGGATCGAGGAGCGAAACACTCGACAATGATGGAAGGTAGAGCAAATCTGAAAAGGAAGGAATGCAAAGTCGAAGTTGAAAGAGAACTACCCTATGGAGCTCCCAAAAGGCTGAAGAAGACTTGTTCTATCAAGTTCTTCCATCACTTGTCGGGGTGAACTGAACACACACATTCCATTCCAGAGACGGGGTCTGTGAACACCAGTTATATGGAAGCTGGCACAGATGAAGATTAACTCCTAAAGATCCAAGAAAATCGAAATGGCTTCTTGGAGTTCCGAAAAAAAATCAGGTAACTTTAACCATTATGATCTCACAAATGAAGTAGAAGCAACAGTTCAAATTTGATATGTGAGTAGAATGTGAAATGAAGTCTAAGATTCCACAGTTGGATCTACTAAATATTGCTTAGATTGAGTTGTTTTAAGCCTGAAGTAGAAGAAGGTCATTTTAGGCAATTTTGCATGAGGATCTTTAGGAGTTAATTGAAAATAGTAATAATAATAAATGCAATAAGGGAGCTTAATCTGGAAAGTGAGAAATAGGATATCATTCACGTACCAGAGGGCAAAGGAACCAAGAATGTGCAGACAGGTAGACAACATTATATCGTTACCACCACTTTGAGCTAAACCGTTGACGACGGCACATATCATAGCCACAACATCAACTCTGCATGTCACCATTATCTTCTTCGCTTAGTACACCCTTACATGAAACCCACAAATGAAGACCATGAATGAGAGGATTGAAGATTCACCTCAAACAATCCTCCATGCGCCCATCACGGCGAGCAGTCACAGTTGCCACAGCATCATCCAAGTCCAGTAACAACTGGGCTAGAACCTATTACATAGAAGATAAATGTTCAAAAGTAAATACTCCTGCTGCAAAATCTAAGAGATAAGTATATTAGTTAACTCCTAAAGATTCTTGGTACAAAACTGCCTAAATTGCAAAAAATTACCTCGTTCTACTTCAAGACCAAAAAGCTCAATCTAAGCATTACTTAGAAAATCCAACCGTAGGATCTTAAAGTTAACTACTTGCATGTCAATTTTGAACTGTGGATTCTTCTCCATTTGTGATATTATAACCCGTTTCCAGGTTTTAAGGACTTTTTGGGGTTAAAACCAAAGTTAGACAATCGAAAAATTACTAAAACGCAGTGGGTTGAGTACCTTGTTAGAGGCGAGCATTTGTTGCAACAGATCGAGGCTAGCATGGACCTCTTCTAGTTGATAGCCAGAGGCTGAACGCTGTAGCATGCGTAGCAGAAGAATAATAATACCACTGTGTTCACACTGCTCTCCCACCGAAGCAACGAGAAGTCAACAAAAAGAATCCTTTCTTTACTACGAAATCCAAGTGTTGTGCTAATATGTGAGACTTAGTATTAGCTAGACTAGCATTTGTAACAGAATGATCTCAATGAAGCTCAAAACAGTCAATGAATGATTGATCAACCTACACGACTGGAGGATTGAATGCCCATGAAAGGAGGCTAAGAAGAAACGTCAATGAATTAAGGGATTAGAGCTTCACCTCCCAGTGGACAAGACTAACACGATTATCGATAATTCTCGAGATGCGACCAGAAGTGCCCCGGGGTATCATCAAACCAGGAGCATCAGGAACTTGAAGAGCAACATTTGTCTGTACAATGCTTCCAGTTTCGTACATCATTCCCCCCTCCGGATGCTGATACAGGGAGGTGATTTTTACTGTCTTATAGAGAAAATCATATCTGGAACATAAGAAGGAAAGTGAGGAGCCCGCATGAGAACTCAAAACTTCACAAAAACAGAAACTATTACCTCAACCATACTCCAAAGTAGAAACAGAACCACCTTGGATGAGCGTAACACTTACACACATTCAGCTGGCCATGATCCTTTGCATTGAGCAGCCAATAGCCGTACCAGTGACAGGGTCTGGTAAGGAAATTCTTCCCGTAGTGAATACAACAAATTTCGTATGGGTCCATCAATTACACTGTCACGATCCCAAAGCTCCAAGCAGAGAGATTCCTGCATCAAATAGGACACATCAAGATTTAAGGTAAACTCGTCGTACATCCATAAGTGATCTGGCCCTTTCGGTACTCTAAGAGCTAAATTAACGGTAAATTCAAGAGCTAATTTAGACTAGCTCCATACTCAATAATTACCATCAGCTCTAAGGAAGTGCCTCCTACTTCTACTCACAAACGAAGCTCTCGCCTTCCCTTAAGACAAAGTATGAATTTAGCCACAATATTGACTACGCATGTAAGTGACCAGAACAAATCTCATGGTGGGCGAGAAAAATACTGAGACAATGACTGACCAAATTTTCATGACTGAAATGATGGCCCTGGAAGCTGAGAAGCGAATCGCGACTAGACTAGGCACTAAGATTACTGAATAAAGACTGATCTCATCTCGCACTAAAACATCAGGGAAAGAAGCGATCAAAAAGACTTAGGGAGAAGTAAAAAAATCGAAGTCCATCACCAACCTGACCACGATAGATTTCGCAGAATATATTGATGAGAATGTCGTAGCCTTCGTAATTCATCTGCACAAATAGATATAAACTTTATGTAAGCCACAGATATGTACCAGGTGAGCTATTACAGACACGTCTAAACACGAGAAATTATCACATACCCGAGTTGCAGAATCGTAAGCTGCAAGAAATGCTGCCGCTAACGTTTTCACTACACTTTTATATCCACCCACTTGCACCTGTTGTACAGGATAGTCAGTTCCAGGCAAATGATAGCAGGATTCAAGCAAGCGAAGAAAGGTAGTAAAAGAATATACTAATAATGAATCGAACCTACTTATGGGGATACATGCGGCTTGATCAGTATTGCGAAGGTCTGCCAGTCCAACGAAGGTCGACCAGAAATTAGAAGAAACTTGTAACTTACATCAAACTCTTGGAAAGACTCACTTTGGAGCATCTCCAGCAAGTAATTGTAGGCTCCACCATCGTATGCGTGTCTGACATACTCAGAAAGATCCATTTCCTGCAAATTGCGATGTCAGGGTCATCAGATCGCACTCTATCTTGAAAATAATGTAGAATCCGAAAAATCACCAGCCCCAAGATCAAACAAGACGATGACGAAAATCCAAAGTTTCCAACATCAATGCCTCACTGAAGTTATCACTAATTCTGAAGGTGTAATTCAGATGGTGATTGCACACCTGGAAGGGGGCTTGGCCATTGTCTGCAGGCAGGAAGGATACAAGGCAAAGGAAGGTAGCCCAGCCCAACAAAAGAGGCGCATACTCAGGGACCTCTGATGTATTCAGATTGCCAAGCATGCCATCTAGTTCCTTAACTTCTGCTACAGAGAATGTGTGCCCGCCCTGGCTGTTTCAAAACTCCACAGTCAGATCTTAGCGGCAGCATCAAAAGCTTCTTGAATAAGCAACATATATATACAGCAACTCGCCCCTGATTTCACTAAATCCAATATCAATCCGTCACCGATAACTGGAATTAGTAGGTTGATGCAGGAGTACATCTACGTGGTGCGGGAAGAACCTGAAAGGAGTTTCATCGTGAACCATCAACAGTAGGTTCTCGAGGTCAAATGCTTCAATCAAAATTAGCACTGCTTGCCGTCGGACATGCACAACACATCTTGCTGCTTCTGCAGAAAATGATAGCCTTTCTCCATGACCGCTTCCAAAGACGGTGACCTGCATAGTTTGATAAGATTCAGCTAAAAAGTCCGAACAGATCGGAAACAAACTGGAGGACCGAAACGCTGATATCACTACCCACCCCAATAATATCAAGATAAAGGAAACATCAAATGAATCTCAGCTCCAATCTACTATTGAAATATACTATCTACTATCTACATCTAGTAAAATCATACCTGAAAGGAAGTTAGCAACTCCTTGAAACGGGCTGCTTTGCAAGAATTTAATGGTTCGTAGTACAGAAGAAAGAGAACATCTAGGAGCAGGCTTTGTTCCAACACGGTCTCCTCCGCCCAGAAGACTGTATATTCGCGGTCCTGATTCATCGACTTATTATCAGTAATTTGGAAAACCCGAACCATCGGCTCGACGGCAGAAGACTTCTGTCTCGTATGCTCACTCCAGCTAATGACATGAGCATGTAAATTTGCAGCTGAAGCTTGAGATATATATCACGTCGATCACTAACAAATGAAGAAATATGTCCATCAGCATTATAATTGTCCTAGTAGGAAAATAGAGGTCTTACCAGATGTTGGGGCTGCACTGCAGTCAACCGATCTTTTAAGTTGGCAAGTGTCTTATCCTCAAGACCTTCTTCCAGGAGTTGCTTGACCTCCGAAGACATGACCTTGTAGGAGCTCAGCGCTTCGCCCTCATCGGCCACTACGAATGCGAAACAAAAATTACTTCGAATTGATAACAAATGAAATAAGTCAGAAAATGAGTTCTCAATTAGAAAGATTGAACATACGGAACGAGAGTTTCCATACTTGCTCATCTTCCCATTGCTTACATATGCATGAGAAGAAAGGATAGACGCCAATGCACTTAACCTTTATCAACTAAAAGAAAGTCATTGAGCATTAACAATGGCGCCTCCTATCTAAAGAGGAATTGAAAAGATTCGTTACAAAGGGGAAACGATACTACTACTTATGCAATTGAATATCTGAATACAATACAGGGTAATGCTAACATTAACACGACAGAAATTTCCATATACTATAGACTGCACATACTTTGAAACGTTAGTAACAGCCGGCAGCATTTCAGCAGACATTGGCGCTCCACATAGTAATACATTGTTATCTGCGTAGTACCATAAAAACGCAGGTCAACTATAGATTGACTTTACAACAAAATCTCGTTTCAACGCAATCCGAGCATAAGCATTGCCATAGTTTACACCTTATAGATACTTACAAAACACAACAACTTTGATCGTATAATTGCACACTAGATACAAGGAAACAGCTGCAATACTTCAAAACAGATAGAGGCACTCACAGCCTGTAGGAATGCTCTGTCAGCAGAAAATGGAACTTCCACCCCTGAGTCAATGTGCCTAGAGAGCAATATGTAAGATTGCACCTCATCCAATACCTGCATTAGAAGCATTGGAAAACCCTTCGTGATATAAATGCGAAAACCAAGAATCGATTCTGCAGGTTTGAAGGATAATAGCCAAGAGGACAAACCAGGTGAGTGCTGACTTGGAGAGCAATGTCTCTCAATTCGGGTTTGATTTCTAGTGAATGACTGCCCACATCAACGCGGGCTGATGAAAGAGCACTTTTTGATGCATTGTTCGGTGCTTTGAAGAAACTTAGAGTGTTCAATAGCCAGCCATGATACGCTTTCAGTTCTTCAACCTGCCAAACAAGAAAGACTTCACATGAACTCGAACAGCATATACCCTCCCAGAATTAATACAAAAAGATAACTCCCAAATATGGCAAAACAGAAAGACAATTCTTACATACAAATACGCAAATCTATACGACGGGACCATCAAACAAACAACACAAAAAATATTGTCATTTGCAAAACCTCCGAACACCAATTTCGCTTAAATTCATCTGAAATTAGAGTACTCCTAGATGCAGACACTCTTGATATTCTGGCATCACTACAGAAGGTCAAACAGCGATAGTGGCCAACTAAGACAAAGGAATCCGCTTTCGAAACTCGTCAGAAATGTGGTTCATCACGCGCAGCTAAAATTGCACTGCCAATTTCAACAATTCTCAGGGTTTAGGGTTTAAGGAATCACAGTCTTGAAGTACTTAATTTTCGAAGATGACAATGACGAAGAGCCAATTCATAGCTCACGAAACACATTCTACTAAAAATGACGAGAATATTAATAAAAAGCGCACCATTCGAGCATCGCCTTCGGAAGGAGTAAGATCCCTGTTTTCTCCGCCGAGGCCGCACTTGTCGAGCGCATAGAAGAGCGAAGTGTGCGGCTCCCACCATAAGTCTCCACTCACAGATTTCGAAGCGGCTTGCTCAATAGCGCGTGCAACGCTCGCCATCGTGGTAGAAAATCGAATTTAATAGTTTCAACAATCCAGTGAAGAGCGCAATGCAATGGCGCGATTGCGATCGCAATCCTTGCATGGAAATGAAACCCTAGAAAACGACTAACTTACAGCCCTGCGTGATTTCCATCATTTCTCTCTTCCTCTCCCTCATGAAGCTTCAAAGCCTAGAGAGTGAGTGAAGGCTGTGTCCCGCCATTTCCAAGACAACTACGGTATGTTTTTGAAAAGAATAAAGCGAATTTAGTTTTTGACTCAAAGTGAGAGAACAAGTTTTCTTCTCTCATGATTCAATTATAGTATTTTGAATCGATAAAGAAGAAGTAGAAAAAAATGTCTTAACTAGATCAATTTACCTCTTTGACCTAGTTAGTTTGGTCGTATACAGTTCTAAAACTAGCCATTGGGCTTGTGGATTACCATGTTTGTAGGAAGAAGTGACCTACGTTACATTTGGGTATCATATAAAAATGCCTAGAGTTGTTCACTTACACGTTCAATTCCTATAATTCTTCAAAGAATAAGTTGGATATTATTTCTTCTACAACTTGAATCAAATACAAATTATTGTGCCCCTTCATTATCATTGTGAAACAACTGATTGCAATTCTTAGAAAGCTCTGATGACAAGATTTTATGAAACAATGTAAGAGTATGATGATGCGTACGTGCAAGCGGAGTGCAAACTGCTCAATAGTAGCGGCGCGAGGCAGTGTCAGCGAGAAAATACGTGCAGATTTCAAAGGCAGACATGTGCGTGTGCAGAACTGTTGCGCCTTAGTTATTACCGCAGACACATTGGTGCAGTCGTTTCTTGCATTCGTGAGACATATATTGTATTAAGGTCTTTCTCATTTCGGTGCTTTTAAAGGCTAATTTATGAAAATTTCTGTAGCGACACACTTAAAACGTCTAAATATTTCATCACTCTTAATTTTATTATTTTATGCTTTTGAATTATGATAGTGTCTTAATTTATTTTGAGTTGAGGGTTAATTTTTCAGCGAAGTAAAGGTATGAGAAAATTGAACTTAGACACTTTGAGCTAATTTTGGTATTTTAAATATTGACCCTTAATTCCTAAATGTCCCAACCTTCATAAATAGGTATTGACCAAAAAATAGATTTCAAAAAAATGTCATAGATGAAAATGAAGGTAAATTATTCAGATCTCAACCAAACGATTAAATAGTATACCTACTAGATGTCATGTGGACCAAAATTTGAGTCCGTAAGCCTTAGAGATTGGGAGATTGTAACGTATTAGTACTATTAACAAACTCCAAAATTTCATCATTCGCACTTTGGTATAGAATATCCACGAACAAACCAATTGCATCAAATAATCACCAACTGAAAAGTTGTTCACCTTCATCTTAAGAACAACCTTACACCAAAAATTCATCAAAAAAGTTAATGTCCTATAGAATGACCTTGCAATGGTAAAATTGCCCAAAGTCTACAAAGAAAAACTAGTCCAAAACTAGACCCTTTGCACTCAAACATATGCCCTTTGCACTCAAACGTATGCCTTTTTCACTCAAACTTATGCCTTACCCTCGATACATCTTTGAGGCATGCGAGGTTTTTGCTAATAAAACTACACTCTAATTAAGATCCATCTCAAAAATTGAAGTTGAAATCTAACATTAGACGAAGGAAATATAACTTCTCAAATTTCACTCATGTTTTTACTTTTTAAATTGGAAAATATCATTGCATATCCAATTCTAATGGATCTAAACAATGTTTGGATCTCCCTACTAGAAAGTTATAGGGATTAATCTCAAAATATACTTATGTATAGAGAACCCTAAAAAAAACTAACTTATGTTTTTGATTCCACGTATTTGGCTTGCAATGAACATAGTATTGAGGAAAACCGCTCATGGCCTAGTGCGGTTTGTGCTTGTTATAACAACTCAAATATAATGATAGTATAAAAACATATTGGTATAATGAAATTTAGTTGTAAGGAATGCATAGCCTTTAAATAAATCTAATTTTGCACATTGTGTTTATGCTTTTTTATAAAGTACTCTATACAGTACCCTCTACTCTTTTACAAAGTATTATATAGTCTCAAACAAGAATAAAAATAAAACAAGTGTAACATAAAAATAGAATAGTAAAGTTTCGTAAAAAAATTTCTATCACTTTAGTCCCAGTAAAGGGTTTTTTATTAAAACAAATTACAAATATAAGCTCTAAACTAAATATCACCTATTTATCACTGCAACTAAGAGTGTACTATGAGTTCTTTCACTAAAAGCTTCAATGAATAGCATGTCATTGCCTCCGTCTTCCTCCACGCCGAGAATGAGCTTGTACTTGTTCTCGGTAGTCTAAGTATCCAAATATTACGAAATTTTCGTTGGTGGAGTGGACTGGCATGTTGATGATTTGACGAGTCGATTTGTATGTTATCACGTAGAGTATCCCGTACTCCGACACATTTATGCTCCGAATACATTCATTCTAGGGATGAAATTGTCCGCACGGATGATACTTTAATAATACATTCTTCGTGCAAAGACTTGCTCCGATGCCTTCGAACCAATGCTCACGTTCTTGGATATCTTTATCCTACTTCCATACTTGAGGTCGATGCATCTCAACCTTTGGAGTTTTCATTCATCGTCCATAATCTCGACGACTCAGAGTTTTACGTGTCTGCACACAAGTACACTAAATAGGTAAATTAGTAATAGATACACTATAGTACATTATACAGATACACTATAGTACTTAACATATTGTAAGTTTTTATTATTGCATAATATTTTTATCCTCTATGTTGGTCAAGATGAGGGTCCTTCTCTAGTTTTGGAATCAGTAAATATAATTTTCAAAAGTAAAAACTTATTGCATTTTTAATTATTAACAAAACCTAACACTAATATACATATTTAGTGTGGTACACACTTCTTAAATGATCACTGATTTTAGAAACAACACGCATTCTAGAAACTACAATAAAATTGAATGCCTACTTAGAAGTCAACAAATTGTGAAATTGTGATATGATTGTGAGACAACCTTTGAACTATGCAACAAGTTTTGAATAATCTACATATAAGATCAAAATAAAATTACCAGAACCATTCCCTAATCAATCTTATTTTACTCAAAGATGATCTTAACTTCACTACGAGCTGAGATTTGAGATTTGTCCACTGATTTGAATAAAATATGGTTGAACCAAAGTTCTAAAAGAAAATCTTATGATGGGACAATGAAAGTATTAACCAAAAATGAACATGTGAAGCACTTTCCATTCTAATGTCAGAGAGTAAGAAAGTAAGAGAGTAGGCGAGGTCTCCGCCCGCAGACCTCTGGGCCGCACCAAGAGATAATGAATGTTAAAAATCTCAGTTGCCAATTGCCCATTCTTTCCTCTATCGACACGAGCTTCTCCAACTAGATGGCCAAATGATACAAGTTTCTACATAAATCGTGCCAACAAGATGGTAAGTTGACATTTCACCAGCCCGTTCAGATAATATAGGTCTGAGCAGAAGTATTCTTCTGTCCCGTTCAACACATCCTCAGATAAGCAAGGCTTATCATTTCAAATCACCAAGTAATTAACCACTTGATGATGTCAGTAATTAACTCCACCGAAATCAAAATGTTTGCCAAGTAACCACCAGTTTTAATAAAGGTGAATTTTACGTGTAGACCGTCAAGAGCTGCTTTCACAATCTTGGGTTGCTTCGTCTCAAAGGCAAGTTCACCAGATCTGCTTCCAATACTTCTTAGGTATGCCCAGCCTCGGCCAAAGTTGCAGCAGCTGATTCCCCAGTATTTGGCTTTACAGTGAGAAAGACTGGGCCTACATCCACAAACCTCGTGTCACTTTCTACAGGACTTGATGTAACACCTCCAGATCCATTGCCTTGGATATCATATCTGCATCTAATAGTTTTACGTCAACATAACTCCAATATGTGTCTACCTGCTAAAGAACCTAGGAGCTTCAGCATGGAATCAGAGAGCTGCCAAAAATCTATAACCAAACGAAAGTTGAAGATATCTGAAAATCGCTCCTGCTGTGATGCTCAACTTCCCCTTCTGTTATTGAACCTCAAAATCGAAACATCGTCAATTCGCGGAAGGGGGACTCTGTTCCACCACAGCCAGGAACAGTCCATTGCCGCATCCAAGTCCAAGGCCACGTCCCCCATTCCCCTTCAGGACCTCCCTCAC
Source organism: Bryum argenteum (assembly GCA_037043015.1). NCBI lineage: Eukaryota > Viridiplantae > Streptophyta > Bryopsida > Bryales > Bryaceae > Bryum > Bryum argenteum. The sequence goes on from CM073324.1 coordinate 7,234,210, forward strand.
GTCCCAAATTCTCACTTTTACGTTTACTTTTGCTTTACTCAACCAAACCCCAAATGACTTCCTCTCTCCCTTGATTCTGTCTGTCGGAGGTTTTGCAATCGAAAAAATTGAGACTGGAATGCTGTAAACTTGGGGCAATGGAAGAAGGGGATTTTTGACATGTCCAATTCGTCACAGCTGACAATGAAGGAGATTATTTGACGGGCGGAGGCGATTGAGCGAGCGGTAAGTGTTCCTCACACAGTACTTTCAATGCTGCAATGATGCTCGAATTGAAACTTTGTGAGTGTGCAGAAAGCGAGGGAGGAAGCGGCAAAGAAAGCTGAGGAGAAAGTTGAGAAGAAGAAAGACTCGGGTTCAACAAGCAGAGCTTCGGCAACGGAGAGACGAGCAGCGCTGAATACGTTGAGTCTTCATCCCTTTCATGTCCTGTAAATCCCTCTCCGGATGATTGCTTTTCCCTTTCGTGAGGTCTCCGCCCGCAGACCTCAGGGAGGCCCTGGGCAGGAATGTGGAATTGTCCGCGAGGCCTCACTGCCCGCCCTCCAACGAGCTCGCTCAGCGTTCGTCTTCGCCGTTTCTCGTGGGGTCCGTGCTCCCACTGCGGGGGCCCTGTTCACTCTCCGCGTTCACTGCCGTTCCAATGGGCGCACAGGCACAACGTTCCAATCGGCCCAGGGCACATGCCACTTCCACCGGCCACAATGGCATTCAACCCATTTCCTGCATCCCGATAGCAGGAACAGTCCACCAAGCGGAACACTCTTCCAAGCACGTGATTGCAACCACACAAAAGTCCTACCACCCGATTACCAAACTTGGAAGATTCTAAGCAGCACCCTTGCCTTTCTTCTTCTGAATCTTCTTCTGGTAGGATTCAAGGTCCTTACCCTCCAAAATGTATCTGCATTGCCATATAACAAGTCCAGAAATTCTTAACAACAATGAATCAAAAACTGACAAATTAGGTCAAACCGTCAGGAGGAATGGTCGAAAGATAATAAGAATAGAGTACCGATCCTTAGCGGAACTACCACTTCTTGGATGAAATTCTTGAATTGAAGTAACTTATTAGCAACTGATTGAACAAATTTCGATACACTGCAATTCTGTAACTGCAAGTCGATTGGTATTTCAGGAGAAATACGAGTACCACCAGCAAATACTCACCACGTAAAAATGACCTTCGTCTTTCTTGAACACCTCAAGAGCTTCCCCTCTCTGTTTGTTCACATCCGTATGAATAACGTTAGAATGTTGCAACGGTGTTTCCTCACGAAGACACTCACAATTGAGCTGAAATCTTACTTGCAATTCTAAAGTTCATTCAGCAGCAACCGAATTTGGCCAAAATATCACATTCGTATCAAAGCCAAAAGACCACAAGTAGAGAGACCCAAGTACAATCTTGAATAAATTCTCGTACACACATGCGGCAATGACCACCTTTGTTTGTACATAGCGCACTGCTGATACTTATATCAATAGTATGTAATGCTCATATGGCACAACATACAAAAGCTCCTTAAAGCTCATACACTGATGTAGTCACACCTGAAATTGTGATAGAAACGCCATACAGTACAGATGGTTTTGAATCTACGACTTCTCTATCAATTGTTTTCGATTAAGTGTTTTTGGCTTGGTGGTGTGTTCCTGGTGTCGGGATGCTAGAAATGGGTTGAATGCCATCGTGGCGGAAGTGGCATGTGCCCCTGGACCGATTAAAACGTTGTGCCCCTGCGCCTATTGGAACGGCAGTGAACGTGGAGAGTGAACAGGCCCCCTGTAGTGGGAGCGCGGACCCCACGAGAAACAGCGACGACGAACGCTGAGCGAGCTCGTTGGAGAGCGGGCACTGAGACCCCACCCCTCCACTGCCCGCCTTTACTGGTGAGGTTGGGCCTCCCCTCGAGCGAGAGCTCTGCAGCTGCTAACATGTGGACTCCACCTCCCCCCACCCACAAGTGTTTCATATATTCTTTTCCTTCTATTAATTATGTTGTTAGCAAAAGCTAAGCAATTTGTGCACATTATATCTTCTTGAACTTTTCGATTTAGTCACTTAACTACATTTAATTTACATAATGCACCAAAATATGCGGGCATTGCACAAGATCTAAGCAATATGCAAAGCAAGAAAAGCTCTAATACAGTGTAACGAGGTAGTACCGTCAGAAAAAAGTCATGCCACTAGTAAGTAACATTAATGGCCAAAAGAATATGCTTTATTAGAGCAATCTGAGGTCTAATCTGCTCACAAGTGTACCATCAAGTCAAATGTGTAAGTTCCTTAATTTTTTTACTGGACCCCTAAAGTGGACTACTCTAGCCTAAAACTACAGAAAAGTCTCAACCTTCCTTCTTTCAAAGCAAGGTAAACATTTTCAATTTTTCATAAATTTTCAAGTATGTAAGCATAGAATCTAATACTTGGCTTATATGTGTACATGTGTATCAAATATTAGATTCAAATTCCTCCAGTTGTGGGATCTTAATGTTCAAAGTTGAAAAAGAGTTTGTTTCACTTGTTGTAAAAACGGTAAGCAGTGTTTTTGAGAGCCAATAAAACCAATATTGGAAATAAATATGAAGTGAGGCTCTTCACATTCTTGTTCCTAGGTGAGTCAGGAACATGTTTATGCGGTTTTTACCCTCATTGAAAATCAAAACTTAAATAAATGCTTAATAAATCATATGGAGTGAATTTTAAATACAAAGACTGATCTTTGACAGTATAGATGAAGACATCAAAATAGTTGTGAATGTCGTATGATAAAGATCGAAAGATAACGTAAGGACAATGACTGATGTTATATATGCAAAACTTCAAGTAATAATAGGTGATATTGGTAAAGTGAGAGCAATATTGAAATGTCAATTTTGAGATTTTTGTTCAATGAATTATCAAGTAGACCTACTTGTATCTACTATTCCCATCGATGTTTAGGGGTTATATGCTACAAGCGCCATTTGTAGAGATAATTGAAAATGTTATACCCGATGTACTGAAGGTTCTACTTTGTAAGTGTCTTCGTCAGGATAATTGACAAAACTAGCATAAAATACGTTAAAGAGATAATGGGCTATTTTCAAGTCATCTAGGACCATATTTGATGATTCTTTCCTAAAAATAGAAATCAACATATTATTATTTGAAATGACATGAGCTTTGAGAATTATAATTAAATTGTATGCTTCTAAGTTTTCTAAAATATGTGCTCCACTATAAAGGTTGTACATATATCTTAAGGTGCTTTGTTGATTTAGTGCATTTTGTATTTGTAGGGAGTAATATCAAAGTTCATGACAGGAAGTACTTATGTAGCACATGTGTTGCACAACACATTTGTTTGGTCAACAAAAAACTATACAAGCTTAAAACCACGTATATAACGGTGTTTCGACTAGACATGTAATTTTCTTTTGACAAAACTCTATTCCAAGTACACTTGAATTTAACAATTTTCATATTAGTTTGTTCTTCTAATTAGTTTTTCATATAAGTATATTTGGAATATTATGAAACTTAATACATAGAAAAGGTTTCTATCATCTATCTTTAAAATGAATAATAAAAGATTTAAGATCTCTTTAGTATAATCTATTTACATACTTTAAGTTACAATTTAATTCTCGGTTTAATTACTAAGCTCAATAGTCAAGAAATCTCCCAAGTTAACCTTAATTAACTAAGTTTCAACATAAGTAACTTTCAAGATTAACGAATGGAAAAACGTGTGGTCAATGTGTTTTTGTGAGGTTTTGCCAACTTTTTTCTTTAGTATATCTGACTTTTTATTATTCACTAGTATATGACCTCGTGTACTTTGAACACACTCTCAAAAATATAAAAAGTAATAATTATCAATGTGAGTTAAGAATAGTATGTGCTATAATTTATAAACTAGGTATGCAATTCACATGTTTCCATTGGTCATATATCTTCCTTGTCCTCTCATTTCCACTGATAGATATGAATAAAAGAATAACGGGCTTTAATGGGCTGGCCGAGTATTTTTGGGTTGTTCACAAACAAACCCGACTAGGATCATATTTTCTATATATATATATATATATATATATATTCCACTAAATGTTTGTAACCAAAACAAGTTGCCTTATCTAGAATTTGATCCATTTAACGATGTTAAAGTTGGACATTTTGTTGTTATGAATAGCAACATCAATAATATGTGGTTAGGTATACCTTTTTTTATTGGATTTACAAATCAGGGAGCATGAAGGTAATATGGTATCGGCCGAAAGGGATTACCCGGAAGACTGCGGGCCCTCAGAGCTAGCACCGGGCCTAGTGACGTCAGATGCTGCACGCCCCCGTCCAAAGCGCCGCTTCACGATGGAAGATGACTCGGACTCGGACCACTCCAACGATACTTCCTACGCCTCAGCTTACAAGCAAGAAGCCGAATCGCTCCTGCCTCCATTACCCTGCCAGAACGAACCTCCCAAGGACCACGAGGACCTGATCATCTACGACTCCCAACCTGCACAAGGCCCACCTCCGACACACACAGATACTTTCAACATCCAACCCACGCAGTCCCAAGGTGATCCTAACCAATATCTTCCATTCTTATGGTACTCGTTCTCTGTTCACGAGACCCTAAACGTTAGTGCAAACTTCTCACCCAACCTGAACTTTACACCAGAGTATCTAGCCATGCAGGGAACCCCAAACTCCGAAATAGCAGAATACTTCAAATACCGTCATGCATTTCCACATGTTACGCAACAGCTCTTCCCTGCATCCCGCCCAGACGGCCAACCAGGTCAGTACTATCATTTGACTCAGATCCCACAAAACACAGAGATAGATGCATCTACCGGCCTCTCTCCTACTTTTCAAGTAACCATTAGGTTTGACGGCCACTATCATAACATGTCCAAAGTTGAGGTTCAACAAGCTGCTCGTAGCAGATTAGAATTGATGCGTATACCTTTAGCAAGTAGATTCAGAGAACCCGTAACCGCTCTTGTCTCCCAAAGCACCAACGGATGGTTGGGCTTCCTGAAAATTGACCTGCTTAATCCTGGAACTGACGGACTTGCGCTCCTTAGAGGTCATAGGATGTTCACGCTCCAACTTCAAAATGGTGACTTTGTAATAGGAAAAGCGGAAAAAGGGTTTGAGTTCCTTTCTACCGCAAGTAACCGTAGACTACACCTTGAGAGCCCAAAACTCAGCCAGTTTAACTCCCGACGGCTCCTCGGCGAACTTATCCGCCTAGGATACACATCGTGACAGAACCTAGAGATAATAGGTGTAGCAAAACGTACAAAACACCAAACCACCGCCGAACTAACGGAGCCTCGAAACTACAAAATCATACATGCTTGAAACACGCCCTTAACCTCAACAATGATAGACTCGCAGTTTAGAACCCCTCACCCTTCTACCCCACCTACCACGGCCGGTTCTCGCCTCTCCCACGACGTTGATTGTGAAGAATATTCACATGATATACGCCCAGAAACAAGTCACTCTTGCCCTCCATCAACTGCTAGGTCCTGCCAACGTACTCTCAGTATCATACTCCGACGCAGACAACGACCCAATTGGACGACACACAGGCTCGGCATTAGTTCGATGTCTTAACGCATCAGTGTACACTCACTGGTGTCAGATGAAAGCAGTGCCGTTTCTTGGGAGATTTGTAGACTTCTACCCCCACAAACGCAGTATCAAAGGTTCAACCCCGAACCTTGAATCGAAGGCCCACGACAGCAGACCCACGCGGGAGGTGCTCGCAGACGAAATATCGGCACTGAAGAATCAGTACACCCCAGGCCCGTCGATCACCCAGTTCAACGCCTCCCTCAAAGAAGTCGAGGGCCGAATTGAAGCAAAGCTCGAAGGTCTGCGAGACAATATCAATCACCACACAACTAGGTCAGTCGATGTGGCTGCCACATCCAGCACCTCACGCCAAGAACGCATCCTTCGTCAACTACAGCTGCTCACAAATGCCTCCACGGAATATAACCACAAGATGATAGATATCACTACTCCACTTGTCCAGGGCCAGGACGAACTGTTACCTGGCCTCGACCACCACACTAGCCAGACTAGAGTAGAATGATCTGCAAACCACTAATGCTGGTGTTCTATTACATTGTACCACTTCTTGCAATTACAGCACCTATCATGCAAAATTTTGAGAAAAATACACACTTCTCTACCATTTCGGTCACTCTCTTACCAGCAAAACTCACTAACGATGTCCTTGCATGCCTACCAAAGCAACACGCAATCCAAAACCCATACACTCAACTTACACAATCAACAAACCTAACTCTCTACTACACCAACAAAACGCATACTTCCATGGCAAAATATCCCTCATCAAACAGCAACGCTCCTAGGAGCTGTCCCACCACACAGACACTACCTAAACGAATCACATCTCCCGCACCAAACCCCATGCACAATTTAGCAAAACTTAGACAACGAGCGCCCGAACTCCAAACCGTAGCCATTGTCCAAAGAAATGAACTACACAGACCGACACAGACTGCGCCTCCCTACACAGCATACGTTCTCTCTCGTTGCCATCCAACAACCTCCCATCATGACGTGATAACGCCCTCTCATGACAAGATAACACATGATCTCAAAAGATCACAATCAATTACCATGCAAACCTCACATCTAATCATCACACACATTAAACACTCCCCTCCTAAATACATACTAAAATATAACCTACTCCATATAAATACCAACAAAACACATGATAAATATATACAAAAAACCACAGTCTATACTAACACATTTTGCATAAAAAACATAAAACACACAATATTACACATACTAATTTATGAACCACCCTTTATAAACACTCTCATACCCACACTAATTCAAAACCCAATTGATAATAATAACAATTTACAAAACACAAAAAACACAAAAAAGCTCACACTAATCACTAACCTACTCTATATAAATACTCTTAATCAATGCATAAAATACACACACAAATGTATAAAAATTCCTAATTCAACAAATATAACCACACAAACCCCAAAATCCATACAAAAACTCATAAAAATCCCTAAACCATTACACTTTTTTACCAAAATGCATCAAACAAAATACATCCATGATTCTCATAGGAACTCACACGGGAAACAAAACACATCAAAACCCCCTTCCATATCGCCAATTATACAACACAATACCCATATAATAAAAGGCACTGCACAAAAAAAAATGAGGGGTATCCAATGGGAAAGGTGGAACGCCAAAACAGAAACTAGGATTGTTCAAATAGAGAATGAAAGTACCCAATTAAACAACTGGAATAACCACACACAAAAAACATCTCTACCCATCTACCAAAACTCATGCACAAAGGTCACACACTTCCCCTATTATTTGAATAGCTACATATACAATGCACACAATACTCAAAACACCACACACTACCACATATACTACCTACATAGAGCGTGTACCAAACCCATCCCTAGCCCACTCACACAAACCCCCACCTATATCACACCACTCCAATCAACCAAACTTACAACACTTAGCACAAACCACTACACTAAACTAACAAGATCTAGCACTAATCAACACACTCAAACAACAATACTTGACACAAACCAACAAACAAACACCTCACCCAGAACACAAACCAATAAAACAAACACATCACAAACAGACACTCTACTCAGGGAACAAAACACTGAAATAACCACAACACAAAAAAACACAATAATAAGGACTAATCCCATCAATACAAGCACAACACAAACAAAGACTATACTCATAACAAATAACAAAGAGAATATCGCCAAACAAACAAACACTTTAATCATACCTACCTCCGTCGAGCATATCCAAAGATCTCACCCACACACCTCTCAACACGCAAAAACAACAATGTGTCATTTTGTAAGAGACCCTATAATTAAACCACACCCACCTAAACCACAACAATTACACCCTAAGGCTAAATACCACTATTTACAAACCCCACTAAAACCTTACATAGAACCACCAATGCCAAACCTAAACACACATACCATTATGTACCTCCAAACATACACCCACCTACATTTCGCCAAACCGAAATGCAAAAGTCTTATAGGCAAATTTATCCCAAACTTCTTGTTCCTATTACAATGTGGTGACATCAAATCAAACCCAGGCCCTATGCCAAACGTCTTGCACTCCCACCCCGCAAAACATAGGCGGCACAACAAAACATACTTCATTCCAAGCACAATCATACTATACCCAGAATACAAACACCTAGCTAAAATATTCTCCTCTACAATCCAAACAACACACCCTGACCACCCAATAAGTGCCAACACATATCCACATTTGACACGTTACATAGCCAACCACCCCCAATTCTCACCGCCAAATCTCTTGTATGCACTAATCACCACTATTGGTCCTCTGCTTTCGTTATGCGAACAACACATACTCTTAAACCCATCCCCGGACTGGACTACATCATTACTTAATAAACTCTCTCGTTTACCAAACATCCCCTCCAGACACCTAAATACTCCACACCCATACACCAAATTCCTAGAAACACACCAACAAAATATCACACCTCCCCTCAAGATACATAATGAACTATACAAATACATTACAGACTCTACCAACAATGTAACCCTCCAAACACTTATGATCAAATTCCCGTATTTACCAAACGAGCTACTAATAGAAGCTCTAAAATGCAAACAACACATTCCTGAATACTCACACCCGTCACCACTTCCACCCACTCCCCCCACCCAACCACAAACACAAATGACTAACCACCAGTGCACTCTTATGACTACTTGGAATGCCGCCTCTCTCAACACTGCACTTCCCAACATACAACAACTTACAGAGAACTTCCCTGCCATTATTACCATACAAGAAACAAAGCTATCCGCTAATAAATCCACAAAACATATACAACGCATGCTACCACAATACAAACTCATTTTTAACAATACACACGCCCCCACCAGATATATACAACAAAGATTCCAATACACACCTTCGAGAGGAGGGCTTCTTACTCTAATACACCAAAATTATGCCTCCCCAGGCAATATTACTAAAATTCCAACCCCAGCAAACATCTCACACTATCTCCAAATCATACATATTGCAAACAAACCACTTACACCTTGGATTATCATTCATCTTTACATGCCATCACACCCAGAAGACATAGGATTAATCCCCATCATACAGCAAACAATCACCACCCAAATACAAACACATCCAAACCACACCCACATTCTCTGTGGAGATTTTAACAGAGACATTGCACTAACCGGAAGACAAACTGAACACACCACTACACCCCCACAAGAAGAAGACACTCAATGGCACACTTTCACCAATAGTCTTAATCTAAACTATATTCCCACTAATAGTCCATTCTCCAGACAAGGCGGGCATAACTATACTGAATCAAGCCTTATAGATGGCTATTACACAAACTCCACAAATCAACATCTCTTCACATCCACCACCAACCACATACAACAACTAAACTCAGACCATTCACCAGTAAACCTTCACATTCCACCACACACACTCATAGCCAGACCCCCATCAATACCCATTGCAAAAGCCCCTCGCGTTCTCAACCCCATCCCTCAAACCAACCTAGACAAATTTACCACCATATTCTATGAACAAAATACACCTTCTATCAACAACCTTACAACAATCCTAAACCAAGACCAACTCACTTTCACAGAATGGGCCACTGCGTGTACCCAATTGGATCTCCTCATCAATAATATCACAGAAACCTTACTTAACACCTGTACTGGTCCCCCCATCCCTCATCTCACCACACAAACCAACCCTCAAGGTGGTTTTCTCCCACGCAAATCACAAAAAGAATGGAAAAAACATCTCTCTACATACCACCTAATCCGCAAAACTATCTACATAGCTAACAACAATGTTAACTGGAGAACACATCCCATATTACAAGAAACCCAACAACACACACATGTAAACATACCACACCCCCCGGCCACAGATGTTACTAAGAAAGATTGGATAAACACACTAGCAGACCTAGCTAAACGCGCAAACAAAAAAGCACGAGCCATCACCACAAAATACACTAGACAATCTATAAAAAAGGCCATCACAAAATACAGACAATTATATAACACTAGCCCCAAACAAATAAACAAACGGGTATTCAAAAATCTGGAAACTCCACCACTAGACAACATTACCACACATAATAATATAATCCTCACTAGCCCAGCAGATATAGCCCACGAAATTTTCTTACAACAGTCCATAATCAACCGCCCAACCATTCCAACATGCTACTACCAACCAGAACACCCACAAAACTGTACATGTGCGGTTCGCCAATACCCATGGCATGAATTGGATGGATTTATCCTAGAGAAGAGAGGCACGCCAGACATCCCGCTCCATACATACTACAACCGCGAAATTTTCGACATATGCTTAAAAAACCTCTCACAAAACAAAGCCCCTGGCCCAGATAAAATACCCAACTCTATTCTCAAAAATATGCCCGATTCATTCCACAACCTCCTCTACCTTTTCTTTTCTCATTGTTACAAGCAAAAACAAATACCCGCATCATGGAAAACAAGCCTTACTATACTCCTCTACAAGAAAGGCAACCCATCACTTCTCCCCAATCATAGACCTATTGCATTAGCTAACACAATATATAAACTCTTCACAAGCACACTTACATTCATACTATCAAAGATACTGGCGAACACCACCAAATCCTTCATGACATACAAAGAAGGCTTCCGAAATTTGAACGAAGTACCTCTAGACAAATCCAACTTCTCACAGCCGCACTTGAAGATGCAAGAATCACAAACCAAGATATTTACATTATGTACATTGATTTCAAAAATGCATTTGGATCACTAGACCACGCTAGATTATTAGCAATTATGTCTGATCTGGGCTACCCTAATGATGCAGTTACATTAATTGGAAATATATACTCACACTCTACCACCATATACACCGGAGAACACTTCGGACAAACAAAACCAATTCCCATACAACGTGGCACCATTCAAGGTGACACATTAAGCCCATACCTCTTTATCATATTCCTAGAACCTCTGCTCAGATGGTTACAAAGAGAAAACCACGGCTACAAATTTGGCACATCAGACACAATAATTAACTCTGCCGCATACGCTGACGATTTAGCCGCCCTCACCGCTACCCTTCCGGCAATACAAACACAAATGAACAAAATTGAAAAATTCAGTAACTGGACCGGACTCGAAGTAGGCACACAAAAATGTGCAGTTACAGGATGCCCAAACAAATCCAAACTCACACCCACCGCCTTTAAAACCCTTCTCGAAACACAAAACATCAACTACAAAAATGAACCATTACCAACACTACACCAGAACCAAGCTTATCCCTATCTTGGGATCCAAATGGTACCAACACTTAGATGGAAACTTCAAACACATCTAACCACCAAAAAACTTACCGAACAATGTCAAAAACTCTCTAACTGCCCCGCCACAATTAAACAAAAAATAAGTATGGTGGATACAGTTATACGCGCAGGAATCGCATATAGTTTCTACGCAGTCCCATACTCACTTCCAATGATTAAAAAGCTCGATAAGAAAATCACCAGCATCCAAAAGACAATATGTGGACTCCCTAAATGTACGGCGAACGTCATTGCACAATTACCACATGAAGACTTTGGCCTTGAAGCATTCTCCCTTAAAAACGCCTACCTTAGATGCATTGGAGATCAGCTCACCAATGCACTAAATGATAAAGGCAAACTTGGCCAAATTTACCAAAGCCTCACCCAACACATATTAGCAAAATTTGGTGGCTCTAAAGACATACCCCGCATAAAATATAACGATTGCATACACTCCCCAATCACAAGAACACTCTTCTTACTTAAAGAAGCTGGAGGACTACACCTCAAAAGCACACTAGATACCTTCCAACCCCAAGCCACCGAATTGGAAACACACTGGATGACCCAAGTACCAATTTCCCTACCTCACCTAAATCCGAAAGTCTCCCTCAACTTATTGCATAAGCTACTCCTCCTTAAAATAACTAAAATAAAACATCTCACACTCCCAAATGGAACCACTCTCATGTCACCCATTGACTTCAAAATATACTACAAAACTCCCAGCAAACTAGAACGTAGCGCCCTCAACCTTGCACAACAACTCTTTTGCCAAAGACTTTGTACCCATGAATGCTCCCACCCATGTACCTCGCACGCACCATCCCACCTTCTTCACAATGAATACATAACACTCAATCATGATATATCCCCATTACCCCTCCACCCCCCAGACAAATAACTCTCCCCGCACCCACAAGGACAATACCTCCGCCCAAACAAATCATCAAAGATCCGATAAACTTTCCCATACACCACATCTCTGCACACAAACTAATAACCAAAAAAGACAAATACAAAATCACACACTCCACCATCCTATACATCTGTCACTGGGAAATAAACAACAAACCCCTCTATCATACATGGTTATCTCCGAAAGAATTATTCCCACTAAACTACCCGGCCGCCATCACACACAACACTAACCTTTTGACTAATTACTACACTCAACAAAAATACGCACTATACAAACACATCGTTAGTACTCACTTTACAAAACCCCAATTAAAAGACACTCGCTTCATCCCACCCCCAACAAACATACCCCTTACAAACATACATCTCCAAGATCGCAACCCGATATAAAGACATCCTCACAAACTCCCCTACCATACAAATCATCAATGAAAATGCCCACTTATTCGATAACACAGGCGGTATCTTCTCACCATCCCTAAAATGCGTCTAACATGGCTATGGACACAATACCACACACACCTCAACACTAACCACGGCCTAACCCCTCCCACCCAATCCTTTGAAATGTAAATGATTTTGCTCTATAAACGTTACCATCACACACATTCCAAACGCAATCCCAAAACAACACATCATTACACACTCCCACGACCATAATTGACACACTTATCACATCCCTCCACATAACACACACATATTTCTCCTCCCCAGTAACATGCCCACTACAAATCACAAAATACTACTCTACATTCCCCCGTGACAAAATATTTGGCTCAAGGGGCCTTGCCTTTCAATACAAATGGCAAGGAAATGGTTACGCTCACCCTCACAACGAAGACACTGCTCTACAAACAATACACTGGGCCAGGCTAGCCGCACAACAAGACCACAATGCCACCACCCTTATAGTCATGCCCGACAAACAATGGTTCCACAATCCAACGCCACACTCAACCGAGTTCCCAGATACACACGTTCTAGCACACTTTGCTGCTGACACAATAACATACGATGAACCCGCCATTCCCAAAGAACACAAAAAACCTCGAACTGAACCAAATACAATCCAAATTCTTTGCATCCATCACAAGAACCATAATCTCACAGTCCCAGCAGACACACAAAACCTCGCAAACACCCTTAGAAATTTATCCATCACTCAGTTCCATCTCCAAGAAATCCCCCCCACCCCTGCAAACATCAGAGTTAACAAAAACAAAAACTGGACAAATTTACTATACCCGCCAACCTATACACCTGTTTTTACAAACACACCTCCACTCCCACAATATAATACAAACCTCCCAATCAAATTCCCACCTGAATATAGCTACTACACAGACGGCTCCTTCATACCCCCACAAAAAACAGCAGCATCATCTGGATATATGATTCCAGAAACTGCCGGCTACGGTATCTATAACTCAACCAAACCAGAAATGCAAATATCCAAGAGACTCCCTGGTTTACAAACCATCTTTAGAGCAGAACTTATGGCTATATACAAAACACTGAAAATCCTAACAACTAAACACATAGACGAACCCGCATATATCTTCACAGACTCCATAAATTGCTTGTACGTCCTACAAACACACCTCACACACCCCACCCTCCAAAACAACCACCCAGATCTAAACACCCTCATCGCCATAACTAACATGTTAAAAATACGAACACAACCCACCACCTTCCATAAAGTACGAGCTCATATAAACATCTCTCGCAACGAAAAGCGGACAAAACTCGCAAAAGCGAAACGAGAAAAACTATAAATTCGCCCGTAAAAACCACGAATTTGCACATATCACCCCTTTCTACTACCAAAAGATAACTCGCCTGGACCACACCACGGACGGATAAAGGGCGATCAAATCTAGACACATATCTTACCAAATACGATCGAGAAAACCACCTTAAAACACTAGCACAAAACTTTCCTAATATAAACAAATGGACCTCCAATCCATACATACATGCGAAATCATCCAATGCCTTCTGGAAAAACCCAAAAATCTCCGATTCCCAAATAACTAGTATACTTAAATTCCGCACAGGCCAATACATGGGACAAGCACGAAAACAACTATTTTTTGGGCATATACGGTTCCCAACTATTACATGCCCTATCTGTAACTCCACAGACGCAGACACATGGCTCCATGTACTACTTAAATGCCCCCAACCCAACATCCATGCCCTCAGAGTAACCAGACATAACCAAGCAGCTAAAACCATCAAACAACTTATTTTGTCACACACCAACTCAAGATGTTACACACTTATAAATGCTGGAAAACACCTCAACACACCCCCAGACAACACGGTACCAAGTTGGCTACTTCCGTGCACCTGCGGCAATAGTAGATGCCACTGCAACGCCAAATTTCGACCTGATCTATTATGCGTAATAGGTCTCCCACACCAAGACACACCTCCACTACAACCAAACAACAACATCATAATCCAATACATAGAATTCACATACTGCAATGACAGATTCCCACAAGAAGCCATCACAAATAAAACTAACAAATACCAACCACTATTAGACTCAATAACCGCCCGTGGCTGGAAAGTCAACCCCCTCATAGTCATCACTTCCGGTGCAAGAGGCGCAATCCACACACCGTCAATAAATTTACTAAAAACCACATTCAAACTCACCAAAAAACAAATCAAAAATACATTCAAAATAATAAGCACAATAGCCATACAATATGCCGCATTAATTCTTCTTCATAAACGCAAAATAGAAAATCACCAACCACTCCCTATAAATACCGACCCTCCTTGAAAAAGGAGGGGGGGTAGTGGTGCAAACCACTGTTGTTAGCAGCGAGGTGCTTCAGTCTCAGATTCTGGGTAGGGGCCAGGTGGTTGATACTACTTTCCTGCCATATACTCACTGACAGCCCAAGCCATGCATGCTGCTCAAACGAGCCCAACGGGATTCGAACTCGAACCAACACAATTACAAACGTCCCACACCAACCACCCTAGGACTGCACGGCTTGGTGTCCACAAATCCACCACAATCCTACTTAAACACACTCAACCCCATCATGTAACCCGCACCATAAATAGTTCTATCTCGGTTACTCTAGTTTAGTCTAGATACAGTTATGTGTTCAGTTTAGGGTCTATTCCCGAAAGGGGTGAGTAGTTTTGTGCTTTTCCCTCTTTGTCCTGTGGCCATCGAGGTAAAGACATTACGAACAGACGCTATATTCACGCCAATCTTCAAATTAGAAGATTGGAGTTCTTATATATATATATATATATATATCGGCCGAAATCAATAATTTGGCAAGATGACCTAGGCATGTGGACTCACAAATATGAAAAATGCCTAAAACGATGATGGATTCTTTCTTATGAGCCGTCGAATTGGATGGACTCAGATACATCAATTACCTCATGGGCACCCTCTTCAAAATTCGAGACTTGTATGGTTGAAAAAACTATTGTGGAGAAAGAGATATCTATACCAAAAGCAATGACTTTTCATCTCTTGGAGCCCATGGCAAATCAATCTCATACAACAAACGACGAGCAAGTGGACAACGGTGGAGATGGAACAAAAGAAAATGACTTCGAGTAGTTGGAAATTAGTATAGAAGCTTTAGCATTAGAATATATATAGCACATATTTTGGTTGGTTTCTTCCCTAGTCTTATTAGATATTGAAATTCCATTGTGTATTCCAAGCATATATATACATACATTTTTGTGTATTTATATAAAAATATATAATACATAATATTTTATCATATTTTCTTAATCTAAACATGTATAAAACCATGAGATGTACCTAAGGTTGGAATCTTGACATTTATTCCGGGTTGCATTGGTAAAAAGTGCAATTTTTGCCAATTTGATTTTTGAAATCTCTAAATCACCTAAACTCATGAGGGAGAGAGCAAGTGCGGTTTTCAAAGGCCATGAGCGGTTTTCCTCAATACTGTGTTAATGGTAAAACATGCCTTAGGTTCAAAATCCCATAACCACAAGTTGTTGTCACTAAAATGCATGCCATTGATTCATATCTCATTTTATGGTGTTGTAAGTTTTATTACACAAACTAGACTTGATTTGGAACTAAACCCAAGTGATTCTATACAAAACGGAGTTTAGATGAAGAGTGTTATGGCTCTTCAAAGTTTTTGCCTTTCATCTAAAATGTAAAAACAATACCGGGAATGTTTAGCCCTTAACTGGGCTGAACGTTGAGAGTCGATGTTTTAGCCGCAATAACTTTGAAGAGCCAAAACTTCTTCATCTGCAGTTTGTTTTGGATTTAATCACTTGGGTTGTGTCTCATATCAAGTCTAGATTGTGTGGCAAAGTTTCAAAGGCCCCTTAAATGAAGTATGAATAAATAGCATGCATTTTAGTGAAGGCAACTCTTGTTTTCGGGATTTCAAACATGAGGCATTGTAAGGCAATTATGGGAAATCAAAAAGATGGTTTCATGAATTTTTTTAAAACACAATTATGGTTTTAAGATGAAGGCTAAAAAATTTCTAGTTGTAAGATTTTTCATCCAAATATTATTGGTATTGGATTTGTAACGCTCTTTCTAATTTAAAAGAAAGTGAATAATTGGATGGTTTTTGAGGAGCTATATCTCCATCATTGACTGTTGGATTTTGACTTTAGGGCTTAAGTGTAGACTTTGTTGATTTGTTCAACCACATTGGCGAGTTAAGACGTCTTATTCGCATTGGTTAGAAACGGCTTCAATGCATTTGTGTAACGCTTGGAGATTCCTTCGATGATGCGCCTATGGAGACTTGACTTTGATATGCCGATGGCGCTCGTTGCTGAGTGAATATTCTTTTGCTTACGTCTATCAATCGCCTTGACCTTCTCGATGTCGGCGACAATCTTTTTGCCCCTATCTTGTCTGCCATTCGCGATGATACGTCGACGTACACACTACCATTGGCTAGCGACTCCCTACAACGAGTCCATGTACGATTGATTGTACGGGCACTGACATCGAAATCCTCTGCAACTGCTTTCAAGGAGCCATACTGTAGCTTTCCATGTTGAAAGTGTTGCAATAGAAATTCGTACACCGCTCGGCGTTGTTCCTCTGTCAAATTCTTTTGCTCAGGCATCAATACTGATGGATCCTAACAACATCAAACATGAAATTTTAAGCTTAAAGATTTGCTCGAATATCAACCACCACTATAAAACTCGCACAATCTTCACAAAGCTTGAAGTTGCTCAAGCCAAACTTTCAACAGCTAATCATTAACCCAGATGGTACACCGAACATACTCCTCTGAAATATGCAATCAAACAACTCTCAAATCAACCACCATAACAACAATACAGAAAACGTATTGCAAAGCTCTCACTTGATCAAGCTTACAAAATCAGTCACAAGTAAACCTTATAGGACCAATATAGAGTTTCGAAGTTCCTCCTGAAAGCTCATTCTATTGGCTACCGATACGCATGAGTTCCTTTTAATGAAATTGGTGTTTCTAACGAGAGAATAGAAATTTTTAAAGCCTTGAGTTTCACTGATCTGGCCCTTGAAATTGATGATGAGTCGATGACGCTTCTTGGCAGTCGTCCCCCACCGATGTTGATGACGGTGAGATTACAAGTTGATTACCGCATGATCGAAGTCGTATAAGCCTTCACAGATGTCGATGATAGTGAGACATCACTTCACCGGGGTTGATTACCAATAAGAAGCTTCATCGGTGCCTCCTCAAAAAACGACAAATAATGACAATGGTTTTGGCACCAAAATTCAAACTTGCAAAACGGTGACAAAGTTCAAAATTATAGGAAGGGAAAGACGCTTCAAGAATTTGCATATTTACACCACAAAATAATGAAAAACAATTTATTTAAGCTTAATATCGCTGATTAAACACAACTTGGACAATATCTTCGGGACGGAGGGAGTACAAACCCTCGCATGTCCTCTCTAAGTATATACTCAATGAGAAAAAGGATCACCCGAGACATGACCGCCGTGGCAAAGGACACCCGAGACATGACCGCCGTGGCCGTCGGCGGAAGGCAATGGATGAACAGAGAAGAGATTCAAGCGACGGAGATTCAATGGCGAGAGAGATGGCGCGGGTTGTAGCGGGGAAGGTACTTTCGTGTTGGGGCGGGGATTCTCGAGGGGAAGAATATGCCTATCATCAACAGGGGAGGCTGTTCCCTGTCCCCAATGCTTTTGCCCACCCGCACCAGCCCGCATCTACGTCCACATGTACTTCGGCATGAGGCGAAGCAGCCTCGAAGCCGCTTCCGCCTATTTCTGGCACTCCCCCTCCCTCGCAACCCAGCCCAGTCCCGAACAGAACAGAACAGTGCCTCTCCAGGCTATCGCCGTTTTGCATACCCCGAATGTGTTGCAGGAGCGATGCAAGAATTGCTGAGACCAGGCTTTGTCTGACCCTGACCTTGAAATTCCACTCTCGATGGTGTAGGTTTAGGGTATTGCACTGTTACTTAGTTACTTTGCGCAGGTTCTCGCTCCGCAGGGCGGTAGGAAGTGGTGTAGGACGGAGCTATGGCCGGGTTTCCTGAGGAAGGAAACGCTGTTGGTGTTAATGTTGACGTTGAAGAAGGAGGACATGTCAATGGCCACGATCGCTTGCAACGGCCGCACCTTGCGCAATGCTCGCATTCGGCATTGCCTATCTCCAACCCTACCTCGCACGACCGGGTACTCTTTGCCGTTGCCGATCTCCTCTTAGATTCTGTTTTGACCTCTAAACCCTAGCTGATTTGACACTTCACTGCTGCAGTTTGTTTGTGATTTTGCTTGCCCTCAGGTAAGCGTAGAAGCGTGCTAAGGAACGCTCGTGGTTGACGACATGTCCTCGGTATCCCGACCGTCGTTTTCCGTAGAATTTCTGCGTATTGGTATCTTCATATCAGGAGCTTGTTTGTGGAGTGTCTGATTGTGTTTCGTTTATTTCAGGAAATAGAGCTTACGGAGGAAGAACTGAGACTGGAGCTGGACCGGTATAGAAGGGGACTTGGCGAGAATATCGTTGCTTCTACTTCTGCTACGGCTAACACTACAACAGAGGACAAGGAATTGGAAGTCGTTACCAACACTCTGACTATTGAATCTGTTCCTCATGGGCGGTCTGCCAGAACAAGAGGAGCTAACGAAGTCAATGTAAGAAGTTCATCATGTATATTTTCTGTCATCATGCTTGATCAGGCCTCTCATGGTCTCACCTGTGTAGGTGGATGGAGCGGATAAACTTTCTCCTACGTTGGAATACATTTCAGCATTGGCTCATCTGACTACATTCGGCATCATAGGGGTAAGAATATGCTTCATAGGTAACTGTAACCAGAGGCTCACCTGGTTCAGTGTAGGAAATGTTTGAGAATATCGCCG
Source organism: Bryum argenteum (assembly GCA_037043015.1). NCBI lineage: Eukaryota > Viridiplantae > Streptophyta > Bryopsida > Bryales > Bryaceae > Bryum > Bryum argenteum. The sequence continues at coordinate 7,254,007 of CM073324.1, forward strand.
TTAGAACTTGATAGTGTTGGTCACGGATTGAATCCATCTTCATGTCTACTGTTGAGATTACTTGAATATTTAGATTAATTCTGGTCCAATCACTCTCTCAGGTCTGCATCAGGTATGGCTTGAGAATACTGTTTACTGACATCGCCAAGATCACGTCAAGCGGTTCCTCGTTATTTGTTGACCTTCCGCCCAATATGGTAACGTCCATCTCAGTTTTTGCACTTTCTACTTCGATGCTGAAGCTGCACAGATTTGGTAGCTAAAAGTGGATTCTTGTTATTAAGAGTGGTTTGTGATCAACAGGTTGGATGTTTCTTCATGGGTTGGGTTGGAGTTGTTCTGAAGAAAGACATTGCGGCATATTCTGAGCTTTTAGTGATTGGGTTATCCACTGGGCTTATGGGGAGTATTACAACGTATGGTTCATGGAACCAGGAGTTGATTGTCCTGGTTACGAGCGGATTATGGGTGAGGTCTATTGTGGGTTTAATCATCGGTAAGTGCTACGTTTATTCACGTGCTTTGTACAATGAGCTTCGAATTCGATCATGGGTACATCGATGAGAGATTTGTCTTATTGCTCTTTGCAGGCATGGAGTTGTCACAGATGTCGCTAACTGTAGGCATGGACTCTGCCAAGCTACTACGGTCTGGTATCATGTACATAAAGAGAGAGCGACAACGTAGAGGCTTGAGAAAGAAATGGATTTCTTCTCCCGATAACCTTCGTCGTCAGCAGATTTCGATGCTGGTCTTCATGACCGCCAGTGCTATTCTCTGGATTGCTGCTCTAGTTCTCACAGTTATTGACGTTGATTCTGCGGTACGAAGGCGTCTGTGGCTATCTTGTGTGGTCGGTCCTCCTGGTGTTTGGGCGCGCTGGCTGTTGGCCAGGCTCAATGGTCAGGGAATTGGAAGAAAGCAGTACCTGAAGTGGCTCCCGGTTGGCACTCTCTTGACCAATGTTGTTGCATCAACCTTGCAGAGTGTGCTTTCTACGGTGCTTCTTGCGGTGAGATTCATCACTTCTTTTCTCGTATGTGTACTCAGAGATTTTGTTGTTTGGATGATCTACAAGATTTGAGTCGGTTTTTCGTGTGAGCGGTATCCATGCGTGCTTGAAGAACGCTATCTCTAAGTGGATGTTCATTCTGTTTGGTGCAGTCCCCAGAGGATGCGTCATTACTGATCGGGGGTCTACAGACTGGGCTACTTGGATGCATGAGCACTGTGTCCACTTTTGTTACTGAGATCTACTCTCTACACCAGAGTCCCAAGAGTTGGCGAGCCTATGCGTACTTTTGCATATCGTTCTTTTGCACGTATTCTATGGGGGCATTGACGTACACTCTCCCAGTTTTGGTAGGTAAACTTTCATTGTGATAATCGTCACAACCCAGTGTTTTTTTCTGGACAACTGCTTCCTACAATCCAGTTTGCACGTTTGACCTGAGTATACAGCATCCTTATGCGCAGAATCTGATATACACTTAGTCAATTTCTGAATTGCAAGCTAATCGAGCTGTTTTCAGATATCACTCATAGGACTACATTGTAGTGTGGTCACATTTGTGTGATATGGGAATATGAGGAGTACACACGCCTCTAGTTGTTGGCTTCGGTGCAGACCTCATATTCTTGGTCATGGCATCTGTGATCAAAGCTCGGCCTCTGTACAATATTTGTAATATTATGTTCTTCAAATGTCGAGAACGAAAGGAATTCCTTTCATGCACAAGATAGCTCGTTTGGGCCCAAGTTTTTGCATCACCTGTCTGTATACTGGAAGAAACCGGTCAGCTAGTGTGTGCTGGCTGACATCTGTATGTGTACAACTTATTAGTTCTTACTTGATGGCTACAATCTACATTGTCTTCTTCCTGGTTTGGTTGCTAGACCTGCTGGTTAGGTAGTTTGTATTGCCACACATCTCTGGTTGCTGATTCAATGATCCCCGCTTTAGGTCCCCCATCTCAGACTTGTGTGAAGCTAACCTAAAATCGAAGCGTGCAAGAAGAGCGCTAGGAACAAGAGGTTCGAGTTCACACGACGAGAGGAACATGTTATTGTGTGTTTTGTGCCCTGATTTAAAATTCCGACCGAACTTGCATTCATTGTACAGAATTGCACAACGAAGTTCCGAATTGCTCTGAAACGGTTGCAACGGACTTATATAAGCGTAGTTTGAAGCGCGGGTCGCCCTCAGACAAGCCGAAACTGAACACAACCTACAGGAACCCGGGTGAAACCAGTTGTCGGTCGGGCAAGCGGTTCTCCTTTAGGACTCGAGCGGATGTGCCTTGTACCGGCTTCCTCCCTCTTTACTCTGCGCTTCTTTCTTCACTCGCCAAAGCCGCTTTCGTGGCATTTTGCAGTTCACAACGGGACGTGTGTTTCTTTCCTCACTCGCCAGGGCCGCTTTCTCGAAATGGATGTCTTGGAGGCGTGCGCATTTGTTGTAGATGAGAAGAGTTCAAGGAACTTTGAGCCACTGATTGCTTTCGTATCGTGAGGAAGTGGGAATCTGATAATTGGTTACGGGAAAGAGATTGTTGTGAGTGAAAAGTGCTTTTTATTGGACACCTGAGGCTGGTGATCAATCTAAGTGTTGGGCGCTTGAGTGTAAACTTTCCAGAAGTTGTGTAGTTCGCAAAGGGGAAGGAAGCAATGCCGCAGCTGGAGGGTCAACCAGGTAGCAGGGGAATGAACCCTCCAGGAGGTATTTCAACTATCAATTTGTATAATTGGTCGGAGCCTACGCAATCTGCACCACAATCTCGACGTAACAATACCAATCAATCGAATGATGAAGAACAACGCGCGACTGACAACAACCCATCCCGTCCCTCCGCGGGCTTGTCTCCCTGGCCTGACAACAACAACCGCGGCATCACTCGCATGCATCAGGTCCATAGCAGCTTTTGAAATTTGTTGATACTTGTCGGTGAGCAGATGCATTTCTCCTTGTAGATCATTATTGTGTGATGCTCTGCATTGGTTTACACAAATTGTTGTATTGTAGTATGCTCTTACTTGTGTTATACGGCATGTCGATGTCTGTTACTGTACTTAATAACTAGTGTCCTGATCGGCAATGAATCCTTGGTATGAAAGTTTTGTTATTCTGGATCAGGCACCCGGTGGTACTAGCACGATTACCTTCGGTGTACCATCCTCACCTGCAGAGAACGACGCCTCTGTAAAAAGGTTAACCACTCTCTTTTAATCTGAAAACCTTGTCTTTTGAGAAGTAAATGATATAATTGATTTTATTACATTCTTTTTCATGCTTGGTTGAACTCAGTTCTTTAGGCGTCTGTCGCTTGAATGCCCAGTTGCTTTTTCTTGCTCTAAATTCTCAGGCGGCCTGGTTATGATGAGAAGAGGAAAGAGCTGTATGGTAGTGGCATCTTCAACGAGACGAGTGGTTCATCTGATGGTGATGCTGGCTACGGAGGTTTCGCAGATAAGGTTCCTGCTGCAGGAGACAACCAGGTGTTTTCTATCCTCTGGTTTCGGTGGCATTGTTTGAAATTAATTTCTTGGATTCATTCATCTGGACGTTCACTTTGTGGAAAGTATTAAAGTTGAGGGTTAGTAATATGGATTGACAGCAATCAAGAGGCCGAATTCAATCAGATGCTAAACACAAGGAACTGTTTGGAAGCACGCCTGATGAGTTTCAGGTTCTTAATTAATGTTTCCATAAGCAAATAGTGATTCATTGATTTGCCTCTTTTGAGACTGTTTTCTTATATCGATTCGCTAACGTGACTGGTTATCAGGAAACGAGATACCGACCAGCTTCAAATGCAAAAGCTAAAGAACTCAACGGAAGCAACATATTCGGTTACACAAATTATGATAGCCGTCCGCCATCAGGGCGATCTGTCCAGGAGCCTGAAGATCCAGGATATTTCCAACAACAACAGCACTTCAGCAACAATAACAATGTCAGAACCTCCCTGTACCTCGGATTCCCCTCGCGAATGCCACTTACTTTTGAGGTCAATCTTAAAGAAATACTCACTTTGATATTTCCCAATCCAGGGTTTACATGGTGCAATCGATGAGCCGGAATATGGACACACGAACCACTCTGAAGGGACAAAGCAGAGGGAGCTCAGTGCGGGGCTGAGTATGGGCAATGAGAATTCAGGTGATAATGCAGGTAGACTCACCTTCTCGAATGCAAAAGCAAGAGAACTGGCAGGTGACAACATCTTTGGTCGATCCCCTTCTGATCCAGGCAAAGTAGCTCCTCACAATCGGGAGGTAAACAATGAAAATCTACATTGGAAGAGCTTCTTCTTTTCTGTGTTTTGCAATGGCTTGAATTCTTCGATATAAAATTAGCATGCTGAGGCAATTTGTAAGTGAAAAGACCCATAACCATTCTGACAGCCTAAAAGTGCTCAATATTGATTTCCTGTGCTCCATTGGGTTGTCTCAGCCTGCAGGGAAACGGAGCCAGCTGATGCGCAACAACGAAGATCTGTCGGAACATCCAGATCCCTACGGTCAGAAGAAGCACGAAATGAAGAGTGCAGAATTGTCAGGTAATAACATTTTCCATGGAAAGAGCAACAACCATGGTGATGACCTGCCGCAGTATCAGCAACGCAGCTCGGCGAAGGTAAGAGAGATGTCTGGGAGTGACATTTTCTCTAACGATCAGCCCAAAGCACGCAACACCGTCGGTGGAATCCGAAAACCACCAGGTGGTGGAAGCACCATCATGCTTGCTTAGGACTTCGTTCACATAGGCAATTGCCACCGACACCGTCACAGGAGTTAAGTGTCGAACTCTTTGACGGAGATGTGTGGTTTTTCTTTCGCTATGATTAAGTAGTCTAGGGAATTTTGACTGAGCATCTATGGCAATCAGCTTAAACATCAAGTTATTACTAGTACATCCTCTCTTGCCAGCACTGTTTAATATCCCAATCAAACCGGCATCAGATGAAACTCGTCTGTCTGGAATCCCAATTAAACCGGCATCAGATGAAACTCGTCTGTCTAATAAGTATATCGATGTGTTCTTTTTTTGACTCGAAAGCTCAATTACTTCTGGATGTTTCTGCCCGTGCTACAGAATAGCATGATTGAAGTACATGAAACAGAATGACATTGTGCATAAACATGCACCTCAATGAGCACACATGGATGTATATATCCATGGGTTATATTTGAAAGTAATTTACTCATGCTTGTAGTAAAATCTATGGAATTCTTTTTGGTAGGAACTTGCTACAAAGTTGGTGATCTGATGCTTGTGTAGGATAAAAGTATCCTTTGTTCAAAGTTGGTAAAAGTCCTAAAAGAGTGTATTTCCATGTATTTCTATTTATCAACCCTTGAATGTCTCAAGAATTTTGTAGGTCTCAGGAAATTAGTATCCTTTGTTCAAAGTTGGTAAAAGTCTTAAAAGAGTGTATTCCCATGTATTTCTATTTATCAACCCTTGAACGTCTTAAGAATTTTGTAGGTCTCAAGAAATCAGTATCCTTTGTTCAAAGTTGGTAAAAGTCTTAAAAGAATGTATTTTCATGTATTTCTATTTATCAACCCTTGAACGTCTCAAAAAATTTGTAGGTCTCAAGAAATTTTGTAGGTTGAAACAAGGTTAAAAATTTGAAACATTTGGAATCGCAAGAGAGAAGATACAGTTAGAAAGAAATAGATAGTCCGGGGAGTTGGAGTTTTATCAATCACTGTCAATGTAACTGTGAAATCTAAGAATGTGTAACATTTGAGAATTGAAATCTACTAGTTGTTCAGACTCCACCGCACTTCGCACGCCCTTTCTAAAAGGGTTCGACAATGGTAGGTGCAGGTTTGGGTCGCACGCCCTTTCTAAAAGAGTTCGACAATGGTAGATGCAGGTTTGGGTAGCTAGTGTGAACATCAAAGAGGCTGTTAAAAAGATAAAATTGCAGAGGTGTGCAGGGACCCTTGGAACATTAAATCATCCGTAGCACATTAAATCATCATAGATGTTGCCTACACCTTCCACTGCCTACCCGCACAACGGCCATTTCCCATCCCTTCTCTGTTCACTTAGAACCCAAGTTTGCTCATTCATGACCTAAAATTGCTAATTCACACAAGTGCACAGTTGTAGAGTGCCAATTGTTGCTTAATATGCCCGGCTATGGGTGTTTCAAACTCAACTGATATGCAGAGGCAAACGCTGTGACAGTCAATGGAAACCACACCCATTTCCGTGCTCTACATAAAAACAATAATAGTTTCACTACTTTGAGCAAGCTGGTTTCATTGCAGTACTACTTGCTTGTACTACGGCATCAAGAAAGCTCATCACATATTCTATATGCACAAGACAGGTCTGGAACAGCACTCCTGAATGAGCAAAACCTGCATGATTTGAGCAGAAGCAGCAGCCCAAGTGGACCTTGGAAATGGCCTCATGTTTCGAGGAACTAAAAAAATAAATATCCAATATACAGCAATCTTGGAGCCGAGACTAAACCTGAAGCCTCCAAGTGTGGGTCATCATCCACTGCTCCCAACAACCATCCGCCTTCCACTTGCCTTCCCCTCCAGCGACATGTTTTCCAAGCCCACCTACTGACTGACTCTACTCTACTCTGAACCTTTTGGACAAATTACATTCGTCTCCACCTGGACTCCGACATTCAACAAATTTGCTTTCTTGGATGTCAACCCTGAAATAGCTGTAATCACCATGCCTGAGATCAACACGGAAAATGGACTACTGGGCACCGAAAACCTCTACTTCTCCCCTTTGCTACAAATGGAACCTCTACTCTCTACAGAACCAAAGTCAGCGCTCCAAAAGAGAGCCACCACTGCCAGAGCTAAAAAAACACCATAGATACATATATAGGGTGACGAGAAGGTGACAACCTCTCAATCTGTAACTTCAATAGTGACCCGCCATGTGTCTGTCAGGGTTGGACCGCCCTCCCATGCCACCATGACGTTGCTCTCGAAAATGACGAAGCAAAGCTGACGCCTGCATCACCATTATGCCCAACAGTAAGCCAGTGCAATCACTAACAATTTGAACTCACTTGAAACAACAGGCCTAAAATGTAGTGAGACAACATATTAATTGCACAACACCACAAGTATCAAAGACGAGCCCGTACAAATTAGTGTACCGCATAGGGAACATGTAAACGCCACCATTTCAGATTCCATCCTTGCTATATGAATGTTGTGGACTCAACTCTGAACAAAGTGAGGCAGAAGGGTAGAATTTCTTGTTGTGTGCAATCTAAGGCGGTCCTCAGAAGGGTATGATATGTGGTGAATCGATGGCTTACCTTTTCCTTGGCACGCGGAGTGCCGGATTGGGACAAAGCAACCAATGGTGGAATGGCGCCCTCCTGCAACACCAAGGCGCGGTGCCTGTGGCTGTTGGTGCAGAGCTGAAGCAGAGCTGCAGCAGCATTCTCCTTGCCTCGCTGCGAGCCCGCTTCCACCACTTCCACGAGAGCAGGAATGCCCTGGTCTTCCCCAATAGCCTGCCTGCCCTCGGGAATGGTCGCCAGGTTGGCCAATACCGCCACAGCCTTGTCTACCATTCCCGCTGCTGGGTCCGCCATGAGCTCCACCAACGGTCTGATGGCACCAGCACGAACAATCCTCCCTTTATTCTCGTGGTAAATCGACAGGTTGAAGAGCGCCGTAGCAGCGTCTTTCTTCCCCCGCGGACTCCCATTGATGAGAAGCTCCACCAGAGGAGGAATGGCGCCCGAAGCCCCGATCGTGACCTTGTTGTCGTCCATCACCGAAAGACTGAACAAAGTAGCCGCCGCATTCTCCATGGCCTCCGCATTTCCCACCCGCAGCACGTTCACCAGTGGGCCGATCGCCCCAGCGCGCGCAATCTCCGCCTTGTTGTTGTCGTTGATCGACAGGTTCAACAACGCAGTCACTGCGTTCTCCTGCGTCTTGCCATCCTCCGAGCTCAAGAGCGCCACCAGCGGCTCTATTGCCCCGGAGTTTGCTATCGTCACACGATTCTCCATGTTGTGCTTCGCCAGCATGCGCAGCTCGCAAGCTGCAGTCCGTTGCGTATCGATGTCCGCTGATTGCAAGTCTTGCACCCACCTGTCGACTTCCGACTGCGCGCTGCTGTCTGCTCCGGATGTGTCTGGGACGATACGAGGCAGGCTCACGTCCCGGTCTACACCTCGCCGCCCGAATGTCGACCTCTCTGGTTGCCGTGCTGGTGACCCAGGCTCTTCGTTGAAGAGTCCGCTCCCATTCCCGCTGAACAACTGACTTCCATTCCCTGACAGGTTCATTGCTCGGATCACGTGCCCGGAGATGTCTGGAGTGTCGGGATACCTCTCGTGTGCCACCTGAAACGGATCCACTGCCGTTCCAGGTAGCACTATCACTGGTGCTTCTTCTCCAATACTCGAGGCCACACTCCCATTTGAACCCGACCGCGAATGAGCATGGCCGTGGTGAGAATGTTCCACTCCATGACCACTTGAAGATCTGCTCAACGCCTCGAGCTCCCCGGAACCGCTGCGACCACTATGTGAAGGCCCACCTTCGTCCAAGCTCACATTTCGCACCCTGTCGATCACTGCTTCCCCAGGACCACGAAGGTGAAGACGTGAGCCTTTTCTGGCTCTCCCTGCTCCGCGCAAAACCGTCGCCCTCCCTGCACGTCCAAACATACTGCCGCCGGTCGGACTCGGCAACTCCGAGTCGGAGTCAGACCTCGGAGTTGGAGACAGGGGCTGCAAGCTCGCCGTGTAAGGTTTCAACTTCACGGGGCCCGGAATAGGCACATCATGAGTCTCACACCAGTTGGCGATGAGAGCTTTCACAGTGTAGTTAGGAATCAGGCTTCTGTGAGAGAGATACTGGTTGGTCTTCGGGCACAGCAAATGTCCCTCCCCGATCCAGTGTTGGATGTACACCCTTTCGAACGTCTGGCCTGAGGCAACGATCACCGGGTCTGACATAAGCTCTCCCGAGAGAGGACACCGGAAATCGGCGGGGATTTCCGGCCCTTCTGCTGCTGGTGCTGGTCGTGGTCCTGGTCCTTCCAGAAGCTCACCCATCTGATGCACCAACTGCAAAGCTCGACCAATCAACTCCTCTTCCTTTTTGTCTCCCTCGCTACGTGCTACGTCCCTCTGTTTCTCTAATGCTTCGATTTCTTGTGCGACACTTTCCTTTGATCGAAGCTCCAGCTTCTCGGCTACCTTCTCCAATCCTCCTGTCCCGGATCTCGACCCTTCCCTCTGCTCCCTCAAAAGCGCTTCAATGTTCTCCCCCAGACGCTCCTCGCAAGGGTCCGCCACATACTTCGATCTTCTTAGCTCACGAGTCACGAGCTCCACCTGCAGCATCATGTTCTCACGTGTAAAAAAATAAGCAGAGCTTTTGATTCAAGCGGTTAGCAGTGGTTCGAATGATTTAAATATTCCAGAATATCTTTGAATTCTAGGCCGGTGGCAATTTCAACTGTAGCGTAGAACACGGGTTCAAAGCTTCTGTCTACATAAGGTTGAACAAATTGACAAACCGACATTTCCTTCTACTTGCCTATGACATTCTGAGCTTCCCTGTTTACGATCACCTCGCAATTGCCAAGTGCAGTCAGTACCTGGGAGCGGATGTGATCCGAAACTCGCGGGGACATCAAAGACAAGCTGTTCAGAGATCGATCGATTTCCAAACTCACGTCCTCGAACTTACTCAAGAATTTCTGGGTGCGAAGATTCTGCACATCCAATCACATGCTCAATGAGCTCAAATGCCGGAAACAGGCTCATTACTTCATGTCGATGAACGAACCTGGCTTCAAAGTCAATAAGGTCTATACATCAAGTGCAAAAGTAGATGCTACCACAAAATTCTTGGTATACCAACAGAACAATAGGGGAACACAAATCAGAAGGGGAGATGGATACATTTCTAACAGCTACACTACCGAGGACTTGAAACAAATAAGCTTTCCTCTATATCAGGATCAGCTTTGACCAGTCAACCAGAAATACCGACGGAAAGTCGGAACCCTCCCTCACAAGTATGCTTCCGTAACCACTCTTTCGAAACCCCAAGAACACAAAATGTTCATTTGCACACCTCGCAAAACGCGTCCTCTCTTGTAGGGCTGCATAAATCAGCCCTCCCAAACTAAAACAGAACTGTATTCTAACTACTTGAACAGTACATAAAGCTCCCAAACCATGTCACTCTATAATTCGCCTCATAACTCTGGAATTTATATGCCCCGAAGAAAGCTCCCATATACCGACAATTCGTGAAACCCGAAATCTGATGCAATAAACTAAATCTATGGAGGTACTGGAATAAGGAAATTCTGCACTAATGCGGTTCAATGGCATTCACTAAGTAACTAAGTAACTAACCCGCCATGCTCTGAAATTGGCTCATCTGATCCGTCTTGTTCGATTGTCGGTAACGAGATTCGTGGCTGCCGGGACTCCGATCCCAAGCTAGGAAAAGACCCAAGGGCCATTCTCAAATGCATGTATGCGGAACCCTAACACTAACTCACCATGTAGATACGACTGGCGTTCGGGCCGAAGCGGTCGAGAAGCTGCTCAGCTTTGAGGACGGCGCTCTCGACGCTCTCGAACCCCAGCGCGCGGGAGTCCCGGACCTCGTCCAGGAGCGGCTGAAGGCGCTTCAAGCGCTCCGAGAGCGTGGCGCAGTTGGCGCGCTGGAACTTTGCTGGTGGGTGCTGCTGCTGCTCCGCCTCGTTATTGGGCACATCACCACCACCACCACCACAGGCAGCAGTGTCCTCAGTGGGACTAGAACTGGAGTTTTGTTCGATCCCCATACGAGACGTGCCCCCCGAGCTCTCCATGAAGCGAGCCCACTTTTGATCTTGAGCACGCAAGCTCTTTTGTTCTCTTACATCACAGAAGAACGGAGAGATTGCAGCGATCGCGACGACCACCACCTACTCCAGCTTCTTCTTCTACTCCTGCTCGCGACCCCGCCCGCCCTCGACTGCGAAGGCAAGCACTGATCGTATTGTTTGACAGGGGAAGGTGCCGACGATAAAGATGGGTCTATGACGGAAAGACACGGTCCTTGACGAGAAACTGCCTCCTCGACGAAAAGGAGACAATATGGTACGCGTAACTGCTGGAAAGATGGCCAGCACCGACGTTTTCTTTTACTTCCAGCTCCTTAAACTCAGGGTGGTGGTAACTATTAATTCAGCTGCCTTCTGTGGAGGTTGTTATTCTTTCTTTCCTGTCGTTGTTGTCGTCGATCTAGCTAGTCCCCCCTACCCCCTTTGAAAATTACTTCATTTATGGCATTAAAGAATGATAAAAGAAGGCGAGGTAATATCTTTGTTGAAAGTGCCCTTCTAGAATTGCACCAATTAAGAATTTAATTAGATGTATTTCATTTGTGATTGATCAACAATTCACTTCCAACGTAATGTATCTATAGGTCAAAACATTGGATTTTGAACAATGGCATTCCCCCATTGACAGTATTGGTGACACATTATATCAATTATATAGTTTAAAACACAGGAATAAAATTTTGATCGAAAGCCTCGAGCAAAGCTTGGCAAGGTTAGAATGAGGTGTGAATTTTCAACTTTGATGATGGCCTTCTCTTGGATGTAGACTTGAAATGCTTCGTTACAGTAACTTTTGGTGTAGAAAAAAATTCAAGGTGATTGATAGAATGGAGTTAATATATGTAGAGTATATTATTTGGAATATGAACAATTGGACTATCAAGTAAAGAAAGTTCAAAATCTAAAAGTTCAAATGTCTTTTTACAAATGTTCGTTACGCCAATCATTTGAAATTGGCCCGACAACAACAGCATGACCGTTTGATGTTTTTCACAAATGTTCTTTATATCAATCATTTGAATTGGCTCGACAACAACATGACTGTTTGATGTTCTTTATTTGGAGGTTTCATAGTTATTTAAGAAATTTTGAATTCGAAAGTTGAACCTATGACATTCATCAACTCTCGACAACATCTCTTTAAAAATTTAAGGGACTTATATATAGTTATAAGATAAGGGACAACCTATAGCTAAGAGTTTTCAAGATTTTAGCTACCAAGACTACATCTAGATTATTAATAATAAAGAAGTCCTAACCCGTGTTCTCCGGACACAAACATCGAAAAGGTCGGAATTGAAATTTTAAAAAACATGTAAAAATGCCAGACCTAGGTATAAAAAATAATTATACTCTATTGAGAATCCTCCAGCTATGCATTTTTGTTAATACCTACGTCTGGATATTTTACATGATTTTTTAAATTTCGTTCCAACCTTTTTGATGTCCGTGTCCGGAGGACATAGGTTAGGACTTGTATATACCCATGTCCTCCAAACACCAATAAAAATAGTAAATAATTAATTTGTGACTAAGGCCCCCCTCGGTTCCTCGGTTGATGGTCCTCCTACTTTTTAAGATTTATAGCATGTCGTCTGTTCCCTTTTTCTCGGTTACCCATGCTTTGGCTCGTTCTTGGTTCCCATCCTTTCTTCTGAATTCCCCCTCATACAACTTTTTTTTTTTGGTTTTTGTCATTCGTTCCCGGTTCCCATCATTTCTTTGTAGTTACCATCATTTGTACTTGGTTCTCATAATTTGTTCGTGGTTTCCATTCTCCATTCGTGATTCTTATACTTTAATCCCGGTTCCTAGTTCCCCTCCTATGTTCCCTACATCTTCCTTTCACTCCTTGTTTGCTCCCATTTCATGTTCCATATTCCTTGTCCCTTTGACTCCTTGTATTATTATTATTGGGATTTAATAAACTCTTAATAACAACCAAATACCACTTATGGAAACTCTTCAAAATCTTTGAAACTCTTCATGTCGTGTATACGTGTATCAAATTATGATGGCCATGACCATGACCATGCATGTATTTGATTAATTTGTGAGTAAGATCCCCCTCATCCCGATCGGTGAGCTATTTATTTGGTGCTCTTCAAAAACTACCGCCTATCCCCACTTTTCTTATTAATGGCCCCCCTACTTATACAATTTATTGCATATCCTCTCCTCCCTTTGTCTCTGTTCATTGTGTTCTTTAGGATATATAGCATATCCTTCATTCCATGGATTCGATGTTCCCACTTCTCTGTCCTATGTTTTGGTTTCTCATTTTCCTTTCTTTATTAATGGTTCCCTATCTCTATACTCTCGGTCCCAATTCCCATCTTTTGTTCTTGGTTTCCGGTTCTCTGTCCCCCAACTTCCCTTCTTGATTTCCATCATTCATTCCCAGTTTCCTTCATTTGTTCCTAGTTCCTATCATTCATTCACGGTTCTTATTATTTGTTCTTGATTCCCATCCTCCTATCCCAAATCCTAATTCTTGTCCCATGTTCCCTTGATCTTCTCTTCACTCCTTAGTTTGCTCCCAATTTACATGTTCCACACTCCTTGTCCCTTCGACTCCTTGTTAAATTATTTGGATCTAATAAACCCTTATTAACAATTAAATACCTCTATCTTTTAAGTCTTCTAAGCATATAATCGGACAAAACCTCCATCTCCCTCTCCACGTCGATACGGGAAAGTGATTATTGAATATTAGGAATTGTGTTTTGTTGGCATTTTAGGTTAGAGAAAAGCTTGCAAAGGAGGTTGATCGAATCCGACTCCTTTCTTTATTGTTCCGCAATATTGAACAAAACCTTTTATGTCAAAAAGACTTAAGGCCCACTTTATACACAAGGTGGGGCCGGCCGGAGAGCGGGCCGGATTGAAGGGCTAGGGTTTGGGCCCAAGGTGGGAAGTTCGGGACCGGGTAAACCTTGTCCCAATTGCATCACTTGGGCCCAAACATTTTGGCACCAAAACAGTGCCACGTAGGATGCCACATAGGATAAGTTGAAGTTTTGGTCGGGCCCTAGTATAAAGTCCTTGGGCCCAATTTGAAAGAATCGAGCCATCCTATTGGTTGAAATTTAAAGAATTCGGGCCGGCCCTCAATCCGGCCCCAAGTATAAAGTGGCCCTTAATATTAATATTAATATTGTTAAGATTAGCGACCTAGGAAGCTTCTAAAATCATAGCACAATCCCAGTTCACTAGAAGTTAAGTAACAGTCTCAAGGTAGAGCTGTAGCTACCACTCGTATTGCAAGAGAGCTACTACTAGTAGTACATGTGAGCTAGCTAAGTGAGCTAGCAAGGCTCTCTTCCTCTTTTCGTAGATTCTTTTTGCATTCGCTTTTCTTCCTACTCAACAATTATATTCTCACTTGGTCAAGTCAAGGTGGCTTATAAGTCTTAGTTGTTGAAAAGACAAACGAAGTTTGTTGTGGGTAGGATTGAGAAGAGTCTTTTTCCTAATCCACTCCCAATGGAACGTGTAAGTTTTTTGCTCAAATTAACAAGAGTGATTGTCTGTAGGATAGCAAAACACTTTTTATTCCACTCTTTGTCTTCATTCTTTGTGTCAAATAGCCCTAAAATTATTGGGTTTTGTAAGTTTGTACTCAGATATCCCGAGAAACACAATATAATATGAAGTAGGGATTATTTATCTTTTAGCACAATTAAAGTATCAAGGCTTATTGTTCTTATGACACGTTTGATAGAGCCAATAAATGTACACCACTTGGTCAATGTGTGACGAATAGGGTTTCGTTTCACACTCTTAAATCTATTTACAACTTATTTATATTGATACCAGACCGCACTTCACAATTAATGTCATAGACACTCAATATATATAGTAATGTTATGTGGTTCCTAGCCCGGAGGAATTACTAGTGCTACACCATCCTCGTTATGTCCCATAGGCATGTCATCAAGGGTAGGTTGAAAGGGGGCTTGAACATTCTATTTATGCCAACCCTAAAGCGGCTTATCGTTCTCATTCATTTTTAATTGTGGTTTCTAGATTCATAATTCAAAAGAAAGTAGAAAAGTATGGACGATATCGACAGACCTCATCTAATCAAATTCACACATTGAAGTCTAAAATCAAACAAACAAAAGCCTCAATTTTCGAATACTAACCCCTACAGCAAACAAATTCGCAATAGGGTCGATCTCCCTATAAACAGAAAAACACCATTTTAAAGCAAAACATGGAACTTTGATTGAATATATCTCAAAATCAACACCAATTTTAAGCAAAACATGGAACTTTGATTGAATATATCTCAAAATCTGTGCCGTAATATTTGATGGGTAGACCAAGTAGATGGCTCCCAAGAAGATTGTACACTTGCATTACACAACGATTTCAGAAACGCCTCTTTGGTAGTCATTGCAGAGCAATCTGCTTTACATGCTAAACATCACAAGGGAAGAATATAATACAAGGAAAGGGTGCTGTCGGTATAAGTCATGTGAGATTGGAGCAACAAGTTTCATAATAAATTGCAAATATGCTAAGAAACTGCAAATATGCTAAGAAACTGGCAACTTTGAAAATGAAATCACACTGGAAGGGTGTTGCAAGTAACTCGCAAACCGACTGAGCTGGAGCTGGAGCTGGAGCTTGAACTTTTGGATACCACAAAACAAGTATATACTGAGAGCTTCAAGTTTCCGATGAGAATTTTTTAACTGTGAATCTCAAAAAGCAAAGGATGGTGGATTTGCCAACACCGTATCTCACTTGAATCACTTTCCGTATCTCATCGATCTGTACGAAGAGATTCTGCCATCTAAATCATGTCATGCATGCTTGCCAAAAGCTTGCTTGCATGAATGTTCATCCACATTCTCTGTGCTGTAAATTTTTACATGGGGTTTTTACTGTCATGAACTGGCCTTTGTATTTGTATTTCAGTATACCCCATGAGAAATATCAAACTTCTCGGAAACTTCTCTCCAGGTTTCATGTATACATTGGGGTAAAAAATTGATGTAGATATGTACCAAACTTGCCTAGAGCAAGAGTTTGAAGAGGCTCACATGATAACAAGTTTTTGAAGAGGCTCAAACAAGGGAGAAAAGCTTGTTATCCAGATTACATACTATATACTATGGTTAAGATCCTCGATATACGTCACATTGTAACCTTGTATTGAAAGGCATAGAATTGAATGGAAAAATGGCAGTTCTACTTTTTCGTAAAATTTGGTGTCTCTTGAAAAGAGATTTCTGCACCAGATAATACAAAACATTGCAATCCTGGACCCACAAATTTCATACGATTCTTGAGAAAGTTGAAGTAGTCGGGAAGCGGTGATTCTATGAATGTGAAAGATGTTCGGTTTCTGGCGACAGTGTCTAATCGAACTTCTTGTTTTCCGCACGAAGATGACTGCACGTATTCTGATTCTATTCTTCGGCGTCAAAGAGGCCTATCAAGCGCATTTTATGATTGAATGAAGTGCACAGAAAAGAGGCAGGCAAGGAACGCTGGATAGAACAGTCATAGAAAAGTGTAGGATAATTTTCAGCGTATATTACATACCCTTCGCCTCAACGGAGAGGAACGACCGTGCTCAATGAGCAATCACGTCATCGAGAAGGTGACAGCAACGTCTTGATTCACAATAGGCTACAGCAATTATGGCATCATAATGGTAAGGCATTACCCAAAACTGAAGTTCATCAGGTCGTGACCCGTCTCCTCAACCTGTGTGCAATTGTCTCCGTGGGCCTGTTTACTACTACCTCAGTGTCAGAGTCTACAAGGGCAACACTCTTTTCATTCACAACAGGCTCTGGGTCAGCTGCTGCTGCTACAGAAGGAGCTTTTCCATAGAAGGCTGCCTTTCCAGAAAGTTGGTTCTTCGGAGGTCTGCCTCGACGTTTCGGTTGCGGCTGTGGGTGCTCACTTGCTACCTCTTCTTTTCTATCAATTGTTGGCTTCGCACTTTCTTTAACGAATTTTCCTCCAGTTCGAGAACGCAATCCAGCATCCACACTACGTCGTGAACGGAATCCAGCGTCCAGGAGTGTGGACTGGACTTCCGGCACCTTCTCTTGTTTAAGAATCGGAGCACTCGTTGCATCGCCTGCTGGATGGCTTTGCTCCTCCTCGGATGCCTCATCTTCTGCTGCTGCTGGTGCAGAAGTCGGTGTCTTCAACTCAGCTGCTTCAATCGATTTCACCTCCTCTTCACATTCTTTTTTCTCCGCTGAATTTTCCCCGCGACGTGTGAGGACGAGATAATGTGCTACGGACTCGTAGCCGAGGCTCTTGATCTGCACAAGACTCATCACATGTGAGACGCAGAATAACAGGGAAAGATAGTGACCTCTGAAAAAGTTCGGCAGCTGCTCATGGAAGGAAAGACTTCATCTGATGCTGCCGCGTATAAAACGTCTCATCAACCTCTCCTATAAATTGATATCATATCCTCCCTTGTTTAAAGAACTGCTTACCTCTCTCCAACTGAAAAACTACTTGCCCCTCTCCAACTACTTACCCCTCCAGAATATCAATATTCTAGTTCCTTCTTCTAGCGTATGTTTTGCAGAGGGCGAAAGGATACCATACAGCTAGGTCCAAAAATCTACCAGTGTTGTAAGATTATAGTGGCAGCTCGAAGCTGCTCGCGGACTTTCTCATTGGGCAGACGAGAGGGAAAAAGGAAGGACGGACTTTACTGTAAAGGGAAGACTATAGTGGCATGCAGACTTGTAGCTGCAAGTGGACTTTATCGTTAACCATAGGAGAGAGAAAGGCAAGAAACGAACTTTTCTGTAAAGGGACCCAGTCGGCGTCCAGCCACGTTTGAGACGACAGAAACTACAATTGCAAATGCCTCGGCACACTGGACATTCCCAGTTCTCGTTCGCTTTGGCCTCGATCACGTTCTCCCCATACCTGCACGTCATTCCATCAAGCATAAGAGACTCTAATCACAGTCTTGGAAGGAATAAACGATAACACAGAAGAACATGGACGAGACCTCATGTAGAGACAGTCGCCGCAGAATTGTCCATGAAGCGACTGGCAGTTGCTGCATGAAGTACGATGTCCCATCGTCTTTTGCCTGCCAAAATACAACAAACGTCAAGAGGATTGCAACGAGAGAGATGCATAATGCAGGAATAGTGGGAGTAAAGCGAGGTACTGACCGGCATTGGTGGCAAGTTTTCCCAAGCACTGTATCGTACATGCGAACGCCCTTAGAATCGTATCCATCAACAAAGAGACGCCACTCGCTCTTCGCAGACCCCAACAGCTTCTCATCTTCCTCAGTGTAAATCTCCGGCTGAAAACCTCCTGTGCCTGCTTGCGATGCTTTCCGGCCTGCTGACTTCTCCTTCCCTCCACTCTTCTTTTCCACTTCGGAATACGAAACCACGGGACTCCCTGACAATCTGAAAAGCACGAGTCTCAAAGCTTGCACGAAGACACAGCGCTAAGGGTACTAAACGAGTCGCAACGATCACTAAGACAAGCGTCCAAAGCGACAGACACCTATGGACGAACCACCGAGTGTTATAGATGAGACTGCAGCATTGCGAAAGATTGAACAAGTCGCAACGATGACAAGAAAAGCGACAAATGCGGAAGATACCTATGAAAGATTCATCGGGGGGAAACAAACGATGAATGCAGCAGCATTGCGAAAGATCACAGACAAAAGAAGGTTGAGACATGCGAACAAAGGCAAGGACGAAAGACAGTTCTGCTGTTCGGAGCCATACCGAGATGAGCGGCGAGCGGGGCCAGCGGGAGTAATAGAGCGCGGGGAAGGAGACGAGAAGGTGCGAGGCGGAGGACGAACAGTCTCAGACAAAGATTTTGAGAGGCTCAGTAATCCGAGTTCCTCCATGCGCTTCTGATTCTCCTTAAGCCGCTCATTCCGAAGCTTCTCGTACTCCACCTCCCCAACATCGACATCGTCACCACACTCCTCCCGCTCTCTCTTCACCGCCATCGCTTCAAACACTAAGCCTCCAACCCGAACCCACACTTCGAAAACTCAAGCCCCGCCATGCTAAGATACCACTCCAATTTCAAATCCAAGGTATGCAAAAGACGGCGGAATTCAAAGCTAATGCTGCTGAGCTGGGCATTGTATTAAAAACAATTTCTGACATCCCTGTCAGAGTCTCTTCATGTCAGGGGTCTTAATCCCTCCTCTATCTTCGGATCTCGAATCCTGCCCATCACTGGATGATCAAGGGACTTGGGACCCGGAATATTTCTCCACTAACGGCTACATCGTCGTCGAAATCTGTTCGTTCGTGTGTGAATCCAACTGAATCGTTACGGGACGATCATGATGTGATGACTGCTTGATCTTTAACTTATGATACCGCCCCCCCCCCCCACGACCATGTGGCAGTTATTTTAGTAGCCCTAAACATTAATGCGCATCGCTCTTTTGATCTTTCGATGTTGGATTCATGTCAGCGACGTGTATGAGCCTTGTTTCGGATATCCTGCTTCTCGTTTGGGTGCTCTTCACGATGGTCGCTTGCTTGTTGCTGAAATCTTGGTGGTGTACCCCTTGAAGTGATTCCCTTCAAGGAATGTGAAGTATTCGTGCATTGGTTCTCTTCAACATTGTTCTCAAGAGATTCAACCTCCACAGAAAAGGATCAATCCAAAGCGGTTGTGAGTGCGGAGGATTATATTAGGGTTGCTATAGCGGAATCTGCTGCAGCCAGATTCCTTAGGGAATGCCGATAGGGTATGCAAACCTGTAACCAAACACTTGTTTCTTACATTACTTGCATAGAACTCATTCGCCCATGGGTGGAACTGCTTACCGTGGAATATCATAAAGCGCGGATTTATTTTTATTTTTTTCTTTTTCCTTTTTGCAGTCTCTATACACAAAAAAAAATTGAAGGATCACTTGTTCTTGTAATGACGCAGATGACTGTTGACAATTATTGCCGCTAGTTGGAGATAACAACGGAGAAAAGCTAGAGACAGACAAGTGAATGATGTAACTTGGTATATTTTGGATGCCAAGATCCCACCTGCAAGTGAAATCTGAGTAGGCTTGCAAGGTTAATCACGTTCCAAGGTGACCGGTGGCTCATACTTAAGGGACATGCACACATAAAAGCTCTATTAAAAGTTGTCTTTTGTGTATTGGTAGTAGCGCTCTTACATCGTTTCCACTCTTCGAGCAGAAGGAGCATAAGTGTCATTGGTGTAGAAGGAGAATAAGTGTCATTGGTGTAGAAGGAACATAAGTGTCATTGGTGTAGAAGGAACATAAGTGTCATTGGTGTAGAAGGAACATAAGTGTCATTGGTGTGTTTTAGGTCTCTCTCACCTTCATGGCCACTAATGTATGATAAGGTAGAGAATTTAAATTAGCAATTTCTTTAGATAGTGTCCAAGAGAATCAATTTTGCAATCTATACAAGAGATTGAACCAATTTGAATCATCCATGTTGTATTTATCTTGAATTAGTAATTAATTTTTTGCAAGTGAAAAGATAAACCAAGCACTACACAATGTAATACGCGAACCATTTATTTGTTAAAATTTGAAGTTTGAAACTATAGTATACTGGTGATTGGATACCTCTGGTGTGCAATTTTGGTCTTGTGTAGGTGTTTATTGCACTACCTTAAAATATGAGCATGTGTCTCCCAAAATTCTTTTGTGTGACTTATAGGATGTCTATCCTTCACCAACTATTTTTGGAGTTTCTTTCCAATCTTACATTATAACTATATTAAACACTCTATTAATAAGGCATCAATCCTTAAAATTTTGAAATTTATTATTTCAATGACAACCAAACACTTCAAATAGCCATGTCTTTTCCATCCAAACTCTATTTTTGACCAGAAAGATTGTGCTGAAATTTATGTACCAATTACAGAAAGATAGTGTTGAAATTTATGTACCAATTACAATATCTTATGCTTCTGAGGGTCATTTTACACTATGAACCAAGAGCCATGACCAAGAAAATTAAAATTGTTTCACGGTCATGGCTCTTGGCCAACAACCGTGACCATGATAAATCAAAATTGTATTTTTGAGTGGCTTGGTCACTCTTGTAGTGTAAAGCGGATTTGGACCGGGAAAAGTATAAGCTCAAATCTCTAATATAAATCCTCGTTATTCTCTCCTTTACCCTCCCCTTTTTTCATCCTCTCTCCTTAAATAATTGAACACTAACCAATCATTGATTTTTGAGCCTCAATGTCTCCTTGATTGTAGTTAAGTCGAGGCATGATTCTGCTTCGACTGAATCATAATCAAGGAGACTAAGGAAACATTATCCATTATGGAGAATTTAGCATACTTTTGGAACCTCAAAGTTAGTGGTCATCCTCCTTTTTTCGAGGTAGTATAAAGCCAAAAGGGACCAAGAGCACTTTGCTCTCCAATCATAAGTTTTAAAAGGCTGTGGCAAATCTTCATTTTCCAAAGTATAGGACGTGTCTCACTATTCCAAACCACAATTTCAAATCAAGAATTAAACATTAATCATTTTTCTTAAGTCTGACCTCCACGTAGCGTTCATGCCGGATGTTATACTATGCTGTGCTATCTTGCATAACGTATTGTTGCGGCAGTCACATGAAGAAGTGGAGGAACTACTTCACATACTCCGGCAGGAAGGGTTGGACGGTGAAGTGGTTGACGATGAGGGGGATGTTGACGGAGGACTACCTGAACCCGGTGAACATATTCCAGACAATGTAGCGACAGTAATGGGGTCAGAGAAGAGATCACAAATTGGAGTCTACCTCACAACTCAACGCCGACAGCATCCGGAGCTGCTCAGGTACGCTACTTGAGGTTTTTTTTTTTTTTTTTT
Source organism: Bryum argenteum (assembly GCA_037043015.1). Lineage (NCBI taxonomy): Eukaryota > Viridiplantae > Streptophyta > Bryopsida > Bryales > Bryaceae > Bryum > Bryum argenteum. Next base: position 7,275,724 of record CM073324.1, read on the forward strand.
TTTTTTTTTTTTTTTTTTTTAGTTTTCGTTTCCTCACCTCCAGCTCTCAGCATTTCCCTTCAACATATACATGTGAGACAGATGAGCCTTGAGTCAGTGGTACCAACTGCACCGTAACATTCTGTCATTGTTTGTGTAGATTGGACTAAGCAGACTCGGTGGAAGGTGGTGCGGGGGCCTACTCTGCTTGAATTGATTTGCTGTTCAGGTAGGCCTTTCATCTTATTGCGTAAATTTTTTTTAGACGACAACACGTTCCAAACTTTATTTTTGAACGTAGAAGTTAGACATCCGCTGATCCTGTCTATGCATCTATGTAAACACTAATTCAAATGAGCAATAAAAAAAAAACAAAACAAAAGAAAAAAACAAAACAAAAGAAAAAAACATCTACCTTGCCGTCGCATGCTCCAAGTTATACTAACAGCGATCCTCTACTTGTAGGTGGGAGATATGGAGGTGCTGCACATACGAGCAACACGCAAGAAGGTCAGATGTTCAGAGTACTTTGTCCATGTTCTTAAGCTTCTGTACGGTCAGAAGTCGTAGTTGGCATAGGAGTTGTAGCAGCTGTAGCAGCAGTGTCCTGAATCAGTCCATCAGTGTGAGTCAAATCGGGGTAGATGTCGGCAGCAGTAGGGTGTTCGGTCCTTCTGGTCTGGTAGTTTGTGTTTGAGGGAGAAGGTTCCAGATTCTCCGCGTGGGGTGCACTAGGGTGATCGGTCCGTCTGGTTTGGTAGTTTGTGTTGTCAGAAGAAGGTGCCAGATTCTCCGCATGGCTCGGTATGTTCTGGCCTGGTGCTCTGAATCTATGCCATCCTCGGCCAATAAAGCTATCTCCTCTCGGATCGGGAAACACCATCCCCACTGGATTTCTAAAGCCCTGAGCTGATGTAATGAAATGTTCATGTCCAACTGGAACCATCTTTTCGAAGGATTGTCTCTTGCCCATTGTTAATCCCCGGCCTAGTACTGTTGACAGCTGCGATAAGCAAGCAACCATCTCCCCTTGCTTGATAATGGACATCCGAGCATTCTCATTTGAGATACTAGCATTCTCATACATGCAACGGTCCTTCTCTCGTTGATAAGCCATTTGCTCTGTAAATAGCTAAAGCTGGACCTCTATTTTGGATCGCTCCAAGTCTCTAGAGGCATCAACGATCTCCTGCATTTGGGAAGCCATAACTACCCAGTGGCTTTCGTAGCTTCCCCGATCACAGAACGGCCGCTTAAATTTTTTCTACGAACTGCCGTGTTGTCGGGCCGTCTTTGTCCACCGTACGTGTTGTCAGAAGAGCTGAGGACCTGGGGAGTAACCCCGGGGGGGGGATGCCTGAGAATTGCCTCGCACTTGGGCTGCCTCCGGTGCCTGGAGTTCTGCCTTGCTGGACTGGCGTTGAGACGCTACGAAGAGGTGACCTCGGCTATGAAGAAGCATCCGTCGAGTCAAACGTGTCTTGCATGGAGTTGACGTATGGGTCCTCTTGTTCTGGCTCACTTTCTTCCTCTCCATCCTGCTGGTGTTGCTGAGGCCGTCGCATGTAATTGCCATCATTTGGCGACAAGAGGTCGCGAATGTGGAGGGGGGGGGCTGAATCTGAGATCTGTTACTAAACCATTCATGAGTGGCGTCGTAGAACTCTTTGGCAAACATATGCGGAAGACCCTCTGCCTTCTTTTCTGCCGACAACAACTCCCAATAGTCGGGTACGTTCCTCCCTGTCCGGCAAAGGTAATCAGCAATCCATTTATAATCGGGGATGAGCTAATTCCATTTGGCTTTGCATGCGGGGCCGTCTCGCAAGCACGGTGAAAACCCGACACGCATCAAGTCGTCAGAAATCCGCATCCATTTTGTATTGTCAGGAGTCATGAGATCACGTCCATCTATCGTGTCTAACTCCCCAGGTACATCTCTCTCTTTGCCCGAATAAGGACCAGTATCTCTTGGGGGAGCTAGTTGGGGCCGCGATCCTTTCTCGGCCGCTTGTTCTAACTTGAATGAGGAGGGTTGGCGTGTGGGGGAGGTCGCGCTACTCCAACAACTCCGCCGGTTTGATGATTTGCCCGATTGAGAGCATATGGTGCTGGAAAGCTCGACCCTGCTGTTCTCATTTGACCATGAGATATGTTGGATTAGCTCTTATGACTATTCGTTGATCATGCAATTTTAGTTTGGGTGGACTGCTGAGAGCTTACAATGCTTGTATTGACACGAATCAAAATCGATGAAGAATACGCGACATTTACGCGAGGGCGAGACCTAGACGCGTTCGTGAAAAACGGAACTGGAGAAGGGTACTACATCGCCCAAGTTTGGCCGGGGTTCACTCACATTCCTGACTTCTTACACCCTAAAGCTGTGGACTGGTGGACTCAAGAGCTGCAAGAGTTTTACAAGTTGGTGCCTTACGACGGCATGTGGCTGGACATGAACGAGCCGGCGAATTTCTGAAGTGTACCCAACTGTTACTACGATCCGGGTGTGCCATGCGACATCATTGATAAATGCTGCATGACTTGTAACATCGACCCGGATCGACTCAAAGAAGGTGCTTACAGTATGCTACAGATTGTTGTGGATCAATGCAAATTGCCAAGTTTACACCCTACAGGCACGTACGTCTAACATAATCCCTAGGCAATTTCCGTATTTGCATTTCTACTTCTGCTGATTGTTGAGTGTCTAGCATGTTCTTACAATGGGAAAAGAATGTACATGTGCAAACAGAGAAGCTGAAACTAACCGTCAACAGGAATAGCACTTGGCCTGATGGGGCCCGAGTACTGGTCAACTTCGGGTCTGTTCTCCATTTCAGTGTATGTCTTCAAAATACATGTCCGGATACCACAATTTAGTATCAAATTCAATTCACAGAGGATTGCATCGCAAGAGCGGTCAATACCTAATCAAGAAATGCTGAGCCTGGAGGGCCGGATTATTCATAGCATCATTCAAGTTTGGAACGATGCATCAACAGCAATGCGAGAATACAGAAGTGAGCCGTGTAAGGTGAGCTCCAGTCAAAAACTCCGACTGCTCTAACTGCAGTCGTTACGATTCATGACTTTGACAAAAGTATAATGTGACAGCAGTTTCTTTACTCTTCCGCAAACAGTTTGAAACAAAATGTCTCATTCGCAATTCACTGAACTGCAGGACGCAGAGAAGTCGCCCGTACCATTCAGCAACGGAATCAAAGGACAGCGTACATGATCGCAAAGAAGAAAATCTATAGTCGCAATTCAAAGAAGGAACGTATTTGAGAGATGCTTGCACAATAGAATTGAAGGTTCGATTACAACCCCCTTCTCTGGTTTTCGTGTGGAGTCGTCGCCGTTGAGGCGCCCACACCCCGCGACTGTTATGGTCACCTTTTCTTAGACATCGGCTTATTTGTAGAAACCGCTCTTACGCAAGGGGTCCTCGCGAGCCGCTTTACGTATGACCGCCCAAATATCTCTCAAATCTACGAATTTGCTAGATTAGTAACAACTACTTGACCTGCTCTTATCTCCTCGTGGGCCAACAACAATAGCCGTAATTTTCTCTGAAACCGCTCTTAACCCATCCCATTTTTCCTGACACGTAGGTTTGATGTTTACCAATGTGCGCAGGTCAGAACGCCCATCAGTTTTCTGCCGCCTATTACCGATATTACTTGAGCTCTATTGCCAGGTGGGAACGTGCTTTTAACGCCCATGTACCTGCTATCGGTCATGTTATTACACATCAAATTAGTAACGAGCACCGAGTAACGTAGAGTATTTGATGGCTTTCACTTAACCCCGGGAAACTATTGCCGGCAGGAAGTCACGGATGAACATCCCTCCCTTAGAAGATAACTGCAGTAAATGAAAAAACCCACTTTGGAACTTACCGTGGCAAGGAAAACAAAAGCGAGACCTATGTGGGCCGGACGTAATTCCCATGGGAGGTGGGTTTGGTGCCTGCTGCATCAGCTGTCGCAGTGTCCCCGTTTTAGATTCAGAGGGTGTCCAATGGAGAAGGCTAAATCCCCTGTAGTGGGACAGCCCCGCGCGGTCTCCCTTGCCAGCGCGGTTGCGCGGTTTAGTTACCGCCCGCCACTTTCCAGTTACCCTGCGGTAACAGGACCTGCCCGCTCGAGACACTACGCCCGCCAAAAACCCTCTTCCCGCATGCCACCATGCGCCACCATGCCCCCATGCCATCCACATCCCCCATGCCATCTACATGCGCATGTCACAGATTGGAGGTGCTAAGTTTAGATTCTATGTCACAATAACTCCTAAATCAATAATATATTGGCGGCGCTAGGTTCAGATTCTGTGTCACAACTTTCCAGCTGGTATTAGATCTAAATCCGATGTCACAGTAGTACACAGTCTCGTAGTGTTTTCGGGCATTGCCAACGATTTCGGGCGTCTAGAGGGCACAATTATACTCAATTCCACCGCTACATCTCGGTTTAAGCTTCTGCTCTACTGCTATCAATTGCACCGAACCGGAGACTACTCCATCAATTTCTCAATACTCAATATCAATACTTACTCAATCTCAAACTTTAGGATTCCCTAGATCTCAGTCCGTTGTCACGAATGCGCCCAGTCTTGCAGTTCTCCGGAGTATCTCCAACGACGTGAGGCACAATTATACTCAATTCTATGTACACATCTCGGTGTTGGTTTCTGTACTTCTGCTGTTGCATCAAACCGGAGACTACTCCATTACTTACTCAATACCAATCGTTGTATCTTTAGGTTTCGCTAGATGTCAATCCGGTGTCACGAATGTGCCTAGTCTTCCATCCTTCCAGAGTATCTCCAACGATTTTGGCCGTGGACTAAATACTCTTGTATTGAACCGGAAACCGCTTACAATTGCATTCAGAACCAATCACTTTTCGCATTGTTTGTGGAGATCCTCTCCTACGCACTTACAGACTAAGTCAGTGGTAATCGAATCTACTCTCTTTGAATACGACGCTGCTTCTCCATATACTCCCCCGCTGCGGCCCGGTGAGCTGAAATTCTTACTCGATGCACTTACTTGAGAGCCATGATGAGCTGAAATTCTTACTCGTTGCATTCACTTGAGTGACACATGTTTCAGTAGATTGAGGATCTGTGTTGGGTGATGCAGTCGTCTTTTCCGTCGTGTTCGATGTAGTCGATGCCATGGTTTCTCAAACCCCCCATTCTGCTCCAGTGGTGCACTCACTTGAGAGTCCTGTCCGAGGCAAGCTCAGCAATGCGGAGGCTAAGATTCTGGCTCACATCCAATCGATGGTCCAAGATTCCAAAGAGGGTCCATTTGGGGTGACTAATCTCCAATGGAACAAGGAGCATAGGGCACGTCGTGGAAAACATTGTAAGGATCACGAAGTTCGATACTGTATGTGCGTGCAAAGAGGATAGAAGATTTCATCGCTGGAGTTCCAAATGGTAGCGAGGGGACACAATGCGTTTACCGCAAGACTAAAGAGAACCACAAGCGCCCTGAGGATGCAAGGGAGGGCGCTCGCACATCGTTGTATTTTTCAAAGTCAGGAAACTTCGGTTCATGGATCACTTCGGTATTTTATAAGTAGAGTTGTTTTATCAGAAAATTGGGTCTATTTCTTATAACACAACAGTATTTCACTTTGATCAGCAATGGGTGACAATATTCAGCAGCGGATGACAAAAGTCAACCTCTTTAGGATTACCTCTGATTTGGCCGGACAGTATTAGTTGTTTGAAGTAATTTCTGGAATTCCTTACACTGTCATTGTTCATGCGTTGTTTACTGCTGAAAATGAAGAACTAAAATGATAAGAACTAAAATGCTTAGAACATTGTTCATGTTCAGGGTTTACCAATACCTGAAATGTTATTATGTCTTCGCAGGTGGCATTGCGAATATGGTCCACAAAACTACTCCGGTACTGTTAAAACCATCACACCGAATCTCCTCCCTAGGGCTAGAAAGAAATTGATCATTTCGAAGGTGAGTTCTGTGTCACAGGGGACTCGCCACGAGACGTCTCCTGCCAAGCAGAAGCGAATTGCACGAAAAGCCCCGCGGAAATTCAAGCCCAAACCACAGCCACCGAACAACATCGATTGCAACGCAGTCCCTGCGTGCGTGACTCATGTACATCCTCCCAAACCATCGCGTAGGAGAGTTTTGGAAAGTACAGCAAATGGAAGTGTTGTTGATGGACCTCTTGTGACCAAAAAGAAATTGACTCGCAAGAAACCTGGGTGGGTTCTTCATGATTCTCCCCGTATCACGCATACCTCACAATCTGCGTGCTCCCCTTGGGTGAAGCCCGACGTGGTCCATTGACAAAGAGGATCGCTAGAGAATGGGGAATGTGTCATTCATGTTGATGAGATGGGTTTAGACATCATTGAGCCTATTCCTGACCTTAACGAGGAGCCTGCGTTTTCTAATTCCGCGGACTTTGGTAATTGTGAGAATGCTTACAATTTTTCCCCATCTTCACTTACAGTGCTGGACTTGGTTCTGTGGTATTTCATCATAACCGCCCATTTCGGTTTCTGATAATACAATGTCACTGTAACATTGTCACTCTCATATTATGAATGCCCCGGTTATATGTAGGTGCCACATTCAGCGTTTCTCAAATGCTAAGTGTCACTTCGCTCCCCACTGCCACCTTGTCTAACAATGAGTCAAACGCAGGTATTACCATCTCATCGAATGTTACGAAATGTTTTGTATGGCATTCCTACTATCACAACCTCTGTTATATCGTTCTCCAATGTGATTACGGTGTGAGCGGTGAGCCGTGAGCAGATTTTCCATGAGCAGTGAGCAGATTTCGAGGGAATATTCTACACAAAAAGAGAATATTAGTTAATTTAATTTGAACAAATTCAATATTTGTGCACCCCTAAAGCCGTGGGAATACTGCGGATACATGACAATCTAGACCCTACAACCATGGTGAATTGGGATATTTTCGTTGTTTTGCTCTTAACTGCTGAGTTTAGTGTTGCTGAGTTTCGGCCGAGGCTGCCAAATTTGGTCGATTTGTGAGGACCTAGGGGAATAAAAATTAAACAAGGGCTCAGCTGCATGAAAGTGGATGGCACTGAAATTGCGCAACACCTGACCCCATGCACACTGAACTTGGAGCCCTCTTGACCCCACTTGACCCCACAATGAGAGTTGTGCTGAAACAAAGTTCAAATGAATTACGTATGGAGGCCGGTCCCAGCATCATCGTTTCTTCAAAATCGATCTCGTCGATCAAACCCGCCAAATGTGCCCTTGTAGAATAGTTCGTCATGGTATACATTTTGTTTGGCAGTCGTAGCCTCCTCCCTCAAAAAGGATTCAATATCCTGATCCATGTGGCCCAATGTTGGTGAATTCTCTCTATCTAGAGATCAATTACTTGACATTCCATCGATGGGATCCTCGGGGAACTCATGTAATTGTCGACGTTTAATATCGTAGCTGCCTTCAAAAACTGCCAGATCCTGCAAGGGCAGCCTCGGCCGTAGAGGATTAAATGGTTTAGCTAATATGTGAAAATAAAAAATATGTTCTCATATTACAACAAAGGAAAACCGGTTCTTGTACTGGAAATGGGTTGGGCTGTGTCGGACTAGATGGGAATGGATTGTGTCATAAGGAGTGTCGGAGTGTCGGTCGGTAAATACGTCCCATGTAAAAAATGTCGGTGCTCATGCATTATGATGTTGGACTTCATGAGATTGGATGGGTTGTGTAGGGGTGAATACGTCCCATGTACATGTGCAGTGTCGGTGCTCATTGTGTCGGTGGTCAATACTCACGAGAATGTAAGAAAAGTGCTGCGACGGTCTCCCTGAGAACTCACGTGGATTGTCATGAGAATGTAAGGGAAGGGGTGTGTCGATTTCTAATTTGTTAAAATGTCGGTGCCATCGAGTACAGAACAGCTGCCGGCCGGTGTGCCGATCCTGACGGCGCTGCCGGTGGGTCGATCCTGACGGCACTGCCGGTGATGAGAAGTCGGGTTTGTGAGGCTGCAAGGGAAATCCGGAGTTCTCCTTATATACGAGAACGGAGGAGCAATGTAGCCAACATCTCAAAGCAATTCGTTGGCCATCTCGTTTTTGAAGCTTTTCACTCTTGCACTGTTGTGGATTAAATGGCGGGGCATTCGGGCGATTTTGATCTTTTATACTTGTATTCCTGCACTGCCTGTGGGGAGAAAAAAATCCGAGCTTGTTTGTTGGAGCATCCTCGTCTCGGTATTGGCATATGCATTTCGTGCAAGCTTGTGTTGGATGACGTTGTATTCACGAAGAATGCCCAGTACGATGATGAGCAATGCAATTGGTGTGGGGGAATTCAGTTTGTGATCCCGTGTGATTATTGTAACAACGTGTGGTGTGCAGCGTGTATCGCACGGAACAAGGGAGACGACTACCTGAAGGACATGACGGGCAAAAATTGGGGGTGCTTCAGCTGCAACAAGTATGAGATAGTGCCTCAGCAGACGATTTGGGAGGATTTCTTGGAATTCACTTCAGAAGCTGGTGATCGCAGCAGCAGTGATTCTGGGAGTGATTCCAACTACGAGTAGCTGTTTGATAGTTATAGCAGTTGTATTGCTACGACTCACATTTGAAATGAGAGTTGGCTGTGAATGTGTGTGGAATTTCTTAATACAACTTACAGACTTCCGCACTGCCGAGGATTTCTGCCTGACTGCTTTACTCGATGCTTTGAAGCTCAAGTCAACCGCTGCGTATCTGTTTGATATTTATAGTATATGTATGGCCACGACTCACATTTCGAATGAGATGGTTTTGAGTGTTCTGGAATTTTAAACTACAAATAACAAACTTTGGCAATCCCAAGGACCCCTGCATGACTAAAAAATTCACAAAAGAAGATTGCACATTCTGGAGGATACTTAATGGGGATGATAAGTATATCAAAAAATTGACAGGATTTTCAGCGCCATTCAGCGCCTCAATTTGTTCATCTGGAGCTAGTAACGCCAATGCAGTGCGGCCAATTGTTGATTGGGAGGAGACAGGACCCCAAGTTGTTGATCGGGAGGACACAGTACCCATTGTATCATTTGCCAATCAGGAGGAGCTACCGCCATTGCCGGTTTACAAATTACCGAATACAAATTACCGAATTCACAATCTTGATACTTTAATTTGCACCAGGCCACATCATTTGCCCCCTAATGCACCTTTGCCGGACTAATCTCAAGTCTTTCTAATCGCTTATTCGATCACGAAATGTGATTACAATGGAAGATGTGTTAGGATTTTTTAAAAAATATTTTAAGAGTAACTGCAAAAAAAAATATTCTTGGGCTGTGATCGAACGTCGGAATCTTGGTATCCAGAGAGATGACACCAGTAGTATCTAGCGATAATGAAATTCGATTATCTATGAGGACACAATTCTAGAGGATGTTAGGCATTGATTTTGAAATGAAGGAGGTGGACAAGAATTGGCCGACCACACAAAATGGACTTAGTATGAACAAAGTGAGGAACACCAGAACTGAGTAGTGAAGAACAGAGCTCTGCCAGAGTGATTAAAGAAAATTTGTCAAGGCCACATTACCACTACATATTGTCGTACTGTTCAAAGTCAAAGCACCTGCATCTAGTTATAATGGGGGCCAGGGCACAACGCGGTGGACCTAGCGCGTGTAGGTGGGGCCGGCGCACAACGCTGTGGACCTAGGGCGAGTGAATATTGAAGAGAGCTTCGTGGGAGATCAAGATCTTCTTCTGACAATTAGATATTGTCTGACCAAGGGGTTGTTGAGTGATCAGAGACATAAGTATATAGAGTGGCAACGGATTGTTCATTTCTGTATGTCGATGCTGCGAGTAGACTGAGATTTCTAAGTATGGCTTCGGTCTCTCTCAATGGTCCAACCTATGATTGCTCCGTCTGTGGGAATACCAGGTTTCAGGCTTCCTTTAAGGAGCACCCGCGTCTCGCAGTTGGTCTCTGTTGTCAATGCGGTGCAGACTATGCAAAGAAGAAGTGGACAAAGGTAAGAAAGATACAGAACGCAATGTGTTGTATGCGCCTAGCTATGTGATGTTACTGTTTTCGTCCAGATCAATGAATGCTAACAACTGGTCTAATTTGTGTTCCACTTGTGATCCACTTGTGCTCGGCAGAATGAGGCTGGAAAGGAAGTGTACTGCAGTTGGTGCTTCGACCATCACTACGATATGATCAGCTGTGGAGCTTGCCCGAAGGTGTGGTGTACAGGTTGTGTATCGAACAACAAAGGTGACGAGTACATACTAAAGATACAACACTCTGCAGAGATTTGGAAGTGCTTCAGTTGTGACAACAGCACGTACACCGAATTACCAAGACATGGGAAGAGTTCCGTGACACAGCAAAGAACTACGACCCTCCACTATCACCGTCCATTTGGGAAGATGCAGTAGAGGAAGGTCTTGAAGATAGCAATATCCCTAAGTGAGTACATTTTGCATGTAAATGTTGATGTGTGACGTATGTCAAGTTGTCATAAATTAGTATGGACTGATATATGGATATATATGTGTCAGGTAAAAGCTGACTCGATATCTAAACATGCGCAAGATTTTGCTCCTAATGTGTAATGTTGTTTCAACCTTTTATCGACTTAAAACTCGTTACGGTGTCGTATGAAATGTCTAGAAGAGCATCAAGCGCGCGGAACACGGTAGATAAATCCACCTAGTAGAAGTCGCTTGATCGCGTTGAAGCTAAGAGTCGTTACGCGGTTCAGCACGACAGCGCTAGCATCCTATAGTTCAGGGAGTTCCATACTACGAGGGGTCTGCGTGCAGCAAAAAGGCTTCCGCCGGCACAACAAGGCTCCAAGCCGACAACCACCAAGTGCAAGGAGGGACCTGCTAGCATCACAGAGCGCCCGCGAAAACAATGACGGTTACGCCGGAACCACCAGGGGTCCTTCTGCACAAGCATGGGCATCAAGAGGTAGGGGTCCGCCGGTACCAGAAGGGGTTCGCCGGCACCAGAAGGGGTTCGCCGGCGTCAGCAATGGTACGCAAAAGTGAAGTGTCCGTGGGCAGCACACCTCGGGTCTGCTGGCACCTCCTCAGATCCGCCGGCATCTTCTCAGGTCTGCCGGCACCTCTTCAGGTCTGCCGGCACCTCCTGAGGTCTGCCGGCACCTCCTCAGGTCTGCCGGCACCTCCTCAGATCTACCGGCACCTCCTCAGATCTACCGGCACCTGCAGGGGTTCGCCGGCGCCGGCAACGATACGGTAGGGGCAAGTGTGCCGGCAGACCCCCTCCAGAGGGAGTATGCCGGCACCTGCATGGGTTGGCCGGCGCCAGCAATGATATGCTAGAGGCAACTAGCCGTCGGCATACCGCCTCCAGATGTGGTATGCCGGCACCAGAAAACGTTCGTCGGCACCAGCAAAGGTTCGCTGGCGGCGAGAGCAAAGTGTGCGCCGACACAATATGGGGTATGCCGGCACCAGCACAGGTCCATCGGCACCAGCAGAGGTTCGCTGGCGAGAGCAACGGTCCGCTAGAGGCAGAGTTCCGCCAGCACAAGAAGGGCATCAGCTGGCCCTAGCAAAACGTCCGCCGGCACCCGAAGGGGGCTGCCGGCGCCGGCGCACCCCTGGATATCGTTCACAAGCCCTATAGTAGGACCGGCACAAAAGAAGTGGGTACGCCGTCACACTTACTGGTGGCTTCATCGCACTCCCGATGTCAAAGAGTCTAAACTCAGCAACACTAGCATCATGCAAGAGAGATCTTTGTTCTACGGTGTGTGGAAGTTGTTTGGAACTAAATTCACATGTATGTATCACGGAACAAAAACGCATGTATAAATATAAATATGTGATGTCACCTCTGGTAAGGTTGAGAAATAGTTTAGTAGGTGAAGGTACGCATTCAAGCTGACCAGATCATAGATCTAAGACTACATATTATGTCTCATGCAGAAATGGCTTGTACTTCAATGTCTAGGAGCATAATGTAGACTACATAAAGCAGACTATAGACGTCGTAATTCCTAGGTGCTTGGAATGCGCTGGACAATTCCGTTGAGGAGAAGTCGCTTGATCTTGTTGAAGCTCAATGTCGGGGCGTGTACGAACCGGTCTCTCTCTCGGTCGAGACCACAAACCACACGATAGATGTAGTAAATGTGCTTGCAGTTTCCGTACGATTTACGCGATTTGAACTGAATATACATGCTCTTGAAGCTGGGGCAAGTGCACTCTGGAAATGTACCAATGCTCACCTTGTACTTTTGAGCATCCTTCTCAGGACCCTTCTTGGATATAATATCAATCACAGCCCCGAGTCCGGGGCTTGGCACCAACATAATGCGAGTTAGGACGACGTCGAGTAACATTGCAGATTCCCACTTGTTCAACTGCTCAGCGGCCACCTTCTTTGTAACGTTGCGACAACAAGGGCGTGAGCTTCTTATATTGAGAAATTTGTCGGGTTTTTCCTGTGCCGGAATGTTCGCAATACTGGTTGCGATGGCGAGATCATTTCCAAACTGCCTCTCGGTCGGCATAGGTGGTTTTTGTTGCAACTGAAATCCTGCTTCTTCTAAGGTCAAGATCTCCCGCGTCGTGAGGTTAGTTCCCTTTTGCACAGGCCAAATTTGTGGCACCTTTGGCGAATCAGGGAACCATCGACGTCTTTTTCCTGCTACGCACCCTACAGCATTGTCTGCACAGAAATAAAAGAACTGCGCATAGTTCTTGTTCTTGGCGCGAACGTGCTTCACGCCGTGGTAGGCTGGAGCAGGTTCTCCATTTGGAAGCCAGCGATTGCACTTCTTGTTCGAGTCCGGGATCATGGCTGTACATATCCTCGTTCCCCCTGAAGGCATTCGGCGAATGTGCCACATCTTTGGTGAGCATTCAAGCTCCAAAACCTTCGTGACGTGCTGCACACCCTCGCGAGCATGAACCGGGCTTGTCTCCATCACAACTTGGACGTCGTCATTGTCGTCTTCGTTAGCATCCAGATGAATCGGTGTGGAGGGAGATCCTTGCTGCTGTGTCCTCATGGTCTTTGGCTGTGAGAAGTTCACCTTGTCAAACCTGTGAGAGTCGTTTTCGCCACCTGGTTCGGAATCAAGCCTTCGTTTTGCGGATCCGAACACTTCTTCCCCTGCATACGATGCTGCGCCAACGAGAAATTCATCCGCCCCAGGTACAAGATCCATTGCACGGTAAACTGATTTTAAATTTCCGCTCTTCGAAGCAGAGCGGGTAGCAGCACGGAAGCGCAATTCTTCGAGAGTTGGACCAGTACCCGATCCACGACCTTTGTCGAATGCATTGTACCTGGTGCATTGAACGAATGCACGACAGTAGTCTTCGATGGTAGCCTCAAAAATATTATCACAGAGTTTACCGGACTGCTTGCTCCATGATGCATGGACAATCTCAGACAGATTGCACATAGGCATCTCTGCTCTCTGGTCCTCTGTGAGCTCCTGAACATGAAGAACAATAGTTTCAGTAGAAGAACTCAAACAGAAATCGCGTGGGGCTTTGATTACAGAATAAATATAACAGGAATACGAGCAAAAGTAATGCGTATGGCAAATACCATGTCCATGTATCCGCCCCATTGCCAATATCGAAAGTGCCACCACGCTAACCAGTTGTCGAGTGCGTGGATGTCCGAGTCGTTGGCTGCTCCGCTTGTAGACCACCATAATCGAATCGCCATGCATTGCGATTTGGCTTCATCAGCTGTACGCGCATCCTTCCACTGAGTGCACATTCGCTTGTGCTCGTCTCGGAGTTCAGGCTTAATATAACAGTTTGTTGCTCTCTGCATACAAGTAGTCCAATGTAGGAGACAGGAACGCTCCTTATTTGGCATTGGTACGGATTTATCACCTGAACCGTAGATTTCCCGAACAACATTCCAGTTAGCTTGCGCACTGTCTGCCATAAAGCCGGCAAAGTTGACGTTGTGAACCCCATGCTCAGCCATGACAACATTGATTCCTCTCCAAAGGTAGGACTGTGCATCTTGAGTTTCGGACATCATGTCGCAGATTGCAATCGTCATCACTTTGCGATACTTCGGCTCGTACACGTGGCACGCAAACGTTGTGTAGCGTTTGATGCGCTTGACGTGATCAAACATCACCCAGGCATTTTGCAACTTCCCTCCAGGTTGCATTCGTCTGACGAGATCAACGCCCGATCCAGGTCCAAGCTCAGACATTTTGAACACGAACACCTTGTCTGTTTTACTCCCTTGGCCTGGAAATCTGTTCTCCTGCACATAGGGCCACCGTGAAGTGCCTCTCAACTTGCAGACTCTGTCAATTATGCCATTTTTTCCCATCCTTCTAAAATGCGAAACGCTGTGCTGAATTGTGGGACTCGTGAAACTCTCAAACTTGAACATGACTTCCTGCAATTCCGTATCCGTTAAGACGGATTGTGTCTCCCCATTCTTCTTTAAAAGGTAATCTCCAAGGAACTCAGAACTTGCAGACAATGCAATCGCAGATGGAGACGCCTTCGGTGTTCTCTCAAGTGCTCCCTGTAATAAGTGATCGCGGAGATCTAGAGACTCCCTACATGTACCACGGCCCACTGGGTGATTATGGTGTCCGATGTGAATACAAGCTCTGGTCGTATTAGTATCTCCCGTGACGTAGTACATCAATGCAGAGCATGTTTGAATACAAGTCGCTGGTTCCTTGCAAATCGCGCACATGAGGGTTGACTCGGACTGAGGGCATTTTCCAAGAAACGGCTTCTTGACAAAGCCATCCCAAAGCTTTTCATTGACCTCATCCTCTCGACTCTCTCTTTGAAGATATCCACACTCTGCATTCTCACAACGTAAATGACCAGCACAATAAGCAGTGCGAAAGGTTAATCCATGATCATTCTGAATGTTACGAGTGTGCAGATTGCACCATATATGACCATCGTGATGTTTTGCCATACCCGACAGTTTTTTGGCAGAGCCCATCTTGGTATCATGAGCAGGCGGTGGAAACTCAAAAAGTTGGTTGCCATCATACAGGGCCGGCAAATACTGGACAAAGGAGTACTGAAAGGTATTCAACTCTATTCTGCTGAGTTCACTCTTCGCGCCTTTTCTGTACTGCAGTTTGCGGATGCATGTGATAGCGCTAACGGGGTCACCATTGGATGGTGGAAGCGGAGGCTTCCTATTACAACTCTCGGACCTCGAGGGAGACGGAGCTAATGAGGTTGATTGAGGATTTGGAGGTAACACAGAATGGTGGGAAGCAGGCGCATTGGTCTCCCTACCGGACTGTACATCACTCTCATCGCATTTCGTGAGTGGATTCAATTTTGCACTAGATGGAAGAATCTCGCACTCGGACGCTGAGGTCGCTACTGCCGGTTGTGAAGGTATGACAACGCCGTGAACACGATACTGCGAAGACTGTAGTATCCACACTACATCCTCACCTACGGATGGCTCAATGTGCACAGTGTATGAGAGATTCCCGACATCATCCATGACTTCTTCCTCTAGGAAGAGCGAATCTAAACCCAATTTAAACTTTGAAGACTACATTCTAGCACTCACGACGATTCGACCATCAGATTGAGGTAGCACACGCAAAGGGGCTCCCCCAGCATCCACTCGGATAGTTGCCATCAGAGAAAAGGCTTTCATAACCAGATGAAGTCAAATATGAACACAAGTTAGTTGCTTTCGATGTAGAAAACTACGCCTAGAATTTAGAATTCAGAGTATCCGTCACATTTAAATTACGTTCTTAGTTGACACAGACATTTAAGCAAAAGAAGCCGCCAAAAGCAATACTCTAAAAATGACGATAATTAAGAAAGGGCGGCGACTTAAAAGATGTAATTAGTGATGGTTAGTGGATGCTGTCAGAGCCGACGGTATTGGCAAAGGACAGAGTGGTCAGTGATGGATGTTACTGCGCCGTTATCTATGACAAACGTGCATGGTACTATGCCTCTTGATTAAGCACTGTCAGCTTTCTCAGGGTAAGGTGTTGGTAATCTAAACATAGATCGCAATTCTTGTGGCATTTTGGGTCTTCAAGGTATGTCCCAGTGATGCCGCAAAGTCGAGCTGAACACGATCAAAATAGCAGAAGTGCTAGAAGTAAGAGACGAAAGAAAAGGATAGCAGGAGGTCGTTTGTATTTCTCTAAAAAAAAGTCTAGTGCCACGCAGATGAAGGAGAGAGGTAGTCGCGAGCGATCCAGCGATATTGGCGATATAGCAAAAGCATTATTCCCAATATTAGAGAACGTTGGATGTGATTCACAAATTGCAGAGGCAAGGAAGGTCTCTATGGGGCGCGCTCATACTACGTATACCAGGCGCAGGAATCAGGCAAGTTGTTCCCTTTTTGGTAGTCTTGAGGAATTGTGTTGGAATCCGTAAGCTCATTTTCTTTTCGATATGTAGGAAAATGAAGAACTGGTTGAGGACGACCTCAACTCGGAGAACCAAAAAGACATAAGCGATGACAGCGACGACGAAGATGATCAAGGTGAGACTTAATTGGTGATTGATATGCAATATGTTAATTGATTCAACTACAAGAGATGGTTGATGTCAATGCTATGAATGCAATGGTCTAAATTATTTTCGTGAAGCAATTCGAAGCTTTAGGCAATGTCAATGCGGTAGTGGTAGGTAATTGCGTGTCCCCTACTTGTCGCTATTTGGAGTGTCCATCGATCTCCGAAGCCTTACGCCGTATCTTTCTTCGAAGCCCTAATGCACTTCCATGTAGCCTGTCCATCTGATGTCAATGGTATTGTGCCCATTTTTTTTTTCATTTTCGCTCCATCGATAGTACCTCTTGATTTCGTCGCGCCATTGTTGCTGTTGCGGCACAATTGAGCCAACGGCGAAGAGCAACCTGAACCTTGTAACTGCGGCACAACTGAGTCACAGCTGAACTGAGTCACTGATCACCCGTTCCTGCGGCACAACTGAGTCACCGATCACCTGATATTGCGGGACAAGTGTGTCACCGCTCAGCCACCGCTCAGACACCGCTCAGTCACCGCGATGCCACCGCTCAGTAACAGCTCAACCCTATCCACGTTTTGTCGAGAAGCATCCTGCTTCCCTTAGCCGCCGTCCCGCACCTTAGCCGCCGTCCCGCACGGAGCCACTGTCCTGCGCCATCATTCCATCACCTCCGAGGAATCTGTACACCAGCACCTCCGCCGGATCTTTACGCTAGCACCTCCGCCGCTCCGCCAGATCTTCACGCCAGCACCTTCGCCGCTCATCGAAGCCGGTGGTCTGTCACTGCGCATCGAGGTCCCTAGCTGAACGATTCAATCTGCGCAGACGCTCATCCTGGTACGCCGCCACCGACTTCGGTCGGGATGCTTGCTCATTCTTGTTCGCCGCCACCGACTTCGGTCATGATGCTTGCTCCACCTGCTACGCCGTCACCGACCTCGGTCGGGATGCTCGCTGATCCTGCTCTGCCGCCACCGACTTCGGTCGGGATTCTTGCCCAGCGGCAGTTCCTTCAGTGCACAACATCGGTAGTGTTGTTCAGATACTTAGAAATTCAATTTGAACAGATTCGTGTGATGGAAATTTGAGATCTTCAACCGATCGATCGACGAAGGCCATAGCAACGAGTACGAAGGCCATAGCTAGTCTGAGAACGGTCATTCTGAAGTTATCACATTCTGGTCGCTCTGCTTTGGCACTCGGCAAATGCTTTGAAGCTTCAGGCTGCCGCTGATGCCGCCATCGCAGCGATTTTTTACTTGCATTCGATTCATTGCCTTGCTCAGGATTTGGAATTTGGATGCTATGGCTATGGCCGGGAATGGTGATCTGGAGTGGACTATCTGACAGTGATATTGCACCTTGGAATCGCGATTTACTTGCGATACTGTTGATGTCTTTGTAGGTGCAGCCATGACTCAGAGATCACCGGCACATGAAGATCCTCCGCTGTCAGAGAATTCTGCGGGTGGAAATTCATCGCCCGAATCGCCCAACCTATCCGGAGACGAGGCTTGCATTGAGGTTTATCCCGATGCTACTACGGGAACGCCACGCACGGACAAGCACAGGTAATACCACTTCACAGCTTTGCAAATGTTGAATGTAATACCATTTTAGTGAAGTAATATGAATGTTTCGAGTTCCACTTCTGGAGTCTGTTCGGGACGGGCTCGTGATTCGACGAGGACAGCATGACAAAACCAACTTCGCGAGGTGCAAATGACACCGGCTTCGAGAGCCGCTCCATGAGCATTATTAATGCGCTTGAGTTGTGTTGGAGTGTCAACGAGATTGGCAGCTTTACAGTTCACTCTTCTAGGTCCGGCTTGGACCGGCTGGGTAGATGCTCGCTGAGGAGAAGGAGGTATTCGGCACCCCATCCAAGCGAGCAGCAGCATAATCAAACGGAAGCAAGACACTTTTCTTGAGGAAGAATGTGAGTGTCATGCTCCAGAATCCACGTTCGGGGCCGGCAGGGGCTGAAGCCAACACTCAAACTCCGCTGGGGTGAAGATTTCAACGACACTTTCTGGCGGCATTGGGATTGGCGTCAAAATGTGAGGACAATGTGAGTTTTTTTTCTTTGTTTGCACATTTGTAGGAAACCATGATTTTGGCGTCATGTGCGGACAAGGATCATAGATTTTCTAGGACATTCTGATCTAAGTGAGTCACTGTTAATATTCGGAGGTGTGGTTTTTTTTTTGGAAAGCAGTGATGACAAGTTTTAAGGCTTCTGCCTCGTTACCATCTGGTGCCGGCAGACAAACGCGGGTGATATCGGATGGTGCGATCGGGTCCCTCTCTCATGGTGCGAGGTCACAATGTAGCCGCAGCACGGTTTCTATTCTCTCTTCTGGGACCGGCTGGGTGAGATGCTCGCACATCTTCAGCTACTAGCTGCTGGAGGATTCTGAGGAGAAGGAGGTATTCGGCACTCCATCCAAGCGAGCAGCAGCATAGTCTAAAGTAAGCTAGACACTTTTCTTGAGCAAAGAATGTAAGTGTCTCGCTCCAGAATCCACGTTTGGGGCCGGCAGGGGCAGAAGCCAACACTCAAACTCCGCCGGGGTGATGATTTCAACGACACTTTCTGGCGGCATTGGGATTGGCGTCAAAATGTGAGGACAATGTGAGTTTTTTTCTTGGTTTGCACATTCGTAGGAAACCATGATTTTGGCGTCATGTGCGGACAAGGATCATAGATTTTCTAGGACATTCTGATCTAAGTGAGTCACTGTTAATATTCGGAGGTGTGGTTTTTTTTTGGAGAGCAGTAATGACAAGTTTGAAGGCTTCTGCCTCGTTACCATCTGGTGTCGGCAGACAAACGCGGGTGATATCGGATGGTGCGATCGGGTCCCTCTCTCATGGTGCGAGGTCACAATGTAGCCGCAGCACGGTTTCTATTCTCTCTTCTGGGACCGGCTGAGTGAGATGCTCGCACATCTTCAGCTACTAGGTGCTGGAGAAATCTGAGGAGTAGTTGGTATTCGGCACCCCATCCAAGCGAGCAGCAGCATAGTCTAAAGTAAGCTAGACACTTTTCTTGAGCAAAGAATGTAAGTGTCTCGCTCCAGAATCTACGTTTGGGGCCGGCAGGGGCAGACGCCAACACTCGAACTCCGTTGGGGTGAGGATTTCCGCATGTACTGGCGGCGGCGTCAAAATGGAGTATCACGTTCTCGTCTCACTTCACCTTCTGGTGCCGGCATAGACGATCACTGTGTCGATGCATACACGAGTACGATCACTTCAAGTACTGCCCCGGTGCCGGCAGACCATGCTTCGGTGCCGGCAGTCCCTCCTCCGGTGCCGGCAGTACCTCCTCCGGTGCCGGCAGTCCCTCCTCCGGTGCCGCGGCAAGATACCTCCTCCCGTGCGGCGGATACCTTCTCCGGTGCCGCGCACCTCCTCGGTGTGCGTCGACCAATCTCCGGTACCGGCGGATGCTCATGTTGACTAGGCTGAATCTCTTTCAATGCTGGTGACCCCCGGCAGACCATGCTCCGGTGCCGGCGGATGCTTATCTTGACTCGGGTTAACCTGTCACAATGCCGATGACCCCCGTGGTGGAGGCGGCAGAACCTGATACAGTGCCGGCGTACCCCCCCTGGAGGAAGTTGTGGTGCCGGCAGCACAAGTCCTGGTGCCAGTGAGCGCCCTTTCAATCAGTCGTTGCCGTGCCGGCGGATCTCATTCCTGTCCCAAAGGACCACGGCCTCGTCGCGGCGGATCATCTTCTGCGCCCTTTGAATCAGTCGTAGCTTGTGCGGGCGGACTGTTCCGGTGCCAGCGGAGGAATAATTGGTGCCGCCAGACTATGCTCGGTGTCGGCGGATGCTTCTCTGGAGGCAGCTGAATACCGGCTTACCCACCGAGAAGGTGTTGCGGCGTACACCCCGAGCAAGTGTGGCTGCGTACCCCCCCGAGCAAGTGTGGTGCCGGCAGACCATGCTCGTCGCCGGCAGATGCTTCTATGGAGGCGGTGATCACGTCTCGGTGCCGCGCGTACCGAAAGCGAGTGGCGGGGTTCTCCCTGACCGAGTGTGGAGGCGTACTCACCCGAGCAAGTGTGGCGGCGTACCCCCGAACAAGTGTAGCGGCGTACCCCCCGAGCATGTGTGGTGCCGGCAGACCATGCTCTTCGCCTGCGGATGCTTCTCTTGTGGCAGCTGAACACGTATTCCCAGGGCAAATGTGGCGGCGTACCCACCGAGCAAGTGTTGCGGCGTACCCCTTGAGCAAGTGTGGCGGCGTACCACCGAGCAAGTGTGGTGCCGGCGGAGCTTGTCCCGTTGCAAGCTTGACCTTGATGGTGTGGTGCCGGCGGAGCTTGACCTTGATGGTGCCGGCACATTCTCAGTGGTGCCGGTCCTGCTGTAGCTAATAGAATCGAAAGCCCTGTCCCTGGCACTCAAGGACGACTCGAGGGGATCAAATGAGTTTGGAGCGATCAACTATGGATTGTTATTGCTAGGATCCTCAGAAGGTTGATTGTGCCATTAGCATGAAAATATTAGCAAGAACTGATTTGATTTTAAACTATTTTGCAGGTGGGGAGCAGCATGTGACTAATGATGCCTCAAAACTGCATGATTCATCCGTTGCGCAAGTCGAGTTTCCGGCTCTCGAAGAGCCTGACGAAGAATGTGGAGAAGGTGATACTGCAGCTGACGTCTTGTCAGAAGCAGATATTGCCAAGGAGGTTAACAAGCTTGTGACACAAGAAGCTGCGGTGAGCGTCTCCAAGATTCAGCAGCTGCGCTTTCAACCGGTTCACAAATCCCGCTTGTGCATTCCTCTATGTCGGTTGGTGGGCCTTCCAGTTGTGAGACCGGCAATGAAGTCTGACATCGCGCGGCTCTAGGACCATTTTCGTGACGTTGGCTATGTTGAAGGTCAAGGTGTGTTTTATGTCTCCATTGAGAACGATGTCAAGGATGGAGTCAAGACGGTTGATGTGTTGCCCGAGACCATTGCATCGTGGAGCCAAAATTGGGTAAAGGTCAACAATGATTTTGAGAAATTCTTACAAGCTGACCCTGACCTTCAGAAATTTAGCAACAAGATGTTTCATGTTTGGGATGGAAACCACCGGTTGCAAGCCTGGTATCCATTCATCAATGCCGAGAAATCTAACGATCTTGCGTGGCACTTCAAAGTCGACTGCATTTTGTTGGAGTTAAAAGGTGATAACATGGCAGCATTGAGTGCCCTTCACGAGATTAATTGGTAAGCTCAAGTCCTCAAGGTCTATCGCTCCATTTCGTTTGCAATTGAATCTTGTATCGGTTGCTTGATGTAGGACATCATGTCAATATATCTTGAACTGAGATGCTATACTTGAACTACCCACAGAAGAAATGAAAACTCCCACGTGCAACTAAACTTGGTGCACAAGCTTTACCGAGTGCAACGGATTGGGCGGCAGGACGTTTCATATTTCAAAAGAATTATCACCCCGGAGGAAGAAGCTGCCTCCAATCTCAAGAACTTGACCAAATCGACTTGGTATAAGCTCACGATCAATGCTTTGTGCAATGTGCTGTATCAGGTGAGATTCGTATTTTTATATATCTGGTTGACAACATTCATGCTCTTCCTAATAGTTATTTTTTTTACAGACTGAGTTTGCTCAAGCTGCAGCGAAGGCTGCCACTGATTTCAGGCGTGATTCCGGTTTAGGGAAGTTTACCGCGGCAACAATTCATGATGCGATCAACAAGGCAGTTCAAGAGAAGAAATCCACGACTTTGAGCAAGTTGCGGAAACAATTACCAATTTGCCACCCGGACAACACTGATAGGTTCCTCGAGCTTGTGAAGGAAAATTACGAAACATTTCGTGAGGTGGAGATGTCGCAGGAAAAGTTGTGGTATTTTGCAACCAGTGCCATGGACATCGACTCGAAGCTTCTGTGGTTGGAACGGTGGAACAAGTCGTTCAAGTTTCGTGAGAATCAACGATTTCCCAAAGCTGGGTTTACTGAGCAGGCATATCTTAGCTTCCTTAACAAGGCGACTTGGTGGTCGCAGGTACGTACAATTGAATAAAAAAGTTTTTGGCAAGTGTTCATGTATTGATGGCATAGTTGTCAAGTCTCTGGCAAGTGTTGATGTGTTGATAGCGTAGTTGAAATCTTGAAGCATTTCAAGGATGCGCCGTTAGGAAAATATCAACTAACATTTGATTTCTATGGTGTTCAGCTCTCAATTGCTGTTGCCAAGGAGTTCAATGTCGAGATGGACATGGCAAAACAAGTTGTTAATTACAACCCGCCAGGTGCTGAGGAGCCCATGGACACTGTCACAGAATATGTCGAGCGGATGCGTATCGCACTCTCGGATACTGCATTCTACAGAGAATTCTCCATAAAAGACAAGGATGCTTACAAGGAAGGAGGAGGCAAAGGTGTGCACAAAAACAACCCCCCCGAGAAGCAGCCAAACTTTGAGAAGGCAACTTCTCGGGTTCTCTACAGATACGTGAAGCACGTGTTACTTCCACAAAAGGCGATTTTGAAGACACCGACATCCTTTGTGAATTACACCAACACAAGCGATGAGAAGTGTATGTACACCGCAAGTCAGCTGAAAGACTTCAAGAAGCAGCACTATGCTGCATGTGGATGGTACATGGACATGGAGAAGGGCCAATGCCCCGAGTTTGAAGAAGAAATGCTTGGAAGGATAGAGCCGGAGCTTTTGAAGCTTAAGAAAGCCATTGTCCCAGCAGACTCTCAGCCAGAGAACTCGAGGAGTCGTCGCAAGCGGAAGGCTGCACCCGCCATTGTTACGCCGCCGACTGATGTTCCAGTGACTACCGATCCTCGGCTACGACAGAAAGATGTGATCGATCTGCAGGAAGGAGATGAAGAAGATGCATTGCCTGCAGCTTCTCCAATCGACCTGTTCGGAGACACCATCGACGAGACCACAAGGTCCATGCCGCTTGCCAAGAGACAACGAGTTCTACCTCAAGTCAAATCTTCGCCATTCAACATTGATAGCACGAATGCATCTGATTCAATGCTCCCACCTGCTCTTCGAGGAATGATGCTCGACATACATCCCGTAATAAACTCCAGTGGCGCTCGAGTCAAGATCATCAACGACACCCTCATTCGCTGGTGGGACGTGAAGTCAGTCGGGGAGCCTTTTCCTCAAGAGTACGATGATGCAAAGTCGTTCCTAACCGAGGTACTCCTTGAACCATGTTCAATTTCAACCATGTTTTATTTTGAGGCGTATCTTGCTTGAGTTTTCACAACGGCTTGTATCATTTCAATCACAGGTTTCGATAGGTCGTCGCCTATATTTCGAAGGTATACTCGAAGTAGGACGAGCAGGTGTCGATTTGATGCTAGCAGACTATCCAGATGGAATGCGAGTTCCAGGAGTGTCCGATCCCGAGCACGAGATTCCTCGCTGGAATTCTCTTCAACCAACGTTTTTGAAGACGATTGCTGAATTCGCCTTCAGGTACCTGCACGACGACGGCGCAATTGTGATCTTCTATCCGGACTCTTATGTCGTGCGAAAGAAGATTGAGACATTTACTGCAAATTTCAACCTGAAGATTGCGCTGGAATGGAAAATTCTCAACTCACTTCCACTTTGCAGCCCATCGGATCCTTCACGATCGGTAAGATCAATGCTTAGTTGTGTTTTTCTGTATTTTGATTGTTTGATAGTGAAGTTCTTTGCAATCGATGATAATGTTCTCTCAAGGCTTTGTATTTGTACCTGGATAATTGTCAATCCATGGCTACTGCCGCGTTGACCTCATGGTGCCGGTGCTAGTGCCTTCATATTTTGGCATACCACTCTCCGCCCACACTGCCGGTGCCGGCAGACTCCCCATCGTCCCGGCAGACTCCTCATCGTCTCGGCTGAACGTTGTTGGCGCCGGCAGGCCCAACTTCGTTGGCGCAGAGCGTACTTTCGGCCGGCAGACCGGGGCTGCCTGCTGGCCTGACGTTCTATTCACCAGTGCTAGCTTGTTGGCCGCACTGGTGCCTTGGTGCATCTGATGGTGCCGGCATACGCTTCTTCGTGCTGGAACAGGAGCCAGCGAGGTTTGTCAGCGGCTGCCGTAGGTCTGCTCGCTGGCCCCTCCTTCTTCTCAGCAGTCAAGCCGAGGAGTTCTAGTGCTACCCACAGAACCTTGGGGGTGCTTGGAGGCCACTCTTTGTACCCTCCACTTGTACGCCTGAGTGGTGTATTGGTGGTTCCGTCAATAGCCTTGTAGCTGCCGAAAGACCCATCTGCGTACGGGACTGTAGAAGCTCTCTCGCCTTGGTGGTGCCGACGGAAGTCTTGGAGCTAATTGTTGGCGGACTAATTGTTGGTGCCTGCATAGCATAGTGTTATCTTACTAGACTTTTGTTTGTTTTTGCAGACATACATCTCCAAGGCCATCGTTATGGTGAGGGCCCTTCCACCTATTGCTCGACGACAACCAACTCCCCTCGTTGTTAAGCTCAACCCGTTTACACCCGGTGTTGACCTCAATAAGGAGGACATGTTATTCAACGCAATCGACGATCATAGTCTTCTTCGCAAGACCTCGGATAGGAAACCATGGAGGGGTCCAAAGCAGCGCACGGAGTTGTTTTTCAAGCCACTCATATATGAGATGTGTCCGGAAAGAGGACTCGTCATGGACTTTGGTGCAGCAACAGGTTGTTCCTAAGTCAATGACATGTGCTTTTTAGTCCAACATCTACATGATTGACTTTATTCGTTTCTTACTTGCAGGTACATCAGTTCGGGCTGCGCTCTCCCTCAACCGCAACATTCTGGCACTTGAGGGCGACCGTGAGATTTTCCAGGAGGTGCTTCTGCCACTTACTATTCCAGCACTGCCATCCCTGGACACACCATCTGTGCCAACCACAGGGCCTGCCGGCGACGAGTCACCAATCCAAGCCGCACAACGTGATGGATTCTGTGAGTCGCACTACCTATAATTGAAGTTCTTCATATTCATACTTTGATTATTTACTTATAATGCTATGTGGTTGCTTGTGCAGTTTAGTGAGTGTATTTGACACACTTTCCAAGCTTCAAATTAGCCCTCCGTTATCGTTCACACTTCCCACATATGCGGAAGGCTTAGCAGAAGCTTATACAACTATTTCATCAGACTCTTCACCTGATATTGTTAGGATTCCTAGATATCATCCTGGAGTGAAGCGGAGCGTTTCTATGGCATGAGCGTAGAGCGTAGAGCGTACAATTTCAGATTTTTGAGCACTAAGAAATTTTTTTTACAAAATAAAATTCTAAAAATAAACTATTTTTATAATTAAAAGGGTATATTCTACAAATTATTCGAATATTCTTGCCTGATGACCGTGGAATTTAGTACCTATAACCGTGCAAAATGAGCTTGAGATTAGGAAAAAATTGATCTATGATCAAGTTTTAAAGGATATAGAAGACTTCATTGAAGAGGATTAAAGGGCCACATGTTTTCGAGAGGACCAAAAGTGAAGGTTTATGACAAGTGATTCAGAAATTTAAACATAGCTATAAATTTTTATATATATAGGTATAACTATATATATAAATGTATTCACTAAATTGTGAATTTACATAGAGTCACGTACTTCATACTCATGAATGTAGAAGACTAATTAATCTTCTAAATACATAGATGAGGATATAATATCTTGTAAGGACAGACTGAGGGACCGACAACGTATCAGAAGTGGTGGACTCCCGGGGCTCTGTGAGCATTGGCAAGCTCCCCTATCACGAGCTCCCGACTCAAAGTGGGCAGTTTCTGGCACCTCTACGTGTCTACTGCGGGTATATGATCGCGTGACTGATAAGGTAGGAGTCGTGAAAACCGTCGAGCCCCCAAAACCGCACAGCAGGTTTATGGGTAGGGTCTGTAGAACCGTTCGACGTGATTTGTAAAAAACCAAAGTTAAAAAAATTCATGGTAAATTAGCCGGTTTTGGGAACATTTGAGGTCAGTTCACGCCATGAATTTGGTGGATTAATTGACTCTTTGTGGGTGGAAATGGCGGTTTTATGTCACCATGCACGATTGTGTCAACACATGTGATTTTTGTCACCATCCACTATTTTCAGCTCAACCATGCATACTGAACGGTTTTGGACAATTCCTATGTCAGGTAGTGAACCT